>CAUIVZ010000004.1:23992281-24679836 GCA_961763995.1 Juglans cinerea | reverse complement strand
TTCACTCCTACCACCAAGACTGACGCCATTAAGAATTTAGATTAATTATTGCGGTTAATAAAGACAAGAGATTAACCTAAAATACAGAGAAAACAACTTTGTTTTCAATCGAAAATTATCAAAACTTCAGAATAATATCTATTAATAGTAAAATAAGAAATTATGAAGATTTTTTAAAAAATGAAAAAATCTAAATTATTGTATGAAAAATAAATATATAAATAAACAAGAAACCTACAAAAAATTTAATAAAAATCAAAATTAGAATCACTTTTAAAATATGAAATCAAATATTTACTAACAAGACAAAAATGAGCATAGATATATGATGTGAGGGAGAATAACTAATATTACCCTAGTCAAGGAAGATATTAAGCTTTTCCTTACATATTTGTACATATTCATTTTCTTACAATAGTACTTAAACGCAATCAATGTAAAACTTGGACTTAGATACCCCATATCAATTTGGGTTTGCATCATTCTTACCAGTTGGAGAGAATTCGTTCTCGAATCCTAAACTTTCTTGCCTCGATCTTTTGGATGTCCAATTAGATCAATATTTCTTTTCTTTTGTTGTACCGTCTCGATGATCATGAAAAAACTAAAATTGATTTGATCGGCATAAAGTAAAATAGTTATGAACATCTTATACTCCAAAATTAAGTTTCTTTTCCACATCTCAAATCCAAAAAAATCATCAACTCCAAAAAAATTAACATAGTTAATTGTCTGAAAAGTTGTTTCATAATCTTCAAACTTCAAAACTTTACCACCATTTTCTTTTTCTAAATTTTCTATGTTTTCAATAAAAATAGTTATATCATCTACTAAATTATCTTCATCTGGATAGGTATCATAGATTGGTTTAAAGTTCTGCCCTATGGAAGAAGGTCCATCCTTAAACTCTTCTTCATCAGAATAGTAAATCCACTCAACCTCATGCAATAAATCAATGAAACATTCAGCCTGTAACGTACCAAAAAACTAAGGTAGATCCACTCTAAAACTGAGATCTCCTTGAAGCTTCCCCTACTATAGTACTCCCGAATTAAAGCAAAATTATGATACGGGTTCTCGAAACTGGAATTGGAATCGTGATCTTCTATCTCATGATCACCGATATCTTGCGCCGCTAGACGTCAGGTAAATTTTGCAATACGTCTTTTCAAATCTTCAATCATCACATTTGGAATGCTATGATCAGGGTGAGAGACTTCCTTGTTCGGAACCTGTCCACAACAACCACAACCACGACCACCAACCATGGAAATTGATGAGATATCACCCCAAGAAAGATTCTAAAGCTTTGATACCAATTGATGCCGGACATAATTTAGATTAATTCTGATGGCTAGTTTGAACAGATAATCGAAACAGGAAAGACAATAGATTCGCCCAAAACTTGAAACCAAATATTTACTAACAAGGTAAAAATGAGGGTAAATCTATGATTTGAAGAAAAATAATTAATATTGCCCTAGTATAAGGAAGCTATTAACCTTTTCCTTTCATATTTGTACAGATTCATCTTCTTAATGTAGTATTTCAACACAATCAACGTAAAATCTGGAACTAGGTACCTTATATCAATTTGCGTTTGCATCAAAGACTTTGTTGGCGATTCCTTCTTACCACAATCTATAAGACTTTTTTTCCCCCAATTTAGCCCCTGATACAAGAATCGCACAACTCCATTTGGGAGTGCGTGTTGAGTTTCGCGACGACACGTTTCGCAATGGAGTTTAGATTTTTGATTTGGCCTATTTCTATAAGGGTTGTCCTTCATCAAAAGATAGTGAGGAAGAGGAAGTGGGTTCTTCAGAATAATGGCCTTGGACATATCCAACTTAATCAACACATTTCCCCCACAAGTTTTTTTTATTGATAGAATGAACCATCTCTTGAGTTAAACTGATATTTTCAAATATACTGCGACCAGGAAGAAAAGTCCCATGCTCATGAGAAATCATCTTAGCAAGCATGTTAGTTAGATGGGCAACAATAATCTTGGCATATATCTTGTAAAAAACTGAACAAAGACTAATAGGTCTGAATTTGTCAAAACCATTTGGCTTATCCACTTTAGGAATAAGATAATATATGAAGCAGTGAAAAACCTAGGGAGGGATTTAGTTTGGAAAAACTCAGATATGGCTTCCAAAAAATCCTCCTTAACTAAGTCCCAACAGGTTCTAAAAATACCAGAGCCAAACGCATCAGGGCCAGGACTACTCTCAATAGGAATAGTGAAAAGGGCATCCTTAATTTCATCAAGAGACAGAACTTTACAAACCAACATATTATCATCATCAGAAATCACAGGAGAAATTAAATCACTTAAGCAAAGCATAGCTCGATTTCTATTATGACCTAAGAATTGATGAAAATAATCCACAGCGGCATTATGAATCTCAACAGGATTATTTAAAACGGTACCATCTACCATACACATATCGGTAACCCTATTGAGATTTTTAGCATTCAAGATGGCATGAAATAGTTTGGAGTTTTGGTCCCCATCTTTTAACCAGTTTTTATTAGTCATGTGAGAGAGACAAATTTCCTCTCTACCCATCCAGGTCGAAAGCTCCAACTTGGACACCATAAGATCATTCTCAACCTCAGAATTAAAACACACTTGAAGACTATTTTCCAAACTGTCAATATGTTGCTCTAATTCAAGAATAATAACATTAGTTCTACCAAAAACATTTTTATTCCACTCCCTTAATGCCACCTTAACCCTTTTCAATTTAAAAATAAGTTTTTGCATACCATGACCAATGCACTCTTGATTCCACACCCCCTCCACAAGATGAAGAAAATCGATTAGTCCACATAAAATGAAATCTAAAAGGACTAGGCCCATACTTGAACGGGTTTACGCCCATTTGAATCACCAAAGGAGCATGATCCGAGGTTGTTTGACTCAACACCTGAAAAAATACATTCAAAAAACAATTAAGAAAGTTAGAATCAATAAAAAAACAATCTAACCTCGCCCAGCTTCGAGCCAAACCACCTTGGCCGTTGCACCAAGTCATCCTTGGTCCTCTGGAACACATCTCCAGCAGACCATAATTTTGAATACAAAGATTAAAATCCTCCATCGCTGAAAATTGACGAGAATGTCCACCTCTTCTCTCGGAATCATCTTTAATAATATTAAAATCACCATAAATCATCCACGGAAGATTGTTGCTGTCACTCGCCTCCAAGTCCTCCCAAAGATTTTTCCTCTCATGTTGGCTACACTTTGCATACACAACAGTGAGAATAAATTCATGTCCATTCTCATCAACTTTAACGGTCAGGAACTGACTAGAACCTGCCACCCAATGTACTGAGACAGCCGAGCTCCATAAGAGCCAAATCTTACCCTCCTGTGCTTCATTCGTCATGAAAAACTCATAATTAAAGTTCCTCAAGAAACTAGAGATACGCTCCTCCCTTAAAAAAGGCTCAGCCAAGGCTATAATGCTAGGCTTGTATTTGCGAATAATATTTTTCAATCTCAATTGAGAGGTGCCCACTCCCCTTATATTCCAAAATATAATCGGACTAATCATAGATTAAGCTTAGAAGGGCGAATTACCACCCGAGTGGAACTCCTCTTCGGAAATGCCATCATTAAGCTTAGGATTTTCTGAGTCCATACTATAATCTTTTTGCATGTCTTGCTTCATCATGTCCCTCTTCATTTCATGTTCTGATTGCACTTCATCCCGATTGGTTTCCCCCAAATTAATTTCGTCAACCCCACCGACCTTGAGGCCTATGGATCCAGATTTCACCAACTGACCATCCACACAAACCCCAGTTTCACCCACCGCTTGGACTGGATCTTTGACTCCCTTCATGCCTTGCACCATGTGTTGAAGAACAGGAACTTGTGGCTGCATGTGCAAAGCATCTTCACGCTCCACGGACTCGTTACATGCTAGTACTGCATGGCTGCTAGAACATTGCTTCTCCATGACCACCGTCACCTCATTTTCACAAGATTCACCGTCACCCAAAGATGCCTTATAAACCACCATTTGCAGACTCGTATCTTGCAAGTGAGATTGGTCTACAATTTTAGAAACACCATGAGAACCTTCCTGTGATGCTTCAACATCAGCCTTATCCGAATCTGAAGGTATGTAAGTAATTAAACCACCAGCTTTTTCCTCACCTTGATCTGACACCAGCATCTCTTCCACCATACCACCCTTCTCTTTCAAAGTGCTTGGCCCCCCTGCTCTAGGTTTTTTCCTGGGATTACTTCTACCAGTTCCTGCACGGTCTTCTCCCCTTTCTTAACCCATTTCAGTCCGCTTGTGCCTTTTTTTTTCTGATCCTCACGACTAATTCTACAAGTCTGAACATTATGGCCCTAATTTTTACAGTACGCAGGTCTCGTAAACTACCTCTTGTCTTCTACTCCGCGTCAACCTCGATCTACCTATCCAAAAATAAGGATTAGGCCATAGCAAAATTGGGTGAAACTTAACATAGATGGGAGTAGTATGGGCAATCCTGGCCCAGCTGGTGCTGGGGCTGTTATTCGGGATTTTGGTGGCAATTTGTGTGTGGCTTACTTGGTTTTCTTGGACCAGGGTTCTAATAATTTTGCTGAGATGAGAAGTTTGCTGGAAGGGGTTAGGAGGTGTTGTCAGCTTGGTTTTCATCGAGTTCATATTGAGACTAACTCTCAAATTCTTGTTAGATGGGTTATTAGAGGAGTGTAATATTTGGTATCTTGAAGACTTTTGAGAAGATATTCTGACTTGCCTTGGATGCATGGAGTATAAAATTAGTCATATCTTTCTTGAAGGAAACGCAGTGGCTGATTTTCTTATTAAGCAGGGAGATGAGGGTTTAAATATGAATTGGAATGATAACAAGCATCCGCTGCCTGGTAAGTTAATTGGCCTTATTCGCATGGACAAAATTGGTTTGCCATACATGCAGATATGATCACAGTGAGGTAAGTGATCTGTTGCACTTGTTTATTTTGGTTTTTTTATTTAACTATTGTGCACTGATGTTTCTATGCAGGTTGTTTCTGTCCCTTGTTTTTTTGTGTTGGTTTTCTTGTGGTTTATTTCTTAATTTATGGGATATTTGTATGTTGGTCTTATAGTTGAGGTTTTTGATGCCTGGGTTTTGAGATTTTTTGTAACCTCAGGTGATTGGTTGTAACCATGATTTTCCTCCGTCATAAGTGAGGGCTATCAATAAAATTGAAGTACCGTCATTTTCTTAAAAAAAAATAAAAAAGAAAAAGAAAAGAGTATGCATATAAGTGAGGAAGAGGACGTGGGTTCTTTAGAATTACAAAATCGTCACTTTGTGCGACTTTCATATGGAGGAAAAGGGTAAAGAACGCATTTATTTAGTAGTCCGAACCCCTTTTTTATTTTCATTTTGTGCTGTATTTAGTCTCCGATCGTGCATGTTGCCTTTTCTTATATTTTTCTTAATATTAAAAAAAGAAGTAGAAAATCTAAAATTTTAATCATTTAAAAAATATAGAATACAATATAATATAAAGTTTGGACTTCAAAGTTAAGGATAAGGATAGTAAGATTATTACTCATTTACTATCTATTTATTATTAAATAGTGTATTTAATTTTTATCATTTTTTTAAAAATATTTTTTAATATTTTTAACTATTAAAAAATATATAATTTTAGTAATAATCACCTAATAAATGAATAGGAGGGTATAGATCATTTTCTGTAAACACAAGTAGCTATGATTCCCGCCGTCACATGGCATGATGCTATAGTCGTTAGAAATGGGGCCCAGTATGCAGAAAAAAATAATGTGATTGATTATTGGTAAAAAAAACTCAAAAACAACCGAGAGTTCAATGGAGAAAAAAAAAAGAAAAAAAAAAGAGGTTGAGGAAGAGGCAGCCTCGACCATTAGGGCAAAAAACAAGAAATTATCAAGAACAGTACTTTTGACCTTAAGCTGAAAATAGAATGCGGCCTTCAAGCCCTTGTCAGAAATGGGGTCTGTTGCGTTCTTTCGCTTCCCTAGAAATTCCCCACTCCCCCAAAACAAAAACAAAAAAAATTCCCCAGCCCCCAACGTTCTGAAACCACACTGTTTCCACCTGGCACACAATTGGTGCTGGTCCCTCTATCCATCCCTCTACAATAACACCAAGTTCTAGGCCCCCAAGAAAAGCTACTTCTAAAGACTAGGGTTTAAATTCACCCTAGTTTATTGTTTTACTCCACAGACAGAACAATATATATTTAAATACAAGCATCTACTGGCAGAGCGGTTTCTAGTTTTCATCTCACTGCATCACCAGCCGCCCCTTGTATTGTTTTGCATGCCGACTGAGTGTGTGTAGATTTGTTCAGAAAGAGAGAGAGAGAGAGAGAGAGATAAAAGGACAAAATAGATTCTTTCATTTCCAAACAAGATAAGGTTAAAAGCATATATAGATTCCATTAAAGCTGATACTAACAGTAAGACTGATGCCTAAATCGTCACTGTTATCTTTCCTTTTTCTTTGTTGGTTTTTATTAAGGAACTCTTTCTTGCTTGTTTGCTAGGTAGCTTCCTCTCATGTGTTGTCTTTACTCGGCAAACAATTAAGAGGATGAAAGTCTCATGAAATTATAATGTATGAAAAATGAAAATGGAAAGATATCAAATTCATCTTCTGGGTTTGTCACCCAGAAATTCCCAGAAAAAAGTAACTTAATATTCACATGACACGAGAAAAAAAAAGACATCAATATCCAGTATCAAAGACATAACATGTCTAGATCTTGTACAATATTTGATACTGAAATTCTGAACAATGTGGACGATGTTCATATTAAATTCAAACAACCAACTCGGGCAGGACAAAAAATTGAAAGGGAGGTCAATACTGCGCCAGTCAATCTGTTTTTGAACCAAAGATATTTCGGTGATTTTACATGTCAAAGGTAAAAACATGCTCCCAAAACTCAATTTCAGTGAGAAAAGAAAAAGAAAATAGACGAAGAAAAATCCCCACTTTTTTTTTGGTGTGTTTTTGGGTTTCATGAAATCCGTGTTATTTTTCATAAAGGTTAAAAGGCCTCAGACTTACCGTCACCGTCACGGGCCATGGCTTCCGCGACGGATGCCAGCTTCTGCAGATTCAACTTCACGACGGTGTCCGCAAACAGACGCGTGTCTTCCTCGGTGTTTCCCTCCGGTACATCCACTATATACGATTCCAACACCACGGTCCAGATCTTCCCGTTGCGATGGAACCCGTGCACCGACGTGACCGACCGGTAATTTTTTAGCCTGTGTTCCCCTCCGATGATACTGAACCCGGTGACGTGCCGGTCTTCGTCCAACATATCGAGCCTCTCGGTACTGGCGTCCGCCGGTAACCCGGAGATGACATTCACATCCCTGGTACATCCGACGGTCATCCTGAAGTTCTCCTTCACCGTGCAGCTCTTGATGAAGTGTTTGTAGGTCTGGGGCTGGTCGAAACGCCGGACTAAGGACCAGACGGCGTGGAGAGGCGCGTTAATGCTCTGCGCAAGTAGGGAGGAACATTGGCCAGAGCCGAGCTTGTAGGTGTGGAACTCGATCACTAGCCGCTTTACCTCGTCGAACTCGGCCTGGGTCAAACCGGGTGGGGCCGCCAGGTGGTGGGTCGTGTTGTGCGTTTCGTCTGCCTCCGCCATTGAGCCCTCGCCTTTCTCCATTTGGGGGAGGGGGGGTTGTTTTGTGAGAGAGAGAGAGAGAGAAGAAGAGGGAATTTATTAGTTTTATAAAAGTTTGGCATTTTGAATAATTGTGGGGATAAAATGGGAAGTTTATTTTATTTTTAAATTTTTTACTAAATAATTTATTTTGCGAGTAATTTAAGAATATAGCATGGTGTTTGAGGGATAGAGGAGAGGTGTCAAGTTGGTGAGGTTGACAGGTGTGGGTATGCTTTGGTAGATCAACCCTGGCTCGGCTGCAAGCCTAGCCGAGTCCTGCAGCCTGCTATTTTATTTTATCTTATTTTCTTTTCACAACTCATTGTGCTCAGCATGCTACTCTTAGTAAATAGTAATATTAAGTGATCTATGCTATATAATTTATGATTTGTTTTAGTACATGATATTTTGGATGCTTAACTTAGATCCGAATGTTTCTTATAAAATATAAGATTCTGAATTCCACCTTTTATATCTTACAATGTTCATTTAATAATTAGTAAGAATGGAGGTGAACAATACTGCTCGTTTGGGAGTATCCTGAGGGCTACCGCTTTTACCGTCTGTGGTAATTGCCCAAAGATGAGCATTTTTGCTATTCGTTTTGTGGGGCAAGATGGCGAGCACGGATGCAGGCGACAAAAGCTTCAGAGATGGATGCTGATCATGATATCTTGGAGAAAATTGATATATACCATGCATATTCTTGCATGGAACCCTTTGTACCACTAACCTATTTTTCTTTTCCTTTTTTTTTCTTGTTTAATTAATTCATTTACCCGTGTTTTGATCTTATATAGACCCACTTAATTCCAAACGATGCAGTTTTTCTAAGAGACAATCCACCATATCTCGAATGTTGGGTTTTGGTAGAATAAGAGTCACGAAGATGAGTAAGGGATTCTTCTATCCAAGCTATAGAGTCTCTCGATTGATAGGTAAAAGGATCTTCAAATATAATATGTACATTAATATATTGTGAAGTGTAGTATGGATGGGCGGCCATGTGGGCATGCCTCTCCTGTTCTATTTGATTACCAATGTGAGGTAACACTTGACCCTGTAATTCTAAGGGATGTGATCACCAAATAATGTACTCGTTAGAATAATACCCTCTTCATGGTGATGATTCCTATGAGAGGTGATGGTTGAGGAAGTATCAAGAGACACAATCCTTTAATTAGACAAAATGTTGCCACAAAAAAACCCACCATGAAAGAGTTGCCTAATCACGTTGTATTTTCAGTGATTAATAAAGTTGCCATGAATATGACTTTTCTACGACGACTTATTTGTCACCGCACAAAAATACGCCATGAAAGAGTTACTAAACTTACTTGATTTTGCAGCGATAAAAGGTTGCCACAAAAAATTAGGACATAAATGAACCCTAACTTCTTTCTTTCCCAGGCCGATATTCGCTCTCTCCATTCTCTCAAGTTTTCAGCTATCCCAAACCCACATGCTGCCATGCCTTCGCTCATCGAGGGATACCAGTGAGTCTCAGTCCCCCGTCTCCCACTTTCTCTCTCTTCATTTGTCTCTCTCTTTCTCTCCCCTGCGAAAGTCTCCCACTGGAACTAGTAATACTTCAATCACATTTAACCCTTCGTTTGAATTACCCAAATCCCTATCTGACATGAAAGCCTCCTTCAAAATCTCCAAATATCTTGTGATTTTGTAGCAATAAACTCGTCTAAACTCAGATCTTGGGGTCAAGCTTTTGAATAAAAAAAGAAAGGATTTCAAATGAAGGTGGATAGCACAAGGAGACTCGTTGAACGTGATTTTCATTTAATTTCTTTATTCTTGAAACGAGGTGGTGACCTTCCATGGATGGGGAGCCCCATGTAGGCGGAACCCAAGCTGATCTCAATGGAAGGTTTACCCTTTCTTGAAGGTTTGTTTTCGCTTCCTCTACCACGGCTGCCTACCATTGTTTTAGGTTTGTCTCATGAGTCCTTTAATTTTTACTTTTTTTCAAATATTTGTTGTCTTTTCATTTACAAATATTTTTTATGATCTTAGGGTTTATTACTTTATACGATGTATTTCCTCTTATCACCCTTACCTCTAGCTTCGTAGGCAATTGGGGGTTTTCCACCCTTCTCAATGTCTCCACGTCTCTAAAAGAAAGAGAAAATGTTCTCAGAGACGAAAATCTTTATTCTTTTTATTTTCTTCTCCCTGTTAATTGAACTGTTTATCATTTGGTCAATGTGGTTTCGATTCATAGAAATATTACTATTTGCATGGACGAAGTTTCTACCAGATTTATGGAACGAGTTTCTACCAGATTTATGGGCTCTTTGTTTTATGCACAAGTTGGCTTATGAAATTACTAAAGTACCCCTGTATCGTAATGCAGCGGAAATATCAATCAATTCACTCAACAAATTGGTTAGTCGTTAATTATGAAATAATTTGATAAACAATCAAATATATAAAATAAACAAAGTGCGTAACACCAATTTTAGTTACAAAGGGAAACCCTTTGAAGAACTCTTTAAAGGTAAAACCCTACGGGGCAGCCAAACCCAGGAGATTCAATCTTATTATTTGAAAACCAATTACACGTAAATCTCAATTACAAAACTTTTGTAACTTGACCAGACAAACGACCCGTTTGTCTTCTACCGCAGTAGCAGCCAGAACCTCTGACGATCTTCAAACTATTGACTTCCCTCATGGAACTCCAGTGGCTGAATTTCATCACTTCCACTACGGCATGGAGTAAGTACGAACTAAAAGAGAGAAAGAACAAAAATAGTAGAAAATCATTCTCAAGAATTCTCACACACTCAAGCACTTGGATCTCTCTCAAATCTCCAAGCTCTCAACATAAACACTGATCCAAAGGATGCTTGAAACCTTCAGCCAAAGTCTCTTTAAATAAGCTGCTTAGTGGTTACCTATTTTTGTTGACGGTTAAATTCAGTTATAATTCTGTTACGCTATTGATGGACTGCTAACAGCCATCGCTGAAACTTCATCAAATAACTGCTTTGGATAACTTCTTGATAGTTCGAAATTCTTGCTGCTCCGATATCTTCTTTTTGAATTTTCTATCCAGATCACTTGATATCTCCCATATTTTTGAACCTTCAATCTTGATCAAAAGCCTTTTGAACCTTTATCTATTCAACCACTTATCTCAGAATTCAAATATTCATAGATAAAGATAAAGACAAACATTTATCTATTAATCTACTTATCTTTGAATTTAAATATTCATAGATAAAGATAAAAACAAATTACTTATCCAATAATTCAAATAGATCATAGTCATCTAACCCTAGCCAACAATTTTTACATCAACAATCTCCCCCTTTAGCGGATTGGTGACAAAACTAACTTGATGAATGTAATATAAAACCTGTCAAAAGAACAAACAGTAGACCAAGAGACAGAGTAGAAATTCCAAGCAAATAATCATGAATAAAAAATATTGACATATAACAATGATTAAGATTAAAATTCACAAGATTTAAAATCTACGCATGTTCTAGTCTTAGAGTTGAATTATATCCATAATTTAGTTCTCCCCCTCAATATTAACTTTTATTAATCAGAACAATAAAAATTCATTCAACTCCTCCTAAATTTCAAAATATAAAAAATCATCAATATGCTCCTCTAATATCTCCCCCTTTTTGTCTTCAATCTGATAATTCATAAACCTTATCGTAAATCAGAAAGATACGAAATGGGAGAAAAACGATGATTGAACATGAATGCATGTAAAGAGATTTACAAATGTATTATATGTATATAATTGAGGCAAAACATCAAACACTTGGTAGGCATAATATGAAAATCGATGTACATAAAGCACCAGCCCACCAAAGATCCCATATTCGTGAGGGCCAAAAAAAAAAAATTATGCACATGAAAAAATGTCTAGATGCCAAAAAAATATGAGAAATAAAAAAATTACAAAAATAAATATAAATAACATAAAAGTTGATCCACACTCTCAAAAAAAAAAAAAAATTAAACAACTTAACTCTTTTGAAGCCAAATCACTTGCCTAAATGCATCAAGAATTCAAACACAATATACCAATCACAACCAACATTGAAAGAGGTTCATACAATCTTATCTAAAATAAAGACCCCAAAAATAAGTGTGGACACACCACATATTCATAATGGCCAAAGTCTATGTGGGTGTGTGAGTGAGACAACTTACTATCACCATAAAATAATTATTTAAATATATATTTGTATTTTGCCCCCCTTTTTTTTAGATACTACCAAATGGGTTATCTTTATCCTAAAAAATAAAACTTTATGCTAGGGCCTAGATACTTGAAAAGAGTATCTCCTCCGAACACAATTTTGCACTACCCTTGATATGTCCATTTTATTGCTCATATTTTTCCATAATGAATAGAGCAACGATATTTTCTATAAGGACTTAAGGGACAAGATCCGTGTAAAGTGTTTGCCTTTTTTCGCAATGAAGTAACACCAAGTTTTTCTATATAGATCAACTATTTATGTCCGGCAAGAAGATACCGCTTGACTTTTAGTACTAGATTCAACTAGTATTAGTCAATTTAAGGTTAAGACTCCCCCTTTGGATAGCATCAATGAACCTTTATGGAACATATATATATGTGGAAAATAAGTTTCTCACAGTGCACTAAAAATTAACTTTGCCAAAATGAGTCATGGGTTTTACACTCACCTTGTAGACTATAAAAAAATAAAGAGATATTCCAACTTCAAGTATGAGAAGTATGAGGTTCAAGTACTCTTGACTTGGCTAGGCAAAAAATGATCTCTTCATTTTTCAGTTTTCATTCATTTTTTTTTTATATGACAAACCAGAAAATAGAAGACAACTTAACCAAATCAAAATAAATAAAGCAAAAAATAAAAAAAATAAAAAAAATAGAAAACACCTAAACTAAATCAAACAAAAAGAGATGCAAACAAATAAAATAATGTGAAATGCAAGTCCTAAATTAATGATATGCAATGAATGCAAGAGCATGCAAGTGGTCCTATTAATTAATGTCACATGACTTCTTCTTTGACCACCCATTTTGCTTTAAGTTTTGAGCAATTCTTTTCATCCTCACCATTTTTTATGATCTTTTCTTTATTGTGAAGACAAAATTCAGATAGTTCACCAAGCTTAAGGCTCATGGAGGTTGTTTGATGACTCAACTCTTCAATCTTATTTTCTAGAGTCTTTCCATTCATATTTGATTTTCTTTTACCTCTATTTTTCTGCACTTCGCTCAAATTAAAACAATATGGTTTTATATAATCAAAAATATCACAATGATGACAAATAGTTACAAACTTACTTTCAAACTTACCTCTATTAAGCTTCCTTGGCATTGATGTTTCATGAGAGACTCCCGGATTATTTGATTTTGACACGGCCTTATTTAGAGCATCCACACCTTGACTTCCTTTAACAAAGATGATACATTTAGAAGTAGTGATAGCGGATGATGAGGCTAGAGATTCTTTGCCATGGAAAGTTGTGTACCCCAAACCCGTACGATCATAACTCGATTTTTGAATGCTCAACATCTTATCCAATTTCTGAGTTGCAATTTTTTGCTTATATTCTTGAGCTTTTTCTAATTTCTTCTCAAGTGATTCTCTTTAAGTATTCAACCTTGATATTTCAACTTCATCATTTTTCAATACCTCGGACATATTATTCTTTTCATTCTTCACAGTTGTGAATTTATTGTATAGCTTCTTATTTAATTTTTTCAGCTCGACCACTTATTCACATAAATCTATATAAGCTTTCTGTATACTTAGCTCATGGTCAGCATCAATAAGCTCTACATCCGAGTTACTGTCATCATCACCACTTTTAGATTTTTTTAGCACAATTTTAGAATAATCAACAACAGTGGTAAGAGCTATAAAGGAATTTCCATCATCAAACGATGAACTAGAAGTTTCAGATTTTGAACTATCACTTGGATTCAATACTTTTTTCTTATTTTTCTTAATGTTTGGGCACTCCCCTCTAATGTGACTATATCCTGAGCACTCATAACATTGTACCCTGTAATTTTATTTTCAGATTTTTCTTTATCATTTTTCTTTTTAGAAAATTCCTTACCTCATTTTTGTTTTCCACTAGCTTTCTTGTTAACCAAGAAATTTCTAAATTTCCTTAAAATAATATCTATATACTCATCGTTCAGATTTTCTTCATAAAAAAAAATCATATTGATTTTCTTTAATAGTTTTAAAAGTTGTATTTACCTTTCCTCTTTTGAGGAAGTGAGGACTCATATATTTGCAAGGAGCTGACCAATTCTTCAACCGTAATAGCATCCAAATCCTTGCTTTCTTCAATGGCCATAACTTTTGGGTGAAATCTTTTAGGCAAGGATCTTAAAATCTTCCTCACGACCCTTGAATCCTCCACCTTCTCGTCTAGATTAAACCTGGAATTCACAATATCGTTAAGTTTAACATAGAAATCATTAATACTTTCATCTTCCAGTATCTTAATCTCTTCAAATTTTGAGGTTAGCAACTATAATTTTAAATTTTTTAGAATTTTTGTCCCCTCATGTGTAACCTCCAAGATATCCCATGCTTCAATTTCATACATTGAGATTCTTTTAGATTCATTGGGAGATATAGCTATAAAGATAGCATTAAGTCCCTTGCTATTCCAATTAAAGTTGGTAATCTCATCTCTTGTCCAAACATAAATAGTTGTCTCGAGTTTTGTCCATCCTCGTTCAACTGTATACCAAACACATTCATCCAAACACTTGAGGAAAGCACTCATACGAACTTTCCAATATGCATAGTTTTCTCCATCAAAGTATGGTGGGACATATAACGACATGGTCAATAGGGGAATGGATCACACTCGAATGAGTGAACCACGCTCTGATGCCAATTAAAATTACCCAAGTACCCATATATCATAATGCAGCGAAAATATCTACCAATTCACTCAACAAATTGGTTAGTCGTTAATTATGCAATAATTTGATAAACAATCAAATATATAAAATAAACAAAGTGCGTAACACCAATTTTGGTTATAAAGGAAAACCCTTTGAAGAACTTCTCAAAGGTAAAACCCTACGGGGCAGCCAAAACCAGGAAAGTCAATCTTATTATTTGAAAATCAATTACAAGTAAATCTCAATTGCATAACCTTTGTAACTTGACTCTCTTACTTGACCAGACAAACGACTCGTTTGTCTTCTACTGGAATAGTAGTCAGAACCTCTGACAATCTTCAAACTATTGACTTCCCTCCTAGAACTTCAGTGGCTGAACTTCATCACTTCCACTCCGACATGGAGTAAGTACGCACTCAAAGAGAGAAAGAAAAAAAAACAATAGAAAATCATTCGCAAGAATTCTCACACACTCAAGCACTTGGATCTCTCTCAAATCTCCAAGCTCTCAACATAAACACTGATCCAAAGGATGCTTGAAACCTTTAGCCAAAGTCTCTTTAAATAAGCTGCTTAGTGGTTATCTATTTCTGCTGACGGTTACATTCCGTTATAATTATGTTACGCTGCTGACGGACTGCTAACGGCCAGCGCTGAAGTTTCATCAGATAACTGCTTTGGATAAGTTCTTGATAGTTCGAAATTCTTTCTGATCGATATCTTCTTTTTGAATCTTCTATCCAGATCACTTGATATTTCCTATGTTTTCAAACCTTCAATCGTGATCAAAAATCTTTTGAACCTTTATCTATTCAACCACTTATCTTAGACTTCAAATATTCATATATAAAGATAAAGACAAACCTTTATCTATTAATCTACTTATCTTTGAATTTAAATATTCATAGATAAAGATAAAAATAAATTACATTCATCCAATAATTCAAATACATCTTAGTCATCTAATCCTAGCCAACAACTTTTACATTAACAGCTTACACTAAGGTTTTAGTTTGTGTTTGGCTTTGTTCAAATGAAGCCCATAAACTTTTTCTTCTTGCTATTCATTGCTCCCTTCGTGTTTCAATTGTGGCCAGTGGCAATTCGTGAAGCTTCAATTTATATAAATATTACTATCGGTACGTTTCACGCTATTTTTTCCAGCTTGTTAAGCAATAAATATTCTCAATAGCTTTAACATTATCAATATTGAATATCAAACTATCATTGTGAATGCAAGATCCTTACATTAAAAAGCTCCTAAGTTATTATAACTATGACTGTAGGATTCTTTGTGTGGAAACTGTGACTACAAGGTATTAGCAGTATTCTTAATTTTTTTTTTAAATTAAGAGTATTTACGGCGCGCGATCTATAAACAACAAAAATAATTATTTTCATCCATCCAAATAGAGGCAAAAACTGATTTCCGGTACTTCATATAGCGGTAAATATGTATTTTCTGCTAAAAAAATAGCCGAAAAAAGTCTTCTCGGCGACAATAACCATGGTTGAACATATATTTGCAGCGACACATACTCGCCGGTAAAACTCAATACTTTGCGGCTAACGGGGAAAACGCCAAAAAATTGCTTACTTTTTTTTTTGAAAATAACCTCAGTATGCATTCATTAATCTGAACCAGTATTACAAAGTTTTTACTTACACAGTATATTCTCTATACAAGCTGGAACCTCTTCTATCCAAACAATTTCAGGAAACAAAGATAAGGCTTCTTTAGCTAGGCAATGTGCTGCTTCATTAGCTTTCTATAAACAAACTTGACACTCCATTGACTTCTTCCCTTTAACAGTTTCTTAGCATCTTCAATGACACATCCATATCTGGGAAAATCTTCTTTTTCTTCATTGACAGCATTCACAATGACTTGAGCATCACCTTCAAAAACAACTCTGCTGAAATTAAGATCTCTACAAAATTCCATAGCTTTCCTTAGTGCATAACCTTCTGCTGCTGCAGGATCAGATACAAGACTTCTTTGTTCACCAACAGTACCCATAATTTCACCTTCCTCATTTCTAATTTCTACTCCGAGGCCTACCTTTTTTCCTTCTTGATCAATAGCTGCATCCCAGTTTGCTTTTACAAAACTCTCCCTTGGTCTGCTCCACATTGACTCTCCTTCTATAACTCTTGCTTCTGTGTTCTGCCTCAGAATCTGCTGAGCCTGGTAATAACTTCTCAGCTCCTCTTTGGCTTGAATCAACACTTGACTTGGGCTCTTGAAAGTGTCTTTAAAGACAATTTCATTTCTTCTCAACCAAATGCTTCTCATTACCATACTGATCTCTTCTAATTCTTCTGTACTGACCCTTTCCTCCAATCTATCAAGCAAGCTTGGCATATCAGGTTCATTGGTCCTCCATTTCTGTATCACCAAAATCAAATCAGACCAGACATCTACAGCTGCAGGACAGGACCATAAGGCATGTACTACTGTTTATGCTTCCTTCTTACAAATTGGGCACAGTTGCTCTTTTATAATAGCCTTCTTGTAAAGGCTATTATTTGTTGCTAACAACTCTTTAGTGGCTTTCCATAGGAGAAATTTGGCTTTCCTTGGAATATTCAAGTTCCATAATACCTTCCATCTGTTCTCCCCTTCTTCATTTCCAGATGGTAAGCACTATTGACAGTAAAGACACATTTTTTAGTGTACCCCCATATTAGTTTATCTTCAGCCTCCATTCTACTTATAGGTAAGCTCCATATCTGCTTTGTTTATTCTTTGCAGAAAATACTCTTGATCAAAGGCTCATTCCATTCCCCACCAGTAATCAACTCAGAAACTTTGGCTTCTTGATCTAAAATTGTGCAAGGAGATTGGACACAGAAAGAGGAAGGAGTTGGTAACCACTTCTGCCCCCATATTTTAATATTTTTTTCCATTCCCTACTCGCCATCTTAATCCTTCCTTCAACAAGTTTAAAGCTCCCCAAACACTCCTCCATATGTAAGAAGGTCTATGTCCCAATTTTGCTTCTGTCAAAGGGACTGTTTTGAAATATTTTTCTTTAAAAATTTGCTTACTTGGCTCAACATTTACGGCTACATTCGGCGATGGGAAAACGGATAGAAATAAATATTTGTGGCGAATATAGTACTTTTTCGACTTCTGGTCGCCGTAAGCAACCCTTTTTCTTGTAATGTAAGCAAAGTTTAAAAATTATTTCTTTAAACCATTTAAAATCGTATTTGGGTTAGCATAATAATATTCACGTTGACTTGTGCCCATTGCTTTAAGCAAGTAGAATCAATTAATGACTAACGCAGCAAGTTAATGATGCAGCTCCAATTAAGCCTAAAGTTAAGCCAAATTAAGCACAGTGATGGAAAGTGAAAACGCATATATTATCCCAAGTTGCCGTCCATGCATGCATGATGCTAGCTAGAGTAGTAGGCCAACCTTTTTCATGTACATACCCTAGGTTTAGAACGACGTCGCAGATAAGGTTCAGTAGGTTGATATATATGAACTTGTTAGCTAGGTTTGAATCATAGACAAATCTCACATAATCTATTACAGTAGAATTTATTGCCTTGAAGAACTTTCATTCTCATAATTATGTGTACAATTCGCTATAAAACCACTCTCTACGTATCTAGCCCCCATCTCCCCAAAAAGAAAACGGCGCCATTCTCCATGATGTTGCTGAAAAATAAAAAAATATTATGAAATCAAACCCTTTTATTGGTAGGTAATTACTCTCGCATAATTGAGATTTTGCTGATCTGGTTATTGACGGAGTTAGATGGTCTAATTTCAAGAGAAATATAAATTTATCTGATAGATCCTACAACCTTTAATCTAGTTCGTATATGATTTTCAAATAATATGTACTCCATATGTGTCTATTTTGGATCGTCCACTTCGGTTAGATATTGGCCTCTAATTTGCCATGCACCCCTCTTCTTATTGACATGTAAGGCCCGGTTTGGATATCCAAAACTATCTCATGTAGGTATCCAAACGGTCAGTGAGATGTGTTTATTTCATCTCTACGTTTTTAGCCTTCAATTGTATTTTGAAATTAATAACTGATATAAATAGGAAAGAGTTAAGTGAACAGTGCAAAAACTGACATAAACAATAAAATGAACAATACAAAATTTTCGTAAATAGTGCAAAAATTGATATAAACAATGCAATGAACAAAATAAAATTGACATAAATAGTACAATAAACAGTATAAAACTGACATAAACAGTAAAAAGTTATGTAAATAGTGCACTTTTCTTTTTTTCCCATCCCATTTCGAGATCATTCTTCCTCCTTGCTCATGCCTCTTCCCCTCTGTCGAAACCCACCATTTGAATTTTTGGTGGGAATATAGAGTAATTTCGATTAAAAAAATATATTTTGAGATATAAATATATTTATGGTATATTTTTTAATTAATTATAAATATTGCTTTTTATTAATATATTTATAACTATTACTCAATAATTATAAAATAATTTTCAATCATTGATGAGACACACCTTTATCAAATTCCAAAAATTACATACTATTTCATCGCATCTCATTATCCAAACACACATTTTTTTACAAATCATCTCATCTCATCCTAACTCAAAAATCTCACTACTATTCAAAATATCTTATCTCATCTGCATAACCAAACGAAACCTAAGTCTCATGCGTCTATATAGTGTTGTGCGACACTGCGAAAGTGGTTGTAAGTTTTTTTTTTTTTCTCATATATATATATATATTGAATATTTTTTTTTCTAATTTATTGAATATTTAGACTTGGTTTGGATAGTGAGTTAAGATAAGATGAGTTGAGATGAGATGAGATGTAAATAGCAATAAGATATTTGGGTTGAGATGAGATGAGTTAGAAATGGTTTGAGTTAAAATATTTTATGTGGTTTTTGAAAATGAGAGAGAAAAAACTTAATAAAAATATTATAAAATTAAAATATTATTAGAATATAATTTTTTAATATAATTTTCGTTTTAAGATTTGAAAATATTGAATTTATTTTTATGTTTTGTTTAGAAGTTTGAAAAATTTGTAATAATTAAGTAATGATTAGATGAAAAAATTAAAAATTCAAAATTCAAAATTAAAAAATATTTATATTTATAGTATTTAGATATTGAGATGAAATGAGATAAAATGAAAATATATCTCTATCCAAACCAGGCCTTAGATTTGGTCTGCCTCATATAATTGTTATATGTAATGCAGCAATTAGTTATATGTTTCTTTTGCTGGTACTTTGCATGAGCTGCTATTGCAAATTAAGTTCTTTGTTCGAATTTAAAATAAAAGCTTAATATAGCAGTTTGGGGAATGTAAATTAATGATGAGTTCGATGGAACTAATATGGTTCGGATAAGACTATTCAACTGGGCCGGGTTTTTTCCCGGCCCGGTCCGGAACTCCGAAAATCGGGATCTGGTTCCGGGTTCCTGCCCGGATTTGATCCGGACCCCATTGTCGCCGCCGCATCTTCGTCTCCGCATCTCCGTCGCCGCCGCATCTTCGTCGCCGTCGGCCTTTCCCTAAGTCCCTGCCTCCATCTTGACCCCGTGAGTCTACTCTCTCTCTCTTTCTCTCTCTATCTCCCTCTCTCTCTCCATTGGATTTCTGGGTTTGGCTTTCCAAGAGAGATTTCTGGGTTGGATTCCTGTGATCGAGTATCTTTTGTAGAGTTTGGATTTTTGGTTTTGTAACACCCCGTATTTTAGTGTATTTTTACTGAAGGAATTATTTTTATGGATTCAAGATTTTATCATCTTATTTTAAAATTGGTTGATTTTTAGTGAGTTTATTTCTATGATTTTAATTTGGTGAAAATTATTTTTATGTGCTTTCCTAATATTTATTTATTGTTATGCATTTAAATTGCTTTTAATATTTAAATTAATTACTGTGGGATTTAATTATTTCAATTTGACTTTACCATTACGTTTAAATTATTTTATTTAACTTGTGGTTTTAAAATCGTTTCCGTTGGATCATTTTTGTGACCCAAGTTATGAGGATTGGACCTCATTTATTTTCCTTCTATTTTTCTTTCCTCCTTTTCTTTTCCCTTTCTTTTCTTTTCTTCCTTATTTCTCCTTCGGTTTCCTCTCTCCCGCGCGCGAAGCCCAGCCTCTCCCTCTCTCTCCCCGTGCGTTCTGTCTTTCCACCCAACCCACCGTCGTCGCGCCGCCGTGCGCGACACCGCCCGGCCGACTAGCTCCCCCACCGGTCGGCGACCTCACCCCCCAAATGCCAGCCCCTACCTCGTCGCCGGTAGCCCGCACGCACCCCACGAAGCCGCGGCATTCTTTCCGCCGTTGCGCCGCCGTCGCACCACCATTGGCCACCATCTCTTCACCACTTCATCCTCGACCTCTTGGCAACCCAATGGACCCAACCCTGGCTCAGATCCGTCACCGGTGAAGCTCCACCAAACCTATTTCCGATTTGTGCATTTTTGGCCTAAAACCACCCTTTGCGCCGCCACCCACGGCAAACCACCACCACCATTGGCTTCACTGACCTCTCTAGGCCCTACCCTACCATTTTTGGGTCTTCGTTTGTCTCCGTTGAAAAGTGGGTCTTTGAGACCCACGGCCACAGTGTATTTTACACTGTTGTGTTGCTCATACCTCGCCTTTTTCAACTTCGTGATACTTCGGAAATTGTTATATTGCACTGTAAGTATTTTCTCAAAGAACTTTCGTGATTTAAATGTATTTTTGCACTAACTCTTTTTAACTGTGAACTGGTTGGTTATGCCGGACTGAGTCCGAGGAGTTCGGGGGTCGGATGGATTGCGGACAGAGTTGATTGTATGTTTGCATTGTGATTTGTTGGTTGTTGGATATTGGTGTCGTGTCTTGTTCACTGCATTTGCACGCATGTTCATGTTTGTAACTGAAAACTGTGTTTTCGCATGATTGCATACATGTTCATGTGTTTATTTGAAAACTGGATTTTCATGCGAGAAATGATTTTTGGGTGTGTTTGAAACGACTGGATTGACTGGTTTGAGAAAATAGGGAAAGAGACTGTAGGGATGGTGGTAAGCAGGGACGGTGGTAGAGTCCCGCCTGTGATTCCCGCCTACGGTGCACGTGGTAGGGATGGTGGTAAGCAGGGATGGTGGTTGTGTCCCGCCTGTGATTCCCGCCTACAGTGCACGCGGTAAGGATGGTGGTAAGCAGGGATGGTGGTGTAGTCCCGCCTGTGATTCCCGCCTACAGTGCTCTGTTAAGTATTCGTTGTGTGTGTTAAGTATTCATTGTGTGGAAAGGAACTGTAGGGATGGTGGTAAGCAGGGACGGTGGTAGAGTCCCGCCTGTGATTCCCGCCTACGGTGCACGCGGTAGGGATGGTGGTAAGCAGGGATGGTGGTTGTGTCCCGCCTGTGATTCCCGCCTACGGTGCACGCGGTAGGGATGGTGGTATAGTCCCACCTGCGATTCCCGCCTACAGTGTCCGATAAATGGTTGAGTTTTGTGTAAATCATTTTTCTGGAAAAATGTTTTACGGATTATTTTTGGGCCAATGGGATTTTTGGCGTGTGTTGAAATTAATCGTTTTCGGGGAAAAATGATGTTTTGAGAGAAATGTATATTTCTTTTTATACATGCATGTTGGTCGCATTTAATGCATTTTTATTACGTGGTTATTTGGGTTATACTTACCTGCGATACCGTTTTATGGTATCGCAGATTTTGATGCAGATGAGGATGATGAGTCTTAGGCTTTGGCTCCGTTGGGAGAGCGATCTGGGATTGCTCTCGTGCATCGATATTTATTATCCTAGTTTTTTATGTATTTACCTTTTGTAATATATTTGGGATGACTGTATAACTGCTTTGAAACCTCTTCGGATATTTAAATTGTATTTTAAATTCTGGTACTTAGTTGACTATCCGCTGCGTTATTTTAATTGTACACCGTTGCATGTACACACACTGGCACTTCGTTGGGATGTGTGACCGTGTTGTCACCATCCTGGCGTCTCGATCCCCGTGTATTTATATAAGGGGGATTGGGGGCGCCACAGGTGGTATCAGAGCAGTTCGGCTCTCGGTAAAACCACATGTCCTGTAGGTGCAGTACCAGAAAGTTTTAAAGTTGTGATTTGAAATTATTTTGTTTGTAGTATGTTATTTAATTGGTTTTAATTTATTGTATGTTTTTATATTTTGTTGGTTTTATTTTATTTTATTTCAAGTTATCTTCTTGTATTTTAATTATATTTTACTATAATTATATTTTAGTTTTTTTTAAGTTGAAAGTGGGGTTAAGGGTTACGCTATGGCAGGAAAAATGGTGAGACCAAGAAGGCCAACTGATGTGCCCGAAGATGAGTTACCAAGGGGTGATGGGAACTATGCCATGGCTAGGGCGTTAAATAGGATGACGGAGTTCCTCCAACAGAATTTTCGGCCACAGCAAGGAGAACAGTACAGGGCGACGCAGGCCGGGTGCACCTATGAGCGCTTCTTAGCGCATAGGACCCCTGTCTTTTCTGGTGAAGAGGATCCATTACGGGCTAGAAGGTGGATTCAAGATCTGGAAAGAACGTTTGAAGTCTGTGGATGCACTGAGACCTAGAGGGTATTATATGGAAGCTATATGCTGCAAGGTGAAGCAGCAAATTGGTGGGAGACCAAGCGGTCACTCTTGGAAATGGAGTTGGGATCCTTGGCTGCTGTGTCTTGGCAGCATTTTAAGAAAGAATTTGATGACCGATTCTTCCCAGCTTCGGTGAGACGGCAAATGGCTCGGAAGTTCAATAATTTGGTTCAAGGAGACATGACTGTCGAGCAGTATGCAAGGAAATTTATGGAGCTTGGACGGTTCGCTCCTCACCTCATTGCTACTGAAGAGATGCGGGCTGAACGTTTCCAAGAAGGGTTGAGCCCTCAAATCCGCAGGCAGGTCGCATGCCTAGAAATCCAGAACTTTCAGAGGTTGGTCGATGTGGCCTCTATTGCTGAGCGAGAGCGAGGTGCTGTGGTAGGCTCCCCTCCGGGTAAGAAACGACTGAACGTTGATGATGAAGGGAGCAGCTCCAGGTCGCCACAGAAGTTTGTGCAAAGGATCGGGGCCCGAGCGCAGGCAGCTCCCGGTATACGTATTGGGGGCCGAGCTCCAGTTTGTGGCAGATGTAATAGAGCCCACGAGGGCGAGTGTCGTCAGGGTTGGAACCAGTGCTTTGAGTGTGGTCAGACGGGGCACTTTGCTCGTGAGTGCCCTAATCGGACCCAAGGGAATCAGGGTGGTCATCGCGGTGGTAGGACTAATCAGAGGCAAGTAGTTCAGGCTTGGGTGTATGCGGTGACTCCTGGTAGTACTGGTGACGAGATTCCAGAGACTCAGGACGCTGGAGTTATGGCAGGTATGGGTCTAATCTTACCTTTCGTAATGGATGCCATGTGTGGTTTATTCTTGGGTTTTGGAAAGTTATGCAAGCTGTACCCATGCCCGTTGGGTGTTGGAGGTTGTGTGATTTTCTTAAGAGTGTTCTGGTTGTATTTGGTATCCTGCTTTAGAGTGATGTTTGGCCTTACAAATTTCGAGGACGAAATTTTTTTTAAGGAGGGGAGAATGTAACACCCCGTATTTTAGTGTATTTTTACTGAAGGAATTATTTTTATGGATTCAAAATTTTATCCTCTTATTTTAAAATTGGTTGATTTTTAGTGAGTTTATTTCTATGATTTTAATTTGGTGAAAATTATTTTTATGTGCTTTCCTAATATTTATTTATTGTTATGCATTTAAAATGCTTTTAATATTTAAATTAATTACTGTGGGATTTAATTATTTCAATTTGACTTTACCATTACGTTTAAATTATTTTATTTAACTTGTGGTTTTAAAATCGTTTCCGTTGGATCATTTTTGAGACCCAAGTTATGAGGATTGGACCTCATTTCTTTTCCTTCTATTTTTCTTTCCTCCTTTTCTTTTCCCTTTCTTTTCTTTTCTTCCTTATTTCTCCTTCGGTTTCCTCTCTCCCGCGCGCGAAGCCCAGCCTCTCCCTCTCTCTCCCCGTGCGTTTCGTCTTTCCACCCAACCCACCGCCGTCGCGCCGCCGTGCGCGACACCGCCCGGCCGACTAGCTCCCCCACCGGCCGGCGACCTCACCCCCCAAATCCCAGCCTCTACCTCGCCGCCGGTAGCCCGCACGCACCCCACGAAGCCGCGGCATTCTTTCCGCCGTTGCGCCGCCGTCGCACCACCATTGGCCACCATCTCTTCACCACTTCATCCTCGACCTCTTGGCAACCCAATGGACCCAACCCCGGCTCAGATCCGTCACCGGTGAAGCCCCACCAAACCCATTTCCGATTTGTACATTTTTGGCCTAAAACCAGCCTTTGCGCCGCCACCCACGGCAAACCACCACCACCATTGGCTTCACCGACCTCTCTAGGCCCTACCCTACCATTTTTGGGTCTTCGTTTGTCTCCGTTGAAGAGTGGGTCTTTGAGACCCACGGCCACAGTGTATTTTACACTGTTGTGTTGCTCAGACGTCGCCTTTTTCAACTTCGTGATCCTTCGGAAATTGTTATATTGCACTGTAAGTATTTTCTCAAACAACTTTCGTGATTTAAATGTATTTTTGCACTAACTCTTTTTAACTGTGAACTGGTTGGTTATGCCGGACTGAGTCCGAGGAGTTCGGGGGTCGGATGGATTGCGGACGGAGTTGATTGTATGTTTGCATTGTGATTTGTTGGTTGTTGGATATTGGTGTCGTGTCTTGTTCACTGCATTTGCACGCATGTTCATGTTTGTAACTGAAAACTGGGTTTTCGCATGATTGCATACATGTTCATGTGTTTATTTGAAAACTGGATTTTCATGCGAGAAATGATTTTTGGGTGTGTTTGAAACGACTGGATTGACTGGTTTGAGAAAATAGGGAAAGAGACTGTAGGGATGGTGGTAAGCAGGGACGGTGGTAGAGTCCCGCCTGTGATTCCCGCCTACGGTGCACGCGGTAGGGATGATGGTAAGCAGGGATGGTGGTGTAGTCCCGCCTGTGATTCCCGCCTACGGTGCACGCGGTAGGGATGTTGGTAAGCAGGGATGGTGGTGTAGTCCCGCCTGTGATTCCTGCCTACAATGCTCTGTTAAGTATTCGTTGTGTGTGTTAAGTATTCATTGTGTGGAAAGGAACTGTAGGGATGGTGGTAAGCAGGGATGGTGGTAAGCAGGGACGGTGGTAGAGTCCCGCCTGTGATTCCCGCCTACGGTGCACGCGGTAGGGATGGGGGTAAGCAAGGATGGTGGTTGTGTCCCACTTGTGATTCCCGCCTACGGTGCACGCGGTAGGGATGGTGGTAAGCAGGGATGGTGGTATAGTCCCGCCTGCGATTCCAGCCTACAGTGTCCGATAAATGGTTGAGTTTTGTGTAAATCATTTTTCTGGAAAAATGTTTTACGGATTATTTTTGGGCCAATGGGATTTTTGGCGTGTGTTGAAATTAATCGTTTTCGGGGAAAAATGATGTTTTGAGAGAAATGTATATTTCTTTTTATACATGCATGTTGGTCGCATTTAATGCATTTTTATTACGTGGTTATTTGGGATATACTTACCTGCGGTACCGTTTTATGGTATCGCAGATTTTGATGCAGATGAGGATGATGAGTCTTAGGCTTTGGCTCTGTTGGGAGAGCGATCTGGGATTGCTCTCGTTCATCGATATTTATTATCCTAGTCTTTTATGTATTTACCTTTTGTAATATATTTGGGATGGCTGTATAACTGCTTTGAAACCTCTTCGGATATTTAAATTGTATTTTAAATTCTGGTACTTAGTTGACTATCCGCTGCGTTATTTTAATTGTACACCGTTGCATGTACACACACTGGCACTTCGTTGGGATGTGTGACCGTGTTGTCACCATCCTGGCGTCTTGATCCCCGTGTATTTATATAAGGGGGATTGGGGGCGCCACAGGTTTCTCCGTGTGTCTGATTTTGTTTTTATTTGAAAATTATTTGAATATCTTTTGTTGTCTAATGGATAATGCTTCCTCTTCTGCTCAAGTAGTGCTGATTGATTTCTATATTGTTGAGTTCCTTGAACAGAATCATGTATAAGGTGGGTTTATATGGCAGTGATCGTGTAATAATTTCTATATTATTATCTAGGGTGTGATATTATGTTACTTTCTTGTCAATGTGAGCAACTAGGAAGACACAGTTCATCTTTTCCCTTAGAAGACATTATTTATGTTTGTTTTTCCAAGCAGGTTTTCAGTTTTTAGTTTCAAAGAAACAATTTTCAGATTGTGTTCCAATTCATCCTACCTACCCATTTTCATAAAACTTGATAAAAAGCACCTCCAAAACATTTTTATTGGACTGAGTTGCACCTCCAATTCATCTAACATGCTTGTAGTTTAGCAACAATTATTTTTAACAAGTATTTGATCTAAAAGAATTACAAGTTATTTGTATTATGGTATCACTCATTAGTTAGAAAGTTTAAAGTGCATAAGCACATATATCCAGCAGAAATCACTCCCTAAAAAAGCCAAGTAATATACCGTAACATATCACAAACAAATGCCAAGTCATGGAAGCAAAGAAGCCAAGCAAACCAAAGGGAATGTAGTTCGCCTATATGTTCAAAATTGTTCCAAAAAAACCAGATATGTGTAAAAACCATATTAGCTTCAGAATTGCAAGGATGAGAGATTTCACATAATGTTCATGTACTCGGATATTTAAGTGCAATTTGTCTTATTGAAAAACTAAAACCAGAAAAGGAAGTTTGTAATAATAAGCATATTAAGTTAGATTATTTATTCTTCTAGAGTTTGAACTCTAAACAGATAGTTTGCTTAACAATGTAAATTGTAATAGACAGCCTCTGTTTTAGTCTGTTTTACATTGCATGTTGTGTTAATCATACGGGGGACATAAAGCAATCTGAAGACTAATAAGTTTTATGTTGACGATATTAGACACATATTACCAATTTGGGTAGTAGGGGCCTGGTGCCACTACCATATATGGAATGTTGAGATTTTTTTTGGTGGGTCAAGTCTGCTTTCTGTCAAATCCAAGGATCAATAAAATTGGTGGAAATATTTGGACTTTTATTTATTTATTTTTATTTTTTTTATCAAGAAGAAGAAGAAGAAGAAGAAGAGGAAATCTTTGAAATCTTTGGACTTGGAGCTCTTTCTATTCTGTTCTTTCATGCATATTTTGGAAGCTTTTGATTGATATCTAAATGACTAGAAAGGAAAGTTGGAGAGGAGCCATCACAATAATGCTGGCTGGGCAAGATTTGATGCCTGAGGTACGAGTCTAGCAGATGCTTAATATTGATGGTAACTTCTGGAATCAAGAAACTCCTTAACACGTTTTCATGTTTTGGTCATCAGTGCTTGATCCACCCTGGGGAATAAAGCCTTGGTTTGTCGCATGAATGTGGCTGCTCTCAATGATTGTTCCTGTTCATATTCTTTCTTCTCCATGGGCTTTGACTTTGTACCATGGTATCAGTCTCAATTTGGTCACTATTGTTACGGAGATGTGATTTGGGAGATTTTTACTATTTTTGGTCATACTTTCCTTTATGGGTACATTGTATAAAGTTGTCAATTAGGATGTAAATACTTACCTTATATAGCATATTAGTGGTAGATAGTTTGTATGTGGCTGCTGTTTGTGGCTGCATATTTTGGGACTGTTTTGTATCTTGTGGTTGTATTTATTTTGGAATTGTAGCCTATGTTATTTTTTATTTTGTAATGTAATGTAATGTATAAATACTAAATAATGTAATATGTAGTGAATTGCATTGTATTACATGCATTTTAAATATTATATTTCTTTTTCTAGGTAATTAGTTGTTTCTAAGTTTAGTAATTTTTTACATAAAATTTAGCTTTCCATTTTCATATATTTTTATTATTGTGGACAATGTTAACATACTTATTGAAAACATTTATTTTATAAGATTAAACAAATAGAGTTTGAATGTTATATCAACATTTATTTTTTGAAAAAATGTTCAAAACAAGTAGGCCTTTTTGTTAAAAAAAAAAAAAACCGGGTCTAACCCGGAACCCGGAATCCAGGTTTTTAAAAACCCGGATTCATCCGGGTTTCGGCTCGGGTATGACCCGGGAAGACCCGGCCCGGGTTTGAAACCCGGGTTCCGGTCTGGGTATACCCGGTTTTCCAGGTCGGAACCCGGATGAACAGTGCTAGATTCGGATATTAAATTGTGTTAGGCTCCGATAACATATATATAATTAAATTGCAAATTCATAATAATTTTGCGGGTATTAGATCAATGGGTGCGGCTACTATGCCGCCCCATTTTGACCGCTGGGCTTTACTGCCCAGCGTAAATTCTTTTTTTTATTTTTTCTATTTTTTTCACATTTATTTTAAATATTTAAATATATTTAAAAAATAAAAAAATATATATCAATACATTTAAAATCACTTCCTTAATCACTAAGTAAAAAAAAAAAAAATTTTTACCAGCAATCAAATGGAGGTGTTACTTTGGAGAGATAAAGTAGTGTTTCTCTTAGATCAATAGTGTCCTCGATATTTGTGGAGTTGACAATGACTACAATCTATTTTTAGGAATTATTAAAATATATGAATAATGATATATGCACCACATTATATATCATATTGTATAATAATATTATAAAATAAGGATATTTTTATAAAATTATATTATTTTTATAAAATATTTTATAAAAATGCTATTTATTTAAAATATTATTATATAATATATTATATAAAATATTGGGTGCAAATCATTTTCGGAAATATATTGATTTGTTGAAAGATCAAGCAGCTTTCTATTCACTACAACCTAATTCGATCTCTTCATACTCGTCGTGACTGATTTTAAGTAGTGTTGTATGCTGCCAAAAAAGATCAAGAAGATGATCGATGAATTAGATGAGATAGAGACAAGTCTTATCACCAATCAGCAGTAAATTAATGCAATTTGTTTGAAACAAGTCTTATCACCCATGATCTGTCCATTTTTTGTTAGGGTTTTCTTTAATTCCACCTATACGACTATTTGCCAATTTTGTTGTATTCATAATATCTTGGAGTAATGGATGTTAATGAAGGAGAAAGATACTGCCCCTGTTGGGTTACAATGAGATGAAATGAATGAATATAATTTTTATTTTATAATTTGAAAAATTAAATTATTTATTATATTTTAGGTAAGAGTTTAATCTTAATTATTTTTTTTAGAATTAATACAAGTTCATAAATAATTTTTCTATGTCGTTACAATTTCTTTAGCGGCTTAGAAATATTAATGAATATTTTTTCTACGGTTTCGTTTATTTTTTCAAATGAGATGAAATGAGTTGGGATAAAAGTTAAAAGTTAAATAAAATAATATTAGAATATATTTTTTTAAGATTATTTTTATTTTAAAATTTAAAAAAATAAAATTATTTATTTTATTTTATATAAAATTTTAAAATAATTATAATGAATAAATGTTATCCATTACTTATCTAATTATAATCTTTTCCAAATTTCACAGCTAGCCGGCCCTATAAACTATAAAGTCCTCAAGACGGTTGAAATGGTAAAGTATATATTATATGTCTTTAATATTCTCCACAACAAGACAAATTTAAGGAAATACGTACGTACACTTTAATTAATTATTTGATGAGGAGAGGACATGAAGCATCCAACAAAGCCATGCCATATTAAATTAGTTTTAATCCCTTTCTTGTGGGCTTTAGTAGTTTTTTTTCCCATGAGTACCTTTTCCTTGACTATATGTAAAGAAAATTAAAGTAGCAAAGAGGATATTGGATTGGTACGTAACTGCAACTTGCTTAGTCTCTGTCCCATTAATCTTAAGCGCTAGCTATTTGATGTAGACGTTTTCATAGGACTCAATTTGTGGATTTGATTCCTTTTCTTAAAGTATTCGATTATAGGTATAAATTATCACTAATGACGATCATGCATGCATGTTCTTAGACTGATCTTAGCTAGCTAGAGAGATCAGACGACTTGAGCCATATCTATCTATCTGTATGAGCCGCTAGCTCCACTATTATTTTAGAATACTGTTACATTTACAAAAAAAAAATTACATAAAAATAATCTTACAAATTTAAGTGATTTCATCTAATCCGTTAGATCTACTTTATAATAAAAGTAATTTTATAATTTGATGAACCATATCAAACTATATCAGTTTGTGAGATTATTTTTATGTAATTCCTATGTAACTAGAGGAATCGTAGTCTTCTTTCTATAAGAGGAATTAAAAGAAAAAGGTAAATAATTAGGAAAAAAAACATGATGAGGGAGAGAAACGTCTCATCACCATGAATCCCAATTAAAATGATCCAACCTAAAAACAAGAGCTAGCTAGCTAGGTATGGATAGAGGCTTAAGGTTGTTTTCCATCTTCCATTTTCATCTGAGATCTTGTTGAGTGTGTTGATGAGCTTTCCACTGATTTTTAAAGCAGTTGCAGTTTCAGTATGCCTCGTACAAGTCATACGCAGTCTGTTACGCTGCGTGCATGGCACAGGACCGAGAAACGAAGAAATTATTGGTGTAATTCTATATTTTCCATCGATCAGATTTTTTAAAGTAGGAAGGTCCATAATCGTAGCAAGAAGGATTAATTCCACCCTATGGCCCAATGGTACAGTCTGTATGGCCCAGAGAGTTACATTGGATTAATTCCACCCGACGGTAGGATGATCTGTTGTGACTTGGGAGGCCTTTTTTTTTTGTTTTTTTTTGGGTCCATTTGTGCAACATTTCAAATTTCTCCGTATGCATTTCGACAAGAGTAATCCTATACACTACATTCTCATTTTACTTTCATTCCATTATATAATATATGATACATTTAGCACCATTAGATAATAAATAATTATCCAATAGTAATAAATGTGTCAGGAGTTAAGAGGGTCAGGAGGCATGGGGTGTCAAGGAAAGGGACTCAGACACGCAAAGCCAACAATCATCCATCACCAAATGCCCGTGGACGTAGGCGACATGGTGAACCACGTAAATCTGTGTGTCAGTACTTACTCTTACTTTATCTGCACTTGTGTTCTATTCACGGCCATGGGCATACGCACCACCATCGTACAACCGCACTGGAACGTTGTTGGGGCTCTAACAACACCGATGAAGGCCCAGTTGACTCAATGGGTTGGGAATAACTATTTCTCTCTTTTTGGCCTGCTTTGCAATTTTTCCAACGCCAACAGGTGGAGTGCCGTCGAATTATTGCATCATAGTTTATTTGGAGTAAATTGTAATGATACATGCACAATAGTTTTTACAATATTTTATACAACCATATTTTAAATGAAGAGTATTTTTATAAACTAATATTACATTTATAAATTATTTTTCATTTATTTGTACTACGTACTATCTACCTTTTGAATAATCCATGTAAGTGTTAGAGATTGAATTTTTCGTACCTCTTAAGGAATCCAATATTTTTTATTATTATTTTAAAGAATAACAGATCTTCATTCATCAATTATGGATAAAATCTGTACATTGTTTCTCAATAACAATACAAATTTTGATGAACTTTGGATACTCTATAATCCAAACTACCACCTCTCCTCTTCACATAATAATTCTTGTTTGGCTACTAAGGCCTTGTTTGGATTCAAGAATACTCTTAATTCATCTCATCTCATTTAATTATTATAATTTTTTCAAGTTTTAAAAAAAAATAATAAACAATTCAACATTTTCTAATAAAAAATAAATAATATTTTAACAATATTTTATTCAACTTTCAACTTTCATCTCATCTTATTTTAACTCAACTCACTATCCAAACCTCTCCTAAATGGGCAGCAGTGTTCCCCTCTCTTGGTGTGAATATGATAAACCACTGATCTCTACAACTACCAAAACGTTTAATGTCTTAAATAAGCTGGCCATACCATGAACGATTCTCTTTTGAACTGTTAACATCTATAATCACTGATTTAGCATCATCTTCAAAGATCGTTGTGTGTAATCTAATTTCTAAACATAGAACCATAGCTCTCCATAAAGCTTTATTTTCTGTTATTTGTGGAATGGTTAGTAACTCTTCATTCACACATAGTGTTGCAAGTACCTCTCCTTTCCAATCACTTATAATTATACAAGCTCTCATTTTGTTGTTCTTCAAATCTAAAGATGCATCCGAGTTAGATTTGAAGAATATTTTACATGGTTTCTACCATTTTACTCCATTGTCTACTCTTTCAGTCGAATTGGTTTGCTTACTCAATATGCCTTGAGCTTGCTGAAAGTCTCTTAATTCATTTTTTGCTTCAATAATTACTAATTTTGGGCTCTCAAACTTCTTTTCAAAAATGAATTTATTTATTCTATTCCAGATTCTTCTTAAAATAACAGCAACTTCCTTCATTGTTGGGGTGTATGTGGAGACTGGTTTTGGAGCTGAAAAATGTGTTTGCTGGATGTGCACTTGAGTGAAGCTCAACCCGTGAGTTCGCTCAAGTTCCGCTCGACACCCCACTCGAGCTAATGTTGATTTGACTGTTCGCTCGAAACACGCTCGACACGCCTCTCAAGCAAAGAACGCTGATTTTGCCAGATTAGGGTTTTCAGCGTCGTTTGCTATATATTTGTCATATTTGAATTATTTTGTACAACTTTCAGCATATTTTTTAGAGAGAGCAATTGTCTACTGAGTGCATGTTGTGTGAGAGAGCAAAAAGTCCTAGAGAGTGTGAGTTGAGATTGAGTGATTGTAATCTCCTTTGGTTAATAAGATTTCTGCAGCTCTGTGGACTTAGGCAATTTGCCGAACCACGTATATTGTGTGTCGTGTGCTTAATTGTGATTACTGTTACTTTATTTGTCATTGTTGTATGTGTGTTTTGCACAACATTTCACAACATTCACTTCATGTGCTTTTAAACTATTCATCATATCCTCCCAAATACTGAAAAAAAAAATCCTTTTTGTTGTGCCTATTATGAACCGGACTTTGAGCTTCTGCCCAAACATCAGTAGAGGCAACACAACTCCTCACAGCATGACAATTAGTCTCCTTCATTGTCTCACAGATGGGACAATTAGCATTATAAGTTATTTTTCTAAAAAGCAACTTATTTTTTGCAGGAAGAGCATCACCGACTGCCTTCCAAATAAAAACTTTAACTCCATTTGGCACATCCACGTCCTAGATTTTCTTCCATCCAATAGAGCTCCCTTTACTACCTGATGCTTCTCCTTTCTCTCTTCTTGTTTTGTTAGCTTCTAAGTAATATGCACTCTTAATTGAAAAAAGACCTTTCTTAGTAGGACCCCATATCAGTTTATCATCCAATCCCAATCTACTAAAAGGCATACTATAGATAATACCTCTCTTTTTCTTCAAATATCTCACTGTTTAGAGTCGTGTTCCAGCAACCTTTTTCACTGTCTATGAGCTCCTTAACTTTAACTTCCTTGTTAAGAATTCTCAGGATTGTACACTAAATGTACTTGGTGTTGACAACCACTTATCTCCCCAGATATTTATATTACTACCATTTCCTACCCTCCATCTTAGCCCTTCTCTTAGTAAATTTATGAAACCCCCATATACTCCAAATTTGTGATGGACATGCTCCTAACTTTGCATCCATGATGGTTCCTCTTTTGTAGTATTTTTCCTTCATTCTAGTAGCCAAAGAAGTAGGATTAGTAAGAAGTCTCCAACCTTGCTTAGCCAACATAGCTTGGTTAAAGCAATCAATATCCCTGAAACCAAGGCCTCATTCAACTTTAGAAATACCTATTTGGTCCCACTTTTTCCATTGAATCTTTCTATCCTGTTTCATATAGCCCCACTAGAATCTAGTCATAATGTCAGTTATTTCTTTACATAACTGCTTTGGAAGTCTAAACACATTTATAGCATACGAATGGATTGCTTGTATCACAACTTTGATGAGGATATCATTGCCTACTTGGGTGAGAGAGTTATTCTTCCAATTACGAACTTTATTCCATACTCTCTCTTTGATCCCTCCAAAGGTTTTATATTTTGACTTTCCAACCATTGAGGGCAACCCTAAATATTTCTCAGAATCTCCACTCAACCTTGCTCCTGATTCTTTCACTATTTGTGCCTTAATATCCTTGCTGGTGTTTTTACTGAAGAAGATGTTGGTCTTCTGCATGTTTAAGCATTGGCCTGAAGCTTGTTTATACTATTTCGGCAGCTGTGCTACATTCCTCCACTCTCTTAGATTGGCTCTACAAAAAATTATACAGTCATTTGCAAAAAGAAAAAGATTGATCTTAATTCCTCCTTGTGTCACTAATATGCCTCGGATATCACCTTTGTTTTCTGAGAAATTTATCAATGAACTAAGCTCTTCTGCACATAAGAGGAAAATGTAAGGAAATAATAGATCTCATTGCCTTAATCCCCTTGTAGGAACTATTGTCTAACCAGAGTAATTTACTAACACTGAGTAATTTACTGTAGTAACACACCACATAACTAAGTCCACCAACTTCTGACCAAATCCTATTTTCTATATAATTTCTTCCAAATACATCAATTCTATCATATCATAAGCTTTAGAGATGTCTAATTTAAGAGCCATACTTCCTCCTTTGCCTTTTTTTTATTGTTTTCATTGAATGTAAAACTTCCTACGCCATAATGATATTGTTAGTAATAAGCCTTCCAGGAATGAATGCACTTTGATTTGAGGAAATAATCATTGGCAACACCTTTTTCAATCTATTAGCAATAGTTTTTGCAATTATTTTATACAACACATTGCATATACTTATAGAATGAAACTCACAAACAGACTCAGGTTATGCACTTTAGGTATCAAAGCAATAAAAGTAGAATTTACACCAGGGACAAATTTATCATCATTTAAGAATTTAAGGACAACTGTGCTAACCTCATCCCCTACCAAAGCCAGTAGAATTGATAGAAGCAGGCCTCAAACCCAATCTGGGGACATGGGGATTTAAAATGGGTCATTTGATTAAGTGCTTCTTCAACCTCCAATCTGGTGAATCCTTTTTGTAACTCCATATTCGTCTCTATTGTCACTCTTGCCTCCACATGTTGGAAATAGTTCTCAATAGTAGCTGTTGTGGGATACATTGTTTAATAGACTTGTGAGTAATGGTTTTGAAAAGCCTGTTGAATCCCTTTTTGATATGTTCTAAGAATTGAATCAAAGTCAATGATATGTGAAATCTGGTTTTTCTTCCTCCTTTGAGTGGCACAAGCATGAAAATACTTAGTCTATCTCCAAATTGGTATCAATTCCTTTTGGCCTTTTACTTCCACTTTATATCCTCTTGCTCTAGCACCACCTACTTCACTATGCAGATTCTTGATCAATTCTACATTATGAGGTCCCTATGTTGCTTGTAACCTTCTAATGAGATCAAATTTATCTTTGATTATTTTCTCAGTAATTGGGCTTCTTTGCTTACTACATCTGGACAGGGCACTACTACAGTAGTTTGTACCAAAGTTTTGAATACCGTTTAAGTGACCATTTCGGTTAAAGCACTGGAACGAAATATTTTTGTACTAGTACCGTTTCGGGATAGTCTATATATAGATAAATTAATTATGTATGTATAAATTATATTTCAAAATAACATCAATGCAAGTCTTAAAAAAGTTAAAATATATATTTATAAAACTCAATAATACTTCTAAGTTCTAAATCCAACTACTAAAAAAAATAATCACTCATCTTCATCACGAAAAGGGGAGTAGAGATTTGATTTTCAGTTCTCGAAAAAAGAGGATTAAAAAAAGTTAAGAAAATTATAGTTTTCAGATGAGAATTAGAGTAAAAATTATGAAAATATACTAAAAATACAAAAATATAAATTTCAGCTGGTACACCGAAAACTGGCTAGTATTGATCGAAATGCACCGAAATGGCCAATATTTGATCCGGTACAAAACCCCTATCTCCCCGTGTCGGTTAATATTCTGGCACGGTAAATATCGACCGTACCGGCCAGTACGACACGATATTTAAAACCTTGGTTTGTACTCTTTCCAAATGATGAGAAGATAAAACACCGACATGTCATTCCTGCTCTATGATATCTACACATTCCTCTTCTTTAATCCAACTAGCTTCGAATCTAAAAGCTCTTATACTTCTATACTGCCTACTAAAACCCCTTGTAAAGGAGATTATAAGAGGTCTATGGTCTGAATATATAGCAGATAAAACTTCTACCCTAACTCCGCTGTACATGCCTTTCCATAAATTATTTGTCACTGCTTTGTCCAATCTCTCTTTTGTAAAGCTTTCATCTGCATGATTATTACTCCAAGTGTACATATCCCCATTATATCCCAAATCAAACAATTGATCTTCTTCAAGAGTTGTTCTAAACAGCTCCATTTGATTCTCAGGCCTAGCTCTTCCCCTCTTCTCATAGTAGAAAAGAATTTCATTAAAGTTGCCAACCACTAACCAAGTTGTGTTAAAGGGTTGAAGTCTCTTCAAAAGCTCCCAGGATTCTTTTCTTTTGCTCAATTTTGGATGACCATAAAATCTAGTAAAGAACCACCTAGTATTTAGATTCTCATCACTAATCTAAACACTGATACGTCTTAAGGAATAATTAAGAACTTCCAATCCTATATCTGACTTGCACAAGATTTCTATTCCCCCAAACTTCCAACTTGATCAAGTCCAAAACAACCATAAAATCCTAACTTTATTCTCAGACCTTCCAATTTAGATGATCTAAGCAATGTCTCCATTAAAAACACCACCTTGGGTTTCTTTTACTTTGTCGTGATGCAAAGGTCGTGATCTGTCCGAAAGTTTCCAAGTCCTTTGCAGTTCCATCTGAGTAAACTCATTAATCCCGGTGGGGCTGGCTAGCTATCTCCGGCAATGACAAATTCTTTCCACACTTTTCATTATTTTGAGCAACCTTAAACTTTTTCTTATCCTTTTCCTAAAAAATCCCTACACCCAGATCCAAATTTGAGCCTTTTTTAAGAGAGGGTAAAGATGTGGACTCACATGTACCTCCAATGCCCCTAGCCCTTCGCTTCCAACTTCTTCTAGCTACCCTTTCTTGCTTCTGACCTTGAACTGTAACAGTCTCATCTTCATTCAACTGGTTTGACTATGTTAAAAGAGCTAACTTTACTTCAGATTTGATATTGGGCATTTTAGTGGGCTATGGGAAATGGACCCCAATAGGCCCAAATTAAAATTTCTCTCCAGAAGCTTATTTACATTTGGAAAAATCTAATTGTAAGCGATTCTGCACACTAATACGCACACTCATTCAATATGATTGGTCAGAAAGTAGATTTTATTTAAAACCGTGCTAATTTAAATTTAGAATATGAAGGCAACAACATTAGTAAGCAGATTGGCATGCAAACTTGCTTGTACATAGTAAAACTCTTTACATTTTCCCCAACTACCTCTAAATCCCCATTAATCCCTTGATTACTTCTCGTACTTCTCTCATTATTTTTCAAGGATAAACCTTGATCTGCTACTTGCCTCATCACATCTACTTTTTTCAAATTACCCCTTCATCCCCCTTATATTGCCACAATTTTCTCCTACAAACACTAGCTCTTCTGAAGTATTGTGCTTTGGAGGGGCTCCTCCATGCATTGGCCCTGGATTCCATTGGACTGACTGCTTCCATTTGCTGTGATTTGTGAAATTGATTGTTGAATGAGTTCCTAATCTCTTCACTATTTTCTTGGAATCCAAACAATTTGCAATGGCTACCAATCTCTACCCTTAACCATGGTCTGAATTGGCTTCCTTTGTCTATGATGTAGTTCCTACTCAGATCACCATTCAAACAACCTTGATCACTATGAACAATTTTACCACATCTAAAGCATATTTTTGGTAACTTCTCATATCTAATTGGCACCCACATACTTTGTAAACTGACATTTATGGTGCGGCTTCGAGCAATAGCTTTCCTCAAATCTAATTCAATTTTTAACCTTAAAAGTTTTCCTACCCCACACTGTCTTTAGTCACATCAACTTCCAGAACCCTTCATATTGTGCTACCAATTTGTTCTCTTATGTGTCAATTCATGGATGCCAATGGAACCCAAAATTGTTCATAATCAAAATTAATTAAGTGTGGTTGCACTATGCCTTCATATTGGTTCAGAACAAAAAGATGATTGTCAAACAACCATGGTCTTCCTTCCATAACACGATCTATGTCATATCGAGTTGCAAAGATAATAATGTATGTATCCGAACAAATCTCCTTAAAATTGATATCCATGTCTACCTTCCACAACTTTAACATAGTGGTTCAAATGACATCTTTACTGATATGTCGTTCAATGCAAATTCTTCGATCAGACTGTGTTCTTCCCACTTACATCCCTCATCTAGTTCATCAACCTTAATCATTATTTTTGCTTATTCTTCGTCATTGAGCTTCAATTGTTTCCACTTAGCACCTAATTCTTCCATGATTACTCTCTCCGATCACCCACTTGATTATAGGAAAGAACCACTCTACTCCTAAGGAGTAGAAAGTGACTACCCCTTCTCCTTGGTTGCCTTACAAAGAAGATCACGAGAGAGAAGACTTTTTTTAAAAAATACAAAAAATTATATTTAAACCAAAAGGTTGTTCAAAAATACAAAAAGATGAAAACTGAAATTCTATGCTTCCTCTACCCTTTATTTATTTAAACATAATATATAAAAAGATGAAAAGTGAACCTGTAGGTTCTTTATACCCCTTTTGTATTTTTGTATTTAATTTTTTTAATAAACTATGTAGCATCACATAGTGGTGCCACGTCAAGAATGTCATCGAAACGGTAAGTTTCAAATAGCCAAGTAGTATTATTCTTTATCATTTTTAAAAAGCATTTAATTTTATCTAATTTTGACTCGAAGATTATGAATAATGGTAAACGATTCCCACAATCCGTTACTCTTGAATAATAAAATTTGAATATTTTAGGATAAGATTATGAATGTTTGTTAGGATTCTTGCTTCCACTTTTCTTACATCTTTCTATCAATCAAATTCTTACTTAGGGGATGATAATTAGATAAGATGATAATTTTGTGAATAATAGTAAAATAATTTTTTTATATTAGTGATATGGTTTGTTAATAGTATTGAGATAGTTTTTTAAATTAAGTATTTATTGGGTTTTGGAAAATGAGAGATAAAAAGCTGAATAAAAAATATTATAAAATTAAAATAATGTTAAAATATTATTTTTATTTTGGAATTCGAAAAAGTTGAATTATTTTTTGTTTGAAAGTCTGAAAAAGTTGTAATGATTAGTTTGAAAGTATTTGTATTTGAATGATGTTTGAAAAGAAGATAGGATGAGATAAGATGAAAATTGTAAAAAGAAAAAATGTTGGCTGCCTAAAAGCTTCCTGAAAAAACATTCTTTATAAGTTAATTAATTAAAGAATGCCAAGTTCCTTTAGATCAGATGACATAAGGCCTGGTCTACAAATGGAAGAATGAGGTTCGATCACCCACCTCTGTATCCAAAAAAAAATTGAAAGGTCTGAATTATTTAATTAAACATGTTGACTTGAGATTGAATGATATGTAATTTGAACTCAATTTAACATTATTCAAAACCGATATTCTTATCTTAATTCGCAAACTATAAAAATCATATACAAAATTAACAAGTTAGAGAGATTTTTTATCTCGGATAATTTTAGAGAAAAATCCTCCAATATGATAATCCTTAAAAATTATTTCCACCAAGTGAGATTTGAATCTTAAACCTAAAAAGAGCATACCTTCAAGCAAAATGCTTCTATCACTTGAGCCAACTACTAGAGTAATTAAAATATTAAGCCTCGTTTCGTTACGCAGTTTACATGAGAAGAGATGTTTTATTAAAAATTGAATAAAATATTATTATAATATTATTTTTATTTTAAAATTTTAAATTATTTATTATATTTTGTGTAAAAATTTAAAAAACTTGTAATGATTATATGAAATGAGATGAAATAGTTTGATTTTGTATAACCAAATCAGCCCTAAATCTGATCTAGTACGAATCCGACTTATCCCGCCCCGACAATACCAATTAAGATATAAATGTGTGTGTATGAGAGAGTTTTATTATTATATATTATTTTTTTTTTAAATTTTAAAAATCTAATTGTTTATTATATTTTATGTAAAAATTTAAAAAATTTATAATAATTATATAAAATGAAATGAAATAATTTGATTTTATTAACCAAACTCCCTAAATCTGATCGGCAACGAATCCGACTTATCCCGCCCCGGCAATACCAATTAAGATATAAATGCGTGTGTATGAGAGAGAGGGAGACAGAGAGAGAGAGAGAGAGTTGGGGGGAAAAAAAGAAATACGAGTCTGAAACAGAGCAGTGGAGGCTTGAGCCTTGAAACTTGGTAGAGGAGACAACAGAAACGTTTCCTTGACCGAAATACGGTTCCTTTAGCCCTCCACCTTGTTGAGTTTTGTAGGAAAAGAACCCTAAAAGGACTCACACCACTTGGGAATTTAAACTCTCTAGTACAGGTAAGTTCAATTGTCTTCGAACAAAATACAAAATATTTAGTTGTTGTTTACCCCTCAATCCATACGACCCTTGCATTGGCCAGTGAATCTTTACATTTTCAATTATTTTAGAGAAACTTCTGTTTTTTATCTGTCTGATTACTGAGAAATACCATGGAAAAGAAACCAAGATAATTCTTTTGATATTAATGAATGGTAAAAGAAGATCCATTAAATTTTCTTGAAAGTTTCTTGCATTCTTTACCAACATAGTCAACATATGCTCTGATAATCGATCATGCTGATTTCTTTTCATTTGCCGTTATTTTAGAGTTTCTTGGTGGGGGTGTCATTGTCAATAGCCCGCAAGAATTGTTTTTCTTGTATTCGAACAAAAAATTGTATCCTTTGTGTTAATGTGTGTTTGTGTTACCCTGGCTGTTGATATAGGCAGGGGTTTTTATTTGATATCTTAGCTACTTCATGCTACTTTTGCTTCTGTCACTTGTACTTGCTTAATTTTCTTACAATTCTAAATTTCCCGTGGTAAATACTTTGGTTCGTGCGATTACTACTTGTTAATCATTACTTAAAATAATAAAAATCCGGTACTATCTTTGTGATCAAAGCATCATTTTCTTTTCGATTCAGTGTTCCTACATGCTGATTATTACACGTGCGTTGTTGGTAGTTCCCCATGCATGACGTGTCTGAAGATTCTTATTTGAATCAATGTTTTAGGTGCTCTAGCATGTTCCTTCATGTCCCATCCTGTTGTTTGTGATTCACACCTGATGTTTCTGCTTCATTGCGCTGTTCTCTTTATTTATAAATTGGTTGCTTGACATTATGTCAGGTTTCTCTCGTTCCTGTAACTTGTATGATTGATTTAGTAAGTATGCTAATGTTGTATTTTTAACCAACTTAATGATAGATTCATTGATTTGGTACTTGGGATATCTTGGACTTCTAATCGTGATAGCTTGCATTGTTTTTCGGATAAGCAGTGATAGCTTGAATTATGTTTAATCGTGGTGCTTATTAGATTCATGTGATTGTTTTGTTACAATTGAACCTACAAATCATTGCAATTTCATACCTTTTTAACTTCTTATCTATGGAGTGGACTTCTCTTGTAGTCTCTCTCTCTCTCGGTTTGTGTATTTGATGTGTACAATGTCTTATTCCCACCTTTTCTGGGTAGTCAAAGGTTATCATTTTGCTTTCTAGTGTTTCATCAGTCCCCTCCTTGATTGTTTTCATTTCTCATATTTCAGAATTATAGTTTATAACTGCCGTTATTGGATTGGTAATTTTTTCATGAGTTTTAGGTGCCAAGTGTGCCGCACGTTCGCGAGTAAGCAGGTGTCTGTGAGTCTCAGTCCATGATACAATGGTTAATCATTTCACCCCTGTTTTGGTTAGTGTTGGCCCTTTGTTTTGCAACTCATGATAAGCTGTGCTCCTTAATTGGCTCTCAATATAATGGAGTGGGAGAAAGGAACTCATGTCTCAACTACATCTAGCTGGAATATGCCTTTCTTCAGTTTTCCTTTTCTTTTTCTTTTCTTTCTTTGGTTTGAACATAGTAGTGGAGGAGATTTCTTGTAAGATTACCAAGTAATCTGTCTTGTAGTATTACATGCACCTTTTATGTTCTTGTCCGTTCTTTTTCTTTCTGTTTATTTTTTTATTTTGTTTTGTTGTGCGAGTCTGTCTTTTATATAAGAGTGATATTATTGTAGGCACAAGCATGTCTAGCTTGAGGAGGTACCTATGTGATTGATTCAATTTCAATAGCTTGCTTTATGTCTCGATTTTACATTTAAAATCTTAATTTATACTAAGATTTTCTTATGCACCGCCGTGTAACTCTGCACCAATGGCTCCCCTGGAGCAACAATGCCTAAGCAAAATCAGTCAGTGTAATACCTTATGTTTTCCCCCTGCTGTTTATTTTTGTTCTAAAGAATGTTTATTCTGCATGGAGCAATTGAAACGGGAAGTTACTTGTTGTTGCTTACATTAATAGCATTTTAATGTGTGCTCACACTGCACAATTTTTGTTGCTTTGTATATTCAGTTTATCTGTGCATGGTTGTTATAGAATTTTTTTTCTTCACTCTGCAGTTTGGCTCTAATTTTTAAAGAATTTATTGAAATGTATTGTTAGTTACTTTTGCAAATTCTGCTGGTGCTCAAAATATATTTACCAATTCTAGTTAAAGGTTTGTTACGAGTCGATCTGCTTGTGGCATATATGTTGAGATACAATGTGAATCTTGGATAAGAATATTGTTGGCATTTCTATGAATAGGTTATGGCATGCTCAGAACCTGTCCGTGCAGAAAGGATTCCAATACAAGTCAAAGTTATTCCCAGGAAGCCACGGATTCTACTTGCTGCTAGTGGAAGTGTGGCAGCCATAAAGTTTGGCAAGCTCTGCCATTGCTTTTCAGAATGGGCAGAAGTAAGAGCAGTTGCCACACAGGCATCTTTGCATTTCATAGATAGGGTGTCACTTCCCAAGGCTGTAGTTCTATATACTGAAGAGGATGAATGGTTTAGTTGGAATAGAATTGGCGATAATGTGCTTCACATTGAGCTGCGCCGATGGGCTGATATATTGGTTATTGCTCCATTGTCAGCCAACACACTTGGCAAGGTAATATACTTGAGAAATTTCAGAGAAACAGTCCCTCTTTGAACTTTTACTGTTAATGAGATACAATTTAACACTTTTATTGGACATGGCACACATTTACTCAGACGGTTGATTACTTCACAACCTGGAAATTGAGTAACTCTACTATCCAATTTGGTTGTTGAACAAAAAGGGTTAAAAGAAAGGGGAATGCATGAAAGTGGTTTCTTTTCTTAGTCGAAGCACTTCATAAATCTGAGGGGATGAATGGACATTGGAATAGAACTGCTTGGCTGATAAGTGCAACAAGGTCACGTTATTCATATTGGGCCCGTCACTGAAAATTAGCTATGTTGCTTGTCTGATCGGTTTAATATGAATACATAAGAAGCTATGAAGAAAATGATATAATGGCATGTATTGAGAGTGAAATTTATGCTCAATAGGCATATCAAGATACTTTTTTATATGGGATAGAGAAATGTTTCCATACCTTGTGCTTCTTCTGTTCTTTTGGTTACAGTACTGAGCTTTAATGGTTGCTGTTCTGGGTGCATAGGATCCCTTTTTAGCATTGTGACAACCAGGTTACCTTGACCCTGTTGTTAGGCCTTCTTTGTAGGCTTGCAAAATACTAGTCTTCAATAATGCATGTCTGTCTGTCTCTGCTTATTTTTGGGTGTCTAGGAGTGCAGTGATTAATAATTGAGATGTCATCAATGTTGGAACTCGTTTTCCCCTTACATAACTGGGCCCATACTGCTTGCATATAGGCTTAGTACAAAGTCTTATGCGAGTATTCTGTACAGTGAGTGTCTATCATCTGAGTTCAACAAGCAGCCTTGTGAATTATTATATGAACATAAGTTAGAGGCCTATAAAGTGAGAATGGAAAGTGCAAGTCTCAATTGTTTTCTAGCAATGAATGTATCTAACGAATTCACATAAAGTGAGAATGGAGAATGATACCTGTGATTGGTTATAGTCTAAAGTACACATGTACACATGTACATGTATATCAAAGTAGTAGATCATGCAAGTCTCAGGGAGATCCTTTTGCCTCTAAGAATGACACGTATGGCTGGTTATGCCCTTTTCTCTACTCCCTCTGCATGCCTGTTTGTGTATTTTGTTTGTTATTTTATTTGAATAGTCAAAATTCTTATCTTATTATTTTCCTAGTATGTTTTAAAGGCATATGATTTGCTCTTATTGTAGATCGCTGGGGGATTGTGCGACAATTTACTAACATGCATTGTCCGAGCATGGGATTACAGCAAGCCATTCTTTATTGCACCTTCCATGAACACAATGATGTGGAAAAATCCTTTCACAGAACGACTTCTCATGTCAATTGATGAACTTGGGATTTCTCTCATCCCGCCTGTCACTAAGAGGCAGGCATGTGGGGATTCTGGCAATGGTGCAATGGCTGAACCTGCCGATATCTACTCAACAGTAAGGCTTTTCTTCGAGTCAAAGATTCGACAGGATGGCAGTAATATTCAGCAACTAGCGTTGTAAAGCAGGAATTTAGTGATCTTTTAAGAGCAAAAGAAGCTGGCTTTTTTAGGGGCGATGGAAGAGGTTGGTTGACTTGCATAGCAGGCTAGTTTGGTTGTGATCATTTTATCTTTTATTGGGTGGGTTTTTGTTTTTACATATATTGGTTCTGTCTTTCTATCATACGGTATGTACATCTAGGAAAAAGAGTTGATTTGAGCTGCATGTTGCAAATGGTACGCATGCACTTCTATTCTTTCTGCCTTAGTTGGAAATTGGGTGAAAGTTTTTTAAAATGATTTGAATTCTCCTCAAAAAGTGGGGTACTTGCTGTCTTCCCTCTCTCTCTCTCTCTCTCTCTCTCTCCCCCATTGTTTTTGTTGGTTTTTTTTTTTTGCAGATAGGGGATTTGAGTCCTTGAGATAACAGTGTCGATGTCAGTTAGAACGAAGGCCAAGAAAGTAGAAGTTCTGTTTAGTTGAACATCATCATCTCTTCAAATTCAGTACTCAAATCTCATCTCCTTTGATTAGTATCATTATTGAGTGCTGAAATATTGAATCAGTTTGGTCCACATTTCCAATTGCAGAATTGTTTGGCACACAAAAAAGGCAAAATTTACAAATAAAAGTTCGCAAAAATTGGGAAAAAGATCCGTTGGAGCACTGTAGTACCTGTGGAGCCGTAAGACAAGGAAAAGGATAAATCCGTTGATTGATGAGAAAAAAACAGTCAATAGTTTTTGTCTTTCATGTCGATGTGTTATGATAAGGTAACTTGGTAAGACAACAATAATCTCCAGTCCAACGTCCACATTTTATGAAGTTTGTCATAATGTCAGTTCCCAAAACCCCCCCCAAAACAAAACCTCTTCTTATCTTCTGAAACATGTAAAAGCACCAAATAGGTTTTAGCTAAAGCTGGTCGTAGAAATCTTCATGTATGATGGGTAAAAGAAAGTTAAAATTCCTAAATACAAGTATATAATGGTAAAGTGGGCAGTCCTTGTGAAGTCATTTATCACAACTATGGCCAAGCCTTGACTGAAACGTGGAAACAAAACCCTCGTGGGGGGACCTTCTTTGGCACCAAAAGTTCTATATGTCCACCGGACCACCATCTAATGTGCTCACATAAAAGTTCATATCCGAGAACATCTTATAAGCAAGGTTCAGCAACAGGTGCCTTTTATATATCAAATGATGAAAGAATGTTTCTTCCAGCAACCAAATGAAATTACAGATTGCAAAGAGCTTGCCATCATTGCAAAACAATCTCTCAAACGGCTAACATTAAATTTAAATTCTTGGAGTGATTGCTTTTAGATATAAGCAAGATCCAAACATGAAGACATTCAACCAAATCCTCAACCAATAACCCCGGAAGAAGCGATTATCCCAAACTTGATTTTGTCACCTCATATGCCAAGAAGCATGCAGCATTTGCAGGAACACTTCGGGCCATGGCAGGTCCAAAGCCCTTGTACAGGCCTTTCACTCTCTCTGAGGCCAGGATCTTTCTAAAAGCATCAATGGAGCCAGAGAACTTGGGATTTTTGTAATCATCTACCTGAATTACACTCTTGACAACATCAGTTGGGTAGACCGACACCCAGAAGGAAGCTCCAGCTAGACCTCCAGCCACAATCAAAGAGCCTCTTCCCAATTTAGAAGTGTCTTGACCACCAGCAAAAAACTGCTTCAGAGCTTCATAGACACCAAACATAGCAGCATTTCCGGGAACCTCACGTGCCATAGTAGGAACCAATCCTTTGAAGAGACCCCTTACACCACCTTCTGATCTGAGAACGTGCCTGGCTACATCCATTGGCCCTCCATACTTCACTGCCACACTGGCTGAACTGGAATCTGCCAATGCACTCTGGGCTTGCAACCTGTTCTTTACAATATATCCAATAACAAGTAAGGTTGAAGGTTTAGAAAATTCTCCCATAGAATTAAAAGATATCTAAGTTCACTCTCAGGGACTTCAAAATCAGATCACACGATACAAGGATAGAGAAAGTAATGACTGTTGTACTGACCTGCACTTGATCAATTCAGTAGGGCAAGCTAAAACAGAAACGGCAACTCCAGCCCCTGCCCCACAGACAATTTGCTGATTAACCGTAAGGGGAGCACCTGGTTGAGATCGCAATAATGCCTCCATTTGTCCCCTCACACTGAAGAGGACAGCGTTGAAGGCAGCCACAGTGGCCAGTGGAGCCCCCATACCCTTGTACAAACCTCTAGGGCCTTCAGCAGCTACTGTTTGCCTGACAGCATCCATTGCACCTGCATACTTGAGAGTTTGGCCTGGAAGTGGAGCAGGCTGGCTCTGGAGCTTGACCTTAATGGTGTCAAAGGGATGTCCGACAATCAATTGTGCTGCTCCACCAACAGTCCCAGCAGCCAAATCCTTTGCGACATCCCCCATCTGCAAATTTCTATGTTACAAGGGAACAGTTGCAAATGCACACAAGAATAAATATTGGGAATAAAAAAGCATATCTAGCTTATAATAAAAGAGAAACTTGTATGAATGTAACAAACAGTGCTGAGAATATTTCTACTTAGAGCTTAGGGCTTGTGACAGAAAATGAGTACAGTTTTCCATTTGCATCCATTCAAAAATAAAAGACAATGCAACGAGATGAAACGAGTAGGAATGGGTGTATTGGTTCTGCATTAGCAGATGAAATATTGCAAAAAAGGAATCACTGTTGGAAAAAAATATTCTTATAGGGACATAGAAGGAATAAGGAATCTAACAGATAACATAAACCTCACAAACTGATCTCTATTGGAAGTTGTTATATCTTAAACTACTAAAAAACTACAAGTTTGTCCGAGAAATTTCCTAACATTAAGAAGAAACAACACTAACTGTTGAACTGGCCTTTGCTAGAAGCCAGGTCTAGGACAACTCCACAAAAAATCACCTGCAACAGATCCTATGCTTTCCAACAGCAAATAAACCTAAATAATGCCCTCTAGTACGCTGCCTGTGAGGTATCATTTTGAATGTGTTGAAAATTATAAGGAGAAATAATATAAATCCATGAACCCACGCAAATAAATTGAAAAACCATCTCTCCTTGGCAGATATCATTTTCCCAGAGAGTTAGTATGGTCACTCAACTGAGCCTTTTTCAACTGTCAGCTAAAACATACTCAACAGACAAATTTTGTTAAACTTTCAAATTAATCTAATGCAAAACGAAGAATGAGCCTAGTACATGATTGAATCCACTGAAATTTTTATACAGCCTGACAGAAACAAGCTAGCAATCATAACCAAGTTCATTCCCTACTCTTAACAATTCAAAATTCAATCATGATTGCTCAACCTGCCTGGTTAAGGTTCACATTGATGTGGTATCAGTGTGGCATAAGTTTTCAAAATCTTTGCCAACATACAACCCTTTCAAGAGCAGCTGAAACAATGTCACTGTGCATGGAAAAGAATTGGAGTTCCAGAGTGTTGAGCTTGTAACAACAAATGTCAGAGACATACGAGTTTTGATAGGCACATAAAAGAAGATGGAATATGTAGAATTGACATTGAGTGAAAATTCTGCAGCTCAAATATATCTTGAGCTGGCCCCATCCTAAATACAAAAAGATTGAACAGCCCAATACTCGGTTGGGCGGCTTGTTTACAATTCTACAGGACATGTGAGCTGGAATATTTAAAGCCTAATATCTGGCTGAAGCATGTGTAATATCATCAGTATTGGACTTGATAGTTTTTAATATCTTTAAGGAAAAATAATCAAGGGGCCCTCAAACTTTTCAAATCAAGAACAAAAAATATGATAGAATATTAGTTGCAGAAATTCATACTTGTAATAGATTAAATATATTAAAAAGTTGTTTAGGTCTGTTTGATAGAAGAGAAAGGATGGGAACAGAAAATGAAGAGAAGGAAATGGGAGGGTGGATAGTATCTATCCATTGTCAAGTAGTTTCTCTCCATTGCCATTGCCTAGAGACCAACACTTTAAAACATGGTATTGCATGTCATTGAGCGCGCGCACAAACACACACATGCTTGACATACTTCCCTATTCATTGATATCCCTTTTGACATACTTCCCTATATATATATATGCTTGACATACTTCACTATACCTAATTCTTCTGTTAGAATGAATTAGAATCCCTCATTTCTAGCCATCAGAGACAAATGTTATGAAAGCTACAGTTTTTGCATTTAGCTGTGGTGTTGAAGGAAAGTAGAATTTAGAACCCATACATAATAATCATCCTAATTTACAGACTAACTAGTGCAGGGAATGAAACATTATGCTGCATTCATTTTCTTGTTATTTACCCAAACTAATGCAATTGATTAAAGCATGCAAAAACTACTTGCTCTTTAAAGTTCTGAGGATGCCCATGTGACTAACCAACGAAACCACAACATATCCTTTCGAATTCAAATCCCCTTTTTTGATACATAAATACACATAGCAGTTGGGATAGTTTTCCAAGCTTCGAGTAAAATATCAGATTGAAAATAAAGAAACAAGAAGGAAGAGTGCAAAACAGGACGTTTGCAGATAAAATAAGATCTTAAACATAAGTACAATTCCAGATTCCTGAGATGCTTGAACGATATCAAAAAGAGAATCCCAATTTTGTTTCTCCACGTCGATACAGTGATGTTAGCTGCAAGATCAATTTCTCACCATGGATGCCTGATTATAACTGGCTTCCCGATACCGATAAAAATTATACAGTAAGTAAAGATCTCTGTGTTTCTAACTACGCATCCATGATCTCACCGAAATAAAAAAACACACCAACAAATTAGTACACTTTAAAACGAAATCTGACAGCTTCTACTAGCGGACCAATTCTTCGTTTGCATTAAATATGATGAAGTTTCAGTTTATGCGGTTACATGTCACTGTCATCTAATGTGAATTCATATTGTTTTCAAATCAATCCAGAATGATACGCAAGAAATGGCAACTATTAGCACTTCTCTGTCTGGAATTGGTTTTGATGGATTATCTTGGAAACGAAAAGAAGTTGGACAAATTCATTACATTTGCAATTAAACGTGTTTTTCAAACAGAACAGAACCCATAACAAATATAAAGGGACGCAAACTACTTGAATAAAACCAGGAAACTTACTGGAGCGGATTTTCACCGTGTCTGAGAGAATCCAACCAAATAAGAGCAAAAACAATCGGAACCCAATAAATACCAAGAATCTGGCCGCGGGTCTCAAAAGATCGAATCTGATTAAAAAGAAAAAGAAAATCGTTAGATCCACATGTAGAGTAACAGAGAGAATATACCAGCCCAATCAAAGACACAGCTACAGTTAGTGTAACCGTTACCGTACCCATGAAAAGAGATTAATGGGCCCTGAAAAGCAGGCGTAGGACGATAGTCTGAAAGGGGTTTCGAAGGAATAACACAACCTGGAAATAAGCAAACAACGAAAGGGAATCGAATCGTAGCGCAGGGACTGACTGAGAGCCACGAGAGAGAGAGAGAGAGGTTGGGTACGACAAAAAGGAGGCCACTTCTGGTCTCAAACCCGTGCGGGTGTCTCTATCTCTGTGCGACCGTCCAATGGGAAATGTACCTATTTTTATAGTGTCCGTATGTTGTAGGGAAGAAGAGACAGGGTGTGTGCATGCGCGTGTCTGGGGTTGGTGAGATGAAACGATTGTACACCCACTATCATCTGGATCTGCCCCCACGAAGTTTGCTTTCAGTGAAGGTTGGTCCGAGTCTGAAATCAATACCAAAAATGCTGTACAATTAGAAGTTAGGTTCTCTGAAAAGAGCTGGAAGAGAAATACTTCAGACAATGAATATATAAAAATAAATTTACAAAATAACATATTTTGATGCAGTTTATAAGATTATAAATTATTTTTATTACTTAACGGATTATATGAATATACATATATTTTTATATGAATATATATTTATTTTTATATGAATATATATTTATTTTTGAATTTATATTTATTTTTATATGAATTTATATTTATTTATATATTTACTTTTATATGAATTTATATATTTATTTTTATATGAATTTATATTTATTTCATTCGATTATTAGTGAATGGTTCAATTCAATGGAATATGAAATCAAAATTCAATTGCAAATCCCGTTGATGGGGATGAATCAATATTCCTTTTGGTATGAATTCTATACATCAGTCACTATTCACTTTCACACTTCATACTTATAGTTTTTTTATTGAGTGTAGAAATATTTTTTATAAGGTGTAAGATGTTTTTCATAGAGTGTGAGGTGTGGGGTAGTAAATAGTGGTTAATAAAAATATTTTTTTTAAAATGCAATTAATTACTTTTTTCCATCATAGTCTAATCGGTTAATGATATAGAAAATATGACATTTTTTTAGAGAAATTCTATACTTCAGTCATTATTTACTCTCACACTCTACACCTATAGCTTTTTCATAGGATGTGACCGTGTGAGGGTGTTTTTCATAAGGTGTGAGAGTGTTTTTTATAGGATATAGGGTGTGGGGTGGTGAATAGTGAGCCAGTGGTTGATGATAAGAGTTTTTTTTCTTATTATTAGAGCAAATATGACATTTGATAGTGAATCAAAAGCCGACTCATATCATACTTATTACACATCATATGAATTTATCATAAAAATAGAAAATACTTTAAGATTCTAAAATATTTAGAAAATGGAAAGATTTAAAAAAACATTAAATCTTAAATCACAAATAAAAATAACAAAAAATTAAATTGAAAAAAAGAGAGAGGGGGGACTCCACCCCGAACCCCATTTATAGGGGTTTGCACCCCCTTACAGGGTGGTCTGGACATCGTCGCCAGGTATAGAATGCAAGTGGGGGAGGCTCAGTCTTTGTGGAATTTAAGCTAATTGTGTGCGTCTCCAAACCTTTAAACTCAACCTATAATTATTTAGGCAATAATGTAAAATTCCTTAACCGTTAAACATTATGCATGATATGTTTCCTGCATGAAAATCTCGGGGTATCTAAGTCTCTTGGCTGTCACAGTTCCTCATCTACCTTACTTGCGTATCACTACATTTACTAGATACAGTACTCATCGAGCACTAGCTTGCTCGGTGCAGTGTTCACCAAGCAGTGCTTGCTCTGTTTGGTACTCGCCTTACTCGCCCACTCTTCCTCGTTACTCACCTAATCTTGCTTTCTTTCTCATGTGACACCACTCAACCTGAACCTAAGCTCCTCGTGTTACAAACACTAAAGAAACATTCTAGGGTTCGAGACTACTCCTATGGCATGTGAAATGCCTACAATCCTAAATCACTAATGGACTATGTGTAACACACTATCATGCGCATCGATCATGCAAGTTGTTTAACTCTAATCCAATGTGAACTCTCTTTCCTTTTAGTTAATACTAATATGTCATGATATGCTTATGGATCTAATGCATATAGTGAAGGAAGAGAGTATTTACTTGGGCAAATTAAAAGGGTTTTGGCTTTAAAACCCTAGTTCTGTGTGGCTCAAAAGCTGGTTTTGGGCAGCTCCAACAAACCTCGTTGGTTGTGTCATAGAGTGGAAGTAGTTAAGAGACATGGTGTCGTCATGGTGGTGTTAGTAGTGGTTGATGATGTGCATGGCATGGACATGTGTGTGAGTGCTTGGGCATGCAACAGCTCAACCCATTGCATGTGCATGTGCGAGGGGGGTGTGGGAAACAAGGAGACTTACTAAAAACAAGGGTAGCACGCAACATGAAAGGGCTCGGGTATGGTGGCCGAATGAATGTAATGTAGAGAGTGTTTAGGGAGTCACATTGCTGCACAAACTTGGGTAGCAAAGTGTGTAGGCCGTCCCCTAGAGTCCTATAAATAGGGTTTGGAGGAATGGAACTTTTAGTATTATGGGCTTAATGAGGTGTCCGAATGGAACTTGGAGTCATGGTCAACCTAGGAGTTTTGGTTAGGTTAGATGATTTGTAGTTGGAGTGGGACTAGACTTGTGCTTTCAATTAGAGGTGTAGTGCAAGTAGGTTTCAGCCTAACCTACAAGGCTCATTTCCGTAAACTATCAATAGGCTTGGCAAGCATAGTGCTTGGGCTTGCTCGTCCTCCGTTAGCCTAGTGGGCTTGGGCCTAATTTTTGGTCTAACCCAATTACACTTTCTAAAAATAGAAACCCCTAATTCAATTATAACCCTATCTTTCCTAGTTTAGAAGTCTCGAAAGTTATGAGTGTTATATATATAATATTAATATTAGTATTTGACTACTTAATATCTCAAGCTATTAAACTTTTTCTTTTGTTGTTGATATGTAATTTTATTTTATTAAGATATTAATGTTTTATATTATTGGTTTGGATATTGATAACAAAATATTTTATCATGAATCCAATTATAATTGTGAATGATTTATATAGTTATCCATGTATTATATGTGAAATTATATTAATTCAATTAAAAACTAAACATATGGGTTAGCTCAACCCATTATATGAAAAGGGTTTAAGCATATTAAACGGGTTAAAACTGGTTAAATGGGTTGAAATTGATTAAACTGGTCGTATCCAAGTTAACCCAATAAATGTTAATTACTAGACAGGTTAAGCGGATCATGTCGTATCATCCGTTATTTATATAGGTCGAGTTAAGGTTTTAGGGTTTGACCTGTTTAATTAAATGGGTTGTGATCAGGTTGACTCATATAGTCTAATACTAATGACTTGACACGACACGAATACAATCTGCAAACATGAATTGCCACCCATACCGTCTAGCCCCTCTTATCCGGTTCCCAACGGATAAGGTGTTACTATGGTTACGGCAAGATAAAGAAGCTACCTACAGTTGCTCCCTCTTACCATTTTTACTAGCTAATATAAAAATAAATAAACATATTCATTGCCTAGTACATACTAATTATCGCCTTATAAAATATCTTGGAAAATAATATGGATTGAATGCAACTTATTCATATCTTTAGGAAGGCATCCCAATGCATGGTTGGTAAATGATATAGTGCTAATTGGCATAACTTGAATAGGGGTTGATTATGGTGGATGACTCTTGATTAGTGTTTTAAAACTTAATGCTAGATATAAGGTTAGGGCATATAAGTTTTGACCAATCTCTTTGAAAAAAGTTCCACCATAAAATGTAGATTTTTGTAAGTTTTTCCAGGTGGATTTTACTTTTTGAATAAAAACTTGCACGAAGGTTGCATGCTTTTGACTATATAAAAAAATTTAACAAACAAGTTTCGTGTTTTTGTAAATATCTAATTATATATACATCTATCAATAATTATATTTATAAATACTCAATCAACACGTGTAGTACTATTAACGTGTAGTACTATTCTCAAGCTTGATCTCATGAATATATATAGCTCATTTAATAAATGAATTGAGCATATCCTCCCTAACTAGCCTAGTTAGGGAGGATAAAGACTCAGAAAATCTATTAGTAGCATCATAAAATATCTCCAAAAATTTAACAAAAACTCTCACTGTCTCCCACTCCCTAGCTTTAGGAGGCCCCATGTGCCCAGACCCAGTGCCATCATCAAAATAAGAGAGGTAATTATAATCCTCACTCTCCATCCGCCTGAAAGCCTTCTCAAACTTCTCAGCTGCCTCTAACATCATATAAGTTGAGTTCCATCGTGTTTGTACATCAAGACACAACATTTTCTTACAATCAATTTTTTCTTTTTCAGCACATCTCTTAAACTTGTCTAATCTTGCGGGAGATGAACGCACATATCTAACTGCATTTCTCACCATTGTGATGGCGTCATTACACTCCTTCAAACCCTCATTCACAATAAGATTCAATATATGAGCACAACATCTCATGTGCATATACTTACCCCCCAACAAATTTCCACTCAAAAACTGTTTCAAATATGAAATTGCAGTATCATTTGAATTTGCATTATCAACTGTCACAGTAAATATTCTATCAATGCCCCAATCATACAAGCATGACTCAACATATCTCCCAATAGTTTCCCCTCGATGATTAGGGATTAAACAAAAGTTAATGATTTTTTTCTGCAATTTCCAATCTTGATCAATGAAGTGTGCAGTTAGACACATATAATTCAAATTCTGTATTGATGTCCATGTATCGGTCGTCAACGAAATCCTCATGCCACCATTTTTTAACACTTTTTTCAGTTTTTCTTTTTCACTTTCATACAATTTCATACAATCTCTTGCCACTGTGACACGACATGGCACTTTAAACCGAGGTTCAAAAGCCCAACACACTTTCTTAAATCCCTGTCCTTCAACAATTCTAAATGGTAACTCATCGACAATTACCATCTCTGCAATCGCCAACCTCACAACATCTTCACTATATTTGTGGGTTACAAGACTTCTTAACATACCATCACTCTCTCCAACCCCCTCCTCATGTGTTGCCTCACCTGTTAATATTTTTTTGTACCTATCCAAAGGACCACGTTTATGAGGATTTTTAGGACATGAAGGCAAATGGTTTTGCATTGTTGAAGTCCCATTCCTCTTTGAGTGGCAAGCATATGTCTTGCCACAATAATTACATTTAGCATTTGGATCATCTATAGCACAACCCTCCACTTTCGTAAAATGGTCCCAAACAATAGATGGATCCTTCCCTTTTCATTTCTTAGGTAATGGACAAGTAGTACTAGTAGGGGCACTAGGGGGTTTTGATGACTGGGTCTCCCTCACATCATCTCCCAAGTTAATGGTAGGTGTTGATGCATCAACATCAATCGGAGACGACGAAGAATCCATCTAATTATAAAACAAAACATAAATATTATACGTTAGTATTTAATACGTTATCACGTACATTATCACAACAGCTAGTTTGCAACATAGCAAATATCACAAGTCTAAGACTCTAATCTAAGTTTAGTTCACTCATCACATTTCATAGCTAAAAAACTAAAAAAATAAATAAATAAACTGATAGACCTTGCGAAAAGTAAAGAGTATAATTAACTAAAGAAGTAAAAGATATATAGTATCAACAATCTCCCATGTGGAACCGAGACAACAATGCTTTAGTAAGAGTTAATTGAGGCATCGGCACATTGCCATGGTTGTGTTAATTAACTTGTTCAAACAATTTCGTTCATCACATCTATCAATACTGCCTTTTTTGCAAATTTCCACCCTAGCAGGTCCAGAACTGCCTCAAGCACATATACATTACATAGCTCAAGAGTCCATTTAAGAGATCAATTTATTTCTTTTCTTTTATTTTTTATTTTTTTAATGCATTTGTGACTATACAGTCGACTGGTTGTATCCTGTTCATCACACTATTTCAAGGTACTGACCTACCTCAAGATTAACATGCCTTCTTCCACTGAAAACTTTTCGATCAATTTATTTATTTCACAGATTCACATTTCGGGCAGAAGTTCATCAACTCAGATTCACAGATTCACACACAACACAAAGTCAATCACAAACCACAATATTTTTACTAACCAAGGCAAAAACAGAGGCAATATTTCATCTTCCTCCCAAAAAATTCCTCAAGAAATTTAACAACAACGTTCAAGAAAATGAACCCTTTAGCCTTTGAATTACATCACTGAAAATAAAACTTACAGTGGGATGTGGGCCGTGTGGGTCATCGGCGATGAGAGAGGAGAAAGGGTTGTGCCGCTGTGGGTTGTCGGCGACGAGAGAGGGAGTCTGGGTCACGCCGTCACGGGGTCCGGGGAGAGAGAGAGGGAGTCTATATGGCCACGGGGTCCGGGGAGAGGAAGAGGGAGATGGAGTCTGTATGGCCTATGGGGTCCGGGGAGAGGGAGAGGGAGAGGGAGAGGGAGGCTGGGAGGTTGCCGCTGGGACTGGGAGTGGGAGGCTGGAGTTGCTTGGGCTCACGAGACACGAAGGAATGAAGAAGACGAAATGAGAAGGGGGTGCAAGTCGGGGTTCTAACCCTAGCCAAAACGACGCCGTTTGGTTTAGACCAAACGGCGTCCCGTTTAATTTTTTTTTCATAGGTTTAAAAACAAAACGACGTCGTTTCATGTGAAACGGCGTCGTTTTGTATAAGAAATATATTTTAAAATATAGATTTAAGCTGTCAGCCGGTTCGTCGGTTTAGACCGGGATTGAACTGCAGACCGAACCGGCCAACGTCGGTTTCCTTAATTTCCTACTGCCGGCCAACCGGTTCTCTGCCGGTTTCGGCCGGTTCCTGAATCCGGCGGTCGGTTTGAGTCGGCGGCAGTCGGTCCGGCCGGTTTGTGTACAGCCCTATAACTAGGTGTGACCATAATAGTAGTCTCCTTGATGGGAATTGAATAAGAAGGGCCTAGATTATAGAAAGCCCTAGACGTTCTTTTAAGTGAGATTTGAGCCATAACTTGACCCAACTACACAAGAAAATTTATTGAATCTCGTATTTGGTTAACGCTAATAGGCAAAGGTGAGTTCATATTAAAATTCAACACAAAACCTAGTACATGCCATGTCATATAAGAGTAATTCAAAGAAATGAAACCACTAAACTTATGTAGATTTGAGAGGTGGTGATCACACACCAAGTGGTGTACCCCTTGAGTTTGTATCCTCCCTATAGTGATGGTTCTAATTGGGGGTGTAAGTTGAGGAAGTTTCAAAAAATACAACCCTTTGATTGAGTCAAACGGTTATGCCCCTTGTCAGTGGTTGTGCCCTTTGCGAAACAGTGCATTATGGTTTATAAAGACTATATGTGCACAAATCATTTACTTGCAATTTCTCTATCCAACACAACCTTGTGGAACAAATACTTTTGCGAATTATCACCATTTTGTTCAAGAGAATATCTTCAAACCAAATTGGGTGTTTTGTGCATTTTACACCCCCCAATGGGAGGTGACACATCATTAGTTTATTATACTTGGGTTTACCTATAAGTTACAAAATCTCTTTTTCCCCTCCTGTGAGTCTATTTCTCTCTCTTCCCTTTCTCTCAAGCCCTCTCCCTGCGAGTCAGTTTCTATGAACTTGGTCTCTTTGGTTGTTACTATGAAACTCATGTTTACTACGAAATTTATGGTTGGAGGGCTTGAATATATTGGTAATCTACAAAACTTGGTCACTAGTTATTACTTTAAGGAAAACTGCTAAAACTTTTTCACTCAAAGGGAAAATTAGCAGTGCTACCCAAAACAAAGAATAGCCAAGAAGATTCAAAACTTTTTTCGGCTGATCGTTGGAGTCCCTCACCACTGCCGAGGTTCGAGAGTGTCAAGGACACTTTAGATGTTGCCTCATCGTCGTCCAATACAAGGGAAGAGGGGAGAATTTTTTTTTTTTTTTTTTTCTTTTCGGAACGTACTCTTCTAGCCAAGAGGAAGAAGATGACATTGTTGGTTGAAATGGTGTTGTTTTGACCGACGGTCAAAAGGATTCAAATATATTTATGCTAAGCAACATTTTCATTCGGCTAGTTGAGGAGAAAAACTATCAAAATGACAATATTGGCCGTGTATGAAGTTCCAACTCTAGCAATGGGCGACATCGTTCCACATAAAAACAACACGATGTCGTTCCAAGAACCTTAGGAGCCCCTCGAAAGAAGCAGCACGACACTGTTTTGGCAACACCAAATGGTGTCATTTCATTTGGACCTAAGTGGCACCAAACGGCTTTCAATAGATCTTTGTTTCGGCCCATTTCATTGACCATGCGAAAACCAGTCTACTGCACTCAACATGCAGCACTTCCATTATTCTCTTTATTTGAAGTACAACAGGAGGACTTCTAGGAAACAACCTTGGATTAAATTCATGGGTAATTATTATTAATTTCTTAATTAAGTTGTAATTAATTTGGTTTTCACATTTTGAACTATCGTATTTCTATATTTGTAATAGAGGACATCTTTTCTACATTTTTTTTTTATTAATTTTAAACTGTATTATTTATGGAACTGAAAAAAAGTACTGATCTCTCGAAGATTAAAAAATTAAATGAAAGAAATTTCTAAGCCCGGAAGAGGGATATTAGTTTTCTTCTAACCTATGAAAAAACCTTATACACATTAACTACACCAAAGACATCTAAAAATATAGAAAAGGACCAAAGTGGAAGTGGAAGTGACGTAAGAATCAGGGAGAATTTGGGAGAACACAATGCTTGGGCAAGAACCTTGATTTTACATTGCATGAATGACGAAATCATTCCTCATTTCGAAGGCTATGAAACTACTAAGGAAATCATGGATGCAACTGAAGGCAGGTATCGATTAAAGTCTAATACTTACATACAATTATTGTTAGATAAGTATAATAGGACTAGCATGAAAGCGGATGAAAGTGTGAGTGATCATGTACTTCAAATGAAATTCTTTGTGGAAAAATTATTCGATGCTGGTCATCCTCTCACTAAATTTAAGTTACAACCAATCTCAATAGTCTTCCTTTATCTTGGGATCACATTGTTATTTCCTTAACACATAGTGAAAAGGAAATAATAATGACTTCAGTCCCAATACTTTTGTACTTGAAGAAGAAATGATGAAGAAGAGGAACAAAGAGAATGGATCATCCAATTTAATGATGGTCAAGACATAGGTTCTCCACAAAAAGAGATGAAGCGAAAAAATTCAAGAAAAAGAAATGGTTGAAAAAGAGACAAAGTAAACAATTCAGTAGAAAGAATGGACATTACAAATCACAATGTCCTAATAAGAGAAAAGGGAAAGAGTGTAAGGAAATTATGATGACAATTTCAGAAGTAATGCTCATGGAACCAGCGTCAGATTCTTGGTGGGTTGACTCTACAGCAACAAGACATATTTGTAGGAACAATATGGGCGTAGAGTGTATATGGGCAATAACACATTGTGATGTCTTGGAGCAAAGTACATGCAAGTTTGATGTAAATGGTTCTGTTATTTTACTTAATGATGTATTCTATGTGCATAGTATTCGAAGTAATTTAGTATATGTGTATGTACTAGATCAAAAGGGCTACATAGTTGAGCTTAAGTCTGAAACTGTTATTATTTGTAACAGTGATGTATCAGTGAAATTTGTGAAAAACCATAATATGTATATACTGGATATTGATATTGATATTGATATTGATATTGATATTAATAATAAAGTGTCTATTTCTGGTTATTTGAATGTGACTACCAATTATACATATTTATGACATTTAAGATTGCGTATATAAATAAAACTAAAATGATCAATATGTATAAAAGTGGATAAATACATTAATACTACAAATCAATTCAGATGATTTTGATATGTGTGAACCATGTATCACAGGCAAACTAAGTAGTGAATCATTTTTTAAAAGTTAGAAATTCACAGATTTACTTGAAATAATACATTTTTATAATTGTGGGCCTTTTAGAGCTAAAACACACAAGATAATGGAGTATTTTATTACTTTCACTAAGCAATTCAAGATATAGACATATCTATTTACTCATATACAAATTTGAGGCAATTGAAAAATTGAAAAAACATAAAGTAGAAGTAGAAACTCAGTTAAGTAGGCCCATTACAAGTTTTAACAGTGATAGAGGAGGAGAATTTGAAATTTTGGATGGTTTCTGTAAAAGTGAATGGTATAAAATATATTTATACTATGTCATATAAGTCTCAACAAAATGAGATAGAAGAAAGGCGAAATAGAACTCTATTAGAAATGATAAGATCAATGATGCCATATGCTAATCTACCAACACATTTTTAGGGGGAGGCATTGTCAGCTGCAGCATACAAATTAAATAGAGTTGAAACAAAGGCAAAACCTCTTACACCTTACGAGATATGAACTAGACATAAACTAGGTTTAAGCAAACTAAAAATGTGGAGTTATAAGGCACAAGTGCTCATCCCAAGGTCACTAAGGGATAAATTGAAAAGTAAAAGCTGGGAATGCAGGTTCATTGAGTATGTAGAAAATAGAAGTGACTACAGATTTTATGACTCTGTTAGAGAATTGATATAAAGTAGGGATGCCGTTTTTCTAGAAAATACAGACCTGATTACTCCGGTTGATAAGATAAATTTATTGAATGATCTTGAAAATCAACAAGTCTACATAATCTGATAATGAAAACACTGGTGTTACTCGGTTACTTCAAGAATTGATGTTGGAGACAATGAGAATAAAAGAACCAGACGACTATCAGTCTTATTTCAAGATTATTATGCTCTTAATACTAGTTTGGAAAATTTAGAAAATGATCTGAAAATTTTTTATGAGTCAATCAAAAGTGTCAGTTCAGATAATGGCTTGAAATCATGAAAGATGAATTAGAATCGATAAATAAAAATATTTTTTGGGAGTTAATAGAACCTCTAAAGGGTAGAAAAGTCATTGATTGCAAGTGGTTTCTCAAAAAGAAATTTAATGTTGATTGAAGTTTGGAAAGATACAAAACAATTTGGTGAAGTTCACATCCGTGAGAATAATCATGTCTATTGTTGCCAAAATAAATTTGAAATTACATCAATTAGATGTAAAAGCGACCTTTCTTAATGATGAGTTAATAGAGTATATTTTTATGATTCAACCAGAATGATTCCAAATTGAAAGACATAAAGAGAAAATCTACAAGTTAAAGAAATCATTATATGTACTTAAAGTAGTCTTTAAGAGGTACTTGAAGTTTCATAGGCAATTTCAGAAATTGATATGAAATGAGTCAACTGGATCACTGTATGTGTATATATATATGAAAATATGACAATAAAGTAATAATATTTTATCATTATATCTTGATGATATATTGTTACCAAATAATTGTTTGGATTTGATGGATAAAACAATAAAAAAATTAAGATCTATATTTAAAATGAAAGAGATGGGTAAGGCCACCTATGTTCTTAGTACAATAATTTTAAGAGATATGAATTCAAAAATGTTATATTTAGATTAAGAAAAATATCTAGAAAAAGTACTTAAAAAGATTTGGTATGAAAAATTATAAATCCTTAAATACACCTGTTTGCAAAAGTTATACTTTTAGTAAAAGTGTGTGCCCAAAATATGAAAATGAAATAAGCGAAATGTTTAAAATTTCTTAGGCTCAAGCTGTGGGTAGCCTCATGTATGTAATGATAAGTACGAGACCCGACATTTATCATGCAGTAGGATTTATGGATCTAGGATTAGTAGAGGAAGTATGAAGGGACACAACCGTTTGATTGAGTCAAATGATTGTGTCATTTGCCAACCAGTGCTTGTGGTGACCCCATAGAAACCACATGTGTAAAATCATTTAGTTACAATTTATCTATCAACACCAACTTGTGGGACAAATACTCTTACGGGATTATCACCATTTTGATCAAGAGAATATGTTCAAACCGAACGGTGTGTTTTTGTGCATTTTACACCCCTAATGGCACATCATTAGTCTATTATTCTTACCACGAGTCTATGTAGAAGTTACATAATCTTTTTTCCCCTCATGTGAGTCTGTTTCTCTCTTTCCTCTTTCTCTCAAGCCTTCAGCTTGTGAGTCCATTTTAATGAACTTCAACTCCCTGTTTGCTTCTATGAAATTCATGTTTGTTTACTATGAAATTTTGACAAATCTCCCTAGATCAATGACTTGATTTGGAACTCGATTTGCAATTGCCAAACATTTCTTTTATTGTTTCTTAGGTTGTGAGCTCTTAGTCTTGCATTTCCAATTCTTCTTTCTTTCCTTCTATCAGTAAACACCTTTATCTTTTTCCCTCCAAAACTCACCAATCCTCAAAGAATTATTTTGTAGGCAATAGGTCTCATGATATCATCTCATGATCATTCCTCTCAGAACCAAGTCAATTTCTGTTGATGTCGTGTTTTACAACCCGATCAACTCCATGGTAGGTGAATCCATTCATGCGAATATAGGAAAAAAGGGTTCGGGTGGTAGGGGATACCTTCGATGCCTAAGTTAGTCTGGATTCTTAATCTATTATTTATGGGAGATCAAATGAAAGTGCTTAGAAAGTTTTTTTGCCCCTCAGGGGGGATATATATATACCGAGCAGGGGCGATCCCTTGACAAGCTAATCGTGGTGATGTCGCTCCGTACCCAAGTCGTGTCCTCTACCAACTCCCTGCCATGCGACGGACTATCCATGCCTGATTGTGGTGACCGCTGACAGCCTTGGGTCTATGTCGTGGCGTGTCTATCTCCATCCTTCATTAAATGCGGCACAACCTTGGTTAGATGAGCCCTCCTTCCAGGTCTGTCTAGTCGTCGATGCCCAAGTGCTAGGGTTGTCCTTGACTCTATGTGTGTGGATTGTCGGCCAGAAGAAGTGTCAGACCTTCTAACTCAGTTCCACACCCCGCGCCTGCTACCTTGTTGCTTCTTCATGGGCTTCCTTGGCTGACCTTGCCCTTCTTGGCCTTGCTTGGACTATCTTGTTCTCTCATACCATTTTCGTCCTATCGGGCTATCCTTAGACCCATCAAGGCCTCGTGGGTTGGGCTTGTGTGGTCTGGCCAAACACTAGGAATGTCCCCCTCACAGTACCCTGGGAATGGCCCTTCTCGGGCCAGTTTCCCCTAGTCCACACTTGGCACCCTGCGTTTGTTCGGTTGCATCATCAATGTCTTGATGGCACCTCGAGTTCTTCCCACCCCTTTGTTATCCATTGGTTTGAGGCAACAGGAAGTCTGCCCATGCACTAGGTGGGGTATTTGATTGTGCTTCCCATGTGCCCATTGCTTGCATTTCATGCTTTCGTGGGTTTTACTTGGTTGGGTTCCACGATGCCACTCTGCGCGTTTCTCGAGACCTAGCACGTCCTTTGTGTTTTTGGCTTGGGGTCACTTCATTGCCTGCAAAAGGCCAACCGTCCTGTCCTTCTCTGTATAAACCCCCCTTCCCCCATTTTCCTCATTTTCTATCATTTCTGTTTTTCATCCTCCTGCCTTTTCCTTCGAGCTTACTTTCCCAGTTTCTCCCTTCGCTCATTCTTTCATCTAGTTCTCGATGGCTCCCAAAGGATCTTCTGATGCCCAGGGCCGAGTTGGGAGTCACCAGTCTTCGCCGACGACCTCTGTGCTCTGAGGAGGATGTACGACATTCTAGAGTCGGTGGTTCTGGAGATCCCTGGGCATCGCGTTGTTGTGGTGGACTCTGACGGATGGCATCTCAGGTGGTGCTCTATCCCTTGATGTTTGCGAACGGTATTCGTCTCCCGTTCTACTGACCCATCCAGGACATTCTCAACTTCCTGGGGTTGGCCCTGGCGCAAGTCCACCCGAATGCCTAGTAGCTTCTGGTTGCCAGCAGCGTGATCTTCTGAAGGGTGATCAATTTTGGTCCCGAGGAGTATCCAGATCTGAGAGCCCAGAAATTTCTGTCATTATACCGGGTGCTGCGCCTCGACGGGAGCTTGTGTAGCTTCCAGGTGCATTCCCCCGAGAAGCACATCGCCAGCCTGGAGAAGTGGTATTCCCACCTCAAAGATTGGTCCAACGATTCTTCTTCGTCTCTTGCTCAGGACGGGAGTATCCCGAAGGGGAGGAGGTCCACCAGGAGTTCCCGGTCTGGGCCATCTGGTTGTATGTGCTTAATAGCAAGAGCATGTCCATCAGGTTGAACAAAAGAGAGGAGGCCAGGCTGGCAGCCGTGCAAGCCTGGGTAGCAGCCCACGCCCTCGACATCGAAACTAATGTGGTGTTAACAGAGGCCAACATCCAGAGATTCCTATTCTCTCCCGACTGTTCATATGTGTTGGATCCGGACTTCTTTAGGGATTCCCCTTTGCCCCGGGGTCGAAAATGCCATTCCAGCCTTCCTGCGACCAGCGATAGGGAGAAGTAGCGTAAGGGGGCTCCAGTTCCCGTCCTGTCCCCAGAGGTGGCGGACGGTCCGACCACTCTAAGGTCCCAACCTCCTCCTACTGTCAAGCCCTTGCACAGGAAGTGTACCATCCCTAGTTCGTGTTGCCCGTGATCTCGTCGACCTTGGGTCTTGTTGTTGTTGACGAGGAAGGTGACGACAACCTTCAGGTGGCCTTCTTCAATACCTTTATCAGGCCTGAACCCCACGGGCCCATGTTGGAGGTCAAGTTGTTCCCCTCCTTCGAAGAATCACTTTCACTGGAAGAGGGCGTTCCTCCTATTTCCCTGACCACCGTGACGGAGGCTCCCTATTCCCTACCGATTCCAAGCCAGTCGATCGAGAGGAGGACGGGTCAAGCTTTCCTTTTTTCATGGAGTTGAGCGATGACTGTGTATCGATCTTATCATCTTCTCTTGGCCACTCCCTCGATGGGGAGGCCGACCCCACAACTGAAGAGGTGCCCGTGACGACTGAGGGACCTTTGTTGAGGCCAGTTGTGTTCAAGGAGTTGATGTTGGTGGAGCCAGCACTTGAGCTTGTGAAGGCTAACGCCATTAGTGAAGCACCGGAGGATCCCGGTGCAAGCCCCTCCTTTGAATCCGTTCCGGATGCGCCTAGGCCTTCGTGGCAATTGGGGTAGTATCAGTTTGTCCTCGTATGTTGGCAATTTGGGTTTTGAGAGGACTCGCGCTGAGGCAATTAAGCGGGAGGCTTAGAAGTTAAGGCCTCTCTTTGCCCAGGTATTTTTGTTTGCACTTTTTCAATCCTTCGAAACTCTTCTCCTTTTAACGCTGCTTATAACACAGGCTGCAGACCAACTGACTAGTGTGATTGTGGAGGAGTGTGGGGAGCTCGAGGAGGAAAACTGGGCACTTCGGTCCCTGGCCCTCCTTCCTCCTTGCCCGTATGGAAGTTCGCAAGGCGAACCAGGAAGTGGAGGAGTTGACCCTTAAATGCAATGCCTTGGTAGAGGATTTGGACAAACTAAGTGAGCACAAGGGGCTCTGAGATGAGAAGGCCCTGGTTATGGGTGAGCTGGTCAGGACCAAGGAGGAGCTTTCCTAAGTTGTGTTGGAGTGCCGGCATCTCAGGAACGAGTGTGCCGAGATTCAGTGGGACCTACGGAGGTGAGAAGAGGAATTGCAGTCGACACAGAGGGGGCTCTTGAAGCTTTTGGAGGAGAGGGATCAACTACTTAAAGAGCACGCTTTAGAAGCCAGGCCGTGGCTACTGTCCAAACACGTACTGGGGGGCGGTCATGTCCCAAATCAAGGGCGTTAGAGCTATTCTGGACAAGGCCTGGGGATATGGCTGCAATGAGGGTCTAGAGCGGCTAAGAGACTATATTGGGAGAGCACCCCATGACTGATCTTAGCATAATGAACCTGGCTTCTCTCAAGCCCGAACCCCCAAGTCTTCAAGTTTGTCAAGACCCTTGGGAAGGACGTGATGCTGCTTGCCTTTCCAGATGCCCCTCCTCCGCCTTGATCGTTGCAATTACCCAGACTCTTTTTTCTTTTTAGCCTGACAGGGCCATTGATGTAACTTCTCTATATGTATATATGGACTTTGTGCCTCTCGCCTATGCATTTCTCTCATCTCTACGCATTTCCCTTTCCTTTTACACAGTTTAGCAAGTCGAGGAAATTATGTCCGATTGGCCATTTGGACAGAGCTCGGGATGCTTTGGCCTGACCACTTCTTCATGGTGAGTCTAGGGACTCGATATATGGTTCATGAAATTCGGCGTGTTCTTGGCATTTTTGGCATTTTTTCGCAAAGCTTTCTGTGTCTCGAAGGGAGTAGGGCCAATAGTATTCTGCCCGTGTTACTCTTGCGGCCAACACCCTTCCGCCTAGATAGTTCCCTCATATTCCCTCATATATTTTGGCCAATACATACTGGGTCTCTTCTGGCGAGATACACCTTTGGAGGAGTTCAGAGAAACCCTTTTTATACAAGACTCCTTCCAATAGCGTAAATCGCACAACTATGTTTCTAATCTTTCGCGCTACCTCCTGGTCGTTTGGTACTTGGCCTTCATTAAGGAATTTCACGATATCCACGGCCCACTCGGGTGGCACGAGAGAGATAATTGATACCCAAATCCCGATAGCCAGGGCATCAACTGTCCGGATCACGGTACGTTCAGGAAGGGGGAGCTCTTCTTGCCTAGAGGCAGCCCTTGCCAATCAGTCCGCCTTTTGATTTTCTCCCTTCGGAATTTGTTGGATGTGGAAGTAGTGAAAAAGGTCGCGCTCCTCGCTCACTTGCTGAAGGTACTTCTTTAACTTTTCTCCTCTTGTGGCGAACTCTCCCAACACCTAGCTAACAACCACTTGAGAATCAACTTTTACTTCGACTTCTGTGGCTCCTAGCAGCCTGGCCACCAACATTCACTCTAGCAATGCCTTGTATTCGCGAGCTTTATCTCATAGTCGTGCTCCTCTTCAATCTCTGTGACAATGTGCACCCCTACACCCTCTCTAGCTCGGCAGGATGAGCCGTTGACGTAAACTTGCTAGGATTTTCCTTGAGGTGCAACTTGTATTTCTTTTGGGAAATCGGTGAACTCGGCTACAAAATTTGCCAGCACCTAGCCCTTAATCGTTGTGCAAGGAAGATACGCTATATCGAACTCGCTTAGTTCGTCAGCTGGCCGAACGCGTTGGGCTTCTAGAAGATCTTTCTAAGGGGGACATCGGTGAGCACCTTCATCGGATGGGCTTGAAAGTACGGCTTTAGCCTTCTTGCAGCGACCACCAGTGCAAATGCTAACATCTCCGTTCGCAGGTATCTGGCCTCAGCTCCACAGAATGCCCGACTCATATAATAGATGGGTCGTTGCCCCTCTTCTACATCGCAGATTATCACGGCGAACACGGCATGTGGCGATACGACTATGTGCAGGGTCAAGTTTTTGCCCGGCTTGATCTGATTGAGAAGCGGCAAGTGGGGTAAGTACTCCTTTAGCTCGTTGAACACCTGATCGTAGTCGGCATCCCATTCTCATGCTTTCCTTAGGAACTTGAATAAAGGAAGACGTTGCTCAATCGAGCGAGCGATGAAGCGGTTCAAGGCTGCCATCCGCCCTGTGAGCCTTTGCACTTTATGAAGGTTTCTTAATTCTCCTCGAGCACCTCTCTTTCTCACTCAATTGATCTCTCTTTCCATCACTCTCACGCTGATCACTGTCACTTGGAGCGACGTGCCATGAACTTGGCCATGGGTAGCATGGCCTGCCTCTCTATCTCTCGTTGGCCAAATGCCAAGTGCCAGGTTTAGCCTTTTTGTCTATGGCGGCCGCCTACACCAAGACGACATACGCACTACGACCTCTTCCTCACTCTCTCGATCATAATGTTTTGTTACGATTGGTTGAGTTATTTCTGTTTCTCCGAATCTGGCATCACCTCTCTCTCTCTCTCTCTCAGATTTCTCTGGAAATCACCGCCACTAGGGGCGCCGTTCTCCACCACTCACACCTCGACGCCATCAACAGTCCTCCATCGGAGCCCCCTTCTCCTCCACGCCTAGCCCAGCAGCCCGAGGCCCTCCATCTCTCTGTTTCCCTCTCTACTACATCTCTCAAGAACCATTCCATGCCACCGAGCACCTCTTGGTCTCTCTCTCATCTCTACGCCTCCTCGGTCCAGCTCTGCACCACAACCACCATACTCTTCATCCTCGTCGGTGGGTCATCTCTCCTTCACCGTCTCTCTCTCTCTCTCTCATCTCTCTATTTTGTGCTGCAAGAGTGCATAATAAAGAAGATTATTATGTGTCTTTGTTGTCTGTGTTGGTGGCTTAGAGTTGTGAGTTGCTTTGTGATGGAGGTAATTAGAATTGGATTGCTACTTTAATGGATCTACGAAACTTACTTGCTGGAAATACATAATGGCGAGGATAATTCAAAATTGCTAAAAAAAATATTGAGTTATTTGCGGCCTTTTTTTAACCTTTTGCAACGAACTATATCGCCGCAATTGACTTTTCTCAGCGATTTTAATGGTAAACGGAAAGATCAGTTTCGTCATTTTTTTTAACAGTTGCGACGGGAAAAATTGCTAGAAATAAAGTTTTTGTGACGATTTTTTCTAATTGCTAAAATTGATTAAAAAAATGGCTCTTTTATTGTGTCGAACATGCATGGATTTAAAAATCGTCGCAAATGATCAAATGCAACAATTATTGATAATATTTGCGACGATTTTAACATCGTAATGATTTCTTGGCCCAACCTAGAACACCATCTTCGTCTCTTCTTAGATGGCACAACCAATCACAACAGCCCAGATTACGAGTTATCAGTGGTGTCAACGTTGAAGTCTTGCTCATCCCGTTTGGCCGTCTCTCAAGGCCAACAAATCCATTGTCTGGTCTTGAAATTTGGGCTCGATCCTAACACTTTCATCGGGAACAACTCGGTTAATATGAACAAGAATTGTGGGTTTTTCAACAATGCTTGATCGCTGTTTGATTCCTTTTCTAAGCTGGATCCTGTGTCTCGTAATATTATGATTGTCGGGGAGAAAATCTTAGTTTTGGCTTGAGGAGAGAGATTGGGGGGGGGGGGGGGGCGGGAGAGAGAGAGAGAGACCGGACTGAAGGAAATAGCTAGTTGAATTGGAGACTGTTTTGATATAATCTCTACTACTACAGTAATTAATAATTATGCTAGGCTGCATACGTGTTACCCTCCCATTGGGATATAAATCCTATTTTCCCACCGCGTGCGGCCAGTTTAGAGGACATTTCTTTGTTGAAACGCCAACTATTTTTCGTCCATATATTCTTACACCTTAATGATAAATATTTAACTCAACCAATCGTAACAAAACGTTACGACCGAGAGAGTGAGGAAGAGGCCGTAGTGTGTATGTCGTCCTGGTGTAGGCGGCCGCGCGCCATAGACAAAAATGCTAAACCTGGCACTTGGCCAGCGAGAGACAGAGAGGCAGGCCATGCTGCCGATGGCCAAGTGCATGCATGGCACGTCGCCCCAAGTGATAGTGATCAGCGTGAGAGTGACAGAAAGAGAGATCAATTGAGTGAGAAAGAGAGGTGCTCGAGGAGATCTAGTACGAAACGTGAGGATAACATTCTGCATGTGTTTCACACTCCCAACTCCAAAGTTCTACAATTGTCTTACGATATTTCTCACATATGTCATCGTCCCATATATGCATCCCAGTAATCTCTGTCTGTACATGCAAGCTGAAAAAATGGGGTGAGATAGAATTAGAACATTAATTATGGTGATGCACGTACGTAATCGTTGTGATCAAATGAAATCTATAAAATATAATTTTCATCTCAATTTTATGAAAAATTAGATTGATGATCATGATCGGGCCGGGCGGGCTTGAATATACACTAAATTAGTACTCATGTGTGAATTATATTAGTTGTTTATATACGTACTACTCATTTTATTGACTTTAGAAGACATGATACGTTAACGTACGTCTCTATCTACATAATTAATTGATCAGTAGAAAACGAAATTGGCGGCATGCATGCACGCTCGTAAGAATCGAAAACGCAATACAAGAAAAACCGATATTTATTACCATTGTTTTGCGACAAAAATAAATTAAAAATAATCATTTCATTAAAATTAATTAATAATAAAAGGTAATTTTTCTTGTAATGACGGCTATATATATGTGACCATAATTCAACGAGGTTGAATAGCTCAATTAATATTAATGTAGCCTATTTCAACTTAGTTGTACGTCCTTGTTGAATAGATCGATCCCACTTTAATTATGCCATATATGCTGTAAGAATATGCAGCATCTTCTGATCTAGAAATTAATGTGAAATATAAATTATATATAACGTAACAAAAAGAAAACCTAATAAAATTGAACCTCATATCACTGATAATTAGCATTTGTTCTTCAAATTATCAGTTTCGAGCTGGAACATTAATCTGTGAATTACCAACTTATAAAGACAAAATTTTTAGATATCACTACAAGAAAAATTGATTTTGGTGGCCATTTAATTGCGACGAAAAGGCTATTTGTGATCAAAATAGACTCATTTTAATTGTAAATAGTCATTTTGTTAGAATTAAATGGTCACAAATAAGTAATTTTCTTATAGTGGATATAGAAACTGCCTCCTAGATTATGAATTATGAATTATGATTTTCTCTCTTCAACTAAAACACTTAATCGGTTTTTTTATTTGAAATTATGATCAAGAAGGAGAGCAATAAAGAGGTTGACAATTAAAATAAAAGATTTATTAATAGAAAAAATCATACGTTGACTAGTGGTGGTTTTAAAAAAATACATATTTTTTTTTTAAATTTTTATTGGATTTTTCGAGTTAGACTTTAATCATAAGTTAGAAAATTATGATTTTATTAAAGATTCAAGCTAAATTTTTTAGCTTCACTAAGAAATTCATTATAGTTAGGTATTATTTTAAAACTAAAGAAGTTTTTAGAATTTATTTTTGATGATATGGAAATTTTCTTTTTTTTTTGGGGGGTGGGGTGGGGGATTTGGTAAGATTTTGAGGGGTTAAGAGTTATTTTAAAAATTCTAGGGAAGGATTTTTTAAATTAGTAAAAAGGTTTTAAATCCAAGTTTTTAGGAGTACTTAATATTTTATTCTATTTTAAAGATAAAATAAATATTTTTAATTTTGGAAGGAGAAAGTATTTTTTTTTTGGAGAAAATTAAAAGGGCAGTAGGGGCTGGCCCCACCTTTGATCTCTCATTCTTTCTAGACAAAGACCCATTTGAGATGAGATCAAAATTACTTTGCATGTCAAAGTCGTCATTTCATTTTTTGGGGTGGTCCTTAAATTTAGATTGAATGAAGATGACGCAATACCCGATGATTTCAAATTTATTTATATATTTAAATCTTATAAATTAATTTATGAATTTATTTATTGACACCTTAAATAGATTGTTGATGTGGAAACTTAAAGCATTTCAATTAGCATAAAACTATCAATATCTGAACCTTTTTATGTTTAAAACAGACCCCACATTAAACTAAGACTTTGTTTAGATAGTGAGATACGATGAGATAGTTTTAGATAAAAATTAAAAATTGAATAAAATATTATTGAAATATTATTTTTTTAATATTATTATTATTATTTTAAGATTTAAAAAAATTGAATTGAGATTTGAAAAAATTGAATTGTTTATTGTATTTTGTGTGAAGATTTGAAAAAATTATAATGATAAGATGAGATAATTGTGATAGTTTCTCAATCGAAACTAAATATTTATACACCAATTAGCTATATATCAAAATTCATTTAAACCCAACATAAGGTATTATGGATCTTAATAATATCTGTTATTAGTCGATGGTCCATGTTATAAATATGTAATAATTGCAAAATATAATAATATAGCAAAATTGACAATTTAAAAGGATGTGACATAAAGCCTAAAGGTCCAGAGGATGATTTTGATTTTTGAATTCTAAACGGTGGGAATAACGATATTATTATTATTATTTTATTATTATTTATTATCTAATTATTATTATTATTATTATTTTTATCTGTTTATTATTATTATTTAATATTTTATCATTATTTTTAAATACTATTCATAAAATATCTAAAAATATGTTACCATCTATTCTCACTATCAAACGCAAGACAGGGAAAAAAAAAAAAAAAAAAAAAGGAAGGAAAGAAAAATTTGGAATTGTGAAGCAAAGATTGGATAATTACAGAATTTCCAAGTTTGCAAAGGGTTGCCAGCATTATCTCCACGTGTTCGGCTGTCATAGGTCAGTAGGATATTCTGGGGCCTGTGTTGCACACGACCAATGAATCGAGGACCCAAATGTATTGCCACCGTGAAAGCTCAGATAGTCCTCAGAACTCATCCCAAAGCTATGTTCGATGAACGAGAAGAAGACGGAGAAGAAGAAGAAGAAGAACAGTCCCTTTACTAAGTAGAGCTCCCATTGATGTCGTTTACTTCAACGACGTCGTTTCCCGGAATAGCTGGGTTGTGCTCGAAGCTTGGTGAGTTTCCAGCCAGACAGAAGAAGAAGCTGTGCTTTGACGGAGGAAGGGCTCCACTGCGGTACGTTAGGGCCTCTGCGGAGCGGAGTGGCGAGGGTGTTGATGGGAGAATAGAACGAGAAGAGAGTCGAAGAGGAGGAAGGTTCACGGGCCCGGCCATGGAGGTCACCACATTTGATCAGCGTTTCGGCGAGGCCGAGTTCCCCGTCTGGGAGAAGATTGGCGCCGTCGTCCGACTCAGCTACGGAATCGGTCAGTTCCATTCCATTCACTTATTCGTTCCATTTTGGTCTCGGTTTTTGCATGTCCATTATATCTCAGAAATTGTTAATGCTACAAAGTAAGCATAAAACCATAATAATCCGTAGTACATGGAATGCCCATGTTTTTGTTCCTGGGTTTCTTTTTCTCAAAAGTTTTATTTTTCCCACATAACATTTATTCTGGTTTGGTTTTATGTCAGGTATCTATGTCGCAATGGCTCTAGCTGGAAGGTTCATATGCTCAATCACTGGCATAGATTCTATGGGAGGTTTCCATTCGTCATTAGATGCCATACTGGAAGGACTTGGATATGCAGCTCCTCCAATCATGGCCCTTCTGTTTATACTAGATGTAAGTTTTGACTTTATAGTTGATTTGTGATTTGTTCTTATATTGCCTCCTGGCTTCCTGTATCTTGAGCAACTCCATTGTTTGTATCTCAATGAACAGAGCATCTTCGGTTTGGTTTGTTCTATATAAATTTATGATTTTATTATTAGTATTATTTTTTTTTTTTGCGGGGGTATGGGGTTGGCATAAATTACCCGAGGTCATTAGGTTTACACTTAGTTTTACATAGACTTGCTTTTTTGAATTTGAAACATCACTATTACATATGGACACACAATTATTACCTTTAAAATCCGCATGGATATAGGATGAAGTTGTGAAGTTGTCACCTCATGCTCGTGCCATCAGAGATGTGGAGGATGAGGAGCTATGGAACTTCTTCTATGGAATGTCACCTTGGCAGGTAGACTTTCTAATAGCTGTGCGGTTATGACATACTCTGTTAATGTCATTCTGTACAGGAAATGTTTTAATCATCCTCCCTCCTTTTGCAGTTTATACTAATTGTTGCTGCAAGCTCGGTGGGAGAGGAGCTTTTCTACAGGGCTGCTGTTCAGGTTTGTTCTCATAAGATATGTTAATTTCTATCCTTAATGTATTGGTTAAGAGATACTATGAATTGGCCTTGGGGATGAACATCATCATCACCATTGTCATTGTTTTCTTAGTTTTCATGATCATGCTCATCATAATCATTATAGGCTTCTGTACTAGTTTATCTGAGTTTCTTATCAGCCTATCCTTATGCTGAAGATATTCAGACTGTGGAGATGTAATCCTTCAAATCAAGGAAATGTTTAGAGAATCCAGGAATAAGGTTTTAACTTTGAAAGATGTGTCACAGTTGTCTATAGGGTACAAGCACTAGTAGATTCTGTTTTAACTTCTTAGGGTAATACTTTTGAATCCCTAAGTTAAATATTAAGTTGTTAACTGGAGTTTGGCTTACACCCACTAACAAAAATTATTGGATGTGTCCTGTTATGCAAATGAGTGGACGAGATCGATTGTGGTGAATAAATGAGTAGATCAGATCTTTTCACTTTCTGATAAGATACTACATCCAGTGATTGTTTCATCATACCTTTCAAAGCTAACCTTGTTACTTTGCGAGAATTCCAGAAGTTTCAAATGGTAGATGCTATAATCCACCCACTAGACTTCTGAAAGTTTCAAGATTCGGAAGCCTGACATGCTACATTTAGCAGAGTTCACATTTATCCATATGATCTAGGCACATGCATAGCAAGAAACTTCTGGAATCTTGGAAGGCATTAACTAGGTTACCTATTGTTTTCTTTTTTTCGATAATTTTGTCGAACATGCCCTTAGTTTATTGTATCTCAGAAAGATGAAAGCTATGCAGCTAATGAAACACTTTTCTGCAGGAAGAAGTTTAATCATGATACTTTAATTTCTGTTTTTGTTTTATTTCACTATTACTAAATATGTATTTTGTGCGAGTTAAAAGGGAGCATTGGCTGATATATTTCTAAGGGGCACTGATCTGGTAACTGATGCTCAAGGAATGGCATCTCTGGTACGTACCCAAGTAATGCTCCTTCCTGTCATCAGTAGTGATAATGAAATATTGCATGCGACTAATTATTTCAAGTTCCTTCCGAGTGTAGACGGGGGTGCTACCTCCTTTTGTCCCATTTGCTCAGGCGTTTGCAGCTGTGATTACAGCTTGCTTGACAGGTTCTCTTTATTATGCAGCTGCTTCTCCCAAAGGTTTGATTCCCAAATAAATCATTTTATCAACTAAATGTTCCCTGAATTTAAACCCTCAAGTTAGATTGACCAGTTGCTCATTTTTTCTTCAGACCCCACGTATGTCATTGCTCCAGTTTTGCAATCTCGAACAGGTCGCAAAGATCTGAAGAAGCTCTTCGCAGGTACTAATTTTGAAAATGAGCTTATTTCTTTTCCATGGTTTTGAAACCACTTCTTTAGAAAAATATCTTGATGGTGATTGTGGTGGTCAGTCCACTTCAGCTAGAATGGCAATGTAAAGTATATTTGACTATTTTCATGGAAGTAGCCACAATCAACCTTCAATCTAACCACTAATTTCTTTATATTAAGAACTAGTTTTTTTATAGAGTTAATTGCAAACTTAGTACCTACATTTTCACTCATTTGCAAAAGTTACATCAGTATTTATTGATCTTTCTCCTATCAGACATGATCCATACTTTCTCACTTGGTCTTTGCGGAGATTTATTCATTTTTTGATAAGATATTTTTTGGGATGTACGGGTGAGATACATTTTATTAATGATCAAAAGATATTATCCAAGTAAATAGGGGGTATAGATCAGATACATATTATTAGAGAAAGTGAAGAGATGAAGAAAATCCTGGAAGCTAAAGCTAGAGAGACGTAGGTGGGCTGCCATACAATGGTCAAGTGGATTGAGAAAGAAAGCCTTGAGGTCCTCGACATTCCTTGGATCTGTTTCCATAGGGTGTCCATACGGTGACTAGAAAAAGTTTACTTTTTAGCACGCTAATAAATGTACCACTCATCTGGGCATCATTCAGTTTGGACCAACGCGACTGAAAATAGTTTGCCATAAAGTGCTAGCTACCTCAGAGTAGAGTAAAAGACGATCTGCAGATTCTCTAATCTTTCTGTACATATAACACCATTCTATCACCGGCGCATGTCCTTTAAAATTACTTAAGAGTATCATCCTCATTATCCATCTGAGTCTTGTTCATTTATACTTTAAATAGCATTATGTACCATTTAATTGCTGAGAGGATTTTTTTTTTCTTTTTTTTTTTTTTTTGGGGGGGGGGTGCAGAAAAAAGAATCAATACTTCTTCTTCTCTTATTCCCATCTCAATGAAACCTTCCACCTTGAAAATGATAAAAGCTAGTGAAATACCAGTGAAGTATTTTCGCTGCATACAAATTCTACCCCGCTGTGATGTCTGATCCTAATTCCCCCATCTGATTTTGGATAATAATTGCAGCATGGTATGAGAAGAGGCAAATGAGAAAGATCTATTCTCCCCTCCTGGAAGGACTGTTGGCACTTTACCTTGGTTTTGAATGGATCCAGGTAATTCTAGTTACATGATGGTCATTTTTTGATAATTACATGGTGGTCATTTTGTTGTGAAGATTATAATTTCATTTCAAGAGCCCCGTTTGGATGGTGAAATTGTTTCATCTCATCTCATCATTACAACTTTTCCAAATTTCCACACAAGATATAATAAACAATTCAACTTTTTCAAATCTCAAAACATTAATAATATTAAAAAATAATATTCTAACAATATTTTATTCAACTTTTAACTTTCATCTAAAACCTGAAAGTGATATATCTGGTTTGTTTCTTTTGATGCAAATGTGACAGACGAATAACATTCTTGCTCCCATTATCACCCATGGCATATATTCTGCCGTTATATTGGGACATGGCCTTTGGAAAATACATGACCACCGGCGGCGACTACGCCAAAGAATCCAGCAGCTTAAATTAGAAGGAAAGAACTCAGAATAACCTATGAAGGAGCTATTCAATAAGGAATAACCAATGTGTGAAGGAAATTCATATACTATCAGATGGCAGAGTTGTAGAAGTTTGCAAGTTCGATTTAAGGTAACTAACTCTGTATATGGCATAGAAAAATAGGCTTTCTGTATATGAACAGTGTATAAGTTACAAAGTTAATGCACACATACACCAAGTACTATACAAGTTGATTTGCATACCTAAACTATCATCTGTGTAGTTTGTTTCATTTTCCTCACCTGTCTTTGCCACGGGGCCCAGCTTTGACTTTGCTTGTTGACTATTGTTGTGCCACGTTAGTGTGGAGGTCATAAGTAGAGTGAAAAATATGGAGCAATTAAGTAATGAAAAGGTCATTAATATTTTTATATAAAATTATACTTTGAATCAAGTTGAATAGCATGAGAACTGCAGCTCAGATGTTATGCAGAGGGTCATTGTTAGCCAAAATAGAGGTTTCTGTATCTTAGTTGGCCAGCGGTCTCTTTATCCCCTTGCGATTCGTTTCTCACTTATTTATATTGCATATCCCAGTACTTTAGTTATGACATTTCTTCAAATTTCAAGGTAAAAGTAAAAGAGAAATGATAGAAAGACAACTATATCATAGTATTATACAACTACATAAAATAATACTATTTAAAATTTAAACATAAAACTAAAAGAGGTTTCAAAAGGTAAAAGTAAAATTGTACCTTTTTAGCCAAGGTTAACTCGTACGAGATTGCTGAACTCTCATACATTCTATCAGTGGCCAAACGTCTCAATCTGAGACAGATATGGGACTCGAAACAGTCAAAGAATTATGCATGTGAAGAAAGAGAAAGTCATTCTTCAGAGAGTTGCAAGTGAGGAGTCGTCTAAATTCTTTTGTTTGAGTTCATCCATCTACCATCTCACTAATAAACCTCGAGTGGAGCTATAAGGATAAGCAAATCTTAAGTGAACAAAACTCCAGATCAGAAAAACAGGCATATTGGCATATTGCGCAGTTGGTAGCTCACTTTGCAATAGCAGGCCAATAACATAAACAAGTTTGGACAATCATATAATAACTAATCTGTCGAAAACAGAGTCAAGCGCCATTATTTGGTTTTATCATTAGCACATCATTTCACAGAATCTTCTAATTGAGAGATGATGCTGACAAAGACTTGGTAGCCTTGGCACATATCTGAAAGAAGACAGTACTCGTTCTTGGCATGGTATGTGGCCATTAAACCTGAAAATATGATGCAAATGCAATGAATCAGATCTTCTTCCTTCTTGATCGCATCGAAGTTATGTGAAATTCAAATCAATAAACATGCAGTGCAGATCTGATTCATGTGAGGAATCTAACTGTGGAAATTAAATCTATTAGCATTTAAAAACCATGACTCACCAAGACAGTATTAACATCGTGACACTCAATCAAAATATGGAAAGCTACCAAAATTAGCAACCCTCAAACTGCAGAAAGCAAAGCTTCTCCTTACTCTAGAAAGGAATAGGCTTAACAATCACCAATATCATGTCTCTATCCCCATAATCCACCCAATGTGCTGAGTGGGTACCGACCACATAAATTGGAATGATGCTTCAAGTAAACCAGTGGTCAGTATAAAAAACACCTACGTTAAAAGTGTCAGCAGCTCTGCTGGCATTTATTCTCTGTGCTGATACTCAAGATTAACGTCCTCCTAGCATGCTTGAGCACCTAATTTCCCTTCTATCCTAATTGATTTTAAAAATCTGATTACTGCTTGCTAAAACCTTAGACTGGATGACAATTCTTGTTCGCAGATTGTGTTTGTGTCATGTCGTGTGCAGTCATGAATATTTAACTATATGGGTTAACCTAAACACAACCCATTTAATTAAATGTGCCAGACCTTAAAATCCAAACACAACCTATACAAACAACAGGTGACACGACACGACCCGCATAACTTATTTAATAATCAATTAGAATTGGGTTAACACTACATGGCCCGCTTCATGCAAACGAGTTCAACTGACCCGTATAATCTGTTTGATCTAATTAACATACTTTCAAATAAAAATTAATATCTAGAATTTTTAGTAGCCACATTATAGTTAATATCTCCAAAACATAAGATTACGTACTAACAAAATTTTTCAATAGTTTTAGATATTAACCTTTAATAAAACCAATATTACAATCCCAACAATAACAAACATAAGCATATTGTAATTGTAGCATTCAAATAAAAATTTAAACGGATTATGCCGCTTGACCCGTTTATTAATCGTGTTTTATTGGGTTGACCCATTTTGACCCGAACCCATCTATATCAAACCCAAACCCGCTAATTTCATGTCATTTTCGTATGGATTTACGGATCGTGTCACATATTGCCACTCCTACAGCCTTAGAGACTATGCACCACCCCAGGCGATCACCCCACCTAAATTTACTCACCTTGATCATGGCTAAATAGGCTAAATTCCATGGTCCAATGATGTGATGTAAATTTAGAAGATAAAGAAGAGGTGCATAGCATGAGAAGAGGAAAGGAAATTATGGACTAGTGTAGCCTATGGCAGTTATATCCTTTACTTGAGAAAATATTGTAAATTTTTTTTATCTCTACAGTATGCACTAAAGTAATGGCATTTACAGCATGAGATTATTAAGGTAAATTCAGTGTTGTTAAAAGCGCTAGGCGCACTTAAGCGCAAACACCTTCTAGAGCCTAGGCGCAAAGCGCAAGCGCGCGCTTGATTGAAGTAAAGTTCATGTTTTTAAAATTAATGTACAATAACAAAAACCCACAAAATACAATAAAACAAGGTTTAAAAAGCAAGATGCTAATATATTTAGCCTATTAACTCAATTTATTATAGTAATGCAACATTAAAGTCAAGTAGTCAACTAATTACACAGATTTAGAAAATTCAGGTCTAACACCCTTGTGCTATGGGGTACGTAGGTTTAAGATCCTGTAAATTTTTTTTGAGGATTAGCCACATGTTGTATGACTGAGCTAATTAGAAAGAGGACCCTTTGTTAACTTTTTTCATCCATCAATGCTAATTGAAAACACGTGGCGGCTTCACAGATTGTCATGTGTCAACTTTCCCATGTGGTGGGCAGGCTTTAAACATAACACTATATAATTCTCTAGTACTTTTCTTGATATACACATATATGATATTTTTTTGATAAGTAAAAGTATTATATATATATATATATATATATATATATATATCAATAGGAGTAACCAAGTACACTGGATGTATACAAGAAAATCCCTAACCCATACTAGAGAGCTCCTACTGTCCCAAAAAGCCCGCGAAAATACAAATATATGATATTGACAGCCACTCATTAAAAAATTATTTGATAGTCATAATCAAATTGAAGTACATGCTTGAATCAAAATATACCAAAAGGGTCATGACCAAAACAGTTCAAGAATTGTAGGTATAGACTTCTACGCTACCATAAGCAATCAAATACCTTTCCATCAAGAGAGCCAATTTGGACTGTTATTTCGAGTTCAAAGCATATACATCATGTATGACATTATGTGGAGCTATGGTATGTAAATGACCTTCAATATCATCTAAATACTTAAGAAGATTTGTTCACATCATTTTTTGGGTCTTGAAATGATATTTTATAGTTTTTTTTAAAGAAATTAAAAAAGCGCACTTTTTTTCTCTTTAAGCTCACAAAAAACCCCAACAAAACATGCTTAAAGTGCGCTTTTGTAAATTGAACATCAATGAATAACAAGAAGAAGTATTCTCTCTATGTTCAACTACATGGTATCAGAGAGTTGAGTAGTTAGTTGGTGGTGGTTATGCGATGGAGCTAGTGGTGGTTAGTGGTGGTTAGAGGTGGTTAGTGTGGAATCACCGTCGTTGTCTGTGGTGGTTAGTGTGGTTTTTCGTGGTGGCCGGCAGCTTTTTTCAAGTTGTTTCTGGTGACCTCAGGTGTCGTCTCCGGTACTGGGCACCAGAATCGAGCTTGCCGACGTTGTATATGCACTCCGGTGAGTTTCCCGTCGTCATCGGCTACCAGAAGGTTTGTCTATTGCCGGGGACGTCGAAGTCTCGGGGTGTTTTGTTGCAAGTCTCAACTATCCAATCCTTGACTGCGTATGCCCCCAACCTGGAGTAAGAGCTTATTCCTATCCGGAATAACACCCGTTTGGTAACAAGAATATGGTAAACCCAGCTTCACTTATCCTCGTTTAGAATAACTTATTCCAGTTTAAGGTCATTTTTTAAGCCGGTACCGGCAATACCCGAAACATACCCGATACAGGCCGGTTCGGACCTGATACAGACCGGTTCAAACCTGATACAGGCTGATTCCACCCAATACAGATCCGAAATTTGGGTTCTTAAGCTAGGTTTCTACTTTTCCAGATTGTATTTCTCAGTTTTTCATCCATATTTCATATTCTGTGTGGATTTTGTCTCCAAGTTGAATTGTTGTGATACTTTTTTCCATGACAACTAAATTTAAGTCACTGTCTCTTACACCAAACTTTAGTATGCCTATGACTTCGGTGAAGTTGAATGGAAAAAAACTACATGTTGTGGTCAAAATTTTTTAGAATGTTTCTGAAAGGCAAGGGTCTTCTTCGTACCCACTTGGTTGATCCAATGTCTTAACTCAACTAGTTCTACATTTGCTCAATGGGAGCAAGAAAATGCTCAAATCTTGTCCATGATGTTGATCAGTATTGAGCCTAATATTTGCACTAGCTTAATATATTTTGACACCGTTCAAGAGGTATGGAGGCATCTCAAACAGATGTATTCGGGTGCTGGGAACATAACCTGTATTTATGAGTTGTGTCAGCACTTTTTTGGGTTGGAACATGGTGCTTTGGGCCTGGAAGAGTATTATTCTCAAGTGATGAGCATATGTGAAGAACTCAAAATGTATCAACCTATCACTTCTGATGTTTCAAGTATGCTACAACAACGTGAAGAGTTTAATGTTGTTCGGTTTCTTGTTGGCTTAAAACCTGAGTATGAGTCGGTGTGTTCTCAAATTTTGGCAAGTCCACAGCTTCTCTCATTTCCTGATGTGTTCTCCCAACTTCAGCGAGCCACATTATTTGGACAAGGGTCTCAGTTGTCTTCTGATCAGAGTAATGAGAGATCTGCTTTAGTTGCCTCCTATGTTGCTCCTGGTGGGCGTGGAGGCCGGGGTGGTAGAGGTGCACGTGGGGGACGTGATGCCAGAGTAATCGCACTTGAGGTCGTGAATCTCGTAAGTGCACCCATTGTGGTCGCACTAACCACTCGGTGGACTATTGTTGGGATCTACATGGTAGACCATCTGAGTCCACTAATCAAGCCATTTGCCAAGATGCTACATCACCGTCAACGAGCTCCAACCTGGCTCCAAAGATGATTAGCATATTGAAGGATGAGTATGATAAGTTTTTGGGTCGCACACGGGCGGCTTCATCTTCCGTAGCCACTCGCCCATTCAGGTACAACATCCGCATGTCTTGTCTCATCTACTCAAGATCCATGGATCATCGATTCAGGAGCTAATGAACATCTGACTGGTTTGTCTTATTCCTTATCTAAGTTTGATACTATGACATTTCCAAAGAGTGTTACTCTTGCTAATGGTTCCATTGCTAAAGTTACAGGCATTAGATCTACTAAGCTCACTAATTTTATAACCTTGTCATCTGTTCTATACGCTCCTAGTTTTCCCTTTAGTTTGCTGTCCATTAGTAAAATTACTCAAACTCTTCAATGTTCTGTGACCTTTTATCCCTCTGTATGTATTTTCAGGATCTCAAGACGGGGAAGAAGATTGGTACGGGGCATGAAGCTGGTGGCCTGTATTACCTTGATGTCAATCAGTCACCCACTTGAGCTTTCACATCCTCATCATCATCTGCTTTTGAATGGCATTGCCACCTTGGACACCCATCTCTTTCTCTTTTGAAACGTCAAGTTAGGAATCTTGGAAATTTGTCTTCCTTTCCTTGTGAAGCATGTCAGCTTAGAAAATACAATCGCGTGTCTTTTGTACCTCGAGTTGATAATCGAGCATCTACTCCTTTTGAATTGGTTCACTTTGATATATTGGGACCAATCAACATTGTATCAAACAAGTTTTAGTATTTTGTTACATTTGTTGATGACTACTCTCGTATGATATGGTTGTTTCTGATAAAGGCACGATCTGAACTTTTTTCCATATTCAAAGTCTTTCGAGAAGAAATTAAGGGCCAGTTTGGATCTTAAACCCATTTCCACTCATCTTATCTAATAATTACAATTTTCTAAAATTCCAACACAAAATATAATAAACAATTCAACTTTTTCAAATCGCAAAATAATATTAAAAAATAATATTCTAACAATATTTTATTCAACTTTCAACTTTCATCTCAACTCAACTCAACTCAGTTTAACATTCAAACGCAACCTAAAACTCAATTTGGACAAAAAGTTCAAGTTTTGCGTTCTGACAATGCTAAAGAATATCAATCTAATGCCTTTGCTACCTACTTAAGTAATAAAGGAATTGTTCATCAAACTTCATGCTCTTATGCACCCCAACAGAATCGGGTGGCTGAATGCAAAAATCGTCATTTGTTAGATGTAACCCGAACACTTTTACTGCACATGCATGTTCCTAAACGTTTTTGGATAGATGGTGTTCTTACTGCGTGTCACCTTATTAGCCGTATGCATTCATCAGTCATCGATGGTTCCTTTCCGTTCTCCATCTTGTTCCCTTCCTCTCCATTTTTTTCTCTCCCTCCAAAAATCTTTGGGTGTATTTACTATATTCATAATCTTTGCCCAAGCTTTGATAAGCTTGATCCATGTGCTACCAAGTGTTTCTTTGTTGGTTATTCCTGGACTAAAAAAGGATATTGCAGCTATAGTCCTACTCTTAGACGTTACTTCGCGAGTGCTGATGTCACCTTCTTTGAGTCCATACACTATTTCTCAGACACATCTTCAGTTGTTAAGTGTGATCCTCTACCATTACCTACTCTTACTCTTTCTCCTGCACACTCACCCACTTTTACCCAACCTTCCTTAGTGCCTTCCCTTGTTCCTTTACAGGTGTACTAGCGTCGCTTGCGGCCCCCGGCTCCCATGCCTCCACCAACTTTGTCTCCATCTTTAGACCCTGAGTTACCTAGTGCTCCAAACTCTCCACCTATTGCTCTTCGAAAAGGTACCCGTTCTTGTGTTACTCAACATCCGATTAGTGAATATGTCTCTTGTCATGTCTTATCTCCATTATTTTCATATTTTACTTCTCAACTTTCAAAATTTTTTATTCCTAAGACACTTTAAGATGCTTTATCTTATTCGGGATGGAGGACATCTATGAAAAATGAAATGGATACTCTTCACCATAATGGGACAAGGAATCTTGTTCCTCTACCACCTGGTAAACAACCTGTTGGCTGTAGATGGGCATATACAATCAAATTCCATCCTAATAGTTCTGTGGAACATCTGAAAGCCCGCTTGGTTGCTAAGGGTTACACTCAAACTTATGACATTGATTACGACGAGACTTTCTCCCCAGTTGCCAAAATTTCTTCTGTTCGAGTATTGATCTCTCTTGCTGCTAATTTGGATTGGCCCTTATTTCAGTTGGTTGTTAAAAATGCATTCCTACATGGCGACTTAAATGAGAAAATGTATATGGAGCAACCACATGGGTTTGTTGCTCAGGGGGAGTGTCAAGGTACTGTGTGCAAGTTAAAAAATGTATTATATGGTTTGAAACAATCTCCTTGAGCATGGTTTGGGAGGTTCTCTGATGCTGTATTGGCATTTGGTCTTCATAGATGCCAAACAGACCACTCAATATTTCACCTACATAGTGATGCAGGTCATATTTTATTAGTTGTATATGTGGATGGAGACATTGTAATTACTGGGAGTGACTCATCTGGAATTATTAAGCTGAAATAATTTTTACATGATCAGTTTCAAACAAAATACTTGGGCAAACTTAGATACTTTCTTGGAATTGAAGTCGGTAGATCTAAAAAAGGTATTAACCTGTCTCAGAGAAAATATATACTTGACCTTCTGGAAGAAACTGGCATGTTGGGTGCACGGCCTATTGACACTCCTATGGACCCAAATCTTAAACTCTTGAAAGAGGAAGGGGAGTTGTTTGGAGATCCAGGTTGGTATCAAAGACTTGTTAGGAAATTGAATTATCTTACTATCACTAGACCTGATATCTCTTATGCAGTGAGTGTAGTGAGCCAAATTTCTACAAACGCCCAGGGTCTCACATTGCGATGCTGTAATCCATATTCTTTGTTATCTTAAGCGAGCTCCTGGCGTTGGATTTTTGTATAGACCAAATAGACACTTAGAATTGAAGCTTTTTCAGATATTGATTGAGCAGGATCTCCTTCAGATAGAAGATCGATTATTGGATATTGTACCTTTGTGAGAGGTAACTTGGTTACATGGGAGTAAGAAACAAACAGTAGTAGCTCGGTCTAGTGCAGAAGCTGAATATAGAGCAATGACTCACACTACTAGTGAGCTGACATGGTTGCAACACTTTCTTCATGAGATTGGATTTCTAGCTTCTGTCCCTCTTCAGTTATTTTGTGATAATCAAGTTGTAGTGCATATTGCATCTAATCCTGTGTTCCATGAGAGGATTAAACACATTGAGATTGATTGTCACTTCATTCGGGATAAGATATTAAGTGGTGACATTTCTATACCCTTTGTGAAGTCTGTTGATCAACTTGCAGATATGTTTACCAAACCACTATGCTATAGTTGGTTAAAGCTTATTTGTTCCAAGCTAAGTTTATATGATATATACGCCCCAGTTTGAGGGGGAGTGTTAGAGTACATAGTTGTAATTAGTGTAACTTATGAGGGTATAATTGTCATTTGTATGTAGTATGTATATGCTGTTGAACATCAATGAATAACAAGAAGTATTCTCTCTCAATGTTTGACTACAATAAGCAAAGCACTTTAGTGCACTTTTAACAATACTGGTAAATTTTCATCAAATTTCACATTAACTTCTATATATAGTTCATAGAATATAACTGCAACCCTGAAAAGGAAATAGTTTATATTTCTTGAAGAGTTATATGTTTTGAAGAGTGATCGTGAAAAAGAAATGGTAACAGTATCATACCATAGCCTGCAGTTTGCACATCAAATCCTTCTTCCTAAAGAGAAAGGAAAGGATGGATAAGTATAGTGAAAAAATGAGAAAGCCACAGAAGAAAGTGAGATACTCACCTGCAGTTCACGAATGAGTGGCAAACTTCCAGTAATCGAGTAAGGCTTTACGTACCCAACTACCTCTTCTGTTGCTTTGCACAATACATGGAAGCCACGTGAATTAAGATCACATGCAACTCCAGACATTGCCTCATCAAAACTTAATGTAAGGCTGTAGGCAGAAAAAAAAAAAAAAATACCATTTAACTACTATGAGAAAAGGAAAAAGAGTAGAACTAGAAGAGAAAATGTAATACCAAATAAAACGCAACTCCAGTACTGCAAAGTTTTTACAGGAGTATCTGAATTACTTGTCTAAATTCATGTGAGGAAGAGGGTGAGAGAGAGACAGACCTTCCCCGCAGGTTTTCATCAGGCAGAACATATTTTGAAACAGGACCACGTGAATCCAGCTTCTCCATGTTGTCATTAATGTCATCCACATATTCTTGTAGCTTGTTCATTGCATCCTTCACACTGAATAGTGAATTAGAAAATTAAATTTACAGCTAGTAAGTTAGATTTTTGTCCCTATATTAGTAGGCTGCTTTAAATTTACAGATTAAAGAAATCGGCTTCTAAGCAACAACTTCTGATATAAAGAGGAAGCAAGCTGCTTACTTGTAGAAGGGAGTTAACCTGAAAACCATAGAAAAGAAGGAAGAAAGATTGAGATTATTAATGACACATCATTTCTGATTAAGGTAAATTAAGATTCTTAATGAGACATTATTTCGGATAAAGGTATTGAAAAAGTTTTAAGATGATTATAAACCTGACATCTCCCGAAATTGTACACTCAGCTGGAATTTGATTGATCCCACCTCCTGGATCTGCAACAAAGAAGGCGAGCCTGCTAAAATTAAAGCAATTTCTTTTGCCTCAAAATTTGTCAGTATAGCCAAAAAACTTACAACTCCACTGTGTTGGTTTCATGGTTGAAGGAGTTGCAAATCCATAGACCTGCTCCTGAAGATGGGGAGGAAAGTCCCTATAAAACCGTGATTGGATCTCTTTGAGTGCGTCCATTGCTAGCTCCAAAGGATTTATAGCCTGCAGATTGTTCAAAAGTCTGAATGAATTAGGCACGTAAAAACTGAAAATGTTACGTCACTATTTCTGTTTAGGCAAGCACCTTCCTTTCTACCCTGTTTTAAGGCACACTGTTCTGATTTCTTTAATGGAAATTGCTACATATTGTCATACTTCAGATGTATGTATTTACAAGTCCTGCATATTGTCTTACGAAACCCAACTCATGTCAAGTCAGCTTGCAACATGCACTGTAACACCCCAATAGAAGACTTAAACCACATGGTCTATACTCCAAAAAGACTAGTCAATGATACAATTAGAGCCACATTGGAACATTATAAAGATCAAGAACTTCTCCTTCCCAAGCAATGTGGGATCTCATATACCACCTACCATCACTTATCATATGGGGTATCACAATCTCCCCTCCTTAAATTCCCGACATCCTCGTCGGGCCTATCCGTCATAGGTGGCATGGCTCAAGTCCCACATTTCTAGTTGGGATAGGCTCTAATACCATTTGTAAAGCCCTAATGGAAGGTCCAAACCACATGGCTTCTAAAAGGACTAGTCAATGATACAATTAGAGCCCCATTAGAACATTATAAAGAGAAACTTCTTCTTCCCAAGTAATGTTGGATCCCATACACCACCTACCATCACTTATCATATGGGGTATCACATGCACTCCATTGACGACCCTAGTTGCTCCTAGTTGCTCTTAGCTCTTGCAATCAAGCATTCTCTAGCTACCTCCACTCAGAGATTTTTTTTCCTTACTCTTTTCATAGTGGGACGCCTAACTTGAATCATGTCTATCCAAACTGCTCCAAGTCATTTGCTTAACTAGACATTACTAATGCTCAGTTCTCGAGCGGAAAGTTGTATATAAGACAAGAACTTCTAAATTGTAATTCCTTAAATTCATTTTCATCTGCAAACAAAGATAACTGTTCCTTCCTCCTTATTCTCTTCTGTTTTTATCCAACATTTTCGGAGTCTCAGAAAACCAGCAAACTGATCCACTAAATTTGGTAAATACTTTAATTGTAAGAATCCTAGCAACTGTCTTTATGGGAAACATACGGACAAAAAAAATTTACACAAAAGTGATCCTTAGACAATCATAACGGTGTGTATACCTTGTGTGCTAAGCCACTGTGGAAAAGCTTCCCAGTCACTTTAAGTTTCCAAGGTATCATGCCACCGGTTCCAATGCAAGGTTGTTTATCTGCTGTGTCAATCCAAAACCTGTGCAGAAAAGTGAAAAATGCAACAACTAAACTAAACTCTGATAAGCATTAACATAAAAATTTCAAGGCATCCTTTACTTTTCAATCACAATAAACGCCATTTACTTACAGTGGGCCTTCCTTCAACTTATTGAGCAGTCCATCTTTCACAAGTGCATCCACACCAACGCCTGAAATGGCAGAATTCTCTTCATTGGCTATAAAGACAGCAACTACAGTTGATTTCAGTTTGGGTTTTGTCTCCCCTAGCCTCTTCATGAGTTCGGTTACCAGGGCAACATGCCCCAAACAATCAGTAGTTCCACGGCCTCGAAGTTTATCCCCATCGATGCTCAATGAGAAAGGATCAAATTCCTATAAACATGGAAAACAAGATGCATAAAGATAATCACTATACCAGATACAGAAAAATCCATCATTCTAAACATGGAAAACAAAATTCAAAAACCCCTATTTCCATAACAAAGACTTGTACTATCTTTTTTTTTTTTTTTGTATATAATTAAGGGGGCATAGATTTTACTATCTTCTCCAAAGTAAACATTACATATGTTCAAATCTGAAGAAAAGGGAACGATTCTTTTCATACATAGTAGAGAGAACTAAGCTGAAGCCTCATTGAACTTATGATTGACAAATAATGGATAAAGCTCAATGAGAAAAGGTAAAGATCCTAAACAGTTAAAGTACATTGCAGAGAACACAAAGATAAATAATGTCTTAAAGAAAAGAAATTGAAAAATAAAAAAGAAGAAAGATCTAATCTTTCATACATTGTAAAGTGCCAACACCATTCAAGATCAACCATTGAAAAGGTACTCTCATGAGGCTAAAAACTGAGAATCACAGATGTCTTTCAGTTTCTTTTTTTTTTTTTTCCTCCCCTTTTATGGATTGAAACCCTATTAAAGATTTAGGAATACTCTTCACTTGTTAGGAATACCTTTTAACAAGTGAAGACTTTACCGCAGGCAAGAAAAACAGCTCATATGAATAAAAACTTCTGCACTTATTTCCCGTTAAATGAGCGAGAAGAAACCAAAGAGAGCCACAAAAAAAAAAAAAAAAAAAAAAAAAAAAAAAAAGAAGAAGAACAAATTGGGCAAAAGCTTGACATGGGTAAATCCCTTATCTGGTAAAAGAGTGGAGTAGAAGCCATTTCTATAAAATCCACGAAAGACAATGCAAACTGAATGAGCATAGACAGGAAATTTTTATAACGAGATTGATTTTCATACAAATTTGTTATGTTGATGGGATGTAATATCAATCACCGGAGTCAACTGACATACAGCCCGGCCCTATAATCCTTAAAATATGAAATACTAAAATTAAATCACATAAACGAGTTACAATATAAGAAATAGAAAATAGTACATATATAAATCCTATAACTTACGGAAAGTATATCCTACGCACAAACCAATTGATAACGCCCCCCTGTATATAATACTGAAAAAGAAAACAATCAAACTAACCATCCCAGATTCATTTGTGATCATGAAACGGGATTCAATTGACAATTTGATCAAAACCCAGAAAAAATGACACGAAATTAAGCACAAGAACCATACCCAATCATTAGGATTAGCAGTGACCACGTCCATGTGACATCCCACAAAGGACAAGATCTTCCCAGGCTCAGTTCCAGGGTACTCCACAATCACGTTGCCTCTGCTTGGATAATAGGTAACATGGTTGACAAGCAGGGGTCCTCCCCCTGTGGTGGTACTGTAGGGAAGGAGGACGTCCAAGACATGCTTGACCACCCTGTCCTCCTCAGGGATCAGCTCCGGGGGATTGTTCTGGACGTACTTGGCTTCGCCAATGAGCTTCGAGAGGAGGCTCACGAAGGAGTCCTTGTCGACGTCACCTATCGTTTGTTTAACGTACGAGGAAGCCATGGCTAAGTGACCGAACCGAATGCGTTAACTGCGTATATAGGAGTGGAGTGGAGAATAATAGAACATGTTCCCCTCAACAGTGAACTACGGTTGGGCCAATGGGTGAATGATGAGAATCCAAGTAATTGGAAGGTCCCAAAATCCCTTTCTTCTTTGCTCTTGGAAAGCCCTATGATGTTACAGGCCTTTTTAACATCTCAGGGAAATGATATTCTTACATTTCATTTCCTATTATTTTGTTATTCAATTATTTGTTTTTTTTTTCCTTTTTAAATTTAGATTGAAAATCCCATAAAATGACATTTTTTACATAATCAAAAAGAAAATAAATTTAATCAACTAACATAGTCATGTAATTTAATTAAAAATAAATTTAATTTTATAAAAATTGACATATTCTGAGCAGTTGGAGGAAACAACTCCTATTCATTTGGTTAAGAAGGAATAGATTCTTATTTGAAGATTCTTTTTTAAGTCCTAACAGAGTGATGGGGTATGCACTGGAAAGTTTGGAGGAATTTAAAGAAGCTAAAGGAGGATCTCGGATAGAGAAACAGTTGAGAGGGAGAAATTATGTGGGGGGAGCAACAGTGGCAAGTGCCAAGAGGGTGTTTACAAAGTAAATTTTGATGCTGTTGTGGATTGCAAAAAATAAAATAAAATAGGCCGAATTGAGGTTATAATAAGAGACAGCATAGGAGAGATTATGGCTTCAGCTTGCTATCAAAGAAATTGTCAACCTGTGTGTAGCTGATGAATGTTTGGCTCTTTGGAAAGCTGTTGTGGTGCCCTGACCCCCACGTACAGAAATTTGGGAATCGAGACGCTCGTATGATAACAACACGGGTCACGCATTCCAACGATAAGTGCTCAAACGTGTGCAACATGCAAAAAGTGCACAACAAAAGTCGTAGCAGTTAATTAAAAATTAGTCAACTAAGTACCAGAAATTTAAATACAGATTTCCAAAATAAAATGTCTTTAAAAAGTTATACAGTTATCCAATATAAATATAATACAAACCAAATATATAGCCAAAAAGTGGAAGACAAATCCCAATACACTAGCAAGTGATCCCAAATCACTTCTCCGGCGAAGCCGAATCCTCAAGCTCTACATCAACATTATCTGCATCAAAATCTACGGTACCATAAAAAGGTACCGCAGGGTATGGAATACCTTGAGATTATGAGTCTCAGCAAGTAATCAACCAAGCAACCCAAGAGATATAAATGTATTAATGCTACCAACAAATATTTGTACACATGACGAAACACGAATGTGACCCAAAACCCTCTTTTTTTCCTGAAAATGATTATTTTTCAATGCACACCAAAAATCTCATTTAACCCAAAACATGCAATGAATAATATCCACCATCTTCCCAGAAAATGGGCCAAACACGCCATGAAAAATATCCGTCATTTTCCCAGAAAATGGTGCTCGTAACCATTAAATCATAAATCGTCATTTTCCCAAAAAATTACCCAACATAATCATTTATCGGACACTGTAGGCGGGAATCACAGGCGGGACTCTACCACCATCTCTGTTTACCACCATCCCTACCGCGTGTACCATAGGTGGGAATCGCAGGCGGGACTCTACCACCATCTCTGCTTAACACCATTCCTACAGATCCTTTCTACACAAGGGGTACCTATCAGAGCACTGTAGGCAGGAATCACAGGCGAGACTTTACCACCATCTCTACCACGTGCACCGTAGGCTGGAATCGCAGGCGGGACTCTACCACCATCCCTGCCGCATGCACCGTAGGCGGGAATCGCAGGCGGACTCTATCACCATCCCTGCTTACCACCATCCCTACAGTCCATTTTTCCTCTCTCTCTCTCAAACCATTCAATCCATTCATTTCAAATATATCCAAAATCATCTCTCATATGAAAACCTAGTTTTCATTCACAACATATGAGCATGCATGAAATGATGCAATAAATGCAAAGATGTCAAACACAACATAAATGCACGCACACATAATTCAATTAAATAAACAACCCATCCTCACATCCAACCGACCCCCATACTCCTCGGACTCAATGTCCGGCACAACCAACCAGACTGCAGAATATTTGTTAGTGCAAAAATATATTTAAATCTCAAGAAATTCTTTGAAAAATTACTTACAGTGCTAAAATATAGTTTCTAAGGATCAAGGGGGTGCAAGAGGTTGCGGCACAACAACGTAACAATGTATTTTGGACTAAGGTCGTGGGTCTCAAAAACCTAACTTTTGAACAGGGACAAACGAAGACTTTGGATGGCTAGGGAAGGATTTAGAGGTGTTGGTGAAGCTAATGGTGGTGGTGGTTGGCCGTGGGTGACGGCGTGGGCGGTGGTTGAAGGCCAAAATACCCAAATTGAAAATAGAGATGGAGGGGCTTCAAGGGTGGCATATCGGGGCTGAGGAAGGGTGGGTTAGGTAGCTTGAAGGCCATCGGTGCTGTGGTGAAAATATGGTGGCCAATGGTGGCGTGACGACAGGGCTGGAACACAAAGATAGCGCAGCTTGAAGTCGTGCATGGAGGTTAACGGCGGCGAGGGAGGAGCTGAAAATGGAAGGGGAAGGTCGCCGGCTGGAAGGGAAGAAAATGTGAGAGGCGGTGGAGGCCACAGACGGCGCACTGTGAGGACGAAGAAACAGACAGGGAGAGGGGAGGGGTTGTCGCGCGCGGGAGGAAGAAAAGCAGTGGAAAGAAGGAGAAAAAAGGAAAATAAGGAAAAATAGAAGAGGAGAAAGAAAAAGGGGAAAAAGAAAAAGTGAGAGAAATAAATGAGGTCCAACCCTCACAACTTGGGTCAAAATTTATCCAACGAAAAGAATTTCAAAACAGTAAGCTGAATAAAATAATTTAAACGCAGTGACTAGCTAAAATAAAATGATAATAAAAATCCAACAACACAATAACTTTAAAGCTCACAAACAAACTAATTTAAATTAAAGAGCAACTTAAATGCAAAATAATAATTAATACCAATAAAGCATATCATAATAAATTTCACAACTTAAAAATCATAAAATAAATCCTACAAGAAATTCGATAAATTAATTTGAAACAAGAGAACCAATATTTAAATTAATTAAAAATAATCATTCAATTAAAATACACTAAAATACGGAGTATCACAGCTGTGGAATTGAGTATTGAGCTAGGTTTCTCCAAAGTAATGTTCGAAGGAAATGCATTCTCAATAATAAATGCAATACAAAATAAGGAAACTAATATGGCCTGGTATAGACAGATAGTAGAAGATGTAAAAGAGGTCTTTTAAGTTTAAAAATGAGTGGTATGTGAAGTTTATTCATAGAGAATGTAATGCAGTGACTCATTAACTAGCTAAGTTAGCTTTAGAAGTACATGGGGTTCAGTGCTGGATAGAAGAAAGTTCGTCATTCTATTTAAGACTGTTCAACCGTGCCGGGTTTTTTCCCGGCCCAGTCTGGAACCCAAACCTATCCAGCCTGGATACGGGTTACAAACCTGGGTACCGGATCTTAAACCCAGTACCCGGGTATTTTTATGCTTCCTAAAAGAAACCCCCCTGAGTCTGTCTCTCTCGCTCTCTCGTTACGCTTGCTAAAGAAACCCTAAGTCCGTGCCTCCTCGCCGCTACCCCATTGCCGCCGCCACATCTCTGTCGTCGTCGGCCTTTCCCTAAGCCCCTGCCTCCATCGTGACCCCGTGAGTTTGTCTCTCTCACTCTCTCTCTCTCTCTATATCTCTATCTCCCTCTCTCTCTCCATTGGATTTCTGGTTTTGGCTTTCCAAGAGAGAAAAGTATTGTTTCTGCATATATATGATCTGGTAGCTCCAAGATAAAAATTGTTGTTCACAATCGTTAGTCTACGACTTGGCCTGATCTGGGTTTGGGTTGAAAATTATTTGAGTATCTTTTGTTGTCTAATGGATGATGCTTCCTCTTCTGCTCAAGTAGTGCTGATTGATTTATATATTGTTGAGTTCATCGAACATAATCATATATAAGGTGGGTTTATATGGTAGTGTTAATTTATCACTAGGCCTTCATAAAGTCATTAGGCCTCTAAAATATGGGTTTTAAGTCACTAGGTTGCATACGTTAGATTTAAATAGAAATTATGTCCACCATTCATTTGATTTTGAGTTTGTCAAATGCTTGAGGCATATCTGTTTACAGAACAATATATCTGTTTACAAGTTTACAACCCATTTTCCTAGGAAAACGTCATCTCATAACATCTAAATGTAGCTTCCTTTTACATGAAAAATCTTATACTTGCAATTGATTTTTCCAATCTAATTATAATCCGAGCAATTAATTAGAAGTCGTAGTTGGACACCATCAGCTATATGTATAAAATATAAAGCACTTAGATTAAGAAATGATGCCATAATTGCTTACAGCCTCATAAATAATATAAATAATCACTTAATTTTATACTAGTTCCAACAACTCACAATTCTGTCTAAGTGACAATGGCATTTGTCTTCTAATATTGTAAGTGGTGAGGCTGGTGCCCCATGTAGGAGCATCTGAGGCAGTGATCGTGTAATAATTTTTATTTTATTTTATTTTTATAGATGCTCAATAGGTTAAAATATGTTTGAGCTTTTACCTACCTTCCAACATTTGACACAAACAAATCAAGGGATGTGTAGTAGTATAGTACAATAGTAGAATTCCAATGTTCATCATCCATACATGCCCCCATTAGTTCTATATATATATATATATATATATATATATCCTATGCAATGGAGCTGGTCACACAGTTTGTATTGTAGTAAGTTTCTTCCAAAAAAAAGTTTCTATTGTAGTATATGTGGTGGTTGTATCTGCTTGTAAATATGCTTTGGTATCTAGGCAGTTTGTGCAATCTCTGACCCCAAGGCTAAAGAATGAAAAACAAAGGTTATAGATTGAAGGTGTATGTTGTTTGTGTTGTAAATAGGTGCATCTTTTATTGTAGTATATGTGCATCTTTTATGTAAATAGGTGTATGTTGTTTGTGTTGGGTAGTCCACTACTATTCAATATGAAATTTCAGTAAAGAGAACCAAAAATATAAATCTATTGAGACTAGAGTTCATTATGTTGAGTGTTAATCGTTAGAATAATCCAGATTATATTAGTATTTGATTATTTATTATATTGTGTTTGGTATTTTTTATTACTCAATAACAGATGGAAGAAGATTCTGTGAGTTGTAATGTCGGTACAACCCAAGGGGTTGGTGGTGACTCCTCGTCTATTCCAGTGGATGTGGAGGAGCATGGGAGTCTTCCAACTCATTCATCTACATATATACAACAGACTACCCGTTCCATCCCACATTTACCCAAGAAATAAAAAAAAAACACCTAGTAACCAATCGGTAGTTTAGGAACACTTTACTAAAGTGTAACCTATTGACCACGATAATCCAAAAGTTCAGTGCAATTATTACGCTAAGCTATATAGTTGCCACTACCAAAATGACACTTCATCTAAGTTACACCACCTCCAGAATGCATGTGAAACTTCCCCTCTTAGACTTAAAGGAGTTGGATCCTTTTAGGAGTTCATTGTCTCTGGAAACTGTCGAAGCTCTCATTTGCACCCAAAATTGGTTAAGGACCAAACCTATCGACATCCGGGAGTTAGAAGAATACGTACAGTCGATGGACCTTGAAGGTAAGTTTGAAACTTGAAATATTTTTTTAATATCTATCTATCTCGGTTTATTATCTATCTAACTCATATTTTAATATTTTTTTAGATGATCATCTAGGTTCATCTTCAACAGAGGCTGCTGTGAGTCTCTCTTCCCATTGATACTGAAAAAAATTTAGAGTAAGTACTTTCTTCTTGCATAATCAGCCAACTCTTTTATTTGTATGATCAACATATATGTGTGTGCATTAAAAGATATATGTGGGATGCTGTCTATTTTAAAGTTTGTTTCTTTGTTCAGGTCATACAAATCTTGTATATACTTCGCTCATCCTTGTTTAAGAAGCCATGAACAATATGAAATATTGAATTGGGTATGCTTATTTTGGGTAAGTGGTCCATTATAAAAATGTGAACTGTAAAGAATACTTGGTAGTATTTCTACTTTGCATTGCTGCATGTTGCTTAAATTATCATTGTTTTTAAGAGATATTGTTAGTGTATATGTCTGTTATTTTGATTACTTGTATACATCACAAGTACTTGGTGTTTATTTAAAGGCTTCACTTTAGGTAGTTATGGTTTCTTAGGACAAATTCAGTGCACATCTATTAGCAGAGCTTGATGATTAGTATATATAGTGTGCTGTTCTTGCATCTAAATGTGCTATTGACTTTAGTATGGAAAATCTGCATGTGTAGATATTTCTCTAGCAACTATGTTTCATGAATGTGCATTTCTACCTTCATTTGAAAGAAAATTGATGCCAATATGTAAGCAAACTATGTTCATAACAATTTATATTTTGTAATTAGTAAAAATTTTATTTTTTCAGGTTCCCTAGTTTCTCATGACCTGCAGATGTTAGTAAACACTTCAAGGACACAAAAACAGCTGAATAGATAGCAGTTTCAAACTTTCAATTAAAGCACTTTGTAATTTTCATATATTATAATTTTGTGTTTTGTAATGTAATGTAATGTAATTTAATTTAATATGTAGTGAATTGCATTATTGCATGCATTTTACATGATAATGCATGGCAATGGAAGGTTAGAAGTAGTAGAGGGTTTTTTTTTTTTTAATACAAGAAACTGATCTCATTAAGACATATGTCCAATAACATGAATTCACAAACAGAAAACGAGTAAAACAACTACTTCATTTCTTTTGTGACAATAGATGAGATACATGAGGGGCATGTTTCAAGATCATATCGATCCTCTGTGCATTCCAGAGCAGATTTGGCTAGGTGATGTGCTGCCATGTTAGCTTCTCGGAATGTATGCACCACTGACCAGCAAGTAAAAGAATTTAGTACCACCCTTGCATCTTCCACCAGGCAGCCACCCAAACTCCAGTTCTTTGAATGATGGTTCATTAAATCTACTACTTGCTTTGAATCCCCCTCCAACAAACATTGTGTTATGCCAATCTCTTTGCAGAAAACTGCTGCTAGGAGTATGCCATAGGCTTCAGCATCGAAAGGGGTTCCTTTGAAGGATCTGTGTGCCTATAGGCTTCCAATCAAACAACCTTGGTGATCTCTAATGAGCACTCCAATTCCTATATGCCCTTCCCTTTGATTTACAGCCGCATCCCAGTTGACTTTAAAGGAACCAGTCTCAGGCTTTGACCACTTTGGAGTCCCTACATGAGCTGTGGGATTGACAGCCATCTCCTCTGTGAGAGTTTCCCTGTATGCTACCAATTCTGCCTTGGCCAGTTGGTGGAGAGCATTTGGATGTTTGAAGTCTTTACCATGAAGAGTATGATTCCTTCTAGTCCATATGCCCCTCATAGTAGCTGCCACTTCTTCAAGTTCCTTTAAACTAAGGATCTCTACCATTCTTGACCAGATATCAAAGATTAGATCACTTTGAAAGGATAGTTTTTGCACCTTTTTTACTCCCTGACCCCACACATCCTTTGCAGCAATGCAGCCCCACAGAACATGTCCAGAAGTTTCAGGCTCTTGCTTACAGATCAGGCATGAACTAGGTTCCACTACTTTCCTCCTTCTCAGATTTGCTAGAGTTGGTAGGCCTCCTTGCATGCTCTCCATAGAAACATTTTGGTAGCAGGGGTTACTCTTAACTTCCAAATAGCCTTCCAAGCTTGTTTTTCATTAGCTTTGCTTGAGGTCTCCCCTTCTAGTCCACACTCCAAACTTTTGCTGAGGTGATATCCACTCTTGACAGTATATCTCCCATGTGTAGTAAATTGCCAGACTACCTGGTCCTCTCTCCACCCAAGACTAATTGGTATTGATTTAATATCATCAATTTCCTACTGGATGAAGAGCTCTTGGAGAAAGGATTCCTTCCATTGCTGCACTTGGGGATCAATCAAATCACAAACCTTTTCACACCAACAATCCCCATCTCGAATAGACTGAATCTTATATGGATGGGAGAAGGGCAGCCATTTATCTGACCATATATTTACTTTTTTTCCATTCCCCACCCTCCATATGAGACCTTCCTTTAAGAGCCTTATGCCTGCATGAATACCTCTCCAGGCAAAAGATGGCCCTGTCCCCACTTTGGATTCTAAAAGCCCCACTTTGCTAAAGTACTTCTGCTTAAGAACCCTGGCCACCAGAGAATTTGGGTTTTGTAAAATTCTCCAACCTTGCTTGGAAAGTAAGGCTAGATTAAAGCTTCTCAAATCTCGAAACCCAAGCCCTCCCATGTCTTTGCTGAAACTGAGCTGTTTCCAATTAACCCACTGAATTTTGGAGCTATCTTCATTGAAGCCCCACCAGAATTTCCTGAGTAGTTGAGTTATTTTGCTAGTGATGGAGGCTGGTATAAAAAACATACCCATGGCATAGGTAGGTATGGCTTGAAGGACTGCTTTGAGGAGAACTTCTTTCCCTGCTGCAAAGAGAAAATTATTTTTCCAGTTTGTAACTCGACTCCATGTTTTGTCAATCAGAGAATGGAATGATGCCACCTTTGCTCTTCCCACCAATGCAGGTAGACCCAAGTATCTTTCAAAAGAGCCTGAAGAGTTTACTCCAGCAATCTCCAAAATTTGTGTTTGAACTGCTTGGCCATTGTTTCTGCTGAAAAAAATTGAAGATTTGTCTTTATTTATCACCTGTCCTGAGGCCTTCTCATATATATCAAGTAAGTTGAGCACATGTCTAAGTTCCTCAGTTGAAGCTTGGCAGAAGAGCAGGCTATCATCTGCAAAGAATAGGTGATTCATTGATACTGAGCCTCTTCCAATAGGGATAGGGGTCAAGAACCCACAGCTTTCAGCTTTGTTTAGAAGGGCAGTGAGGGCTTATGCACATAGAATGAAGATGTAGGGGGATAAAAGGTCACCTTGTCTAAGGCCCCTTGAGGGCAAAAAAGACCTTTGAGGCTCACCATTAACCAGTATTGAGTATGTAACAGACTGAAGACAGGTCTGAATTAAGTTAATCCAATGTGGAGGGAACTCCATCTTGGCCATAATAGCTTCAACAAACTGCCACTCCACCCTATCGTAGGCCTTACTCATATCTAATTTCATAGCCATAAAGCCTCTTTTGCCTTTCATTTTTGAGTTCATGGCCATAAGTACTACTACTACTTGATAGCCTCTTTTGCCTTTCATAGCCATAAGTACTACTACTTGATCGATCACTTTTAACAGTAGTATTATCATACTGGAATATATTACATGTACATGATCATCTAATTTCAAATTAAATATATATATTACCAACTTTTCAGTAACATAGGCTTTAAAACAAAAAAAAAAAAGCTTTTGAGCATTATTTTTTTTCTTGAAAAAAATTAGATACTTTAGGCTTTTATGTAAAAAAAAAAAAAAACAACCGAGTTGAAGCCGGAACCCAGATTTTCGGGTTGTTTAAACCTGGATTCATCCTGTTCCGGCCTAGGTCATACCCGGGTGTACCCGGCCCGGTTTTTAAGCTCGAGTTCCGAGCCGGGTATACCCGAAAATCATGTCCGGAACCCGGTTGAACACTCTTAATTCTATTCATGGTCTTGTGTTGAAAGATAAGCATTGTAATATTTCAGATTAATGAGAAGCGTATCACATTCATGTCAAAAAGAAAAATTGTAAGATTTGATTTGCAAATTTATTTTTCAAATCATAATTAAACGTGCTCTATGCACCGAATTGAAAATATGATTTTCATAAAATATATTAATGTGCGTGTATACATACATAATGTATATATGTGTATAGCCAAGATCATTTGGATCAATTGGCAACACATTGGTTTCCCATCCCCCTCCCCATGTATAAAAAAATGTATATATGTGTGTGTGTATATATTATATATATATACATACACCTCAAAGACATATATAACATGTGACATATATATAACATGTGACATATATATAACATGTGTGTGTATATATATATATATATACACCTCAAAGACATATATAACATGTCACATAACTCATTTTTTGGGTTGCTTTTCCCGTAGATCTAGTTAATTCATGCATACATATATATCTAATTTCTTTTAATCCGGCTTAACATGAGAGACTTATGAGACCTAGTGTGGGTTCGTTTCTCTTATGAGAGACTTTCAATTTTTTGCTACTGGTGTGGATGTTTGGGGCATAGTGAACGGGAGTGTGCCAATGTTATACGGGGATCTGAGTTGTTTACCGTGAAGGATTTTCCTTATGGTATGTGGCTTCGTGCAAGTAGTAGAGGTACTCGCCCATTTGTAGGGAAAACCAGAGGTACTAATCCCTTAAATCACATTTCAGTTTCTTCCCCTGGAGTTCCTCATGCTTCTGGGTCCAAGGATGTGACGGGAGAGGATGTGATCGAGATTAGGTCTGATACGGTGGTGGAAGGCGGCGTATCTTCTCCGTCCAAAATCCAACCTGTATCGAAGGCAGATGCGGTCAGTCAGGATACGGATTCACAAGAACGTGGCGGTTATGGGAAATCTGAGATCGGCGAGAAATTGGGGAAGGTTGTTAATGCGTTGGATCCTCTGCAGGCATCTGAGTTAGAGTCATCAAATGCTCACAATATTGTTATTGGGCCTGGTGGGCCAGAACAAATGAGTCTTAATGCTAAAGCTGAAGGCCAGGAGGGGGGTTTGATCCAAAAGCCTGATGGGCTTAGTAGTAAGAAGTGGAAATGCACTTTTGTACTTCATGAAACGACTTCCCTAGGTCCTCAGAATGTTCTTCCTGGGCGAGTTTCGTTGAAGGCGATTTCCAGAAAAAGAAAATGGGCGACGAAGGAGGATAGTTTTCATGGGCGATCATCAAAGTGTCTCCTAGTTGCTCAAGCTCTCGATGATGGTGGGCTTCCCGTTACACACTCAAAGATATCGGCGGTGGCTGTGGATCAGCACTGCCGAGACCCATGAAAATCTGCAGTTGGAATGCGCGTGGGCTTGGGAACCCACGTGGCATTCGCACTCTCTGTGATTTAATTCAGAGGGAATGACCCGAAGTATTGTTCTTGCAGGAGACCAGACTCTCCACTCGTGAAGTTGAATCATGTAAGTACAAGTTAGGTTTTCAAAATTGTTTGGCTATTAGTTCTCATGGTAGGAAATGGGGTATTGCATTGTTATGGGATGCTGAGGTTGATTTGTCCGTTATTAATTATTCTTCAAATCATGTTGATGTCGTTATTAAAGATTCAAGCTTAAGGATGGGTCACTGGTTTTTAACTGCTCTATATGGTTTTCCTGAAACTCACCTGAGACATAATACTTGGAGTCTACTTAAATCTTTATGTAGAGCTAACGATGTACCATGGTTGGTGATGGGAGACTTTAATGAATTATTGTACTCTCATGAGAAAAGTGGGGGTAACCCTAGGCCTGAAAGACAACTTTGTGCCTTCAGAGAGGTTGTTGACGCTTGTAGTTTGAGGGATTTGGGTTTCTCAAGGCCAAAGTTTACATGGTCTAATAGACGAGCTGGGAATCAACGTATTAGTGAAAGGTTTGATCGTTTCTTGGTCAATTCTGTGTGGTGGGCCTGTTTTCCTAGTGCTCGTGTGACTCATGGTGTGGTAGCTTATTCGGACCTTTTTCCTATTTGGGTAAACTTAGAGGGTGCAATCTCTTCCCATTATGTTAAAAAGTCTTTCAAATTTGAGGCCATGTGGGTTGGTGAGGAAGACTGTGAAGATATAATCAAAGGTGTTTGGGGGAGGTGTGCTGGTCTAGCTACTATGATTGCTGTCTCGGGTTTGATTAAGGAGTGTGGAGATCAGTTACGGGGGTGGAATAAGCAATGTTTTGGAAATGTACAAACTCAGCTCAATAATGCACAGAGATCCCTACACAGTTTACAGGAGATGGATCCAGAAATGGTTCTTATAGAAGACATGAATTTTGCAAGGAGGAAGGTGCAGCTTTGGTTGGAAAGAAAGGAGATCATGTGGCGCCAACGTTCAAAGGCATTGTGGCTTAAAGAGGGTGATAGTAATACTAAATATTTTCATATGAAGGCATCTCAGCGTAAGAGGAAAAATCAGATCTTAAAGATCCAAGATGAAGATGGCGTTTGGCAAGAAGGTTTTCAGAAGGATAGGGTTATTATTGACTATTTTCAAACCCTTTTCACAAGCTCTTCCCTGGCTGTTGATGCTATTCTCTGGCGTTCTTAGAATCATTGTCTGGGAAAGTTTCTGAACAGATGAATTCGGATTTGATGAAGGAGTTCACAACTGATGAAGTTAAAGGAAGCATTGAATCAAATACGTCCTACAAAGGCCCCAGGTCCGGATGGAATGTCTCCAATATTTTTCCAAAAATATTGGCATGTTGTTGGGGACAATATTACTGTAGCAGTTCTTCAAGCACTCAACTCAGGTTTTTTCCCAACTACTTTGAACCATACTCATATTGCACTGATTCCTAAGAAGAAGTGTGCGGTTAAAATGGGAGACTTTAGGCCCATTAGTTTGTGTAATGTGGTCTATAAACTTATTGCAAAGGTCCTTTCTAATCGACTCAAATCTGTATTGCCGAGTATTATTTGTGAGAGTCAAAGTGCTTTTGTCCCTGAGCGTCTAATTTCTAACAATGTTTTAATCGCTTATGAGTTGGTAAATTTCTTGAAGCATAAAAAGAAAGGTAAGAAGGGGTTTATGTCCTTGAAATTGGATATGAGCAAGGCCTACAATCGGGTTGAGTGGGTCTTTATAAAGTCTGTATGGAAGTGATAGGGTTTCATCCGAGGTTTGTTGAGCTGATTATGTATTGCATTGAATCTGTATCTTTTTCTGTTTTGATCAATGGTGAGCCTAGAGGTACCATTATGCCAACTAGGGGATTAAGACAAGGAGACCCATTATCCCCATACTTATTCCTCATTTGTACTGAAGGGCTTATTTCTTTGCTAAGAAGTGCAGGGCTGAGAAATGAAATTTATAGGGTAAAGATTTGTAGAGGTGTACGACAGATAAATCACCAGCTTTTTGATGATGATGGTGTAGTATTTTGTCGTGCGGAGGTGGCAGAAAATAGAAGGGTGCAATTGTTGTTGGAAAGATACGAAGCTATTTCAGGCCAAAGAATTAATAAAGAGAAAACAACTATTGTTTTTAGTGGCAATTTGCGTGAGGATACTCAGAATGAGATTAAGACTCTTTGGAGTAACTGTGAAATACAACAATATGAAAAATATTTGGGGCTTCCACCAATCATTGGGCGGTCAAAGAAGAGTGCTTTTGAGTCCATAAAACAAAGGGTATGGCAAAAGCTTCAAGCTTGGAAGGAGAAGTTGTTGTCACAAGGTGGGAAGGAGATTCTTTTGAAAGCAGTTGCCTTATCTATCCCAACTTATACAATGACTTGTTTCCTATTACCTTCTAGCTTTTGTACTGAGTTAGAAGGTATGATGGTGGGGTCAAACAGGAGATGAGAGAAAAATTCATTGGTTGAGTTGGTCTAAATTGTGTCAGAGAAAGTCCTATGGAGGATTTGGTTTTAAAGATTTAAGAAGTTTTAATCTTGTTTTACTCGCCAAACAAGGATGGAGATTATTTCAAGATGAAGGGACCTTACTACATAAATTACTAAAGGCTAAATATTTTCCTCACACTAGTTTTATGAAAGCAGGTCTCGGTAAATGTCCTTCTTACACTTGGAGGGTATTTGGGAGGCCTGAAAATGGCTAGATGCAGGCTGTAGGTGGCGTATAGGGAACGAGAGGTCTGCTAATATATGGCATGATCAATGGATTCCAGGGCATCTCCCATTGATATCAGAAGGGGTTGCTGAAAATGAAGGGAATAATTCTGATTTGGTTGATTCTTTGTTTGTTTGTGGTGTAAACATGTGGGATGTTCAAAAGCTTAGAACTCTCTTCAATCCAAACTTAGTCTCAGAAATTCTCAAAGTTCCTTTATGTTCAGATAATGTCTAAGATAGGAGAGTTTCGGCACATGAACTCAGTGGTCTGTTCAGTGTGCAAAGCTGTTAGACTCATCTATACTCATATTGGCCTGCAGTGTGCTGAATCTTATAATATGCAAGCTCATCAGAAATTCTGGAAACACTTGTGGAAAATGAAAGTGCAGAATAAAATAAAAATTTTTGCATGGCGTGCTTGTAAAGATGGACTACATACTGCTGTGAACTTGGTGAAGAAACGTGTTCTATCAGACGACACTTGTAGATTCTATTTATCAGATAAATAAGACATCACCCATGCAGTGGTAAATTGCGAGGCTGTAAAAGGTACGTGGCGCTTTTATCTTCCTGAATTAATTATTGATAGTCATCTGTCATTATTTGAGATGGCTTTACAAATGTGTGAGAGAAATATGCATGAGAAGTTGCCTATTTTATTTGCTTTTGCCTGGAGTTTCTGGTTTCGAAGGAATAAGTTTGTGCATGCTCAAGAGCTATTAGGTCCTGCTAGTGTTGCCGAAAATGCTGTTGTTTTGCTGAGAAGTCATGATCAAGTCAGACACCAGTCAAGAGTACAAGCCCTAAAGCACTATAAATGGAAATTCCCTCATGCCGATTGCCTTAAATTAAATGTTTTCTGAATGGGATAAGGCAAGTGTGGGGGCAGTGTTGAGAGATGAAACTGGTAGAATCCTTATGGCTCTGAGTAGAGCAGAAATTCTATTGGAGGGGTCTGAGGGGGTAGAGCTCCTTGCCATCTTCAGAGGTCTGCAACAATGTGTCTCTATGGGTGTCTCACATATTCTTGTGGAGAGTGACAGTTTGTTAAGTATTGAAGCCCTCAACGACTATAGCATGACTAACTCTCTATTAGGCATGTTATATTATGAGATCAGGAAGCTTGAAAAGTGTTTTGCTGCTTGTATGTTTTCCCATATATATAGGGAGGGCAATATGGTAGCTCATAAGTTGGCTAGGAACGCATTTTAGGTTGATAGTATGACTGTTTGGTGGAATTGTATTCCAGACTGTATTTCTCAAGTCTTATGGTTTGATAATTGTCTATAATCGCTATTTTCCTGTTGATTAATGATATTATCATTTTCTATAAAAAAAAAAACCAATGAAAAAAAGTATTGAGAGAGATATATAGTATGTGGCGCCCCCAATCCCCCTTATAAAAGTACACGGGGATCGAGACACCAGGATGGTGACAACACGGTCACACATCCCATCGAAGTGCCAGTGTGTGTACATGCAACGGTGTACAATTAAAATAAAGCAGCGGAATTAGTCAAGTCTACTATGTACCAGAATTTAAATACAACTAAACATCAGTAGAAGTTTAAAAACAGTTATACAGTCATCCAAAATAAAGTTAACACATGTCCCGAAAATACCATAAGCAAAATAAAATAATAACAAGTGATCCCGGATCACTCCTCGGGCGGAGCCGTCTCCTCAGGCTCGCCCTCCTCCTCCTCATCTGCATCAAAATCTGCGTTACCACAGAAGGGTACCGCAGGTAAGTATGACCCAAATAATCCTCAAGAAATAAAATGCATTAATGCAACCAACATGCATGCATATGATGAAATATACATTTTTTACAAAACATCATTTTTCCCGAAATGACAATTTCCAACACACGCCAAAGTCTCATTGGCCCAAAAATAATCCGTAAAACATTTTCCCAGAAAATGGTTTACACAAAATCCACGCACACTATTTTCCCAGAAAATAGCCAATTTAATCCTTTATTAACCTATGCACCATGGCCTCCCCTAGGGACCATCCGCACGTCCTGGCTTCGTAGTGATGCTCGGTTCCGCGCCCAGCGCGTACGTAGCCAAGCACCCACTACGCAACGAGCGATGCCCAGTTCCGCGCCCAGCGCGTACGTAGCCAAGCATCCTCTGGTCCCCACCAGCAGAAGGACCACGGAGTCGGCACGAATCTCTCGTCCGATCCCATCATCGCCCAGCGACAATCCAGGGGACGTTACTCAGTTTATTCCGCTCCCGAGTAACCAGAGGAGCTCCACCGAGATAATACCCCATCTCGGCTTGGGGTCGTGATACACACGCACCCAAAAATATTCTCACATAAAAACACAATTTCCAAATCACACATGAGCATGAATGCACCACACGAAAACCCAGTTTTCTTTACAAACATGATCATGCATGAAATAATGAGATGTACATGTACCAACACCAATCCACAACCATCAATAACCAAACCAATCAAATCCAACCAAACCAACCTAATCACCAAACCAATTAACTCCCGTACTCCTCGGACTCAGTCCGGCAAAACCAATCATCAGATAAAATACAGTGAAATGTGTTAGTGCAAAAATACATTAAATTCACAAGAATTCTTTGGAGAAATACTTACAGTGCAATATAATAAATTCCCGGAGGATCACGAAGCTGAAAATGGCAACGTCTGAGCAACACCACAGTGTAAAATACACTGTGGCCGTGGGTCACAGATGCCCACTTTTCAACGAAGACAAACGAAGTCCCAAAAATGGTAGGGTAGGGCCTAGAGAGGTCGGTGAAGCCAATGGTGGTGGTGGTTTGCCGTGGGTGGCGGCGCAAGGGGTGGTTTTAGGCCAAATATACCCAAATCGGAAATGTACTTAATGTGGCTTCACCGGTGACGGATCGGAGCTGGGGTTGGGTCCAATGGGTTGCCAAGAGGTCGAGGATGAAGTGGTAGGAAGATGGTGGCCGGTGGTGGAGCGACGGCGGCGCTGGAGCGAAAGTGGCGCCGCGGCTTCGTGGGTCTCGTGGTGGCTACCGGTGGCACGAACGGAGGTGAGATTTACGGGGAGGGGTCGCCGGCGGCAGGGGAACACGAGGGGACGGGCGGTGAGAGTCACCGCCGGCTCACGGCGGCTGGCTGGGTGGTGGACGGAACGCACGGGGAGAGAGAGGGAGAGGCTGGGCTTCGCGCGCGGGAGAGAGAAAACCGAAGGAGAAATAAGGAAGAAAAGAAAAGAAAGGGAAAAGAAAAGGAGGAAAGAAAAATAGAAGGAAAAGAAATGAGGTCCAATCCTCATAACTTGGGTCACAAAAATGATCCAACGGAAACGATTTTAAAACCACAAGTTAAATAAAATAATTTAAACGTAATGGTAAAGTCAAATTGAAATAATGAAAGCCCGCAGTAATTAATTTAAATATTAAAAGCAATTTAAATGCATAACAATAAATAAATATTAAGAAAGCACATAAAAATAATTTGCACCAAATTAAAATCACAGAAATAAACTCACTAAAAATCCGACCAATTTTAAAATAAGAGGATAAATTTTTAATAAATAAAAATAATCCTTCAGTAAAAATACACTAAAATACGGGGTGTTACATCCTCCCCCCCTTAAATAAAATTTCGTCCTCGAAATTAGCAAGGTCAAATATCAAACTAAGACAGGATTAAGATTCAAGTAAGAGCAAACTTAGAACATACCGTCCAAATTAATCGAACAAGTAGGGATATTGTGCTCTCATATCAGCTTCTCTTTCCCATGAGAAATCTTGAGCCAACGGATCACCCCATGATACCTTCACCAACGGTATTGTCTTGGACCTTAATCTTTGCTCTTTCCAATCCACAATCTGAGTTGGAGCAACTTCATAAGTAAGGTTAGGTTGTAGTTGAATGCGTTCAGGGTCCACAAAACGTGGCTCTTGCTGTCCAAAACTCTTCTTCAATGAGGACACATGAAACACATTATGAACATCCCCAAAATAATCTGGCAAGGCCACTCTATAAGCAACAAGCCCAACCTTCTCTATGACTTGAAAAGGGCCAACATATCTAGGACTAAGCTTTCCTTTCTTACCAAAGCGCTTGACGCCTCTCATAGGAGATACTTTAAGATAAACCCAATCACCTTCTTCAAAAGATAAGTCTCTTCTTCTTGTATCTGCGTAGCTCTTCTGGCGACTTTGCGCTTCAGCCATCTTCTTCCTGATAAGCTGAACTTGGTCCTTCATTTCTTGGATTATCTCAGGCCCAATTACCTTACTCTCGCCGACTTCGTCCCAACACAAAGGCGATCTGCACTTCCGTCCATATAAAGCCTCATACGGGGCCATCTGAATGGAGGAATGAAAACTGTTGTTGTAAGAGAATTCAATGAGCGGTAGGTGATTCTCCCAACTTCCTTGAAATTCCGTGACACAAGACCGCAGCATATCCTCCAGAGTCTGAATAGTACGCTCTGATTGGCCGTCTGTTTGGGGGTGATACGCAGAACTAAACTTCAACTTAGTGCCCAATGCTTCCTGCAAACTCTTCCAGAAACGGGACGTGAACCGCGGATCCCGATCCGACACGATACTCTTGGGTATCCCATGCAAACGCACTATCTCCTTAACATATAACCGAGTCAACTTACCCAAAGAGTCAGTATTATTAATAGGTAAGAAATGGGCACTCTTGGTCAACCGATCCACAATCACCCAAATTGAATTCTTTCCACTAGGAGTCCTCGGTAAACCCACAACAAAATCCATGGAAATATCATCCCACTTCCACTCTGGAATTGGGAGAGGCTGGAGTCTACCAGCAGGTCTCTGATGCTCAGCCTTCACCTGACGGCACGTGTCACATTTCTCGATAAACAAAGCGATGTCCAGCTTCATTCCTTCCCACCAGAAATTTCTCTTTAAATCTCTATACATCTTTGTGCTTCCTGGATGAACTGAATAAGGAGCCGCATGAGCTTCTGCCAAAATCCGCTCTTTAAATTCAGAATCTCGGGGAATCACTCTACGATCCCGAAACCGAAGAATACCATCCTTATCCAAGCTATAATGCAAGGGTCCTCTAGACTTCCTGACTCTTTTCCTGATAGCTAACAATTCAGGATCCCTTCTTTGAAGAGTCTTCAATTCTTCGAAATCCACTACTCGGACATCCAAAACTGAAGATAGTAATTCCTCTTGCTGAGAACTCTCAATAAGAAGTCTCCTCATTCCATAAAGGAGAGAGTCCAAATCCGATGACTCTGCTTCATCCACTTGTTGAGACTTTCTACTCAAAGCATCAGCGACTAGATTTGCCTTTCCTGGATGATACTTGATCTCACATTGGTAGTCGCTAATCAGCTCTAACCACCGTCTCTGCCTCATATTGAGATTCTTCTGAGTAAACAAATGCTTCAAGCTCTTGTGGTCAGTAAAAACTTCACAGGCTTCGCCATACAAATAATGCCGCCAAATCTTAAGCGCAAAAACTATTGCCGCCAACTCCAAATCGTGTGTGGGATAATTCCTTTCATGAACTTTCAGCTGACGAGACGCATAAGCTACGACCCGTCCCTCTTGCATAAGAACGCATCCCAACCCGAATTTGGATGCATCACTAAAAATCACAAATGGCTTGTGTGGCTCCGGAAGTGCCAAAACTGGTGCCGTTGTCAATCTTCTCTTCAACTCCTGAAAACTTCTCTCACATTTGTCCGACCATACAAACTCCACATTCTTCCTTGTCAAAGCAGTGAGAGGTCCGGATAGCCGAGAAAAACCTTCCACAAATCTTCGATAGTATCCAGCAAGTCCCAAGAAACTTCGTATCTCACGAATTGTTGAAGGGCGAGGCCATGACAAAACAGCTTCCACTTTACTAGGATCCACAGCCACCCCTTCTTGGGAAATCACATGCCCAAGAAACTTAACTTCTTCTAACCAGAATTCACACTTGCTTAGCTTAGCATACAACTGATGCTCTCTTAATTTCCCAAGTGCCAGACGAAGGTGACAAGCATGCTCTTCCAAGTCTCGAGAATAAATCAGAATGTCATCGAGAAATACCACCACAAAAGAATCCAAAAATGGTCGAAACACCCGATTCATTAAATCCATAAAAGCGGCAGGAGCATTCGCCAACCCAAAAGACATCACTTTGAATTCATAATGCCCATACCTTGTTCTGAAAGCAGTCTTGGGCACATCCTTATCCCTTATCCTCAGCTGATAGTATCCTGATCTCAAGTCAATTTTCGAAAAGACAGCTGCTCCCTGAAGCTGGTCAAACAAATCATCAATCCTAGGTAGAGGATATTTGTTCTTAATAGTCACCTTGTTAAGCTCCCGATAATCTATGCACATTCTGAGTGTACCATCTTTCTTCTTGACAAACAATACGGGCGCTCCCCACGGCGAAGTACTCGGCTGAATAAATCCCTTATCGACCAATTCTTGCAATTGAATCTTCAACTCTTTTAACTCCGCCGGTGCCATGCGGTAAGGAGCCTTATGCACAGGAGCCGCCCCAGGTTCCAAATCAATAACAAATTCCATATCACTAACGGGAGGCAATCCAGGTAACTCATCCACAAACACATCGGGAAATTCTTCCACCACTGGAATTTCCACTAAAGATTTCTTCTCAGATGATGTAGACACGACTTGAACCAAAAAAGCATCCGCCCCACAAGCTATATCTTTCTTAGCTTGAACTGCTGATATAATTGATGGTCTTGCCTTTAACTTACTTCCCACGAATTCTAAATAATCCTCATCCGAGAGTTGAAAACCAATTACTCGTCTTCTACAATCAATATTCGCAGAATAGCGATACAGCCAATCCATTCCCAAAATTATATCAAAACCAAGCAACTTAAATACAATCAAATCTGCATCCAGTGTCCTTCCACCAAAATCCAAAGGACAACCCAAAGCAACCTTGGAACAACACACAATATCGCCATTGGGAAGAGCCACAACTAAAGATTGAGGTAGAGGTTCTATAACCAAATTGCACATCCGTGCAAACGTGGCAGACACAAACGATTGGGATGCCCCAGAATCAAACAAAGTACAAGCATAAAAATCATATAGACGAACTCTTCCTGAGGCAAACACAACCACCAAACAAATTCATAAAATCCAACCACACCAAACATTAATTCGAAATAAAACAGCTAAATACGTACCAGTAATCACCCCAGCGTCGTGGGTCTCTGGAGCCTCATAGTCCACATCACCAGGAGTCACTGCATAAACCCGGGCTTGTACCAATTGTCTCTGGCCGCCCCTTCCACCTCGACGACCTCCTCGCGCTCCTTGCCCACCTTGAACCCGACTAGGACACTCCCGAGCAAAGTGACCCGGCTGGCCACATTTATAACACTGAATTCCTCTTTGACCGCAGTCACCCTCATGGGCTCTACTACATCTAGGGCACACTGGAGTCCGGCCTCCTGCACGAACACCGGAGGTTGTCTGAGAACGGGCCCCGGTCCTCTGAACAAATTTCTGAGGCGATCCAGAACTACTCCCCTCACCAAGGTAACTCCGCCTCTTCTGACCAGGAGGGGAGCCTACTCCAAAACTATTTTCCCGCTCTGCAATGCTGGCCAAATCCACTAACTTCTGAAATTCCGTAATCTGAAGGCAAGCCACATGTCGGCGTATCTCGGGGCGCAGTCCCTCCATGAAACGCTCAACCCGCAATTCTTCGGTAGCAATAAGGTGAGGAGCGAACCGTCCAAGCTCCATAAACTTCCTTGCATACTGCTCAACAGTCGTGCCTCCTTGAACCAAATTGTTAAATTCTCGAGCCTTTTGTCGCCTCACCGAAACAGGGAAGAATCGATCATCGAATTCTTTCTTAAACCGCTGCCAAGACACAGCAGCCAAGGACCCCAACTCCATCTCTAAAAGTGGCCGCTTGGTCTCCCACCAATTCGCCGCTTCACCTTGCAACATATAGCTTCCAAATAATACCCTCTGGGTCTCAGTGCATCCACATACTTCAAATGTTCTTTCCAGGTCTTGAATCCACCTCCTAGCTCGCATTGGGTCCTCCTCCCCAGTAAAGGCAGGAGTCCTATGCGTCAGGAAGCGCTCATAAGTGCACCCAACTTGGACCGCTCTATTTGGATCTACTTGAGGCGGTCGGAAATTCTGTTGTAGGAACTCCGTCATCCTGTTCAACGCCCTCGCCATGGCATAATTCCCATCACCCCTGGGCAGCTCATCCTCAGGCACATCAGCTTGTCTCCTTGGTCTCACCATATTCCTGTCATAGAGCAATCTCCAACCCCGCTTAAATCCAGACAAAACCAAACTCAACCAAAAGCAACGTAAAATACAATAAGATAAAATATATTTAAATAAAATCAGATAACATAAAAAAAATAAAATACCAATAAACCCATAAAATAAAATAAATAGCTTAACTTACCACACTAAAAAAAAATAATATTAAAAATAGTAAAACAATTTCTGGTACTAACCTAAGGGACATGTGGTTTTACCCAGAGCCGAACTGCTCTGATACCACCTGTGGCGCCCCCAATCCCCCTTATAAAAGTACACGGGGATCGAGACACCAGGATGGTGACAACACGGTCACACATCCCATCGAAGTGCCAGTGTGTGTACATGCAACGGTGTACAATTAAAATAAAGCAGCGGAATTAGTCAAGTCTACTATGTACCAGAATTTAAATACAACTAAACATCAGTAGAAGTTTAAAAACAGTTATACAGTCATCCAAAATAAAGTTAACACATGTCCCGAAAATACCATAAGCAAAATAAAATAATAACAAGTGATCCCGGATCACTCCTCGGGCGGAGCCGTCTCCTCAGGCTCGCCCTCCTCCTCCTCATCTGCATCAAAATCTGCGTTACCACAGAAGGGTACCGCAGGTAAGTATGACCCAAATAATCCTCAAGAAATAAAATGCATTAATGCAACCAACATGCATGCATATGATGAAATATGCATTTTTTACAAAACATCATTTTCCCCGAAATGACAATTTCCAACACACGCCAAAGTCTCATTGGCCCAAAAATAATCCGTAAAACATTTTCCCAGAAAATGGTTTACACAAAATCCACGCACACTATTTTCCCAGAAAATAGCCAATTTAATCCTTTATTAACCTATGCACCATGGCCTCCCCTAGGGACCATCCGCACGTCCTGGCTTCGTAGTGATGCTCGGTTCCGCGCCCAGCGCGTACGTAGCCAAGCACCCACTACGCAACGAGCGATGCCCAGTTCCGCGCCCAGCGCGTACGTAGCCAAGCATCCTCTGGTCCCCACCAGCAGAAGGACCACGGAGTCGGCACGAATCTCTCGTCCGATCCCATCATCGCCCAGCGACAATCCAGGGGACGTTACTCAGTTTATTCCGCTCCCGAGTAACCAGAGGAGCTCCACCGAGATAATACCCCATCTCGGCTTGGGGTCGTGATACACACGCACCCAAAAATATTCTCACATAAAAACACAATTTCCAAATCACACATGAGCATGAATGCACCACACGAAAACCCAGTTTTCTTTACAAACATGATCATGCATGAAATAATGAGATGTACATGTACCAACACCAATCCACAACCATCAATAACCAAACCAATCAAATCCAACCAAACCAACCTAATCACCAAACCAATTAACTCCCGTACTCCTCGGACTCAGTCCGGCAAAACCAATCATCAGATAAAATACAGTGAAATGTGTTAGTGCAAAAATACATTAAATTCACAAGAATTCTTTGGAGAAATACTTACAGTGCAATATAATAAATTCCCAGAGGATCACGAAGCTGAAAATGGCAACGTCTGAGCAACACCACAGTGTAAAATACACTGTGGCCGTGGGTCACAGATGCCCACTTTTCAACGAAGACAAACGAAGTCCCAAAAATGGTAGGGTAGGGCCTAGAGAGGTCGGTGAAGCCAATGGTGGTGGTGGTTTGCCGTGGGTGGCGGCGCAAGGGGTGGTTTTAGGCCAAATATACCCAAATCGGAAATGTACTTAATGTGGCTTCACCGGTGACGGATCGGAGCTGGGGTTGGGTCCAATGGGTTGCCAAGAGGTCGAGGATGAAGTGGTAGGAAGATGGTGGCCGGTGGTGGAGCGACGGCGGCGCTGGAGCGAAAGTGGCGCCGCGGCTTCGTGGGTCTCGTGGTGGCTACCGGTGGCACGAACGGAGGTGAGATTTACGGGGAGGGGTCGCCGGCGGCAGGGGAACACGAGGGGACGGGCGGTGAGAGTCACCGCCGGCTCACGGCGGCGGGCTGGGTGGTGGACGGAACGCACGGGGAGAGAGAGGGAGAGGCTGGGCTTCGCGCGCGGGAGAGAGAAAACCGAAGGAGAAATAAGGAAGAAAAGAAAAGAAAGGGAAAAGAAAAGGAGGAAAGAAAAATAGAAGGAAAAGAAATGAGGTCCAATCCTCATAACTTGGGTCACAAAAATGATCCAACGGAAACGATTTTAAAACCACAAGTTAAATAAAATAATTTAAACGTAATGGTAAAGTCAAATTGAAATAATGAAAGCCCGCAGTAATTAATTTAAATATTAAAAGCAATTTAAATGCATAACAATAAATAAATATTAAGAAAGCACATAAAAATAATTTGCACCAAATTAAAATCACAGAAATAAACTCACTAAAAATCCGACCAATTTTAAAATAAGAGGATAAATTTTTAATAAATAAAAATAATCCTTCAGTAAAAATACACTAAAATACGGGGTGTTACATAGTAGTTCAATGAAGAAATTTGAATCAAACACATAATTTAACGAATATATATAAGGTTATGTTTTGGTTTTTATTCGGTAATACATTTATTAATTATAACTTAACCCCCAAAAAAGTAGTTATATATATATATATATATATATATATATATTTATATGAATAATTCTTATCATCAATCACTATTCACTACCCCACAACTCACATCCTATAAAAAACACTCCACGCTCTATAAAAAAAAAAAAACTATCAACTATGGAGTGTGGAGTGAATAGTGTCTGATGTATAATAAAATCGTATATATTATATTGAGCTGTTGAATAGATTTTCTCAAGTGTTTTCTCATTCTTTTTGGTGTTTTAGAGCATAATCTAGCTAGCTCATGTCACTAGGACTAGTTTTAAATAAGTCGAGCAATCTCCTAAAAAGAAAAGGTTATTATTCATTTGTGATTTAGTTTTTAAAAAGATTAGTTTCTATATATACTCCAATTTTAATTAAGAATATTCTATATATAATTCTGAAGTGCGTAAACGCCACGTAATTGATTTGAAAAAGAGTGGAATCCACTATTAAAAGATTAGTTTTTTTTTCATGTGAGTTTCATATTTTATTCATTTTTTTCAAAGCAATTACTCGAAAGTTGTACAATTATAAATATCTATTCTCTTTAATTAATAAATCCTTCCACTAATACATCATTAATAACGCGCTAGCATAGTACTCCATCGGTACTAATAATTAGATGCATGCCACGTTTTATCTCAAAGATTATAAAAGTTCGAAAATTTTATAAAAAGACTGACTATAGGAGCGCATTTGAGACAGATGCATGTCTTTGTCACACCTAGGTATTGTTGCCTGTGTCACGAGACTAAGCTCGTGTCATGCCTTGGTGCCCTTTCCTTGCTATGCTATATGGGTTATGTTAAATATTAAATATAAATGATGAAATCTCGATCTAAATTATCTTTATATTAATTTAAGTTTTTGAAATAAGTAATGATTTTACATGATATCATAATATATAGAAATTCTCAATTCGAATCACAACTCCACACTTTACCTTATTTAATTAAGTATTTTATATGTTGGATTCATTTATTAAGGAGGTCCTCACACTCTGACCTATTTAATTAAATATTTCACATATTTTACTTATTTATTGAGAGAGTCACCAAACTCTACCATATTTAATTAAGTATTTTACCTATTGGGCTCATTTATTAAAAATGAATTTGGATCACACGTGAGGAGAGCGTAAAGACAAAATATAAATGATTAAAATCTATTTATTCCTATTAGCTTAACATTTTATATATAAGATAAGTGGTAATTTCATAGTACCAAGTGGCACATAAAAACTTTTCTTTTTTATTTATATTTTATATTACGATACATGGCATTTACTTATTAATGCCAAATTGACATTTTAAAGGATTATTAATGGTGGACTTGTAATGTAATGAGTGATTTTTTTTTTGAAAGGAAATTTGTTTTATTCATTAGAGTCTCTAAAACAATGAGGGTATACATGAAGGAAATCCTTCATTTCCTTATGTTGAGTAATGCTAGAGAGAAGTCATTATAGCAGTACACACTTTGCACTTACTGTATGACTGCTTCTAATTGATTATTTCCAACACTCACTTGGAGATATGTGTGATCTAAATTATGCCACATCATGTGTGCAAAATAAATGCTCCCAATAGTAACTTCTATCTATATTTATTCTAGTTACATTAGAAACAAATAAAACATTTTGAGCTCAAGCATGTGCTGCCTTATTAGTGATTCTTCTCACATGACTGATTTGATTAAAGTTGAAAACACATGATGGAGTGGAGTAAAAAGCTCAAAATAAGAGTATTGGAACTTAATTTATCTAAAAGAAAAAAAACCCAATGACAGAGTACTATTTTAATATTTATCTATAAAAAAGATGAAAAGCCCTTCCCCAAGCATAACTTTTATATGATAGTTTAACTTTAAAACGAGGAGAATATGTGAAAATTAAGCTTCTAAGAACCTGATCCTCGATCACTTTCTGATCATGTATTTCTAGATATCTAGACGAGCGAAATGACCAGGGAAATAGAAAGAGAATTTATAACGTCCTTGGTTAATTACTTTATTCAATGCATGGCCGTCCTAACTTCTATTACCATATATATTCTTCTTCCATTACAAACATACGAACAAAAGAGTTCGCAGCTTCCTAGAATTATCAAAGGTTTGTATAGATCGGATAAAATGGGTACGGCTTATATTAGGCATGTTTAGATGGTTTCTTGTTGGTCTTGGTATAGGTTGGTTTTCTTTTATTGTTTGTTTTGATGCATGGGATTTTTACTTGATATTCTGTAAACTTCAAGTGTCTTTTTGTTATCATGGTATTTCTTCGTCACAAGGGAATTATTATTAATAAAATTGAGACGGGACTGTTATGTGGGTGGCTATCGGCTCTTCTCTAAAAGAAAAAAAAACATACGAACAAATAAATAATTATATTTCAATGTATGAAAGGACGTATGTGTATATATATATATATATAATTTCTAGTAATTTTGTTATGTCAGATGTACTTTAATTACTTACCTAATTTATTCATTCTACAGCTTCCATGATCGATTCTCGATCGATCGCTTTATGTTTGAGCCAATTAGGCCACGCACTTGAAGCAAGATTGAAGTAATTAAATGGATGAATACATAGAGATTAATTAATAATCTTATATATCTTAAGATTTCAAGATTTAATTACTATAATTCTGCTAATATTAAACTTAATTTACTTTTACATTCATGCAGGTAGGAGTACTTGTAGTTACTATTGGCCGTCAAGTTCAACCTGCTCAAATTGAGTACAGTACGTAATTCTCAAAATTATACTATATTCTATTTCAAAGATATTAATTAAATTTTCTCCTTATGTATTAATCACGATCACGCGCGTACCATCATCATGTCGTTCTCACATACGCCAATAAACACTACAACATAATTATTTTTTAACGACGGTTGGGAAATTATGACAGTCCCCAAATCGTCATTAAAAAGTATTTTCTGTGATGGTTTTTGGAAACCGTCACTAAAGACAGATGAGTTTTTTTTTACGTTTGAATGGAGAACAAATTTACATTCGAATGCCACATATACATTCGAACATTGTGGCTACCTACATGCGAACGTGAAATGTTTTGGTGCCAACGTTCGAACGTTAATAAGTAACGTCCGAACATTAATTGTAAATTAAAATTAAATATGACTAATTTAAAAATGACGTGATTTTTATAGTGCATAATTTGTGAACAATTCTAAAAAATTGTAATATATATAGTTATATACACAATTTGTAAAATATAATTATATATTTATATGCATGAATATATTTATGTTTATATATATAAATATATATTTATATATATACATATAAATATATATTTATGTTTATTTATATTTGAAGTGCAGTGATTTAGTATTAAAGTTGAAAAATCTAACATTAAAAAAGATTGAGAATTGAAATTAAAAAATAATAGATATATTAAATAATATTGTTCCTTACATATATTAAAAGTAAAATACATAATATGATAGAATTTCGTAAATAACACTCATGTAAACGCGTTGTTCACAAAATTCGTACTCCATATCTCCTTAGTCAAGCTATCAACCTTCTTGTTGAGGATACCTACAAGATGGACCATCTCGCCGAGAAACTCCTCTATAGCCACGATTTGTCGATCGATATGTGCAGTTAATTGTGAGATCACCGCATCAACCCAAGCAAGCCGCGCATCTCTTGCAGATGTACTCGTCGGCTGCTAACTACTACTCCCCACACCGAGCCCGGGCTCGGGCTGCGTCAGAGGAGCTAGATTCGCTACAGGGGTGGCTGACGTCGAGGATACCCCCTCGCCTGTCCAATACTACGTCGATGCATGCTCATGTCGAGGGAGCTCATCTGGCTGGAGTGTCACTCTCCGAGCAAGTAATAGCTGGCTGATAATGACACCGTATGGGAGGTTGTCTGTGAAAACGATGCTTGCCTCGTAACGGATCCTCTCAACGATGCGTTGTGGCAAATCGATGGGATCTCCACGTGCCACTCATATAAAAAAACTGTGTCGAGTCTGATTAAATGTGGTCTTATGTGCCACAGTATCTAGGTTTGTTGCAACAATAAGCTGCAACATGCGGAAGAAAGGTAATAGATGTATTTGGTTGAAGGCGTTCTTCCTCTTGATCTACGTGCGGTCTCTCTTGGTGAGGATGTAGAAATCCTCGTATCGGTCATCATCTTGAGCCTCACGGTCAGTACCCTCCGATCTAAATCTCTGGCATCATCTACTGGCCCAGTAGATGATGCAGAAGTGCCTACATCTGCACCGAGTGTGCCGTGTGTAGATTTAGACGTGCGAACGACAGCTATATCGCAAGTCTGAGAGTCAGCTATAGTTGATGTCTCAACTACTCGATGAATCCCGAGTAGCTCGGTGATCACATCCAGTGAAATCTCAAATAACACACCTCGTACAGTCACGATGTGAGAGGATGCGTCCTGAGATATGGAGCACATCCCCATATAGAACTCCTGAACCATTGAGGGGTATACCTACCCCCTCAATGTCCAGATATTTCCCAAGCCTCTATTGATAAACACATCTCTGAGGTTCGTCTGCTCCCATCTGAGCTTGTTGAACTCATTGATCAGGATCTCTCGCTCCACCAGAACAGTATGAGCCTCGATCCGAGCAGTGTTTTAAGTGGCTCATTCCCTCCCCCATTTCTGGGTATGCAAAGGATGAGTCATATCCTGAAAATAGAAAAGGAAAAAAAATTATTAGTAATATTGATGCATTTTCGTATTAATTTTAAATTGATCTGCATTAACATTCGAACATAATATAACATATGTTTGAACGTTTAATCTAAAGATGTACGTTCTTTAGATAAAAATTATATTAACGTTCAAACATAATATAATATACACATTCGAACGTTAAGGGCATAACGGATAAAAATTTTGAAATGTGTTGCGTTCAAACGTTATGCCTTCCAGTTCGACCGTATGGTTTTTACGTTCGAACGTCAATAACTTACGTTCAAACATATGTTTTTACGTTCACACGTATGTTTTTTACGTTTGAATGTAAATTATTGATATCTGCAACGTGGAAGGCAAAATGGTGGATAAATTAAAAAGTTGTACGTTCGAACGTAAACTTTAAACGTTCGAACGTAAATGCGTCGAAAAGTAATGTTCGAATGTAGAGAAATATACACTTCAAGAAACTTTTTTACGGTGACCATGTGAACAATGGTAACCCGTGGTGGTCGAAAAATAGAGTTGAAAATCCAACCACCACTAACGTTCGGTTTACCCAAAATCCTACTAAATTTTTTAAAAAAATGTAAGAGGACAAAAGAGGGATGTCTACCTTTTTGTGACGGTTGAGGCGGGGTTTGATGGCGGAGGCGACGGTTTGACAGAGGCGTGCAACAGTGGAGAGATAACGGTTTAATTCTGAGAATGACGTTTTCCGTTTCGAATTTGAGCTTATATACACGAAACGTTCGAACGTCATTCTGAGTCACGTTCGAACGTTTAGCAATTTAATTCCCAAAAATATATTAATAATTTATTTTATTATTAATATATGTTATATATTATAATGTATACTATAACATATCCCGAACATAATCTAATATTATATTATAATATATATACTATGTACTAGTATATAGTATATATATAGTGTATTATATATATTATAGTCTAATATAATAATAACTATATATAATAATTTTAATTCATTAAAATGTCTAGATTATAATTTAAGGCTTGAATTAGAACATTTGATGAATAATATAAAAGATTTTAAGAGAAAAAAACAATTAATGAGACAAGACTATACATTTCAAAATGTCTAAATATCATATATATCAAAGTAGACAAGCAGCAATAGAGAAATGGGGAAATTGATTGCAACTTCCTAAGAAACGATTGTCTTTTCATATCATATATAATGATGTCTAAATATCATATATACTAATACTATACAGTAATATAATTAATTATGCCATTTTTACCGTTAGCAAATCCTAATATATATTAGTACATAATACTAATATTAATAGAGTAATAATATATAGTAATGCTATTAGTATATAACATATAATATTAAACTAATATTATACTAATATATTATATGGTATAATGTTATAATATATAACATTATCCTAATACTATTAGATATATACTAATACTATACACTAATACTATATATATAATGGAAAAATAATTCATAGTATAAGTAAAGGATTATATGCATTTATAACAAGACATACAATCATTCTTATAATATTTTCCTAGACCATATTTTATTGAGTATAAGTTAGAATATTACTAACAACATTAACATATATTAGTATTGTATATAGTCGGTTATACCGCATTTTTTACATGCTTTCATGTATATGGCTAGTTATACCGCATATTATCATCATTATTATCATTATTATCATCATTATTATCATATAACATTATTAATAGCTATTTATTACCTGGGACTTATGTCTTTGGTATCAGAGTCATATGCGATTATTTTGTTAGATTATTGTTATATCACATATTATTGTTACAGGCCAGCCAACTAGCCAACTAAAAGGATGGTGGGATCATTACCTTTCAAATATCGCTTCTCCTTCTCAAGATCACTCACCTTGGCATCCAACTCTCATAATCCTGAAATAGAACATTTTTCTCTAACATATTTACAAGTGATTGGAGATTATGCCCAAATATACACATTGAGTAAAGAAAATTTTAAAATTAACAAAGAATATCACAAACAAGATTATATGAAAAAAGAAATAGTCACAAAAAATTAGTATTTTTCTCAACTTTTCAAAAATAAAAAGAAATTATATTCAAGAGAATTATTATGAGTATCTAGAAAAAATACATAATTATAAATATTATATTAATAAATACTAACTACTGAATAACGTCCTAAAGTAACGTTCGAACATTACAAAAATGCAGGAATTTTCCTGCTTGATTTCCTCAGATCTGTGATGATTTCTCCACGTTCAAACGTTTTAATTTAACGTGCAAATGTGTAACACCCCCTTCCCGTAGGCTAGGTGTGTCACGTGTTTTTCATAAAATAATAAATTTCCCGTAGGCTAGGAGTGTCACGTATTTTTCATAAAAATAAATCTAGTAAGAGATCTCAAATTTCATAAATGAAATTAGAAATTTATTTTGTAGAAAAATGTCTAATAAAATGTCTTCCAAAAACATTAAATGAATAAACTGAATATATTCATGTCATAAAAAGTAGTTTTATTCTAGAAGGTCTGAAACTAAATTAACTGCTCCTTCTAATCCTGGTCTACCTGCTCGTGATCATCATCCTCACCTGGGTGGTTAAAAACATGAAATTAAACTAAAATGAGTCGAAGACTCAATAAGAAATCCATCACAACGTAAATGTAATAAATATAAGATTTTCATAAAAACTTTCATGCTGAGAGCTTAAAATTTATGACTGTTCATACTGATACTTATGCTATGCATGACTGATTTATCTGAATTAACTGAATGATCTGACTGATTTAACTGATTTATCTGACTGGCCAACACACTTAACCCTGTGTGTGAGGTTGTGCACCGGCCCCACGTCCCGCGGCAGCAAGGAGAGCCGCTGATAGTATTCTGGCATACTATGGTAGACCACGACTGAGTTCATGGCTTGCACATCCACCCTGAACTGAACTGCATTGGTACCATACATCTGAATGACCATCTTATTAACTAATCTGATCTTATCTTGCACTTGAACTTAAGATAGCTTACGTGTCTTATACACATGAGATACATAACATAATACATATATAATTATAATTTCTGAATCTAAACATGATGCGGAATGATATGATCGTATGCTATGTTGGATGACATGTTTGCATATGACATAAGTGGTTCATAAATAATGGTTGTCAATGAACTGACTTGAATAATACTTATACATAAGCTAAACTGTGATGATCCTAATTTATGATCAAATTACTTACCTCGCTGTGTTTCTTCTTGAATAACACTTCGTAACTCAACACCTATACACAATAATAACTATCACTAAATCTGTTTGTAAATAATATTTACTAATATCCTACTAAATTAAATTCACATCGTAGAACATAATCAAATAATATTCTATTTATTATAAAAACCAATGAATATTGATATCTTAAATTATTTACGATACTAATAGCATATTCTCACTTTCAAAATATAACTTAGTATAATACTTCGAGATATGATCAATTTTATTAAAAATAAGTAATAAAAACCTCAATTCTTAAAATATGTTTCCTTTCTTAACAAAATTATTACATCTTATAAGAAACTAATAAATATTAATATTGATTAATATTCTTAACATAATAATTTATTAAAATTCTACTAAATAGACAAAGGAATATTAACAAAATATTAGGCTTAATAATATACTTTAAAACATATTTCAAATTCTTTCAACACTTTCTTATAAGATGAGCATTTGACTAATATATTTATTTAATTAAAAACTCACTTCAAATACAATGACAAATTAATATTCATAATTAACATACACTTAAACGTAAGGTTATAAATGTAATTGTACTTAAAAGACTGAAGATACTATGGAAAGAAATTAAAAGGGCATAAAAGTAATCTCACTGTACTTAGTAAATTAAGACCTAGAAGCAACTCATATTACGAAGAGAACAACAAGCAGCGGCTAGAGGTGTGTGAGGCAGGGGACGCACCGAACGAAGAAGCTGACGGGCAGCGGCTCTGGGTGGCTGGCAGGGCTCACGGCGACGCGACTGGATGGTCCTCGTGGCGGTGAGGTGCGGCATCGAGAGAGAAAGCGAGAGTTAGAGAGGGAGAATTCTGTTAAACTGAAAACAACCGAGAGAGAGAGGAGGCTAGCGACGGTCGTGGGCTTATCGTGGTAGTGCAAGGCCGAAGGAAGTGAACCATGCGGCAGTTTCTGTGGCTTCCCGAGTGGTTTTTCGGCATCCTGAGGTGGCTACCTTGCAAGAGAAGCAGAGGCTTCGAGCTTATCGTTTGTTACTGCTGCGGCGTGCTTTCGCGGCTGGGGATGGTCCGGTGTCTTCTAAGGTGGCTGGTGGTGGCGTCGGCGTGTTCTAGGCAGTGTGGAGTCACCGCAGAAGAAAATGGGTGATGGTGGTTTCGGACATTCGGTATGCTCTGTTTTTATTTTTGGGATGGTGGCTTTCATCTTGGCCTAACGAGGTTGACGGCAATACTAGTGGGTGCGATGTAGATGACTTTAACGTGGGGTTTGTTGCGGAGCAAGGAATGAGACGTGCATGGAAAGGTCTGTTGTTTTGTGTTGTATTTTGGGAGTCTAGAATGAGTTTTATAGATGAGGCGGAGGGAGATAATCGAGAGTGATAAGGAGATTGGATAAGTTGGAGTTGGGAGTTGGTTTTTATCTAAGAATCTTATTCAAATTGGAAATCCAACAGTTTAGGAAAGCACGCATGGGATAGGAAAAGAAATTTTAAAAAAATAAACACTATCTAGAAACCTATCTTAAAATATATCTCAATTTAATAAAATAAAAATTTAATCCTACTTCATCCATAAAATGATTATCCAAAATAATAATAATAATAATAATAATAACCTAATTATCATACCTAATAAAATATCCGTGTAATTATCTCTAGGATCGGGATGTTACAGAATGTTTCAATTTAACGTGCGAACGTAAATCGAGATATATGAGAGGAAATCGATTTACGTTCGAACGTTACATTATAATACGTTTGAACACGAGAAGAAAAATGCGGAAAGTTTCCCTCTCGATTTCGGCACCTCTGTGATGATTTGAAATGTTCGGATGTTAAAATTTTTCGTTCGAATGTTAGTCGATGAAATTTACTGGGAATTTATAAACGTTTGAACATCAAATTTCCATTTGTTAGAACATGAAAATAAAAGTGCGGAAAATTTCCTGCTTTATTTCGGGCTCTGTCATAGGAAGATACGTTCGAACATGTATATTTAACGTCTGAACGTTATCTGCAGAAAATTTAGCTGAAATTTTTTTATGTTCGAACGTCATCTGAAAATTGGGCGGGATATTTTAACATTCGAACGCACAACTTAAACGTTCAAACGTTACATCTAACGATTTAGTTTTTGCATGAATACACGCACTGGAGGAACCAGACTCATTTCTGCTGCTTCTCTCGTGCGCGCAAATAATCGAGAGATAGAGAAGTGAGAGAGGGTCGTGGGTTAGAGAGAGAGAGAATTAGAGTGAGAGAGGTTAGAGTGAGAGAGTGTTGAGTGAGAGAGAGTTAATATTTTGGAACTCTAGCTTCATTGATTTTGGTTCTTTTGTATTTTTTTGAATTTTGTGATATTTGTCTTGTGTTTTTTTTTATATATATATATGATTCTAATAAGTTAGTGTTGTATTTTTTTGAAGGATTGGTTGTTTTGGCAAATTGTAAACTTTTGATTTGTAAGAAGATATTGTGAGTGTTAGGTATATTTCTAAACTTTAGCAATATGTTTATACATTTTGTTGTGATTTTAGCAATATGTTTATACATTTTGTTGTGATTTTATGCTTACTCTTGAAATATTGTGATTATTGTTTGTGAATTTTGTGAATAGTTTGTAAGTTTATGGTGTTCATTGATGAATTAATATGTTTAGAAATATTGTTGTGGGACTATTGTGAATATGTTGTGATATGGATTTGAAATATTGTGATTATTATTTGTGAATTTTTATTGAATATGTTTATATAGTTAGAAATATATTGTGTTTAGTTTGTAGATTTATGTGAATTTTTTGATATAATATTTTTTGGTGTTTTTTGAATTTGTTCTTTAACAAGAAAATTATAAGTTTAGGAACTTAATTTAAGTTAAGATTAAAAACATTTAATATACATTTAATATGAGAATTAATATTTAATATTTAATAAGTATATATAATATATTCATACTAATTTAGTTAGAATATGATTATTATGCAAATTATAAGTATAGTATAAAACTTAATTTAAAAAAAAAAAGAATATAACTTAACTATATATAAAGTATAATATACATATAATAACTATAATTAATAATTACTTATTAAATATTCTTACCATTGTGAAGTTCCAAACCATTATATTATTAAATATATATATATATATATATATATATATAAAGTAAAATACTCTTCAAGAATAAAATCTTGAACCTACTAAATAAGTAGAGAGTTGAAATAAATAAATATAATTAGAGAGTTGAAATAAATAAATATACTTATTTAAAATAAACTAAAGAGTAAATAAATAAGAACCAAATAAATGCTTATATAGAAATTATATACTTATTGTCTATATAAATAAATAATTCAATCAATTAAGTATAACAATTAAAATTATAATTTAGGAATGATAATAATTAAAATTATATAATAACCTTTAAAAACGTTATAATAACAATTATAATAACGTTATAATAACAATGCTATAATAACAATTAAAATTACATAGGTATCAATTAACAAAATCCTAAAATATATAATAACAATTAAAATTATAATTTAAGAATAATAATAGTAAATGATTGACTAAATTTTAGTCTAATTGCTTGACTGTCGTAGTCTCTCCGACCTCGAGAGTTGTCAAGGCTAGAGAGTTTGTGACAGTTAAATAATTAGACTAAAATTTAGACATTTCTTCAATATCATTCTCCCTCGTTATCTACTCATGATAGGAAACTTGTAAACATATTCTTCCATCTCTCTTTAGTTTAACAATATAACACTACTATTTGTTTGATATTGTTAATTCAAACAACATGAGGATATTGTTTGTAGTGTTTTTTGATAGATATTGTGTGACATTGCATAAATAACCATAGACCCGTTTGGGAATTAGTATACATTTATGTGTCAACTAATTTCTGAATTGTCCAGTGTGGATAGTTTGAGATTATATTATCTGTATTGCACATTTTTGTTACTCCTAATCTCCACATTTAATATGAAATTTCGGTGTCTTCCTCTACTGTTTTTCGGATATACTGTTTGTAGGGTTACAATCTCTCTATTTGAACATGTATACTTGGAAAACTATGGGGAGGTGCTGCCGAAATTTCTACTAATGTGAAAAGTAGTAGAGTGACGAGATTTGTGCAATATGGATAATATAATCTCGAATGAGATAAGACCAACTAACTTATCAAAAAAGTAATGAGAATTGGAGCATGACATGCATGTGAATTTTCTATGTATTTGTTATTAATAGATAGATATTTTTAGAATGGACAAAAGTTGGATGCGTCTGGGCGATATACTTGGAAAGGATTACGTACCCTATGCGCGTGGAGTAAGATCCTTCATTGATTTTGCACGGGCCTCTGCTGATAGTCGTGGTTATATTAAGTGTCCATGTTGAGTGTGTAAAAATTTGTGCGCAATAGAGTTGGATGAAGTTGAAAGTCATATATTTGTGAACGGTATGGATCTGGGGTATACTCGATGGGTACTACATGGTGAGCCATATGAACAGTCAGCAGATGTATTGGTCGATCATCCAAATTATTTGCGGCACATGGATGATGATTATAAGCAGGATGAGATGGAGGAGATGTTGGGTGACATTGGAGCTGTGATGTTTATGGATGAGGTTGAAGACAATGCCTTAAGTGGTCGAGGGACTGATTGTGAAAATTTCGTTGCAATGTGGGAAGATGCAAAGCGCGAGCTTTATCCAGGCTGTACAAAACATTCCAAAATGTCGTTTATTGTGCAGTTGCTTCACATTAAGTCATTGTTTGGGATGTCAAAGAAAGTAATAAACATGATATTGGACTTTTTTAACGAGGTGCTTTCCGAAGGATCTACATTGCTGAAGAACTTTTATGAAGCGAAACAGTTGAGAAAGGGATTAGGATTTGAGTACAAGTCCATACATGCATGCAAGAATGATTGTGTTTTGTTCTGGAAGGAGAACGATAAGAAACAAGCATGTCCTGTATGTGGAGAGTCGAGGTGAAAGGGTAAGAAAAACATGTCGATTAAAGTGTTACGGTATTTTCCCTTGAGACCTAGGTTGCAAAGACTATATATGTGTAAAAAAACAACTCACGATATGAGGTGGCACGAGGAGAAAAGAGTTAAGGATGACGTATATATGAGGCAGCTAGCTGACTCACTTGCGTGGCAATCTTTCGATAATCAATACCCAGAGTTTGGGATAGAAGCTCGGAACGTGCGCTTGAGACTCACAACCAATGAATTCAACCCTTTTGAGAATATGAGTACAAGTTATAGCACTTGGCCCATAGTATTGATTCTGTATAATCTTCCACCATGCCCAATTTTTTGTTAACTTTACTTATCCCCGGCCCGAGATCACCTGGGAATGACATTGATATATTCATGCAGCCGTTAATTGAAGAGCTGAAAGAGTTATGGGAAACAGGCGTCAGAACTTATGATGCATCCATGTCGACATCTTTTCAGATGCATGCTGCGGTAATGTAGACGATAAATGACTTTCCGACATATGATAATCTTTCTGGCTGGAGTAAGAAAGGGAAGTTAGCGTGTCCGACGTGTAATAAAGAAACTGCTAGTGAGTGGTTAAAATATTCTCAGAAGTTGTGTTTCATGGGTCATTGACGTTATCTACCAGCAAATCATGCATGGAGAAGAGAATGTGCTAAGTTTGATGGGAGAGTAGAGGACATAATTGCACCAAATGAGTTGTATGGAGAAGAGATAGTAGAACAATAGGTACATGTTAGAGTGAACAATTTTGGCAAAGGTCGGAGAAAGAACAAGAGAAAACGAGGCGCAATAGAATTGAATTGGACAAAGTGTAGTATTTTTTTTACTTGTCGTATTGGTTGTCTTGCATGTTGCAACATAGTTTGGATGTAATGCACATAGAGAAGAATATCTGTGATAATATACTAGGTACATTGATGAGTATTAACAAAAAGACGAAGGACACGATCAAGACAAAGAAAGATCTTGAGAGAATGAGAATTAAACATAATCTACATTTGCAAGTGGAAGGCAATAGGGTGGTCATGCCACATGCATGTTTTACGATGACGAGGGAGGAGAGGATATACTTCTGCAAGTGGTTGCAAGGTGTGAAGTTGCCAGATGATTATGCTTCAAATATTGGTAGATGTGTGAGCCCTGATGGCTGGAAAATCAATGGATTGAAAAATCATGACTGTCACGTATTTTTGCAGAAGTTATTACTTTTGGGAATTCGTGGGAAGCTGACATCTAATGTACGTGTTGCCATATCCGAACTCTGTATGTTTTTATGGATTTGTGTGCTCGGGTAATAAATCGAGATATGTTGCGCAAACTGGAAGAAGACATTGCTACTATACTATGTAAATTCGAGCAGATCTTTCCACCATCACTTTTTAATGTCATGGTTTATTTAGCAATACATTTAGAGGTACTATTAGGTGGACCGGTGCAGTTCCGTTGGATGTATCCATTTAAAAAATATTTAGGTCGACTGAAGCGCATTGTTGGGAATAAAGCAGAGCTGAGTGTTCAATAGCAGAGGCCTATATACACGATGAATGGTTAACATTTTACTCTCTCTATATCTCATGGTGTTGAGACACGATTTAATTGTCAAGAGTGAAATATTGATCGTGTTGCTTCACCTCCTCGTGAGCTATCAGTATTTTCTCAGAATGTACGACTCTTGGCTGTACAAACGAGTTACAATTTAATTGATGGAGAGTTGGGTAAAGTTCGGTGGTATGTGCTAAATATTTACCAGGAGATTAATGACTATCTCAGGTATGTCGTTGCATGCTTCGAATAATTCTAGTTTCTTGAACTTTAACTATAACTGTTGTGCTCAAAATATACTTATTTTTCACTCATATACAGTGAGCACATAGACAACTTAGGACATAAGGCGTAGAGAATATAGAGGCAAGACACGAGGAAGAATTTTCCTGATGGTTTGAAGAACGTGTATGAACTAAAATTATATATATGTTACATTTTGAGACTTTTAACTCTGGGTAACTTTTAATAAATATATACTATTTCAATTGTTAGATTTTGGAACAACGTGCTCGTAATCTCGGATCAATTTCTTCTGAATTGTATGCATTGGCCCGTGGTCCCTCAAATAGAGCACTTCAATACACTGCATGCACGGTTCAAGGTTATAGATTCCATACTCTGGACCGTGAAAGTAATAGAAAGACTCAAAACTCTGGTGTGTTGGTCGAGGGGAGTCATGGAACGAATGATATTGACTATTATGGTGTCATACGTGATATTATGGGATTGAAATATCTGGGTGGGTCTGTAACATATGTTTTTAAATGTGATTGGTGGGATCTAGGCAGTGTTCGGGTTTTGATACATAGGGATAATCACTTTACGAGTGTCAATACTGCATCTAAATGGTATGAAGATGATCCATTCATATTGGCTTGTCAAGCTACCCAAGTCTATTACTTGATTGATCCAATGAAAAGCGCTGATGAAAATAGTAGAGAGATAACTCGGCGAGTCGTACAAAAATTTATTCCTCGAAATATATATGAAGCAGGAACGAGTGTACCTTACGAGAATAGTGGAGATGAAGATGACACTTCGATTGTAGAGGCATACTAGGAAGATGGAGAGGGTATTAACTTGTTTGTTGACCTTGGTGCCCTCGAGTTGCTCCCCTTGTGTAGAGATGACATCCCACCCGTTCATCTTGACCCGTTTATATTAAATGATCATTTAATTCAAATAAGTGAGGAGGAAGAAGAATCAGAAGAAGACGAATCAGAATTTGGGCAGGAGGTGGATAAGGAGGACAAAGAAGAGGTTGATGATGATGAATATGTTATTGATGGAGATTCTGAAGCAAGCATGAAAAATACATCCGAAGATGAAGAATAAAAGTACTAAATATTTTATTCATATAGGTGACTATAAAATATTATAACTTTCATAATTTCTTCTAATTAATTTTTTTTGATATAATTAATCATTTTCAAGGATGCCGCCAAAACGACATCGAAAAAATATGCCTCCGCCAAGTCCAAGTCCCGAACCTATTGAGGACTCCCCACCCGAGGAATCCGCTCTTGAAGATCAAGTTAACACGTAAGAGAATAATAGCCAGTCGACACCTACTAGTAAGGAAATATTTTCGTTGATAATTAATTATATAGTTAATACTTTTGTCTCAATAACTATATAACTATAATTATACTATTATCATATAGTTGATACATCTGCACATCGCCGTCGTGGCTATACATGTGGCATCTCTCTTGAGAAAAATAGAAGGCACAGAAAACTTAAAATTACCATTCCTGATAATTCCACTGGAGGAGTGGATGATAGTGCAGCAGCGCTTTCCTCCTATATTAGCACAGTAGTTCGAGCTTATACTCCATTTTATGTGCGCTCATGGCGATATGTTCTGAATGAGATTAAGGAGCACATTTGAAGTCGTGTGCTTGTGAGTTTACTTTGAGAGTATATTTTTTCACTTAGATTAGTATATCATATTTTTTATTTGATTAACTTATTAGGATGAATTCGACCTCAACTTTAGCCGTAGCGAGGATTTGAAAATTGTGAATGAGTTGATGGCTACACTATTTCGACGTCACAATGGACGATGTAATGACCACTTCAAGAAGTTTGAGACATTGGAAGAGGCTATGCAGTCTCTTTTCTAGCAGATGAAGTTAGATGATTGGAGAAAGTGTTGTGATCTTTTCGCATCTCCAGATTATCAGGTATTTTACATTTATATCCTTTAATTATTTACATTCATATTCGTTCTATATATTATATCTATAAATATTACAATTAACATTCTTAATTAATTTTGTAGCACTTGAGTTCTACAAATGCACAGAATAGATCCGCTCTGACTGTCCACCATCGTGCCGGTTGAAGATCATTCCACAATCTTGCTGAAAAAATGGTAATTAAAAAATTATAGAATTTATTTATTTTTCTGATATTCTTTTATTTAAGTACTAACATTATCTTTTTAAAATTGCTAATATCGTTTTGTTATAAATGTGATGATCCTGAAAACTTTTCTCTCATTCATGTCTATGCTGCTGCTCACACTAATGAGCGTAGTGAGTGGATGGATCTTGCCGCTGCTGATAATTATGTAAGTAGTGTTAATTTTGTTAAATAAACTATGCAACATGTGACTAATTTATTTTTTATTTCTATTTCTTTTAATACTTTACTTATTAACAATGTGTTTTCATTCAAATTGCAGGAAAAAATGATAGAGATGCAGTCAGCTTCTGGGGAATCATCTCCTAGTGACATAGACATATTCACGCAAGTGCTTGGACCGCAGTGTAGTATGGCAAGAGGTTTGGGACAATCTTTCAAGCATAGATGTTCATTCTCTTCAACCTCATCGACTTCACAAATTAATAATCTTATTAAAGATTTAGAAACTGCACGGCGAGAATGAGTATATGAGGTCGAGAAAGCAAGAGTTAGAGTCTCTCTTAGAGCGGCAATCTCATTTAGAGACGCGTTTGCAGGACCAACAGAGAGACCATGAGGAAAGAATACGCAGTGAAGTCCAAGAGCAAGTGCAGTGGGAGACGATGGTGCAAATGGAGCGTGTTATGTCGTTGCAACAGAATTGCATTGGGCGAGGAAAGAAGAAGAAATGAATTTTATCAGGGTATATAACTAATTTTAATATCTAATTTTGAAATTTTATAAAACATTGTTAGTTGTTAATTGATGGTGTGTAATATGATACAATTAGTATGTTTTTTAATTTCATGAGATTAATATTTCTGATCGTACGTTCGAATGTAAATTAAAAACGTTCAAACATTGGTTCACATTCGAACCAACGTTCAAATGTAAATACACAAAATTATATAGTAACATTCGAACGTAGGCCTCAACGTTCGAACGTACTCACCCTCAAACGAACAAAACGTTCGAATAATTAAACGATAAAAGTTCGAACAAACCTCCGAACGTACCACTTGCGTTTGAACTCTTTTTCGTTAGCATTAGAAATAACGTCCGAACGTTAAACCCGTTACGTTTGAACATTGGTCCATTAACGTTCGAACGAAAATTTGAACGTTTATTGCAATTAACGTTTAGACACATAAACGTTCGAACGTAAATATGATACGTTCGAACTAAAATCAACGAACGTAAACTTCTATCATTCGAACGCCACTTGGTCGGGTTGCCATTCGAACGTTCAATTGGACGTCCGAATGTTACTTTCTGTGACAGATCTCAACCGTCACAAAAAGGGAACGTTTGAACATTACACCAAATGGAACACCTCCAACTGTCACTAAAAATATTTTTAGAGACTGTTTAACAGTAAACCGTCACCAATTATTTTCTGTGATGCACATTAGGTGGCGGTCGTAGTTACGGTTTCAAACCGTCACCAAATATCTTTAGTGACGTTTTGGTAATTTTTGGTGACAGTTTCATCTGTTACAAAAGATAAATTATGTTGTAGTGAAACTCAATCTAACATGATCACCCTTTAATTTGAATTTGCAGAATCTGCCATGCAATAGCTTTTTGCAAGGAAAAAAATCGTTCTAAAAAGTCCAATTTTTGTTGCAAATATTATTTTGCAATGATAAATTACTGTCATTGCCCTACTCTTACAAATGCCGCGTTGGGGAAAGTCTATCTCAATGATTCTTTTTTTTTTGTTGCAAATAATCACATTTAGTCATGAGATTTTATTATTACAAATATGTCTATTTAAAATGAAATGTAGTTTTGTTGCAAATAACTATTTGTGGCGGGAAAAAACTATTTGCAGCGAATGTATCTTGCTACAAATAGTCTTACATAACAGAAAAAAATAAAATATCACACATTATGGATATGGTTCATCATCTGTTCAAACAATAAATAAGGATTGATTAACGTGTTACAATAATTATAAATGAATCCAACATAGACAATATGCAAAACAATTAATAGATCATCTAATATTGATGAAAACATTAATATATATATATATATATCAAAAAAAAAAATTGTACCTCAATTTTATTGATAGCCCTCACTTGTGGTGGAGGAAAATCGTGGTTACAAATCAGAGACCTGGGGGTTACAAATATTCAAAAGGACCAGAACCCAGGCCTAAAAAACCCTAGACAACAAACCAAAATACAAAAATCCAAAAAAGAACATAAAGATCATTACATCCAACCAAAAAAGATCACCTGCAAGAAAAAAACAGCTCATATAGAAAAAAGTATCAAATAAAAAACCAGCTGTAAGAAGAGATATACCTGACTATGACATATGCAAATAAAGAAGACCAATTCTATCCATGCACAAAAGACTTCTTAGCTTGCGGGATAACGTACCCCTATCTTCAAACCAATCCATATTAAGACCCCCAACACCACGTTTATCAAGGAAATCAGCCATGGCATTGCCTTCATGAAAAATATGACTCACTCTGTAGTCTATGCACCCAAGGTAGACTTGAAGCTCGTCCCAATAATCTTCAAGATACCAAATATTACACTCACCCTTTTTAATCCAATTAACTAGAATTTGAGAGTCTATTTCAATATCAACTCGAAAAAAACCTAGTTGGCAGCACCTCCTAACTCCTTCAAACAGATTTCTTAATTTAGCAAAATTATTAGTGCCCTAACCTAGAAAAACACAAAAAGCCTTACACATCTTGCCCTCGGCATCACGAATAACACTTCCAGCCCCAACTTGGCTAGGATTACCCAAACTACTCTCATCCGTATTAAGCTTAACCATATCTTGCAGGGGCAGGGTTCACTTCACCACATAAACCTTCTTAGGCTTAGGAGTCAACACCGAAATATCCATCATTTTCATAATGGCAACATCTTGAATAGGCAGCCTCAGAGGAATCTTACTCAATTGCATGATTCTATAAATCCAACGCTTAATAACATGCCAAATCGTATCAACCATGTCAATCTGACCATCATATCGAGCTTTACAGTGCCTATCCCAAAGCTTCCAAGAAACAATAGTTGGAAGAAGACCAAAAGTAGTCCTAACTTGAGAAGTCTTACCAGCACGACGAAACCAGAACTCAATTTGCTCCTACCAAGTATGGAAAAAACCCATATGCACACCTAGCTGAATTGACGCCATGCGCCAGATTTGTCTAGCAAAATCACCGGTACAGAGAACATGATTAAGATCCTCCATTTGACCCAAAGCACAACAATTACACTTAGAAGCCATAGGAATCCTAGCCTTTTTAATCTTATCATCCACACTCAGGCAATTATTGCAAGCCTTCCACATCAAAATAGAACTTTTTTTAGGGAGGTTATTATGCCAAATCCAATGGGCCCAAAGTAGAGGAGGCGCCTGAACCCTAATACAATCCCAAGCACTTTTAGTAGAAAAACTACCATCATTTTCCTTCCACCAAATTAAAACATCCTGCCCCTCTTGAGCTTTATGTTGACCCACAAGTGTTTCCAAGAGAGAGATATTCCGACCATTTTCAATACGACAATCTTTAATCTTAATCATCGGGTATCCACTAACCGGATATAGTGCATGAAGAGGGCAGCCCTCCTCCCAATTATCATACCAAAAAGAGAGATTACCCTCCCTCACACTACATTTAGCATTATTAAGAACATCCGGAATACAACTAACAAGAGACTTCCAAAACCTAGTACCCTTGCTCAAGAAGGGATAAATGCTTACCCCTAACATACTTACTTTTGAAAAAATCCGCCCACAAAGATTGACCTGACATCAAACGCCAGACAAGCTTCATGTATAAATCCCTCTGAATATCCCCAAAATCCCTTATACCCAACCCTCCTTCTTCTATAGGGTGACAAATCCTCTTCCAGGCCACCCATTTTTTTTTACCTTTTCCTTCATATTTTCCCCTAAAGAAAGAGCTCAGAATCCTGTTGAGCTCCCTAATCACTACCTTAGGAACATGTAACATAGCAAGCAAATGAGTGGCCATACTCGATAGGACATGAAGCAAAAGAACAACTTTCCCACCAGCAGAAAGTAACTTCATCTTCCAACCTGCAATTTTCTTTTTAACTTTCCCTAGCAAATCACTAAAAGCAGAAGTCTTCAGTCTACCATTAATAATAGGCACACCTAAATACTTAAAAGGAAAAGAGCCCTTAGAAAAAACTAGTAGTACGAAGAATGTAACGCTTTCTAGAAACAAAAATATGTTTAGAGAAAAAAAATAGCACTTTTCTCTTAAATGAGATCTTGGCCTGACCAATCTTCATTAGGGGTGCTACCCGCATGGTGCGGGGCGGGGGCACCCCCTCCCTGCCCCCCGCCCCGCACCATGCGGGTGATGGGGGTTTTCCCCTGCCCCCCGCCCCCGGGAGGCGGGGGCGGGGTCCCCCGCCCCGGTGCCGGGGGGTGGGGGAAAAACCCCAATCCGCACCGCCCCCCGCCACTATATTAAAAAAAAAATTTATAAATATGAAAAAATTTAAACTCATTAGAGTTAGATTTTGGATTGATTTGGCCTTCTAGGCCAATCTTTATATAGGAGGCCAAGGCAATACAATAGTCATCCTTAAGCAATGTGGGACTTACTACTAAGTCCCACATTGCTTAAGGATGACTATTGTATTGCCTTGGCCTCCTATATAAAGATTGGCCTAAGAGGCCAAAACAATCCAATGACTTGAATATAATTTTAAGTCTTTTATAAATTGTGTATATCTATATACAATATATTTATTTAATATATATAAATAAATAAAAAATTTTAATGTGGGGCGGGGGCGGGGCCCCGCTGGGGTCATCCCGCCCCCCGCCCCCGCTATGCCCTCTCTATGCGGGGCGGGGGACCCCGCCCCAGCATGGGCGGAGCGGGTTAGCTGGGCGGGGCAGCGGGGGCGGGGCCCCGCTGCCCACCCCTAATCTTCATAGGAATTCAAAACCTGAGTCAGACCTTTCATCGATCTCTCTCTTCCCACCATTCACAAAAATCACAATATCTTTAAGGCTAGCTTTAGGAGAGGTTTGCATTCAAAACCCACCTCAACTCATCTCAACTTATCTCATCTCATCATTACAACTTTTTCAAATTTTCACACAAAATATAATAAACAATTCAACTTTTTCAAATCCCAAAACAACTTTTCCAAATTCCTACACAAAATATAATAAATAATTCAACTTTTATTCTACTATTCACAAACCATCTCAACTCATCTCTGAATCCAAACCTCTCTTAATCTTTTTAGCTTCCTAGCTAATCTTTTTTCATTCCTGTAAGGTGACAAGGCATATTTGACCAGTCCCCAGCTAGAAAATCAGTAAATTTTGGGTGAGTCACCCACATCCTTTGAAATTTATAAAAGGATGAACCAGTTCGAGTGTGTTCCTTACAAGTAACAAGTACAGGAGCATGGTCTAAGTGGATTATTTCCAAATGCAATATTAACCAAAGCATTATCAACCAAAGACTCACTCCATAAACTATTAACCAAAGCCCTATCAAGCCTTTCCCATGTAAAGTTCCCCTCCATCCAACAACACCATGTAAACCTTGCTCCTTTAAAAGGCAAATCATATAGAGAATTTTGCTCTATAAAATTCACAAAATCAGATTTAGCAACTCTCGGAACTGGTATTCCTCCTGCTTTTTCTTCATCACTAGCACTTAATAGTGTTGAAATCTCCCATAATAACCCAAGGCATGTTACTAGTTAAACCAAACAAAGATTCCCATAAGGATCGCCTTTGAATATAGCCACACTTTGCATAAACAATAGATACCAACACATTGGAGCCACACCATACAATGGAGAATGTTAGATGCTGCTCATTATAACAAACTATTGAAATAACCACTTCATCTTTAGCACACAACTAAATTTTACCCCCTGATCTTCATTAGAAAAGGACTGGAAGAATCCTAACTTACTACATAAAGCAAAAGCTTTATTAAAAGGAACCATAGGTTCTAGAATAACAAATAAAGGTAATGCATAAGTTTTAACACTGCAAGAAAAACAAGTATTTATGAGAGATTATTTGTGAAGATAACGAAAATTTGCAAAAACAAATAGACTCATTTTGACAGGAAATAATCATTTTGGCTAAAAATAACTGGTCACAAATAAACAGTTTTTCTTGCAGTGTAATAAGGTGTTTCAAATGAAGAAATGAGCCTTATTTGAAACCCCCTTATATTCCATACAAGGAAATTATGCTTCAAGATTTAATTTGGGTTTTTGTGTTAGGAATTACCCTGTCACCTTGGTGACTCTTATAACTATATACATAGAGTCTATTTACTTTTATAACTATATACAAGAAAGAAAGAAAAAAGAATCAATCTAGTGTAAAGCATAGGACATTCTTTCCTACTCGCATCCCTTAAAATTCTCAAATGAATGTCGGTTTTATTTAATTAGTTATTTTGCCAAGCAATGTGAGATCTCATACACCACTGCATATACTCATTAGCCAAAATGGATTTCTCCCTCTCAAGAAATTAATTGGGACCTACACTCATTAGTCAATATGGGATATCACAATCTCCCCCCTTAATTTTCAACGTCCTCGTTGGGTCAGTCTATCATAGGTGGCACGGCTCAAGTCTCACACTTCTAGTTGGAATAGGCTCTGATACCATTTATTACGCCCAATGGATTGAAAGCCTAAGCCACATTTGGGTCTTCACTCCAAAATGACTAGTAAATAATAAAGTACTTGTAGCTCATTTGGATCCAATATTATACAGAGAAAGAACTTCCATCTTTCAAATAATATGAGATCTTATACATCATCTACACTCATCAGTCAGTATAGGGTATTGCATGTATTTCTCAAAGTTTTGGATTTGATTGTATTAATTATAGTGTTATACATACAAACGTTTTATGTTCTATTTAATGAAATGATATTTTTTTTTTAAAATTTTGCAAAGCTGTAAAGAAAAAATAGATTACAATTTCATCTCTGAAGATAAAATATTTTCACTCAAAAAGATATATAGACCGGTACTATTCCTAGTATTCTTTATTTTTATACTTAAAATGAGGATATTAATGGGTTTATGTATTAAATATTTTAACATGAATAATAATAATTGGATCTTTGATTTTCTATGATCCACAATAATAAAACAATGATAATTAAACACGTACATTTCTCCATCTGTTTGATGAACAATTTGATCTAACTATGAGAGAAGGATCACCCTAGCAACTTAGCCTCACAAGTGTCTCCCGATGGCTAGAGGCACTCTGATGTTGTAGATGAGAACCCTTTAACCCCTCAGTGCTATTTATAGACTTCTGGCCATAAAGAAATCTAAGTCTTTGTGTTTGACTATGATTAGAGATCTAGAGTTAATCTTATCTTTTAGGAGTTTCCTTATCCCATTATAACTCATCTATTAACTGATAAGTTTTGAATTATTCCAAACTCTATCAAGATGGGTGAGTGGGATACAAAGTTTAAATAAAACTCTTACATTCTCCCACTTGGGCCATACACCCATAAATAATATTTTCCGTTCATGAGTTTATTATAGGAAATTAACCATACTGCGCAAATTCATTTCTTGAAAATTTTCATAGCTCAAAATACATTTCATAAGTTCCGTAATATCAATATCAAACTAGCTACTAATGCGAGTCATGGCGGTCCTTTATTATATAATCAACAAATTCCTTTCCATGTACCACAACACCAATAACTTAATTTAATATGATCTTTGATTGAGATAATTAAGGTTAATACTATAATGCCTTGGATTCCAATTCATGTCTATTGTAGACATTATTTTGTCATCATTCATCCACACCATTTAATGTACATATAAAGTGGAAAAAACAAGAAAACAGAAACAAAACAACCATAATAGATATCATCCAAATAGGATTCAAAACGTCTAAGAACTCATTAACATGATCATATCATAAGACCCATTCTATCAACATGTTCTTTAAACTGCTTCGCTACTAGACCCTTTGTCAATGGGTCTGCTATCATAAGCATAGTACTAATATGTTCTATGGATACTGTTTGTTTCTGTACTTCCTCCTTAATGCTTAGGTATTTGAGCTCCATGTGATGGCACCATTAGAATATCTATCGTTTTTGGAGAAAAATACTGCAGAGGAATTATCACAATAAATTCTCAACGGCCTGGCTATAGAGTCAACAACTACAAGCCCTGAAATAAAGTTCCTCAGCCATAAACCATGCACTGTGGCCTCAAAGCACGCTACAAACTCAGCCTCCATTGTAGATGAAGCAGTGATTGTTTGCTTCATACTTCTCCATGAGATCGCTCCCCCAGCCAACAGGAAAACATAACTTGAAGTGGATTTCCTGCTATCAGAGCAACCAACAAAATCAGAGTCTGAGTATCCAGTTACCTCCAAACTGTCATTTCTTCTGAAGGTAAGCTGGTAATCCTTAGTTTCTTGCAAGTATCGCAATACCCTCTTTGCTGCTTTCCAATGAGCCATCCCTGGGTTACTTTGGTAGCAACTAAGCATGCCAACTGCAAAACTAATATCTGGCCTCGTGCAAATCTGTACATATATCAAGCTCCCCACGACTGAAGCATAGGGGATTTTTACCATCTCTTTACGCTCCCACTCAGTTTTAGGACATTGTGATAGGCTAAACTTATCACCTTTTGATATTGGAGTGTCCAGTGATGAACAACTTTTCATGCCAAATCTCTCAAGAACTCTTTTTATGTAATTTTTTTGAGACAATCCCAACAATCATTGTTTTCGGTCTCGAAAAATTTCGATTCCGATCACAAAGGATGCCTCACCCATATCTTTCATTTCAAAGTTCTTAGAGAGAAAACCCTTGGTTTCATAAAGTAAGCCAAGATCACTACTAGCTAACAAGATATCAGCAACATACAGGATCAAAATTATGAACTTACTCCCACTGACCTTGTAACGCCCCGACCCCGGAGATCCGGAGAGTTAACTCATATCACCTAAAATCATTTCCAAATAATACTTTTAAAATAAACCAGAATCTCCATTACATGTTAACCTATTTGTTCAACACAAATATCCATGTTCCTACATAAGGGCACCTCAGTGGTGTCTCATTAATATAGATAAACTTTTCCACAAGGGCTAAAAATATCCAATACTCAACATACCAAAGCCACATAAAATATCAACGCTACCAAAAGACTCTCCAAAAGTCATTGTACCCTAGGGCACATAGTCTTCTATGATCCACAAAATTTGCAAGTATTCCCTATTCTTGATTTCCAGCTGTTGCATCAAAATTATCTGAAACATATTATGGAGATAGGGGTGAGTTATCAACAACTCAGTAAGCAGAGAACATATACTAGTATGCAAACATGAGCATTTACAGATTTCAGAATGCAGAACAAAACACTTTATTTTCAGAATGCAGAGTCAGAACATGTTATAAAAATATCAGAGCGAAAGTTCAAAAAATATTCTTATTCAAATTCTTTTGGCATAGCATAACTGACCGCCATCGTACCAGAGCATCATATCGCAACAGAGGCCATGTTTAACCCCCGTGGTAGGGTTGTGCAAACCCCAGTAGCTAACCGAGCAGAAACAGAATGTGAATCTTCCCCTTATTTATTCTCGGAGCCCCGAGTGTGTACACAGGAAATACCACCAGAAAACCACTTTGTTTCCAAAGTGGGTGCACCAGAAACAGAACGGTTGGTACCAACCCAAACAGAAGCCACTATTAGCACCCGTGGTAGGTCAAATAGGTCACCATCCACAAACCACATCCCAATTCAGAATGTCATGCCAAAAGTTTTCAGAAATCACATCATATCAGAATACAGACCATCTTCAGAACAGAACAGAGTTTTCAGAAATCACAAAACATTATTTTATGCACAAACTTTCATATTCGCTCTATTTTTCAGAGTTTAGAAGCAAAATGCAAAATAGCTCATGTCTACACCAGTCATGCCAAAAAATACTTTATTCTTAAACAGAATATCATGAGTAATGCAGAACAGATAACTGAGGTAGTTCAAGTATATTTTCATAACAAAACATGTTTATTTTCAAAAATAACCTCAGTCCATTTTATTTTTATGCAAATCTAGCATAGGAATCCCGCTTACCTGGACTTCTTAGCTTTTTTGAAAATTTCCTCAACAATGCCGAACAAACTTAATCGTCACCTATAAAATAATCACGTAAATTTTCATAAATTTCTATTCAATCTCGTATTTCGATATTTAAGCCTAAACTTCTAAAATAACCTATTTTTAATTCCTCAAAACCGAAAATTCTCATTATTCCTAAAATACTAGCATCACTTTCTAAACTCATCAATATCCAATTTAATAACTCCGACTAAAACATTAAATTCTAACTTATTTACGAATGAGACCTTACTATAAATTATAAAACTAAAAAAAAGAACATAATTATATCGAAACCATTAAAACCATAGCTTTTGTTTAAATCAAAAATATTCTTTTAAAAGGATTCAAAATAAGATTTTGCACTTACTGATCATTCTAAAAAATTTATCCGTATTTACTTAATAAATATTCCGATAAAATATCAGTCTCTTAAAAATACCAACTTAACCAAATAAACCCACATGCAGCCCAAATAAAAAAAAAATTTACTAAAACCGCGTATCAAATATAATAAAATCAGGCCTGATAAAATTAAAAAAATACACAAGTCTTTCAAAATGACGTATGTCTCATTAATCTCAAGCCCAGTCCACAAAAAATAGCTCATTAGATTTAAACATTAATCAGTTAAAACTAAGCCATCAGCATAAGTCTTGTAGTCCATTGAAAGCCTTTCCAAAAATTTAAAGCATGTTTTAGAAAATAAATGGGTAGGAAGGTAAAAACAGACTCTTCTTCTTTACCGAAATATCTAATATATATTGTTTCCCTTATAGTCAACTAACAGACACTAAAGAAGACTAAAACATGAGTTGCGGCAGGGCTTACTCAAGGGGAAACTAGGCGGCAGCGTGCGATGACTGGACTGGGTAGGCAGTGACGGAGCGGCTGGAGAGCAGGCATGCGGCGGAGCTTCCGTCGAGCTGCGCTGAGCACGAGAGAGAGAGGGAGAGGTGAGCGAGAGAGAACGGTGGGAGATAGAGCACGGAGACAGAGCTTGGCTTACCGAGGGTGGTCACGGGGGACCCGAGCGTACGACCGGCGTCTTCCGGTTGTTCCCGCTTGAGGCTGAGCAGTTTGGGTGGCGGCGCTGGGGTTCACTATGAAGGAAGGCTGGTGCTCTGTTTTTCGGTGGTGCAAACAGAGGTGGGTATACGTGGAGAGGGTGGTGGCGCACGGCTTGAGTGGTGGACCTGGGTGGCTGAGGTTCCGTGCGTGGACTGAGTTCGGTGGAGAACGACGTGTTGGCCTGGCTGTGGGGGGGTGACGAGGCTGCTGAACGCAACCGAGGCTTGTGGTTTGGTGCTTTACGGAAGTGTAGGGATTGGCTGCAAGGCCACGGTTTCTTGTGTGCTGGGGCGTGAAAATGAGGGTAGTGGCAGTGAGTGGGTACAGTGGGTGATGGAGGCTGAGACGTGAAGAGAAAAAGAAAAACAACAATGAAACTTGCTAGCGCAGTGGAGAAGGGATCTCGGTTTGGCGAAGAGGAGGACAAGCGGCACTTAGTCTAGGGTTGAGATGATAACCGTATAAGTATGTATAAATAGGAGATATAAATAGTAAAGGGAAAACCTAGATGAAGGGAATGAAAAAGGGAATGCATGAAAATGGCAAACGGGTGCAACGTGCTCTGGGTGCTTTCAAGGACCGGTTCTTAAGTCTAAAGAGAAAAGAAAAAAAAAAGAATAAAATAACATAAATAAATATACTTAGACCTAAACTCTCTTCAGAAAAAGTTATTAATGAACCCAACGATTTTAACTAAACCCAAAATTTTGTAATGCTATTTGACTAGGTTCGGGCATTACAGACCTTTAAGTATATACATCGATCAACAATGTTTTCTTTAAATCCAAAGGCAATAATGGTATCATTGAACTTTAAGTACCATTGTCGGGAAGCTTGCTTAAGCCCGTATATTGATTTTTTAAGCTTACATACTAGGTGATCTTTGCCCTTTTCTGAGTAGCCTTTTGGCTGCTCCATGTAGACCTCTTCATCCAAACTTCCATTTAAAAATGTAATTTTCACATCCATCTGGTGTAACTCTAAATCATAATGACGCACAAATGCCATAATGATATTGAAAGAGTCCTTTTTAGATACTGGAGAAAAGGTCTCTTTGTAATCAATGCCTTCTATCTGAGTGAAACCCTTGGCAACAAGTATGGCCTTATATCTTTCAATATTGTCTTTTGAGTTGCGTTTGGTCTTAAATACCCATTTACACCCAACTCGTTTACTCCCTTCAGGCAATTCAACGAGATCCCAGACTTAATTCTGATCCATGGATTTCAACTCTTCTTTCATGATTTCGATCCATTTACTAGAATCATTTCCCTCTATGGCTTGTGAAAACGTTAGTGGATCTTTATTTGTCCCAATGTCAAATTCAGATTCTTGGAGATACACCACATAGTCTGCTGAAATAGCAGGTCTCTGATTTCTCTGAGATCTGCGTAATACAATATGTTCTGGTGACTCCAAACTTGGTTCGTCAGTGGTATTATCAATCTGAGGTGGTTGATCATTTACATATTCCAATGTATCATCGTGATGATCAATTAGAGGAACCATTATCTTTTCTGAGGATGTAGGTATAGGGACATCTACCCGTACTTCCTCAATGATCACATCTTTGCGTTCAATTCTCCCACTGATCTCGCTAAGTTCAATGAATTTGTCATTTCCTGTTTCCACCATTCTCGAACTGTGATTAGGACAGTAAAATCTATACCCTTTGGATCTTTCTGGGTACCCAATAAAGTAACCGCTTACTGTTCTTGGATCCAATTTTCTTTCATGTGGATTGTAAAGTCTTGCTTCGACTGGGCAACCCCAAACATGCATGTGCCTTAAACTCGGTGTCCTACTAGTTCATAGCTCGAAAGGAGTTTTTGGAACTGACTTACTAGGAACTTGGTTTAAGATATACATTGTCGTCTTAATAGCTTCACCCCACAGTGATTTGGGTAAGGTAGAATTGCTTACCATACTTCTGACCATATCCAATACGTTCCGATTATGCCTTTCAGCAACACCGTTCTGTTGTGGCGTCCCGAGCATCGTATACTGTGCAACAATGCCACGTTGTTCAAGAAGTTTGGCGAATGGGCCAGGGTTACGGCCCGATTCATCATACTTTCCATAATATTCTCCACCTCGATCCAATCTGATGATTTTCACCTTTCTATCTAACTGCCTTTCCACCTCCATGAGAAATACCTCAAGTACTAGTTTTTCTCATGTAGTAGATAGATGTATCCAAACCATGAAAAATCATCTATAAAGGTGATAAAATACTTTTCTCCACCAAAACATTTAGTGGAGAATGGTTCACATATATCGGTGTGAATTATTTCAAGAAGCCCCTTACTTCTTGTGGCACCTTTCTTAGTATGTTTGGTTTACTTTTTTTTTAATGCAATCCACACACACTTCAAGATTAGTAAAATAAAGATGCGGAAGAATCCATTCTTTTACTAATCTCTGTAACCTTTCTTTGGAGATGTACCTCAATCTTTTATGCCACAAGTTATAAGAATTTTGATTCATCATGTTTCTTTTAGTTCCAATACATGTTTCATGGTACTGGATATATATAGGTATTTTTAATAAATGTATTATCGAGGCAAATTCGATAAAGGCCATCGGAAAGAAACCTAGAACCAATAGATAAATCATTTATAAACAAATTCAAACTACCATTGTGGAACAAAAAAGAATAGCCATCAGTATCTAGTCTGGATAAGAAAATCAAATTACGCCTCACATAAGGCACATATACTATGTTATAAAGGTCTAAATATTGACCGGTACTCAAAACCAAACGAAAAGTTCCTATGGCTAAAACTTCAGCCTTATTATCATTTTCCATTAAGATAAATCGCTCACTGGGGTTTGGAGTTTGGCTTGTAAGGTATCCCTGCATGGTTATGGAAACATGAACATTAGCACCTGAATCTAGCCACCAAGAGTTAGTGGGAATATTTACAAGGTTTGATTCAAAAAATACAAAGGCAAGTGGCTTACCCTTCTTTTCAACCCAAGCCTTACATTTTGGACACTTAGCTTTCATGTGTCTATGCTACCCACAAAAGTAGCATTTGCTATTGTCATGCTGAACCTGATTAACTTTCCCAAGCTACTTTCGTTTTGGTGGTCCAGTTCGTTTGATTTTGCCATAATGGTGTTTTTTCTTTCCAGCTTCTTTGGTCACAAAATTAGCAGAGTAATGTCCTTGTTGTTTCAGTCTCGCTTCTTCCTGAACTACCATACTTGGCAACTCATTCACATTTCATTTCTCTTTAATAGAATTATAATGCATCTGGAATGGACCATACTGAGGTGGCAATGAGTTCAGGATAAACTGAATAATGAAGGACTTCTTTACTTTCATTCCCAGGGTTTGTAATCTAACGACAATATTTGTCATTTCAAGGATATGCTCTTGCATTCCTTTAGCACCATCATATTTCATGGTGGAAAGTCTAGCCATAAGTATTCTTGCTAAAGATTTATCTGTGGACCGAAACCTCTCCTCAGCATTTTTCAAAAAAGTTTGGGCTTCCTCAGTACTAGGGAGTGAATTTTTTATATTTTCGGCTATGGACATTTTCATGAACATTAAGCTCAGCCTGTTTGATTTCTCTCATTGTTTAGATGACTCTCTCTGATCTTTGTTACTATTCTCAGTGATGGGTGGTGGTTTTGGACTCGTAAGTGATGAGTCCAGGTCAAGGACTTCTAAGGTGAACCTAACTCGCTCAACCCATTTAGAAAAATTAGAGCCAGTCAAAACAGGAACAGATGAAGTCTGTGAGTGTAGTGATGTAGGTACGCTTACTGCAAGAAAATTTTGTCACATAATTCTTTGAGTTAGACACTTATAAATAATAATCAGAATTTAAACAATTATGGATAAACTAGTAGTGTCATCAAGACCCTAATTTGAGAGTAGATCTTGATACACAAAGATTTCTCATCAGTATTAAATTATGTGGATGAACTAGTTGTATCATCAGAATTCTCATTTGGGAGTAAACTCTGACATACAAAGTGTTTCCTCCAACCTTACTTTTGATGGATGAACTAGAAGTGTCATCAAGACCCTTCTTTGGGAGTAGATCTTGACACACAAAGTGTTCCCTCCATCATATCCACCTTACTATGGGTTTAATGATTTGTCACCAAAATTAAGAAAATCGTATATCTTTGGGTAACCAATATTTTCTTAAATTTTGACGTAAATCATTTGCCCTATATTGGATAAAAAAATATGCATGACATAATAATAGCCAAAATAAACAATTCATACATGTATTTAATAATAATATGCATAAATTCATATGAACATGTTACGAAAATTATTTAATACATGTCTTTAACAATAATAACATGCATAAAATTTAATTTAATACATGTATATGCCTATAATAACATGTATAGAAAATTTTAATTTAATACATGTATTTAACAATAATAACATGTATATAACAGAAAAATAAAATTCAGATTTTTTTTTAATAATATTAAAATAATAATATTATAATATAATATAATCTGACCGGTCCGGGTCGATTCAGTAACCCGAGCCGAAACTTGGTTCATTATTGAGGTCGCTGGACAACACGTCGGGCCTACTGTACAGGCCTGCCCATTCTGTTTTTTTCTCCTTCTTCCGGGCTGAGCCGCAACAAGGGCTCGTTTCTTTTCTCTTTGTCTGGGCCAAGGCCCAAGGCCCACGGCCCAAGCCCTTTACAAATCAGAAACCACAATAGGGTATCTACTTCATCCTTACACACATACCGCCACATTTCTCTTCTTCCCTCAACAGTCAACACGCAGCGCCACACCTTTCCTTTGGTTTGGCGCAACAGTGGACGTCGCCGGTGAGGAAGAGACGGTATGGCATCCCCAGCCTCATCCCGCCACCGATGTCCACCTCCACGCAATGTTCCCCATTTTTTTTTTTTTTTTTTTTGTAAACTGCTGCGGCCAGTTGGCTTGAGAGCCCTCTGCCGTCGTTACAGAGATGCCGGCAAGGAGGTTCTCAACCTACTCACGGCGCCGACCTACCCTTAACTGATGGGTCTTTATTTAGGCTGGGGCAGCACCCATTTGGGACTTCACAACCCCACTGTGTCGTCCTGGCCACCTCCTTTACAGCCGCTTGTTGAGACACCAGCCACCACTCACAGTAGCTCCACCATATATAGACGGTGGTTCCTCAACCCCATTACCCAGCACAGATATAATACAGTCAAGGGAGAAATACACATGGTTTCTCAACTTTCTCCCATTGAACATATACAACACATCAGTTCTTCAACATGCAATCATTGTAAACAATGCACAGAGAAAAGCATGAAATAGAACCAAAGTAAAAGTAGATACAGAATACGACAAAGGGAGAGATAGATACAGTGAAAACCGAATACATTATTATGTGTATTGCTGCATGGATTTTTGAAAAAACAAACAATAGTATCTCGTAATTTTCCTTTCAGATAAACAAGGCGATATTTCATTCTTTCTTAGCATGATAAAATCACAGATATGAAAGTACATATAAAACCAAATATTTATTCACTGTATGATTTATTGAGATCATAAAAAATTTACAACTTGAAGCTCTAATACCATATATTAAATATTTTAACATGAACATTATTAATTGGATATTTGATTTTCTATGATCCACAATAATAAAACAATGATAATTAAATACGTATCTTTCTCCATCTGTTTGATGAAGAATTTGATCTGACTATGAGAGAAGGATCACCCTAGCAACTTAGCCTCACAAGTGTCTCCCGATGGCTAGAGGCACTCTGATGTTATAAGTGAGAACCCTTTAACCTCTCAGTGTTATTTATAGACTTCTGGCCATTAAGAAATTTAAGTCTTTGTGTTTGACTATGTTTAGAGATCTAGAATTAATCTTATTTTTTAGGAGTTTCCTTATCCTATTAGAACTCATCTATTAACTGATAATCTTTAAACTATTTCAAACTCTATCAAGATAGGTGAGTGGGACACAGAGTTTAAATAGAACTCTTACATTATGTCCCAACTCTAATATTTGGCATCAGAGGAAAATAAATTTTAATTCAGCTAGTAATTAAGAACATTTATGTATGAGCAAGAGTTCAGTAGGATTTTCTCCTGTTAAACAAAAAACCTCAAAGAAAGTCGTGTGTTTTGCAGTTTATAGAAGTGTCACTATTAGTAACAGTCAACAGAAGGGAGGGGATCGAAGCAGACAGAGTTCAGTGCAGGTAGATGAGGAGGATAAGGGAAAGGCAATGATTATGGATTGGGGGGGAGAGACTGGGAATCCGAGCCCATGCACTGACCGCGACTTAACCTCAAACCCACTGCCCACAAGCATTACTTTTAACGACCCCACCCATGTCCCACCTCTCTGTATTGCTCTTCTACTGTCCGAATCTTGGTCGATATTACTCAGCCTGTCGGGTAAGGCAAGCTACCATAAGAAACGCCTAAAGCATTAGGGTCTGTAATTCTTTCAAAGGGTTCCTAGGGTTTCTATCTGCAAAGCACAGTACGTAGTATAAGAGTGGTCACAGTTTTAATTAATTATACACAATCCTGTTTTAAAATGCATGGGATATATATCTTAATATATAAAATCATCATACTTTTTTATAATTATTTCATAAGAATATCATCCATTTATAGCATAGAAAAAATCTTCTTCACATTCTACTATTTATCACACACTCAACACACTTAGTGTATTGAGCTAAAAAAAAAAAAAATTTGAGTGCAGTGTGTGGAGAGTGTAGGTAGATGCCAAGAATTCCTCTTATAGCATAACATAAATTGTATATATGTATGTATATATATATATATATATATATATATATATATATATATATATAGACACACACACACAACTAACGAGGAACAGATGTAAGTGAATGGTGGACACTGAATTTATGGTTATTAGAATCTTAGCATCTTTAGCATTTCAACGGGAAGGCGAGGGAGAGCGGAAGGGAGGGGACCAATTAAGCAGTACAGTGTCTGGTCTGCCAAGAAATTTAAACCATGCATGAAATATGTGCAGTACTCTTAGCTGGCTTTCTGTCCACGCAAGGATTTTTTATGGGGGCCCACTACAGGGTACGTAAGACAGCTGGGGCATGCAAGGGGTTCCTAAATGGATATATACTACTTGAATAAACCAAGTTCACACTAACATTAACGAGAGCCTAATGGCCGGATTGCACGCGGCTTCATTGATCTCCAAGAGGAATGCTGTGCACAATCACTATTTCTTCTCACATTCCACATTTATTTATAATTTTTTTTTATAGATGTATAAGTATTTTTCATAAGATGTAAGATGTAGGATAGTGAATATATAGTGACTGATGAGATAAAGAATTTTTCATTCTCCAAATGGTTTAAAATCTCTTAATTTTAAAAGTAATGTTAGATACAGTCATGTAATGCATAAGCTCTACATAAACGTTGAGCAATCTTTTAAAAAAAAAATGAAATTCACTATTAAAAAATTAATTTTTTCATATGAGTTTCATATTTATTCATTGTTTTTTAAAAAAAAAAAATACTTGTACGACACTTATGCACTCCATAATTATAAATGTCATTTCTTTAATTTTAATTTAGTAGCTAGCTTGCTAGGTACGTATTAATACTCAGCAGTAAAAGTTATAAGTTTCCACACAAGAATGAGGAAAGTTTCAATCCTTGATCACTTGCATATATATATATATATATATATATATATATATATAATATATAAATAATGCGGAAACACAAAACCCACCAGTCTGTCGTCATACAAGAGCATTGCATCGTAGAACTACATAATATGGATATACTAATTGCCAAAAAAATAACTTCTAAAAAATAGTTTGTATCGATACCTAGCTGCATATAGGTTTTGAGGGAAATGAATATATACTATACTTTAGTAGCCAGGAAGCCCTGTACCACATGCATGGGAGAGAAACAATATATATATATATATATATATATATATATATATATATATATATAGATACACACGAGAATTGTTTGAGTTACAAAAAAATCTTATAAAAATATATCTATAAATTGACGTGATTTGATGTAATACGTTAGATTGTAAAATTATTTTTATTATGAAGTCATGTCAGTTTTTAGATTTACTTTTATGAAATCTCTTTATGACTGTAGCACTTATATATATATATATATATATATATATATATATATAGAATAAAGCTAGTCTGCCACTTCCATTTGACCGCTCCAACTTACCCCTTGATGTGGCTGCTGAGGTGTAGATCCTGATGTGGCATGATGAAAAGAAGAAAGAAAAAGAAATCAATCAACCCCCTCTCGCGCGCGGCTTCCGCCTCATAGAACCCTTTTGTGTAACCGAAGCCACATCTCCTCGCAGAACCCTCCCTCACGGCGAATCACATCTCTCTCTCTCTACCGAAATCAGCTCTCTCTCTCCTCCGAAATCAGCTCTCTCTCTCTTGCGGAACTTCTCTCTGTGTAAGGAGCCGAACTCTTCTCCCTCGCATCCACCTGCCCCCTCCCTCACGGCACCAATCGCTTAATTCATCAAGACAAATCCATGGAACAGCAAGAGAAAAAAACCCATGGAACCCAATTCGATCCAGACGCTTAATTCATCAAAACAAATCCATGGAACAACAATAGAAAAAATTCACTAACCTCCACCAAACCTCAAAACTTATTCAAAGCTAATTCTAGACTTTAAAAAAAGGAACAAACCGAACCCCCTAAGAAGCAAGTCAAAAGCTTTGAGAAAAAAAAAATAAAAAAACAAACCCTTACCTGTGAAGAGAAGAAATAATGCATCGAAGTGGTGGAGGTTATCTGAAATAAACAAACAATGAAGAGGGAGCCAAGCTAGCTTTTGGTGATGGAAGGCAACAGAAGGCACTCGTGGAGGAGGGTAGAAGCTCTGCGACAGAAGGCACTTTGCGACCGAAGCCACTCTTCGACGAAAGCAACTCGGCGATGGAAGCCACTCAGAGACGGAAGCCACTCGGTGATGGAAGCCACTCGTGACGGTGTTCAGCGACGGGGACGGCGAGGGCTAGGCGAGGGTGAAGAACAATTTTCTGAAATGTGATTTTCGATTGGTTTTTTCTTAATAATTTATTATATGCCACGTGGCATGCCACGTCAGGTGGTCATCCAGAGTGGTATTGTGCAAGCGGCATAGTAGTGCGACCCTTTCCTCTCTCTATATATATATATATAGGACTGTACATTTAAACTGTCCCCCCGAACCGACCTGAAATTTCCGAATTAGCCGACCCAAATAGAAACGGGCAAGAAGCGGAAGAATGCCGATTGAATTCTGAAATAATTCGGTTGAATCGATTAATACCCGTTAACCGAACCTGAGACCAAAAGGGCACCGTACATGAATTTTTCTTCCCCACTCAACTCAGAGTTCAAACACTCTCTCATCTCACCCTCACAAATCGCAAGCACTTTCACTCTCCTGAGTCTCCACTCTCTCAGTCACTCACTCACTCACTCACTTTCACTCTCACTCTCATCTCAGGCACTCTCTTTAGTCTCCTCTCTCTCACTCACTCACTCTCACTCTCACTCTCATCGCAGGCACTCTCCTCTCCCTCACTCACGCTCATCCCAGATTCTCAAGCACTCTCTTCTCCCTCGCAACCACAGCTCGCTTGCCCTAAGGAAGGATTTCTCTGTCACTATCTTACAAGCTCGCAGCTCTCTCTCTCTCTGTAAGACTGTATCTCTATCCCTATTTTGATTTTTTATGGTTAGTGTTTGTATGCTAGTTTTGGATTTGGGATTTTATTAGTTCTTTTCATTTTTTGATTTTGTGTTTTTGTTGAGATTTTTGGTTTATCAGTTGTGGGTATTTTCGTTGTATGGTAGTTGTTTTTATTTTGATTTTGATTTTTTGTAAGCTGCTACTCTTCATTTTGGGTTTCTTGGAGACGAAATTGGTCATGCCAGTTAGCTAGGTGGTACCGCTGGAAACTGGGATTCAATTTCTTTTACAAAAAATCAACCCCTTTGCATTAAAAAAAAAAATCAGTAAATCGGGTAATTTCCGAAATTTCCCGGGTCGGTTAATCGGGTAATGTAGACGGTTCAGCTAAGTAGGTAATTGTGGTCGGGTCGGGTCGGAATAGTGGCTTCCGGGTCGGGTCGGGTCGGTTGAACATGCCTATATATAAATATCATTTAGTGTCGCGTAAATTATCTGAATCAAAGTGAATTTTTAAGATAAACCGTGTTCATTACAGGGAGGTTCAAAGATATATACGTGAAAAAAAACTAGAAAAAAACTACAACAATGAGATCCATCAAAACTATAAAATTGGTTTAAGTTTTACAAATGGGATTTTAATCTACTTGTATAGCTATATCTTATTACCTGAGACTTTATGGTTTAGAAAGGATTTAGCGCAAATATATTACTAATTAAATAAAAGTGTTTTGCAGTCTACAGTGTCGTATAAGTTTATGAATTTATTTTTATGAGATCTATATGTATACCTAGCACTTCTCTACTGAAAAATAAAATAAAAGTTGAAATTAGTAGTAATTATAACTTACAAGCAATAGGGATACGTTATTTGTTTCTCATCTGCGATGGCTAGTTTTGAAAGTCGATCGTTGGTCTTTCATAACCAAAACTGTTACTGCCAAATGCTGTTCCAACCGATTTAAAAAATGCTAGCTAGCTTAATCTGTCATTTGACTTGAAACTTGAACGACATTTAATCGAATTGAAAACATTCGAAAATTTTGGTCGTCTTTGATCATCAGGCACTGAATGGAGACCTCGAATACCGATGCATGGATTTGGTGTTGAAGTACGGATATTGTAGAGTGGTCCACACAACCAAGGGCATGCATTTTGAGATAATATTGCAGATGGGAGCAACATGTACTAATTATTAACTTTCAGTACTACTTTCTTTACTGTACCTATGTTGATCAGGCCGGCGGGGGCCGGGGTTTTCGTCGAGCGAGCATAAGCATTTTTCACGTTCGAATGTTTTTGCAGATAATTGTTTCTGCTGAAATAGTTTAGTCTGTGTTAACCTATTCACTGAACCTAGGCTACATATCATATGCATGAACCTAATCTATTTTGCTTAGCTCTTTCTCTTTGTTCTTTTCTCTTTTTCCCCTTTTGCCGGAATCAAATAGAAAGACGAAATATTATATGTATCGATCGAGTTTAAGATCATTCATGAAGCTGTTTATGCAGCTTTTATAAATGATAGTTAAGCTCGGTACTGTTTTCCTTACTTTCTTTCTCGATTCTCTTGCTCACTCTGAAAAATGCATGTGTTGGAGGATGGCCCTGAAAATACTGTGTTTAACGTAAATTTCTTCCTTGGATCTCTTGCCTTATTTATTGCCTATGACTCTGAAGAATGTCTGGCTCCCATCGGGTTGGGTGTTACTATGGTTATCTCCTAATGGGGAAGCCATCTCTAATCGCTCCCTCTAATCCTTTTTTTAAAGAAAAAAAAAAAGAGGTGTATATGCAGGCCTACCTAACCTAGGCTAGAACAGTCCAAGGACATGATGTGCCGACTATCTCAGCTCAAGTACTAAAGTACAAGTATCGATCTAAATAGTTTTTGCAAAACAAGGAAACTATAATTGGTCTTGGCTCTAGCCCTAATTACATACCAGAATATATATTGTGGAAAACACTACAATTAATATTTCCTGGGCCTATCAATCCTAGCTAGAAGACTCTTATATTTCTCTCCAAATGGCATATATAGGTTGTGAGTTTCTAAGAATAAGTTGATCTCTAGTACCCCGGTTTGAGTAATTAGTGTTATCAGAAGGTTTCCATTATCTGAGAAGTATCATTGGGAATTTCCCATACTTTGGATTGTTGCATCAAGATCCAAGTTGACCATGATTTTCCAAAGTCTTAGGTACTCATTAATCTTGGTTGTGGATCAGCATTACAAATAAATCGCGCCCTTTGACCAAATTGTGTGGTTTATGACATGAAAAAGGCCCTTGACTTTATGAAGTAGTTATTCGTTTTTTAAAATTCGAATTTTCTTTACCTTCGACAAAACTTGCACAAATTGGATATACGAATGTTTCTCTACAGTTTTATATTCTAATTATCAATGGCTCCCTTAAAGGATTCTTTAAGTGAAGTCGATCGAGGACTTGGATCAAGGTATATATCCCTTATCCCCTATTATGTTTATTCTTGGTAGTGGATTGTCTTTAAATCTCCATGTTAGATCAACCATATTCGCAACGGATTATTTACAACAATAACGACTATTTCCGATAAAAAACATTCATTTTGACAAGAAATAATCATTTTCATTATAAATAACTAGTCACAAATTAATAAGTAGTTTTCTTGGTCACAAATAAACAGTTTTCTTATAGTGGAGAGAGAAGATATATATATGGGAGTAATTAAGACGATCATTCCCAATCTTCTCTTCTTATAAGATGATCTAGCCATTTCGCTCTGGATTATATTTTAGTCAAATTGTTCAGGTAAAAATCCCAATGTAGAAAAATCCTTGATCATTCTTCTTTAGCAAAAATACTAACCCCAGTCCATTTACTTGCTGAATTGTATTGTCCTTTTCCTTCACGCAGGGAGTTGTACTTTAACTTACATCTTACTGCCCTTAGTAGTATATATTAGGATGATTTATTTTATTATCACGGTATTCGTCCACTAGAAATGTGAGGGTTGATAATTAATAGAACTTACTGCAAAGTACCATTCTCTTCTAAAAAACCCTAGGCCTCCCTTTACATATCCTCAATTAATCAAGAAATAAAAAAGCCCTTGTTCAAGTACTCCATTCTCTATCATTATTGAAATTTGCAATCTAGAAATCAAAGATCCATTCTCAAAATATTGCTAGATCGAACTAATTCCCTAATTAAATACCTCCATTATAAGAAATGTAGGTAGCTAGCTCCATTATAAGTACCTCCTACAGATATAATGTCATCATTTTTTTTTCCAAAAACCTAGCCTCTGCCATAAGATGGAATATTGTCTCTTTAAAGACTTTTGGTGGAGTTTCAGTGGTAAAAAGGAAACAAAACTTTACTTCAAATTCATGGCTTTCCACATGTCAACCAAAATCATAGGGAGGAGTACTACGTATTAGCTAGGGTTATGTCCAATTATATATAACGACAAAGCTCAAAGCTTCGCCGAGCAAAACTGGATCATTATATACCAAAACTTTAATTTCTCGAGCAAATACTTGGAAAGAGCCCTCTTCGATGAAGGGAATTCCAACCAGCAAAGCCTTCTACGGATCAGGATCTTATTTGACCATTGGTTCATCATGAAGATTCCAGTACCCGATCTGAGTAAGGGAGTTTTTTTGTTGGATTTTTTAAAATATTTAGTAAGGATAAGGATCACTCTTTGGAGGTTCATAGGGAAATTTATTATCGAGAAAACATTTTGAGGCTTTTATAACCTACTATATATATATGGTGAGAGACTTTAGTGAGAATACTTGCTATTTTGCCATAAAGAGTTGGAAGCTGTGTGCGTACATCGACGAAGAATAGTCTAGCTATAATTTCATGCTAATTAATTAAATGATCTTGAATTAGCTAGCTGATCATGATCTATTGCCTGGCTAGCTAAATTCTTTTTTGGTACTGTTTACCTAATTAGCATGTTGGTTATTAGGGAATGATTATTATATGGTACGGTTTACCTAATTCATGTATTATATAAATGATAATTTTCTCCAATATGAAAAGCTAAGTTATCCGATAATTCTAATTGATCCAAGCTGTCTCCTTCGACCTCCAATATTCAACCATTCAATTCTCACAACGAGATCATCACCACTTCAAGCCAGCTTTCAATCTCTACTAATTTTCTTTCTCGGGTAGCTACTTAATTCTCATCATGATTCTCTTGTTAATTAGAGATTTCAATAACTTTCATTTGTAACATCATAATTCCCCGCTTTTTTTCTTTGCATTCGACTAATTTTCATCTTGGTTGTTTTTAGGTCATCTAACCAACAAGCAAGACATCCTAATTGCCTGAAATTAGTTTGGGAAGGAATATAGTATGAATGTTAGGAATATTTTGTTGCAAAAAACATGATAATTAGTACTCATGTAAGTTTCGCATATGTACATATATATCTCATTCATGAATAGTGTTGTTAGAAGAGGAGATAAATATTCATAACTTTTCAATATGTTAATATATATATATATATATATATATACACGAGCAATGATAACACAAATAGAGGTGCGCTTACATCCAATTCATGAACAAATCATTGGATAAGTCCTGCTAAAGTGAACGAATGAGATCTCTAGTGGCGGAGTCAAATGTCACTACAAGAAAACTGCTTATTTGCGACCAGATAATTTCAGTGAAATGACTATTTATAACTAAAGTGGACACTGGATCTTTAGAGAACTATTTAAATGCATCTATAATTTTATAAGCTTTTTTAAAAAAAAAAATTATTTCAACCATTAAAAATGTTTTTGAGATTAACTATGAGAATTCTTTTTATAGTTGCATCCAGAAAACTGTGGGGGTAATTATGAGAACTTGGTTAAAATGTAATCAATTAAAATCTCATATATAAACAAAAGAAGAATTTATGTACTTAGGTTTAATCTCAACATGTTAAAAAAGGTTATCTCACTCCCAAGATATTCTAGCTCATGTGAAGAATATGAGATTGAAGAGATCAGAAATAGACAAAAAAAAAAATCATACAGGATGTTAAACATTGATCAGATCGTTATTTTAATAGCATTAATAGGAATGAAACAATCATGCGAAACTTTAAAAATATGAAAACTCGCGCGAATGAGTTTTCTAAATCAAAGGAAAAGTAAACTTGGCCGGGTGACAAGATCGAGCTTGATCTTGCTAGAAACCTGAAATATTTTGTTGCATGCATGTTCGACATGACAGGGTTTACTTGATCAACTATAGAAAAGTTAATGCATTCTAACATGAATGGATAAGAACTTTCTGAGTTGCTTAATGACCTCATGCCTCCTAACTGAGAATTAGCATATCTTGTTATGAATTCAATGGAAATGGCATATTCGTAGTTTGTGGAAACAAGAAGGGTGCCATTACGATACCCTTGGCAGCATACGTGATAGAAATAGTCCCATGGAAACGTACGTATCATACCCAGACAGACTTTTCTCAGAAATCTGTAACAGAAAATGACAGTGCACTGCAAGCGCCTTTACTAGTCCATCACTAAAAACCCTAATCTTCTTAATTTCAGAAAACTTCTTAAAATAAATCTTTGTTTTTTTTTTTCCTTGCGATTTCCAGGGCAATCTTTCTGGCTTCCGTTCTTTTCTTTTTTCTTTTTTTTTTTCCAATCCATGTGTCTTCAATGTCACGCACTTGCACACACGCAAATGAAATATGAACCCTGGAATCTGGAAAATAAGCAGAAAAGAATCTCACAAATAAAATTTCACGAAACACTGTATCTTACACATCATACGGCGCACTCTGATCTTCCTGAAACTGGAAAAGCGTAAACCTAGCTACCGAGCGCACACCATGTTTTCTTGCTTCTTATGATGACATAGGTCTCTGCCCGAGCCGAAGCTCGAGATCAAGATCTTGATGATCATTCGCATTATCTGTGGTTGGTGATGTTTCTTTGGCTTTGCTAGAGTAAAAGCGAGGAGAATTAGTACCTGGTAACCCCGATGGGTAATTAATTGAGGGAGAGCAAGGAGGCATCAAGTTGTTAGGTGGAGAGGGTACTGAAATCGAGAGAAGGGTAGAAGGTGACTCAACATGAGATGCATTTGCTGATACTCTTGAAGTAAAGGCACCATTAGGGTTTGGCGATTGGTAGAGCCGGCACAGTCCACCATTGCTGGAATAGTATTCTTGAGTACTTGGGATTATAAATGAAGAAGTAGTGGAAGAAGATGAGGAGGTGGGATTGTTGGAATTAGGCTGCGGTTGGTTGAGCCGGACACGGTCACGGCGATGCACATTCATGTGGCCGCCGAGAGCTTGGGCTGATCGGAACTCCCTTCTGCAAAAGGTGCAAGTGTAAGACCTTGGTGGCCAAGTGGTGCCCGTGGCATTTCCAGTGTCTTCCGCAAAGGCTCTTACCTCCCATGAATCATCTTCCTCGTTGGCTTGCTTAGGGTTCCACATCCACGAACCGGCAGACGGCCGGGTCAAGCTAGGGTTTAGTTGATAGTGCTGATGTTGGGACTGAGCCAATCTTTGGAGCTGGATCAAGGAGAGAAGGCCAAGTTCTACAGCCATGGTAGTACCAGTAGCGCTAACATTTAAGACTAATAAGATTAAAGTACTTTATGATGTGGAAGGAAATGGAGAAAAAAAATGGGTTAAATAGAGAATGGGCTAAGGAGCATGCAAATTAGGTGGCGACAAAATAAAGCCCTAACACCGAATATATCACCGAAACTTGAAGCAAGCAGTTGGATTTTAGTAAGGTCGACATTATAATAATAATAATTTAGCCAACCCAGCTAGCTAGCTAGCTATTTACTGCATGCCTTTGCGGACGACAATATCTGACGTTGGGTTCAACGCCTACCTATTTGCAGGTTTAAATATTCATTTTCAGCCCCCACTTGCAGAAAGATAGAATATGCAAATATTATTAAGATGGATAAAATATAACAAAAGAACTTAATTAATTTCAGAGAAAAGAGCCAGCACGTACGCCCATATATATCAGCTTAATTTCAGATCACTTGGTTGGAAATTAGTGATATGCAAATAAATTTGTGAATCTAATTGAAAAAGTAGTAGTTCTACCCAACACAACACTTAGAGACGGGTGAATAGGTATAATTCGATTTTAATGGTCTATTAAAAAATATTGTTAAACAAACAATTAATCAATAGAACAAAACACATAAATTAATAATCAATACAACAATTTGATCACGAAGTTAAAACTCATTTAAAGAACGTTTTTAAAATCTAAAATCACTCTAGGTGTAAGTCACCACCTCAAATCTAAAATATGTCATTAAGGGAAGTGGCTCTACCGTCTGCGCATTAAGGAAGAAGGCACAATTGATGAGCTGACCAATTTTGCACTACTTGCATGGTGCTTTTGGTTCAGAAGAAATAAAATGGTGCATGAAAAAGTGAAAAAGTATGCATGGAACCACATCAGGTGATAGAGTTTGCTTTCTCAATGAAAAAAGTTCCTAATATCATGAGGCAAGTCCCAGTTTCTCAGCAGAAGGCAAGCTATAGGTGGCTACCCCCACCAGCAGATTTTCTAAAACTGAATGTGGCTGGTGCAATGTTCTATGATCATAAGAAGGTTGGAGTGGGCATCATTCTAGAGATACAAAAGGGGATGTTGTGATGTCAGCTAGTGAAGTAGAAGAGGAGGTTTCAGATCCTGCTACTATTGAAATTCTAGCCATGTTCCAAGGTCTGTAGTTATGTGCAAACATGGGGATAGGAAAGCTTATAATTGAAAATGACTGTTTGATGATGGTTTCTGAGCTTCAGGATATTAGTGTTTCATATGCCCCACAAAGGCTTTTAGTGCAGGAAACAAAAAGACTCATTCATCTATTTACGGAGTGCAACGTTCAACGTGTTAATCGACTAAGAAATGAGGCAGCTCATAAGTTTACTAGGCATGCTTGGAATGTCGAAGATCATATAGAGATGTGGGGGGATTGTGTTCCTATTCATGTATCCCAAGCCATATGATTGGACAAATATTCTCTGTAATGTCTCTGTTTTATGAATATGATGTTTTCTTATAAAAAAAGAAAAGAAAAATAGGGATCCAACTATATATATAATCTTAGCTAGTTGTGGCCTAGTCCTTTTAACTTTCATGAGGGCAATTACGTAGCCAGCTTTCTAGGGTACGTAAGTTAAGAAATATATATATTAATCAGAGAAAATAAAAGTACTATAATAAATAATAGGAAATATATAATTATATATATATATATATATATGTCTATATATATATAGGACTTAGGAGGGTACGAAGTACGTACGTAGACAGATAGCAAAAACCAGTAGCTTTCCTGCCTGCCCAAACAAGCTACAGATGCAGCATGCATGCAGGTTCATTAATTATAAATTAGTAACCTAATTATGAAGTAGCTTACAAAAGCCTAAACACCCAACAAACTTCTACATTAAAGGAGTTGATTATTTAATTGTCTGTCAGAATTAAACCAACAAGAACAATTAATCATACAGTAGTACCACTATTAATATATTATATATAGCTGCAGCAACGCAAATATCACCAAATTAATTAATTATGCTATGTAGCTAGCTGCCACAGCACCACAGCCATTACCATAATTAATGGACGGAACATCCTTAATTACAAGACAGCTTTTCGTATGTAGATTCATAAGCAAAACTAATATATATGGAAATTATGATATGTATACGGACATATATTAATGCACGGATCAATGTGCACGGACAGAGGCAAAATTATAAGCTTATTGTCATATATGTTAACATATGGACAATTATGTAAGGAGATTTCCCCTCACTCATAAGCCCACTAGGCGCTCGGCCTAGAATATTGGGTTTCGCCCCGATACCCGGCCTCAAGACTCAAACTTACCCACGAAACAATTTACCTGTAAGGGAAAGTAAGCAATGATGGTTGATGGGACGGACAGACCTTATACTGCTCGGCCGCATCCCACTCATGGGGACTCGTACAGGGCAGAAAGGGAAAGACAGAGAACCTTTGATCTTCTGACAAAGGAACATCGACGGACGGCCATAGGGTCTAAGCAATCAGGAAGTCACGCTGCATTAATGGTGCCGTTGCAGAGACACGCCGCATTAAAATGATTCTGACAAAAAGAACAATAAATAGGACATGAGCTCCACGGGGGCAAGCACGATCTGTTCCCTCAGACTCCTGGTATAAATAACAATTTCCAAGTATGAAAAAACTCTCTAGCCTCGAGACTCTTTCATTATTTACAAACTTCCAAAATACTCTACTAACTTTAGTATCGGAGACTCCTTGGCCCTCTCCCAGCTTTTTCCTTCTTTGTTTTTGCAGGCCCAGCTTTGAAGACCTGAGTTGCTGGAATCTGGCCCAAAGGCATACGAAACATGGCGTTAACAGTGGCGTCGCTGTGAGATTCTTCGTAGATCTTGCGTGTACTTCGTAAGCTATGGAGGACTGGGTAACAAAGTGAACCGATGAAGTGCAAAAACTTCGTAACAAAATCTTCATTGACTATTTACCACCCCGAGAGACACCAAAGGGACGAGTCATGCCAGAGGCTGCTCTGTCCCTACTGCAGAGGAGTGTGGGCCTGCCCTCACCACCCGAAGATGAAAACTTACCTTACTTGTGAGCATCAACAGATGGGAGCGGGTCCAATTATAGACTGGCCGAACAACGTACCTTCTGCGGGGCCAAAAGGGCGAGTTGAACCAAAGGCTACCTTGTCCCTACCGCGACAGAGAGCAAGTCCAGCCCCGAGGCTACCTGACGCAAACTTACAATTTCCTACGATGTCAACAGGCGGGACTGGGTCCAGTCCCAAACTGGCCGAGCAACCTACCTCCCCATGAAAGATGATAGGTGAGCAGGAGCCTCAACCTCCTCATCTGAGAGAGCGAAACCAGCCCCTTAGCAGATCGAAAAACTTACCCCGACCCCTATCGCGGTAAAGCAGCGGACCAGCTGCATCGCTGTCCGAGTTACCTCCCCCGCTAGATACCAGAGGGAAAGGTAGCCCAAAATGTTTCCTTATCCCTCTAGCGACAAAGTGCGGGATAGTCCTTAACAACCCGAATGCAAAAACTTACGTTCCTCGTAAACTTCAACAGGCGGGAGTTGATCCAACAGCAGACTGCCCTAACAACTTACCACCCCACGGATCAATTAGACGGGTTGAGCGAGAGGCTGCCTTGTCTCCCCGGCGGAGAGCGAGACCAGCCTCACGGCTACCCGAAAAACTTACCCCATCCTCCGCTATGACGAAGAGTGGGTTCAATGCTAGCCTCACCCAAAATTTACCCCTTCCCTACAGTGTCAATTGGTGGGAGCGGTTTCACTAGTAGACAGCCCAACAACCGTGGGGAACAAAGGGATGGGTTGAGCCAGCAGCCACCTTGTCCCTCCAGTGATGGAGAGCAGGTCCAGTCCTTAGGCTGCCCAAAAATTTATCCCGAACCCCATCTCGACGAAGGAGCAAACAAACCATATCACTTTCTGAATTACCTCCTCGTGGGGCAAAAGGGTGGTTTGGCTTGAGGCATTCCGACCCCTCCCCAACGGAGTGCAAGTAGTCATCAGCTACTCAAAGATGAAAACTTGCTCCTCGTAAGCGTTAACAGGTGGGAGCGAATCCAATTACAGACTGTCCGAACAATCTACCTCCCTGTAAACCAAGGAGACGGGTCGAGCCAGAGGCCATCTTGTCCCCTCACGGGGAAGAGCGGGATCAGCCCTTGGCTACCTAAATAATTTACCCCGACCTTCGCTATGATGCAATGTGGGATCAGCGCCAGCCTGACCCAAACTTACGCTTCCCTGTGATGTGAATGGGCGTGAGCAGGTCCAGCTACAAACTGTCTGAACAACCTAACTCCTATGAGGATGAAAGAGACATGTTGAGTTAGAGGCCACCTTGTCCCACCCGCGAGAGCAGGTCCAACCTCGAGGCTGCCCGAAAACTTACCTCGACCCCCATCGCGGCGAAGGAGCAAAGCAGTTACATCGCTATCCGAATTACCTCCTTAGGGTGTTAAAGGGGCAGGTTGGCCTGAGGCGTCTTGACCTCTCCTCGATGGAGTACGAGTCGGGTCCTTCGACCGCCCAAATGTTGTACCTAGGAACGCAGACATCAACAACATGGTAAAAAGCGGCAAGCTCATCACATCATAGGTCAAAGGTTCCAGTTGCATATCAAAATAAAGCACGGCAACACAAAATGAAAGAACTAAAAGACTAGACGAGGTAAAGCGCATCTGAGAGATCGACGGTGCAATATTCTAATTTTAAATATTACTTTTTATTACTATTCACTACTATTCAATATTTTATCCTTACTTTTTCATTACATTTTCACTACTATTCATATAATATCTTACTACCCAAACAGAACTTAAGTCTCCAAGGCATATATAGAAACTAATTCTATATATTAGTTTCATACAAACTAATTCAATATATTGTTTGACACCTTGCCAAACAATTCTTTGTTTTGCTACTTTCTTTTTGTCACATCAACAAATTAATTATATGACCCTCCAAGCATATGATGATCTGCGACTTGAAATTATGATGATAATTAATTAAGATCACAAACTTTGAATATCGACGTTTTAAAATTAGGAGGATGAGTACTACGTAAGAGCTAGCAAGATCATATAATATTTATAGTCTAATCTTAATATCATTTTAATTTAAATCTTGTGAAGATAATGATCACTATACTGGCCTGGTCATGATGATTATAATATGATCTTTCTCCAAAACTGAACTATCTATTAATTAGCTACTAAATGTTGATTGGCCTCCCATGCATAGATTTGTTCACCACCGAATTCGCCAAGAAACATCAATCTTGCTTTCCCATTTCCTAGCTATAGTTTCTATCGTCTTGGATCTCCCCTGCCACTTGGTACCATGACATACATAGCTAGGGCCGGGTAGGTAAAGAGTATATATATATATATATTTCAGATTTTAATTCCAATATCCTACTTATAATAATTAGCATATAAGATATCAATATTTTAAGTGATATATATTGAGATTAATTAAAGAGTTAGTTAAGTTGTAAAATCTGTCACATTCCTTACCCGACCATATATACATCGATCTTATCGTTTGCATGGATATTCTTGTTTTATTATATATATATAAAGTCGCTAGCAGTATTAATAAAAGACGACGATAAGGGCCACCCGGACAAGATAGAATACGTAGGGCAGGATGAAAATTAGTACATGGAGTCACAGGTAATTGCATGCGGAACCTCCTGGGTTGAACCTGCATGTTTTGGATGTATAATAGTATGAATTCATGTTTCTCGTCTTCATCAAAACGTACAACGATGTATATATATATTGTATAAATTAATAAGAAAAAACAGCCATCACGGAGTTTTATTAATTAATGCCAAAGTCAGTACCACCATTGATTATATAGGTTCATCATGTACGTACAATAATCCATCAGCATATACATACATATATATATATATATACATACATATATATATATATATACATACATATATATATATATATATATATAGACTAATAGACACATATGGGTAGCCGGCCCTGAATTGGGCCTGGACTCGAGTACTGGTACATCAAAGGATAGACCCGGTAGATCTGACTTTGGACCAGATTTAATTGAATTTAGCGACGTACGGATGTATCTACTGCTTTCTAATACTAAAAAAATAAAAAAAAATTATATTTTAAGTCGGTGTATAAAGTATACCTACTAAACATGTCCAAGAGTGACCCCTCCCAATTTTATTAAAAAAAAAACCTCACTTGTGGCGGAAGAATATTGTGGTAACATAAGACACATACGAAAACAGCCCATGTACCTAAAATACTCCGGTAAAAAAATAAAGAAATACTACTACCATCCTCAGGTAACACATACAAAATGAGACTAAAAACAACTAGACTTCTAAATACCCACATGTAAAAGGCTTTAAACTCTTAAAGACGGTAGACCTATTTTCTCAAGTCTAACCATTCCTCGTGCTGGGAGCCTATCACCTTCTCCATATATTGTATTCGTTCCCGCCTCACCCTCCCGCGCTAGAAAATCAGCTATGTTGTTGCCTTCATGAAAAATATGAGAGATTGTGAAACTCATCCCTTCAAGACCTTCAATTAACTGTTCCCAATAGTCCCACAAATACCAGACATTACATGCCTTTGTGGTTAGCCAGTTGACTACTAACGTAGAATCACATTCCAGCTCTACCCGATAGAAACTTTAGCTTTACAAACCGCAACGCCTCTGGACAAAGCTCTCAATTCTGCAGCGTTGTTGGTGTTGAAACCAAAATATTCCAAGAATGTCGCTTTAACATTCCCTTGATGATCCCTAATTACTCCACCTCCACAAGTCTCCGGATTACCCTACAACTCCCATCCACATTCAGTTTCATCCAGCCTATTCTCGGTTTCGACCACACCACCAAGCGTATTTTACGCTTCACTACTTGCTTAATGGGCACATTAAGAGTGGACAAAAGAGCATGATCACTTGATGAGATACTGCTGCACTTTGCAATATTGTCATATAATAGGTTCAACCAAAACTTCATCGCAATCCAAATAGCCTCAACCGATTTATAATTTGATTCCATTCTAGCCTTGCATCTGTGCAACCACAACCGCCAAGTGATTAAAATAGGAAGTAATCATACAAGAGTACCACGTTGAGAGGCTCGTTTCGCACAACTGAACCAGGCAGATATCCGAGCACGCCAAGTTAAGAATCCCATACACCAAACACCTAGTGTTGATGCCGCTCATTCCCAGACATCCTTAGTAATATCCCCTGTGCAAAGGACATGATCTAACGTTTCCAAACAACCATTAATACAGCAATCATATCTGGAAGCAAGTGATACACCCATATCACTAATCCGCATATCAACGGGCAAAGCACAAAACTTAGCCTTCCAAACACAAACCGCCACCCTTCTGGGAAGAATATTGTGCCAAAACCATCCCTTCCAAGGGAGTTCTTCTTTTCGTACTCTAATGATGTCCCAAGCTGAAGCAGTTGTGAAAATTCCATTCTGGTTCGATTCCCATATATATACATCAGACCCCTCTTTCCCAGCAATAACTGAGCGCCTCACCTCAAGAGCTCTATTTTCACCCACCAACTCAATCAGAGCATTTTCATCCCAAACATTACCAACCCATAAATCTTTGACTCGAGCCTTCGGATTGACAATATCTTGGACATGAACACTAAGAGGCCCACTCGACAACCACTTATCATGCCAGAAGGACACGTTACCTTCCCTCACCCGTACCCTGGTGTGCTCATATACCTCTGGGAAAACCTGCATAAGTTCTTTCCATAACCGTGTGCCACTCCACCGTGAAGCTGCCATTACTAGATTACCATCCTTCACATACTTAGCCAGAAAAAACCTTGTCCAGAGATTATCCATTATGATAAGCCTCCACACTAATTTCATGTGCATAGCTCTCTGTATTTCATTAAAATCTCGTAGGCCTAAACCCCCTTCATTTGTTGGTTTGCAAATAGACGACCATGAGACCCAAAGTTGACAGGAGAGAATTAAGCTTGGATAAGATAGCGTTAGGAACATTAAGCACAGCCAGAAGATGAGTTGGTATACACGACAACACATGCTTTATCAAGGTTAATCGACCTCCTTGAGATAAGGTTTTAAATTTCCAGCCTGCCAACTTGTTACGGATTTTGTTCACCAACGGTTCCAAATGCCTTGATGACAGCTTACCCGTCACCAAAGGCACTCCTAAGTACATGGCTGGAAAAGTTCCTTCCACAAAACCCATCATATTTAGTAAGCCACATCTCCTTGAATAACTGATTTTTTTTTTTTTTACATAAAGAGAGTCGATTTCTCCGTATTGATTACTTGACCAGACTAGAGTGCATATTGCTCCAACGTACGAAGAAGCCTTCTAATCGATCTCTTCTCCCCATTTGCAAAAATAAGGAGATCATCCGCATACAGAAGGTGCGAAACCAAAGGCGCTCCTCTCGGATGAAAATAAGAGGTAATTCTACCTTGAGTAAAATTTTGCCTCAGCATCTGAGTAAGAACTTCCTGCATTATAATAAACAAATATGGTGAAAGAGGATCCCCTTGACGCAACCCCCGAGAAGGCTTGAAAAAACCTTTGTACGTTTCATTCATCATGATCGAAAACCAAGGGGATGCCACACAAGTCTCCACCAGACCACAAACTTGATCAGACAAGCCAAAACCCTTCATAACCAATCTTAAGAAAGACCAGTCAACTCTATCATACGCCTTTGCCATATCTATCTTCAGCATTACATTCCCTCCATTAGTATGACGATGGAGTGAATGTACCATTTCCTGCGCTAGAGTAATATTCTCAAAGATACTACGCTCCGGAACAAAAGCACCTTGTTCCCAAGAGATCATACGAGAAAGCAACATCGCCAATCGATTCATAAGGACTTTCGAAAAAATTTTATAAATCACATTGCACAAACTGATAGGTCAGAACTTATCAAAACTCTGAGGATCCTTTACTTTGGGAATGAGTACAATATACGAAGCTGAATAAAATCTAAGCAACGGCGTACCTTTAAAAAAATCACGAGCAGCTTCAATCACATCATATTTAACAATCTCCCAGCAGTTTAAATAAAAATCCGAACCAAAACCATCAGGTCCGGGGCTACTCTGCTTCGGTATAGAGGATAATGCCTCCCAAACCTCCTCGTCCGTAGGCTCCTTAACAAGCTCAAGATTTTCATCATCACTAGCCATCGGGGATAATAGACCACTCAAAATCAGGAGTCACCGTAGGTCCCTCCCCCGTGAGAAAATTAAGTATTCCACCGCTGCATTATGAATCAACTCCTGAGAGTCCAAAACAACCCCATTTGGAAGGGTCATTTTTTAGACAATGGAAGTTCTTCTACGTTGGTTCACAACGGTATGATAGAATTTTGAGTTGCGGTCACCATCCTTAAGCCAATTCTTTTTAGCTTGTTGAGCCAATTCGAGTTCCTCCCTATTTTCCCAAAGCTCCAAATCAGCTTTTGTACAAAAATATTCATGCTCTAACTCAGGAATAAAGCCCTCTTGCAGCTGGGCCTCAAGACCATCTATGTGCTCCTCTAATTCCTTAATCGACCAATCAACCCTCCCAAAAACCTCTTTGTTCCATCTTCTGAGTACCAGCTTAAGTTTTTTAAGTTTTGCAACCAGCCTAAATAAGCCCGTTCCAGTTACCTCTTCCCTCCAAACCTCATCCACACATTGCATAAAATTTTCATGCGTGCACCACATGCTTTGAAACCGAAAAGGAGAGGGACCATAACTCTGCACCTCCGCATCAAGTCTCAAGAGCATAGGACAGTGGTCCGACGTCTTACGTTTTAAATATTGCATACACCCATTCAGGAACCTCTAAATAAAAGCAATATTCGATAGCGCTTGATCAAGACGAGCCCAACTCCTCGAAAAATCTCTATGCCCATTACACAACGACATTCTACCGCCATTGTAACTCACCTCCACGAGTCCACAATTGTGAATACATGAGCTAAATTCCGACATAGCCAACAGTGGCCTGGAATGACCCCCTATACCCTCCCCATCCTCTCGAATTGTATTAAAATCCCCCAATACTATCCAAGGGATGTCATCCACTTGAGTAGCCTCCATCTCCTGCCAGAGCATTCTTCTTTCCACTTGATTACATTTTGCATACACAAAAGACATATTTATGCGAAAACCTTCCTTACTAAAGGAACCCGAAATGATTTGGTCAGACATACCCTGCACTTCGAAAGACAGACCATCAATCCAAAACACCCAAATTGTCCCTCCCATAGCTTCATTAGCACAATAAAATGGAAAGCCAAAATAATTAGCCCAGGAAACCATCGACGCCTCTGCAGCAAAAGGCTCATAAAGTACCAAAACCGAAGGCTTATGCTGCCTCACCAACCTCTTGAGTCTTCTTTTTGATGTACCCAATCCCCGCACATTCCACACCATTATCTTATCAATCATAAATTTAGTCTTTCAGGACAAGAAGCAACCCGTTGATTCTGTCTTACAGCTTGTCTAGTAGTCTTCTTCATAGATGGACCCGGAACATTCAAGTCCGAATCTGAACCATATCCTTTCGCTTTTGCCAACTCGACTGGATTCTCCTCATTCTCCTGATCAGAACCATGTTTATCTTCCCCCAAAATCTCAGTGCTTATATTTTCCTTTTCCAGCAATTCAAAAACTACGTCCTGCTGTCCCTCTATAGGCTGCCGATCCCAAGTGAAAATCTCCTGCATGACCGTACCTTCCGTATCACCCTGGTGCCAATCAACCTTGGCCGTAGGGCCCTCGAGCACCCCATTCTGTATGGCATGATCTGTGTCTTCCATTCCAACCCTATCCAACTCACTCTGACACTCCTCAACCTCCACCACCTACTGCCCCGCATCCCTGATAACATTAGTTGTAATTCCACACCCCTCTACCAACCCGTCAGTGAGAGGAATCTCACCAGGGGACACGTCCTGAACAAGAACCTTTGAGTGCTCTTTGACGACCATCATTGTACCATCGCCAGTCTCCACCTCAGTCACATTTTGAACCTGGGCATTAGACGCTTCGGTTTGCTTGACTCTCCATTCATCAAATTTCTTATTAACCTTTTCCTGATTCTTAACCACACGATCCTCCTGGGCTGTTTTCTTCATCCCTACCCGGCAAATAGTTTCTTAGTGTCCCTGGCGACGGCACTGTTTGCAATAAAAACTTTGTTTCTCATACCGAACCTTCTGCCAAATGGTTTTGTGCGCAGATACAACAATCGGAAAACCCAGAACCTATTCCTCGAGAAGGTCAATCTCTACACATAACCTAGCACCCGAAGCCCTAGTCTTGTTTATAGTAGCATTGTCTGTACCTAGGAATCTTCCAAATCTTGTAGCCAAAATTTGCAAACAATCAAGCCGATACATATGCAATGGGAGGTCTGGCAGAAAGATCCATTGGGGTGCCAACGAGGGTTCTTTTCTCAGATCAAAATCTTTTGTCCATCGAAATAAACGAAACACGCATCCATCCATAACCCTCCCTTCTCTAGCCCATGCATGCACAAAATCCTGCTCAGTGTAGATTTATGAAAACGTGATGGGCATCCATGAAACTGATGGTAGGAATCTCTTGTAAGCCCCACGTTTTAGCCACCTCAAGCCGAATGTTGTCAATAGATGGCCAAAGCCACAAGAACTTCAAAACCAAAGCATGCCGAAACTCCTTCGCAACCCTAGTCATCTCAACCTCAGAGAACACGAAACCTTGTTGGCCATCTACGTCCACCGGATAAAGCATAGGTAGTTTGAAACTAGCCGAAGACGTATGTTTAGAGACTGCCTGGGCGTAAGAAAGAGGATCAGTGTTCCCCGCCGGTGTAGAGGACACTAGAGGGGTAGTTGCCGTCGCCATGCAGCAACCCTAGGTACGTAAAGCGATGGGAAGCCAAAAATAGAAAGTTCGTAAGTGTAGTGTACCTACTAAAATGCTTACATAACATAATTTGATTTAAAAGATAAATCTTAAAAGCTCAAGCAGAAAAGCTCAGGGCAAGCTTTGGTGCTCACCCTTGCATGACGTGTGCTTGGGCGTGCAGTGCTCACGTGTGTAATGCACACCCGAGCACTTGCTATTTTAAACTTGTAAATCCTAAAATAACAAAGTAATAGTGATAAGAGATTTATCTTCATAGCTTTTTTTTATGCGTAATTTTGCTAGATGCCTCCTTTATGTAGAACTAGTCCTTATTAATGGGTCATGCAACCTTTTATTTGGGGAGTGATAAATCGATCCCATAGACGACACCAAATTATTCGTACATTTTCGGCCAAGGGAGGATGCCAACAATATGGTCAAATGACCTCCTTTCTCGCTTCTGATTAAGGAGGTCTCCTTTCTCGGATGACCTCTTATAAATAAGTAAATCATCCCCAGACTCAACCAGGTCTCAATGGACCGGAGGCACTCCAATGAAAAAGTTAGTCACTAATTTCTTACAGTGAAACTCAAGAGGGAGAGAGTGGGAGTACTTTCTTCCATTTTTTTACGATTCCCTTTCCATATTAAGGATTAACCTCTGATAGGATTTTTAGAGCCCATAAATACCTGTCATGGGTCAATTTTGAATCGGTTAGATAGTTCGGAGTGAGTGGTTATTCCCTAAATATGGGGCTCATGGCCATTATCTAAAAATTGGCTTTATACGGTTATGATCATGCATGGAGCTTTTTGAGTGCGGTTTACTACCTATTCTTTTTTTTTTTGTTGAGAAAAACAGAACTTCATTGATATATATCGCAATCATTACATAGATTGTTCCATACTAACAATAGCCTTAGTCTACTCAGCCCCTCTTCCATCCAAATTTGCTCATCTTCTTGCAATAAAGCAAGTTTTGCAAGTTAATGTGCAGCACCATTAGCTTCTTTGTAAGTGAATAAAATCTACCATCCCGACCTTTCCATCAGCATTGATCATGCATCATACACGAAGCCCAATAATTTGTACAAAATTATTCATCACTATTAGTAGCCTTTACTATAACATGAGAGTCACCTTCAAATTCACCCTCGCAAACCCCAATTCTGCATAGACCTCCATTGCCTTCCTCAGGGCCATACCCTCTGGCTACAACAAGTTTCATATAATATCCCAAATTTTTGCACACACAGACCATTATAGCCCCTGACTCATCCCTTATAATTATGCCCAAACCTGTCTGCTTCTACTGCAAGCTTACTGATGCATCCCAATTGGCTTTGAGGCAACTGTTACTTGGTCTTTTCCATCTTAATTCACTTCTAGCAGTAACCCCTTCAACTTGCTAAGTACCTCTTGAATTTGTGATTGTATGAAAAGATCCCTATCTGAATCAGCAGCCTTTATCACCTGGTGTGGACTCTCGAAATCTTTTCCAAAGACTACATAATTCCTCCTAATCCATATCCTTCTCAAAATAAAACAAGAGAGTTGTGTAGCTTCCACGGGCAGCTTTAAGTTCAAATCTGACCATAAAGCTTTAAAATCCATAGTTGAGCTCGACCATTTAGTAACTGGACTAAGTGATTCAGCCCATACATCACTAGCTATAAAACAACTCCATAAAGTATGAAGCACTGTCTCAATTTCCCTCTGGCAAATATGGCAAAGATCAATTTCAACCACATTCCTCTTCACCAGATTCGACATTGTTGGTAAAGAATCATGTGCAGCATTTCACACGAAATGTTTAATCTTCCCTGGGACTTGAAGACTCCACATATGTTGCCAATCAAACATACCTGCTGTAATACCAGAACATTCCCCTCCTCTTGCCTTTTTATTGAAAGCTGCAAATGATATGTACTTCTTACACTGAACTTACCATTTGTCATATATCCCCATATCAACTTATCTTGAGCACCCCTCTTACTTATTGGGGTTTTAGAAATTAGTTCCATTTCTTCAGGCTGAAAAATTTGTGAGATCAATTCTTTATTCCAGCTGCTTCCACTTTCTTCTAACAATTCTGACACTGCTGTATCACCATGCAATATAGATATAGGGGATTGTACTTGAAAAGATGTAGGTTTTGGTAACCATTTATCATTCCATATTCTAATGCACCTCCCATTACCAACCCTCCACATACTTCTTGCTTTTACTAAATCCAATGAGAACCAAAGACTCTTCCATATCATAGATGGATCAGAACTCAGCTTAGCATTCAGCAAGTTACCATTTTTGAATTACTTCTACCTCATTAGTTTTGCCACAAGACAATTTGGTTCATTCAACATTCTCCATATTTGTTTTGCTAACATAACTTTATTAAAAGGATTCAAAGTCTCTAAAACCCAATCCACCTCTCTTCTTTGATTCCCCCATACTCCAACTTTTCCACTGAATCTTGTTATAATTCAGATTATGATTCCATCCAAACTTCCCCATCATCGAATTTATTTCCTTCAGCAGCTTCTTAAGAAGCAAGTGAAAGTTGGGATTGCTTGGATCACAACTTTTAGCATAACTTCCTTCCCTGCTTGAGAAAGAAAAGTATTCTTCCAGCTAGATATCTTTGCTCATATCCTCTCCATTACAGATCTGAAAGCCTGGTATTTTGACCTACCCACCATTATTGGAAGTCCCAAGTATTTTTCAGAGTTATTACTGATAGACACCCCAACAACAGCCACCAATTGATGCTTAGTCCCTTCCTTGGTATTGGAGCTAAAAAATGCAAATGTTTTATCTCTATTTAAATATTGCCCCGAGGCCTTTTCATATATCTGCAGTAACTCTTGTATCTTTTGCCACTCTTCTAGGCTAGCTTGACAAAAAAGCACACTGTCATCAACAAAGAGAAAATGATTTATTTTTAAACCATCTCTTGATGCAGCAACCCCTTTTATCACACCAGTATCTTCTACATGATTCAATAGAGAACTGAGCCCTTTTATAACAACATCCTTGTAGGGATTTTAACACGGACTATGAATCTTGGTAGTAGAATACTCTTCAGAAATATTTCTTGAAAATAATTTTTGCAAGCATTTTGACTATGATTTTTTGGTCAATGTGACATCAAATAAGTGATGGGTGAGTGAAAATAAAAGAAGAATAATTCCTAATCATTTGATGTTTAGTTAAATGAGTGATTGACGAATGGCCATTAAAAGAGTTTTCACTACAAAAAAATGGTAGTTTGCCGGCGTCCCATAAACGCCGACAATTTGACAATAAACGCTGATAATGGTTTTACCGGTGTTTGTTTACCAGTGTTTGGTTACCGGCGTTTGATTTATTATGATGCCGACGTTTTCAAATGCCAGCAATCGACCAGTTCCTCCCTAACATTTTTTTTTTCCACCGGCGTCTACAAGTGCCGTTAATTTTGGTTGCACCTGACGTTTTGTGGACTGTGTTGCCGGCGCTTACAAATGTCGGTAATCATTTTTTATTTTACTGACGTCTACAAATGTTGGTATTTGCGTTTTGTAGATAGTGTTACCGACGCTTACGAATGCCGGTAATCATTCTTTATTTTACTAACGTCTATAAGCGCCGATAAATTATTTTGGTATTGGCATTTTGAAGATTGTTATTGGCGTTTACAAATGCCAATAATTGGATAGTTATTTTGTCAGCACCAAAATAGGCACCCACCAACCGAGGTAATTTATTTCATCGACGTCAATAAGCGTCGGCAAATTTTTATACTCTCGGCGTTCTAGACTGTTTTACTGGCGCTTCCAAATGCCGAAAAAGAAGTAGTTAGTTGGTTATTTATTTTTCAATACCCATGAATAGATATAGTTTTATTTTACTGACGTCTACATGTGCCAGTAAATTTCTTTGTCCCAGCGTTTGGATATTGTATTATCGATGCTTACAAATGCCAGTAATTGAGCATTATTTTACCGACTTTTACAAATGCCGATAAATTACAGTTCTAGCATTTTAGAGATTATATTATCGGCACTTATAAATATTGGTAATTGAGCGATTTAAATTTACAATATACCATCCACAAAATTTAAAAATGCACAAAAGTAGGCACCCACAAACGGAAATAATTTTATTTATTTCACTTCTTTCTGAACTAAAATAAAATTAAAAAAAATAAAATTAAAAATTAAAATAAAAAAACTCTTTCTAAACTAGTAAAAAGTATTATCGGCCTCTTCCTTTTGCTGTCAGGAAAAAATAAACAACTAAAACAAAGTAAGACCCAAACGAATCATTCTCCAAGTAATACATAAACTATAAATTTCTTAAATACAATGAGACTATCGAATTTCCAAAATGTAATAGAAAAGAATGATTCATACTCTAGTAATCCAAATAGAATACCACAATTTCCAAAAAAGGAAGACCTTACCATTGGGTCTGACCAGCTTTCACCTCTTTGCACGTTCCACTCCAAAAAGGGAATATGGCTTATTTTTAATCTGGCGGTAACATCTTGCTGGTCTTCGACCAATTCTACCTGACCCAGAAATAAAGAGAAGGCTTTAATGAGGGAGAGAGTTATAAGCAAAAGGAGATAAGATCCACACGTCACTTATTATTTATATTTGTGCTTACACCCCATCAACAAATATCATAACAGAAATATAAGTATGCTCCCTCAGAAGTGAAGTTATCGACATCCAAATTACAAGGCTGAAACTGATTTACATCTATTCAATCATTGGGAGCAACATTCAAGCAACCTCTAAAAGAGAATCCATGAATAAGGGCAACATTCAAGCAACCTCCAAAAGATAATCCATGAATAAGGGAAACAATCAGGTAAACTGAGACAAATATTTTCACATAAGAACATGCCAGCGGATACATGCAAGAGCTATTGTGCAAACAAGGCAAAAAAAAAAGTACCCAAATTAAAAATATCATCTTAACAAATCGACACTAGAAGCGTGCAGCAAGCACTCTGTAAAACAGTTGAATGCCCTATTGGATCCTTTTGCTGGGGATTGGCCATTAGTACAGGCTGAACAGTTGGCTTGTTTAGCATTGAGGTGTTGTGATATAAATTACCAAGAGAGCTGACCAGACCTAGAGTCAGATGTCTGGTCTATCAAAGTCTATATCATGCTATATACTTCAGACATAGTCACATATATACAAGCTGCTTTAACTTCTTTTGTAAAGAAGCCAGACAACAAAATTTGCAATACTGTTAGTGATCCTGGAATGTCCTAATTTGAATGGAAGTGTACAAGTTTATGGAGGGAAACTAGAAACGGAGAATACCAATGAGTAAACTCTCTTCTGCAAACTCTTATTGATGACCAATTTCAATATCTGACTTTCAAGCCAAAACAAGTAGGCAGTGAGGATCATGGCAAAAATTCCTAGGAATATGGTACTCAATAAGGGGTAAGTGCAGAGGGCCATATCATCAGTTCTTCCCATCCTAGAAGCGGCGATCGTACTCAAAAAATAATAGGGCAGCTTTCTCAGGTAACTCTTATCCTTGTTTAACTGGGTCCAATTAAAATAACGAAGAGCTGAAGAGTGAACACAGGAGAACTTCTGCAAGGGCACTCGCAGGAGAACACGAGGGTGAGAAAGAGGCAAGGTACTGCAAACCCCAGATTTGAGACGATGTAGCCTTTGCAAACAGTTTCCTGCCATTTCAAGTTAAGAGCACGTCTCAACAAACTTAGCCATATCACCTCACCAAAACCCCACCAAATTGCAAACAAGATGAACGTAATCCGGATGATCCAAGGACCACTAAAGTAACTAAGTTGAATACAACCTGAGCTACGAATACGAGATCGGAAGTAGACCGAGTAAATAATGCAACCAAGTACAATTAAGAATGCTATTGAAATAAATGATTCTATGCCACCTTTTCACAAACAGAATGAGAGCACTCGGCATGACACTACAGCAAGCAATGGAGGACAACTACAGAGCCATCGTAATTTAAACAGCAGAGCACCACACAGCAGAGCACCACACAACCAAATACAAGTTCTAGAAACTAACAGCAAAGGAATTTGTTACTGGTCCCTACAGTGATTTTGTAACCAACTCAATTGTTTTTTATTCTTTTACATCATGTATAAATACCATCTGCTATAGACAAAATTTATCAATGAAAATAGAGAGTTTCCAGCAACATATTTATTCTTTCTAACAAATGCAACTAGACAAATTGTCACCACACCGAATGCATCGGCAGAAAATCTCGTCAGGGGCATTACCTGAAGCACAGATTCCATGCATGCTCTCAACCAGCATGGATACAAAAAATTCCTCTAGTAGAGTGTACTCTTCCTTCCCAGAATTAAGGATAGTAATAGAAATAGTTTCCAAAGTAATACCAGAGGATGCTCATTGACCTCAAATTAACTATAAACAATCAATTACTCAACATGATTATTCAGCAACCTTGCCAACAGAACCCACGCGGCACCTACCCCGAGTTCATATATATGCGAAACAAAACCACATATCAATATGTCAACAGCCTTGTCCGGGTTCTACAGTTGATCATCCAATCAAAATATCAGAATGAGCAAAACCTAGATTAATGGGGAGCAAACAGCTCAAATCAGAGTATCCACTTCAAGAACGCATATCTGGAATGATAGAATACCAATAGATCTCAGTAAATTAGGGGCTTACCTGTATACACCTCTGGATGCTCGCGAAGTTGGATACGAAAAGAAACGGGGCTGCCGCTCGACAGAAGAGAAAGTAGTAAAAACAAGAAGAGGAATTGAAGAAGAAGAATAAACATACATGTGAACTCACGGCGGGATCCTTCGTGGCACGTGGTGGAGTTTAGAGATATTTGGGACCGTGTGTCACGGCTGGGCCACGATGCCCTGGTGGCAAGTTGCTGGCGCAGCTTCTGACGAAAACTGATTGGGCACCAAACATGCTCTGTTTTCATGTTTAAAAACAGAGATATTTGGTTTTCTTTGAGCAGGTGACTGGACGATGGTGGTTCATGGTGGAGGAAAAATAGGTTAAGGTGGTGGTGCACCAAGGTTGCAGTGCTGCGGGACTAAACATAGGGCTATGGACGTGGGTTGTGGGGAGTTCGTGGGGTGCAGCTTCGTGGGAGATTGCGGCGTGGACAACTCGACAGTGGGGTTACTTTCGGTGGTGGTGAAGCATCGGGTTTGAAGCTAGCTTCCACCGGCGTGGCGGTGGAAGAAAACACGGACGACATATATGGGAGTTGGTCGTGCTTTGTTTTCCATGTGGTGAAATAAAATCTCACGGCAGATTTCGGGGCAGCCATGGGAAAATTCTATTCATCTGCCATGGGAAAATTCTATTCATTTGTGGACGTGGGTTGTGGGGAGTTCGTGGGGTGCAGCTTCTTGGGGAAATTTTCATTAGCTACAATTCGTCGCCAAGGTGAAAAGTAGCTAATGAAAATTAGCGCTAGACTCTAGTTGCCACCAACTTTTAAAACTAAAATATGATGCATTTATTTATTTTTTAATATATATTTCAAACATTTATCTATAAAATATGAAAAAGCTATAATAATAATAATAAAAAAAAAGAAATACTCTAATCATAAAGATATATAAGAGTAATTTTATAAATTGATGTGATTTAATGTGATTCGTTAGATTGTAAAGTATATCTGACAGATGACATAAAGCCACGTCAGTTTTTAAAATTATTTTTGTGTGATGTCTTTGTGTACAAAAAATATATTTGATCAACACCAATAAAAAACGCTCATGATAAAAACTTTGCAAAACATGATAAAATGATTGAAAAAAATACGTAAAATAGAGTAATGAGTTTTTTATTTTTTATTTTCTTTTTAACTTTTTATTGGGTCTAGGTAGGAAAAAAGAAAATGATAAACTGGTGAATCAGACCGAACCGATGGATTTAGTCCACTTCAAAATCGGTTCGGCTCGATATTAGTTTCATTTTTTTCAAAATTGGTTAAAACGATCCGATTTCGCTTTTCCATTTTCTAACACAGGACCAGTTCATATATATATATATTTTAATTTATTATATTATATAAAATATGTTTTATATGATATTTTATATTATACTTATATATAATTTATATAAAGTAATTTTATATTATATACTAAATTTTAATTAATATAACATTAAATTTTAAAATCCTAGTATTCATGAATAATAATAATCTAATAACATAAAATTAATATAATATTTAATATAACATAAAACTAATCTTATAAATCTTAATATAACATTGGATATAATTTTTCTTTTCGTAAAGTTGAACATTTGATCATATGTTATTAATATAAACTATATATATTAAGGATAAATAAATTTTATACCATAATAAAATATAATATATATTCTTTTTGATAAATACATTTATATACATTTGATCATATACATTCATATAAAAAGTATATATATGTAACCATCATATTCCACAAACGTATATGTATCCAAGCGTATTATCAGTAACATATATAATCTTATATATAAAAAAGTTAGACAATAACATATTATCACTAGCATATTATCACTAACATACATAATCAAATACAATATCACTATATGATATTATTATATATTATTATTATTATATATATTGTTATTTATACTAATACTAAATATAAATCACTATATAAATCACTATAGTATTAGTATTAACACTATAGTATTAGTACTAATCCTAATACTACATCACTATATAATCCACTATATATCACTATATCACTATGGTATAGTTATACTAACTATATAATCTATATAATCCACTAATACTATACAAAAACTAGAAAAATCAAACTGAACGGGATCGAAACGGGTAAAATCAGAAGTATCGGTTTAAGGGTGTAACCGGTGCGGTATCGGTTATTCAAATCTAAAGTAGGTATTAACTCTATAGAATTAATTTATATAGTAATCATATATATATGTATGGCATATACTTATATTGAAGTATATAACTTATGTTCAACTATACAGCTTGTAGAAGCGTTAGTAATTATGTCATAATATATTTATAGTATCACAAATTATTAATCAACTTTACATATACTTAATACTAGAATATGTACTAGTGTATATCATAGAGTAATTGCTAAATGTTCTTTCATGACATACTTAAAAATAACTTATACCAATATATATACTAGTTTATGTCTTAGAGTAATTATAATTAATAGTTAGATCATGATACTTAATTGCTTATACTATAATTAATTATAAGTTCCACAACCATGTTCCAATTATGGACAGTGTTACTATGCCGCCCAGCGTGCATAGCTAGGTGTGTTCCTTGTGCTTTTGCACTTTTAAATTTTTTTTAAGCATTTTTAAATATATTTAAATTTTTTTAAATACATCAATTCACTAATAGTTATTTCTTTAACTATTAAGAATTTTTTAAAATATATATATATATATTAGCGTTCAAATTGGGGTGGCAAACTCAGGCGATATAGTATCATTTTCCATTAATTATAGCATATACACAAGAATTTTCAATTTCAAACAACGTGAACTATATCGATTAGAGCTTATAAGTTTAATACTATTCATTTTATAACTATAATTTAACTATTAACTTAATACTTTACTCTTATTGATAATACAAGAAGAAAATTATAGTTGAAAGATTTATACCACATAACCATCTATATGGCATAATTTGATTAAGAAAATAAATTTTAAAACTTGAGTCTTACATATCAAATTATGCTATGTAGATTATGTGTGATGTAAAAGGATTCAAATACCAATACTCTAATACGATATATATATATATATATATAATATATATATATATTTATATATATATATATACGCACGCGCACACGCACACGCACACACCCACATTACTTAATTTCGTATATCTGTCAACTTTTCATATTGTAGTATAATTTATACAATAATTTTGTAACTTAATACGTACTACACAATTACATTTGTAATCATCCTTACCATCAATTATGCACTCATTTTTATCCTTACATTTGTCGAGCTTGTCCATGTGCAAATCCAGGTGGTTGTGAGGCCTGCTCATCAATGGTAGGAGATACTTGCTCACTCTCAATGAGCCGTGAACCCCTAGCTCCAAGTGTAGATCTAGGTGGTTGTGATGCAGGTTGAGTTAGTGTAGATGCCTGCTATTTTCCTTGAGGATGGAGAAAATATTGTGTTGATGATGATGGTAAAGCTGTGGATGAATTGTTGTTCAAGAGTGATTTTAGAGTCTTTGTCTTCTTTTTTTATGCCATTCTACCTATCCAAAAAATTAATGCTTCAGAGATTAAAAAAAAAAAAAGAAGCACCAGAAATACCAAAAAAAAAAAATAATAATAACGTTGTTGCAATTCAATACTACAAATGCAACCTTAGTGACAAAAAATATACCAATGGATGCATTAATATTAATGCATCAAGTTTGGATTTCCATTTTTAATGATTAAGTGAGATCGACTGTTATTCCTTCTATGTCATTCCAAACCCACACAACATCATCAGTGGCTACATCAATAATATCATCAATTCTGGAGTTATTTCGCTCATTGAGTATGTATTCATCTTCATCATCTGTCATTTCTTCTTGACCGATGTCATATGTATCTCTTGGTTTTGTCTTGACAACAACAACCCAGTTTGGTTCTCTTTCATTGGAAACATAAAATACTTGAGAAATTTGCGACAATAATACGAACGGATCATCAGTAATCCGCTCCCCAGTATGTATTAGAAGCGAGAAATTCACAGGACTAAACCAAAGTTGTCATCCTTGTAAAGACATATCGATCTGCCCAGTCACACTTAAATAGTATGTATTGAGATCCATCATAATATTGCACCTCAATTAAGCGTGTTAGCACGCTGTACCAAGTAGATCTATCTTCTGTACATATACTGACCCCACTATTTTGAGTTGTCCTCCCAGTTTCAGAATTTTTTGTGCGAAACTTGGTGCTATTTACAACAATTCTCTTAAATTCTCTTGTTGTTTGTACAAGCCTTTTAGAATGTAATTCAAGTTTTCGACCTAACTCATTTCTTTGAGTATCATCCATATTCACAACTTGAGAATTTATTTACAAAAAAATCTATTAGAGTGACTATAACGAACTAAATGTAATGTGTTATATGTATGTGTGATGTACTAATAGATGCAATGTAGAACTTACATAGTCCCGAAACCATTCACAAAATTCGTCTCGATGCTTCTTTGTAGATTGTGTCCCGATAACTCATTTTGGTTGAATGTCATCCTTGACATTTCCATATGGATCCTATTACTTATATGGTATTAGAAATGAATCTTATAATTACACCAACAAATTAAAAAAAAAAAATTGAGAAGTACATATTAAAAATTTAATAATGGAATACTCACTTGCAAAATGGAATAAAATCATCGACATTGAAGAGGATATATCGATGCGCTTGAGTCAATGTCTTCATATCAAGATGAATATTAACAACCTCCCCCTAGAATCATCAGGGTTTCTAGATGGTCTATTAAATATTATTTGTGCGGATTCCAAATAATGAGAACAAAACGTCAGCAATTTCTCCAATAAGTATCCTTCGGAAATGGAGCCTTCTGGTGCAGTTTTGTTACGTACATGAAATTTAAGTCGATGTAAATACCTAACATGATAACAAATCTAGTATCATTTCAAAGAAATTGTGTCATAGTTGTGTACAAATCATTAATATTAGATATACTAATTATAACATACCTCTTTACAGGATACATCCATCGATAATGAGCTGGCCCACCAAGCTTGCATTTAGCAACTAAATGCACAGTCAAATGCACCATAATAGTGAAGAAGCTAGGTGGAAAGATCATCTCCAATTGGCATAATATGTAGGGTATTATAAACTCTAATCGGTTTAAATCTTATATTCCCAATGTCTTGGAACAAATTCCCCTAAAGAATGTAGACAACTCTATTAATGATTCTGCAACCTTCTTAGATATGGACTTGCGCAATGCAATGGTAGCAGTTGTTGCATTAGTATATGACCATCATGACTCTTCATACCCTCTTTAGTACATTTTTGAGGTTTAACACAACGTGAAACATTTGAGGCGTAACCATCTGGCATCTTTACATTTTTAATAATCCTTAATGAATCATCTTTCTCCACATTACTCATTGTGAAAGAAGTTGGAGGTAAATGTCTTGTTAGAAGTTTTGGGAATAGGATAAAGTTATGGTCGCAAACCTATCTCTTTTAAGTCAAGGCGTGCTTGCAAATTATCTTTTGATTTACTATTACTGTTCAACAATGTGCTAATTATATTATCAACAACGTTCTTCTCTATGTGCATTATATCAAGATTGTGTCGTAACAAATTTCCTTTGCAATATGGTAAGCCAAAGACAATAATGCGCTTCTTCCATATGGATTGCATGTCAAGATCGTGTTCACTAGTCCTTTTTCTTTTCTGCATGTCAGCAACATATTCAAAATTCTCTAATTGTCTCATAATGTCATCTCCATTTGGCACAACAGGTGGATGATTAATTTCTTTCGTACCATCAAATGCACTAGCTTGCTTTCTCCACCTATGATCCATCGGTAAGAATCTTCTATGTCCCATATATGAAAACTTTTTTTAATGTTTTAACCACTTAGACCTAGGGGTGGCAATATGTGACACGATCCGTTAATCCAATACGAACACGACACGATAAAAACGGGTTAGGGTTTAGCCTTAACGGATTCGGGTCAAAACGGGTTGACCCGTTAAGACACGATTGCTTAACGGGTCATTAACGGGTTGACCCGTTAAGAAAATTGAATTTACCTTTATACCCTTAGACCAAACAAATTAAAAAAATCCTAAACTACCTAACTCACTTCCTTCTTCAAGTTCTAAATTTGTTTAAATTTATGTTTTTTATTTTTTATTATATTTGTGATTGTAACATTAATATATTTATAATGTATGTTTTGTTTATTATATTTGGGATGTAATTTTAATAAGGAATATTATTACAAATTGTGTGGATTATATTTGTTTGGATTGTAATTTTAGACTTGTAGTTAGTTTTTTATTTTTTATAGATATTATTTATATTTAAATATTTATATAAAATCAATCAGGTCAAACGGGTCGTGTCGTGTCATATCGTGTTTGTTCAATCCATTAACATAAACGGGTTGAAACGGAATGGGTCATGTCGTGTCATGTCGTATAAATTTATTTCTTATTCATTAATGGGTCATAACGGGTCGTGTCGTGTCATGTCGTGTAAATTTATTTTTTATTCATTAACGGGTCATAACGGGTCGTATCGTGTCAACCCGTTATCTTACCGTGTCGTGTTCGGGTTTGAAATTTTGACATGAAATCCTTAACGGGTCGTGTTCGTGTTGATCCATTAAGTGTAATGTACATACCTTAACACGACACGAACACGATCTGTTAACACGATTTGACACCCCTACTTAGACCACGTATTATCCATACAATAAGGACACGCAAATCGACCTTTTGTACTCCATCCAGACAAATCACCATATGCAGGAAAGTCATTGATTGTCCACATCAAGGCTGCACGCATCGTAAACATTCTTTTAGAGTAGGCATCGTAGGTCGGTGATCCGACCTTCCATAATTCCTTCAGTTCTGTTATTAAAGGCTCAAGGTACACATCTATTTTCATAGAGGGTGAATATGGGCCTGGGATTATCAATGATAACATGAAAGTCGATCGTTTCATGCATATCCAAGGAGGCAAATTATAAGGTATGATCATAACTAGCCAAGTACTGTGAGAAATGCTCATGTTACCAAAATGATTAAATCCATCAGCGACTAATCCAAGTCTGACATTGCGTGGGTCAGATGCAAAATCATTGTGTTGTGAGTCAAACGTCTTCCAAGCCATCCCATCTGCCGGATGTCGTAATACACCATCATCTGTTCGACCTTAGCATGCCACTTCATGTGTGAAGTAGTTTTCAATGACATAAAAAGTCTTTGTAATCTTGACTTCAAAGGAAACCAACGCAAAACCTTTGCTGGGCTTCTTTTATTCCTTCCATCTGTATCAGTATTTTGCTTCCATTTTGAAGTTTGGCAAAACATACACGTTTCTCTATTTTCATTATTCTTCCAAAACAATATACAACCGTTAGGACATACTGGGATTTTTATGCATTCAAGCCCTAAGTCACTTATGTACTTTTTAACCTTATATGTATTTTTAAGTAACGATGGTTCCGATGGAAGTAACTCATTTAGAAATTCAAGAAGCTCTGCAAAGATATTGTTACTCCATCCGCCTAAACATTTCATATTCCACAAGCGTACAATAGCACTAAACCTACTATGTTTTGTACACCCTTTATATAATGGCTCATCATCATCTTTCAACATGTTATAAAACTTTTGAACACCCTCATTGGGACCTTGAGAATTTTCATCTACCGCTTCAGCTTCCACACCCATTTCAAGCCCACCTCCAACCACTCCAGGTACAAACATAGGAAAAACATCTTGCAACATTGTATGCATCTCACTAGGTTCTTTTTGGCTTTGCTCATCATTGACGGGGGTATTAGTACCAACATTAGGCGTCGAATTTACCTTCTCACCATGAGCGTGCCAAATTGTGTAACCCCGACAAATTCCATAATAAATCAAGTGGTCGTGCACCATATCGACCTTGAAATACTTAAACAAGCAACACTTTTTACATGGGCAACATATTAGCCCATCAATACCCATGTTGTCACTTGCAAACTTTAAAAACTCATTAACACCATTAACATATTCTTTCGTATTTCGACGCATTGTCATCCAACTAGTCTTGTCCATATTGCTATTAAGTCAAATAAGAGTGTAGTTGGGAAGCTAAGAAATAAGAAATAAAGTTATATTATGATTAAGATGGACCTGTTAAGAAAAAAGAAAATGAATTGGGATTGACAAAATTATTAACTGCAACTGATCTAGTTAGAAGACTTACAATAAATACTATTTGTATCGAAGGGAATTATTGCAAATGAGTCACTGCATCTCAAGAAGTGTGCGCATCACAACGACAAAGGCCCACATAAATGATAGGCTGATCTTATCATCAAGCCCAATCAAAATAAACAAGGTCCATCCTTAAATGAAGCCCAACCAAAACCACATGTTGGGAACGATTATGCGGTTTATAATTCACAGAGCATATATGTAATATCATGCATTTTTTGCTTATGTATCATGCTTTACAGAAACAAGACTTTTTATTTGAAAGAGTAGTACTACATCTCTCGAGGGACGTGGCCCGAGGATGTCTCAAAAAGGCAAAAAATATTTTCTTATTTTTTATGATTTATTTCATTCAATTTTTTGGTATACTTAAATATTTTCTAAAAAAGAAAAAAATTCACAACACCATTAAAGAATACTTCCTTAATCACTAAAATAGATAAATAAATAATAATAATAATAATAATATTAAAAAAAAAACAACCATGAATTAGTACGAGGTTGCGCGGCAGAGGATTACCGCAAGGACCACGAGCGGCGGTAGGTGAATTTCGACGGCAGCGCGGCTGGGAGCGACGGCAGCGCACTGTGGGGGTGAGAGAGAAAGAGAAAGATGAGAGAGAGAGAGATAAACGTGATGGGAGAAAGAGAGAGAGACGGAGAGGAGACCGTGGCTTACCAAGAGGAACACGGAGGCTTGGGGGTGGCATGAAGGTGACCGGCGGTGATCTCTGTGCAGGTGGCAACGGCGTGGAGGAGGCTGGCGGCATGGGGTGGCTGGTTTGTGTCTCACGGTACTGTGGAAGGCACACTCTGTTTTCGGTGAGTGAAACAGAGGAGGGGTGTATTTGGTTCTGGGGTGGTGTTGGGCTGTGCTGGGGTGGCGTGGGTCTACGGTGGTGCTAGGCAGAGGCCACGGTGCAACTGGGCCAGAGTTTGGACGTGGGCGACGGCTGGACAGCGGGGTTCGACCGAGACGTTGTTCGCAGTATAGGGTGGCTTGCGGTGGGGCTTGGGCAGTGCTTGGCAGCTCACTGCAACTCAGGCGGCGGCAGGTGTAAATGAAACGTTGTTAAATTTCTGTTTTGTCAGCATATCAATAAGCGCTGCTAATCTAAACGGCGCTAAATCTTCTCTACTTTATTGACGTTTATGCAAACGCCGACAATCGTATATTAAATTACCGATGTAAAAATGGCCATTAGTATAAACGCCGGCAAATGGCCCTTTTTTTTTTTTGGGTAGTGTTTCTCTAATTTCTTTCAATTTGTTTTCCTATGCCGAGGTACATGATATAAATTGGTCCTTTGTATGTGTAGGAGTTGACAGATTTTTAACTCATAAACAGGCCGGTGTGGTCTGTACGTACGTTTTTACTTTGTCCAAATGAAGTGGGCTGAACCTGACCTGGAACATTTAGGCCCAATTTAACCAGCTGGTTTAAGACCTCTTTTCCTACTACGATAGTTATTCACAGATCGTTGCAGCTTCTAGCTAGCTAGGTTAAGGTTTAAATTCTTTTACGATGATGATGAGCGTCACCAATAATATGATCTTACAATGACTTTATTAAACTAGATTTTGCATCTGCAGAATTTTAAATTACTTATTGTTGTTGGAAACTTGGAAGCAGATCAGACTTATTTCTCTGAATTAATTGAAGGATTTTGTCAGTTAATTGCTCTTCAATTCTTTTATATTTAATTTATTCATTTCATTTATAATTTAAGTTGTTGTTTTGTATGAGATTAATATTTTTTAAAATGAAATATGTATATATATATATATATATATATATATATATATATATTTAGTCCTAGCAGCTAGCTAGCTAGCTAGCTAGCTACTTGAGCATGAATATTTATGTTATTATTGATTATATCTAGGTAGCTGTTCATTTCAGTTTACTATAAAGGAATTGAGTATTGCATACATATGTTTATTATTATTATTATTATTATTATTATTAGAGATCATGTTTTGAGTACAAAAACACCGATCAGCTGGAAGTACTGCTTATCGTATAATGATTGTTAAAAGGAAGTGAAGAAGAGAGAATTATCCTCGATCGAATTAATTAATTAAACATTTCATGTGTCATCCCATATATAATATATGAAAGACTGCTTGTCCTAGATAGCAAGCTAGATTAATACTAGAAATTAAAGATTAACTTATTATACCATGCATGCAATATATATAATTACCTATTAGCTAGAGTACGTACGTAGGAACGCTTTCCATGAATTTATATGTTTTCTTCCCTTTATTTAGGGATGTAAAATCCAGGTATTTGAGAAATATTTATATATATATATATATATATATATATTCCTGTCAGAAAACATTCTAATTGACTGTCTCATTATCAATCTATATATATATATATATATATATATATATATATATATAGGGCTGTTAATGCGCGTAGAATTAATGAAGTCCTTTTCATGAGACTGAAGTATATATTCAACCTTTTCTCTTGAAATAATCAGATAATCTGAGTCTTCTCACCATCTAAAAATTTTATTAAAGAACCAAATTTGGAATTTATATTTCCTGTCTATATAAATACCTCCTGATCATGATCTCATAAACGCATGCATGATCTTTGGAGTACTCAGTTTTCTTCAATATATATATATATAGAGAGAGAGAGAGAGACGGCTTGAGATCCAGATTTTGATTGCATTTAGTCCTGGTAATACACACAAACACATGCACAAATTAAGGTCAATGAATGATCATCAACTGATGAATCTGCTCACCGGCGTTTTAGCTACTGGCCGGAGTTATAATTCATTAGCTAGCATTGAAGTTTTTGTCAGCTGAATGGCCCACTCGAAAACCTGATCAGTTCATTATTTTAATGAATGACATTATTTTTTTATTTTATTGCCAGCCAATACAGACTCAACTAATTGACAACCTGAAGCCGAGGCAGCTGGCACATAAACCTCTCTCTCTCGTGCATAGTGAAGTACCCTATCGTCACACCCTATATATATATGAGCAACAGCAATGGTTGACCTTGGGATGATTGGCTTGGAGGACGTACGCTCAATTTGAGTGTGTTTGCTGGAGTCTATCCAATAATGGGGAAGAGTGTTTACACAAGAAATCCCACCATCTTCGCCAGCACAATCCATTATTTTCATTAGCCAAAAAAGCATTCAGCGAGGGATTAATTGTCGCTCTCTACCCACTCTTGGCTACACGTACACATGGCCGCCACTTGCAAATGATGCCCTCTTACGGCCTCTCGCAAATTAAAGAATAGGTAGGTCTCTTTTTTTGGACTCTTTCGGCTCCAATAACTATAATTTCTTCTGCTTTCTCCTCCATCAACCAACTAATAACCCTATTATTTTAATACTGTTTTTACATTAAACAAATGCAACCATAGATCTTTTCGTAAACTCTTTGGTTGTCCGGTCCAACTTTATCATCGGAAGAATAATGGAGTAGGTTCCTGTTCCATCTTCCAATATCAAGTGAAAGTGAACCCATCCCATCCCACATGTAAAAAAAGGCACTTTAAAACAAACAAACGAGAGAAAAGCCGTGAAAATGGTGCGCTCATGATAAGATACATGAATGGCTCTCTCTCTCTCTCTCTCTGCCCCTTATCTCTCCTCGTTTTGTTAAATCTTATGTTTGCTTTAGTTACATCTTTAGTCACGAGTGATGTTCGTTCTCATCCAAATTAATGTTGTGATAAAAGCTCATCATGGCGCAGATGCTAATTTATAAGGACTCGATCGGTTAACGATTATTCTAGTAGGGGGCCGGGGAATTTCAGAGTTCAATTGGCCGCACGGCAATTCTTATGCAAATTAATTAACTCATGATCGGTAGTACTCATGTATAGTTTAATTTGAGATTTATTGGCCAGTGATATATAAAATGCAATGAAATCATGTAACATCAATTTCAGACGGTTTCTTGTAACATGCATGAAGCCATTAGTTATCAATACTAGTACTCATATCGATGATCCTTATATACCCAATTTTTCTGGTCAAACTTTCTATTACACTAATTGAGATGTTTTGTTTTTTTCTCTCAATCTACCAATTGCTATATTATGGTACGCTTAAAAGTGTTACGTACTATCGAAAATGCATGCATGTAATTACTTCAAAAGCTACACATGAATTTGGAGCATCTCCAACAATTAGATCACCTAGATATAATATATCTTTACACTAGCTTTTTTTTTTTTTTCCTTTTTCTTCGGAGCAATAAATAGATCATATGAACAAGGATATATATATATATGTACATTAATTTTCTGATCAATTTATAAGGCCGTAATGTGTCACATGGAACAGTGGAATTAAGGATTAAAAGTACTCAGAACTGGAAAAATCATCAAGGATGTGCACATGCAAACTCATTGATGCTCGGGCCTCGTGAATCGCACTCGATCACGTGGCAGATAGATCGACTTTGAGCGATTTGGGGTTTGAAGCTTTTATTAATAACAAATTAATTGGAAATTTGGGTCCAGTATGCACGTGATGCATGTGCGTATGTGGAACCCCGGCCGGGTCCCATGCATCCTAATGTTAGGAGCGCATGCAATTGTTTTGACCTGATACTTACTTTCCACAATTAGTTGGTAAAGATTACTCAACAATGTATACTTAATTAAACATGACCCTAAGTACTTTGAGTCGAATAATACACCTGCGAACTAATCATTAAAGGCATATGCCATATTGTAAGTGAAATGGGTAATGCTACAGTCACCGAAAAAAACTACCGAAAACTTCTACCTACTGAAATGGCATATGCCATGTAAGTGACTATTGGTAAAATAAAAAAATAGAGGAAAAACCCTGACGATATACATTAGAATTTTGGAAAGAACGTACCCGCCCCCCCGAGATATATTTATTCTCCAAATACAAAAAACCCCCGTCTGACTCTAATCCATTCCTCCCACTCCCTTCGTCTGACTCTAACCCTCATTCCTCCCCCTCACTCCACCCCATCACTCACGGAATCAGTCACCAATAGGCGCCATCCTTCAAGTCGCGTGGCAGAGCTCCATTTCCTGCTCCCCTCTAGCCTCCCTCGCTTCCCCCACCCCCCCCCCCCCCCCCCCCGGGAAATATTTTTTTCTGCTTGGGAATGTTGGCCTTCTTGTGTTTGTAGTTGCAGTGAGGAGCTCAAAGATTTCATTTGCTTGGGAAATCCGATGCAAATGTTAGGGTTTTTTATTTTTCTATTTTCTCTTCTTACTGATGCAAATGTTATCATTTCCCTAAGGTATATATAAGTAGAAGAGACTTTCCAGTTAGAATTGGCTAAACTTTAGCTATATAGTTGAATGTAGGAATGTTAGTTCTGTAATGTTTCTGAATTGAATATTTTCTAGATAAAACTATCTTCTGCTTTTTGTTTTTTGTTTTTAGGTTGGAATATTATGCATTATATATTATTGGAAGTATATATTATTTTATTATTGAAAGGCAATCCCTGTATAATTCAGGCAATGAGCAAGAGTGCCAATGGAGCACATTCTGGTCGAATGGCATAAGCCCTAATCCTTTAGCTTATAAGGGGGTATAATTTCACTTGGGCAATGGTCTTGTGTTCTACTCGAATTTATATACGCATGCTTTGGCCTTTTTTCGTGAGACTTTGGTATGCTAAATTTTTCATTCTTTAATTGAGAAGAGCTGAGTCGAATATAATTTTATCGTTGTTTGTTGATGTTGTTGTTCACTGGCCAATTTCATTGCTGCACTATGAAATCTAAGAGCAGGAGTATCAAAAGTACTACATTGACAAAACACGAAAATCTCGCCTCGGGGTTGGAGGTTCTGAAGCTCTATGTAACTACTTCCGAGAAATGCAACAAAAAAAAAATCTGGATTTTTACTATGAGATGACGTGGACCATGACTTGAGGTTAAAGAATGTGTTTTGGGCAGATGCCTGAAGTAGAGCTGCGTATGAATCATTCGAGCTGCGTATGAACCATTCGGGTGCAGATTGATATCCAATGAGGACGCACATACCTTTAAGTAATTGTTTAAGTCATGGTTTAAGTGTATGAATGACTAACCACCAAATGCAATCATCATAGACCAAGACAAGGCAATGCAAATTGCGATTTTGAGGGTGTTTCCAACGTCTAACCATCGCTTCTACTTGTGGCACATAATGAACAAGTTTTCTGAGAAGCTTGGATCACATTTTTTATATGAGGAGATCAAAAGTACTCTACAGAAGTGTGTGTATATGAATATTTTAGTGAGCATGAATTCGAATAACATTGGTACGATTTGCTCGATACCTATAATCTACATGTGAATGCATGGTTGGATTACTATATAGTGACTAGCGTTTTTGGGTGCCGACCTACATTAGAGACACATTTTAGGCTAGAATGTCAACTACACAATGGAGTGAAGGCATAAATGCATTTTTGGATTAATACGTTAACTCTAAGACTACTATGAAACAATTTGTTAACCAGTAATACGATTCAGCCCTTAGGAAGAAGGTAGAGAATGAAGCCATTATTGACTTCAATTAATTAACACCGAGATTCCTTGTATCACTCGCTATCCTCTTTAGAATTAATTTCAAAAAGTATACACAATTGCTATATTCAAATAACTATAAGACGAATTGCAAAGATTTCTATATTTGACTACCTCGTGTTTGGGATGCGAGGGTGTTAGATATACGTACGTAGTTGCCAATGAGGTTCAAGTGAGTGATGACTAATTAAAACGTGCAAACTATATTGTCAAACTTGATGAAGATCCCCTTTATGTTAAATGCAATTAAAAGTTGTTTGAATTTAAAGGCATATTATGTAAACACACTCTTCATATCTTGACTCAGCTAAGCAAGAGTACAGTACCATCAAAATACATCTCGAATCAATGGAGGAAGTATAAAAAGCAAAAATACACCTTTGACAAAAGTATTTATGAGCCGAGTAGCAACCAATATGGCCAAAGGTACGATAGAATCTAAAATTACTTTTATGAGCTGTGTTGGAATGCTTCAAAGGCTGAGAGTAGCTGGTAAAGTATCCTAGCATCGCTGATCATGATACTAGCATCACAGTTTATCCAACTACTTCCATGGGACACGGCAGGTAGAGTTCTTAGTCCGTTGGTAGTTTGGAATAAGGGAAGACCACCGTCTAGGAGAAAAATGCACCCCATTGAGAAGACTCTTAAGAAACCTAGTATGAGAAATAGATTGTGCTATGGCAAAGTTGAGGTTCCTTTTTAATAATGTTGCAAAGTTTAGTTGACTAACAAAATCTTATATTATTTCTTATAACGATACATTATTATACTTCTTCCTATGCATAGCGGAGAGTCACTTACCAGATTAATGCAATATGAGCAGCACACAACATGAGGCTCTTCAAATCCAGATACTTTTCCTTGTTTATTGTTGTTACATTTTGTATGTTTAGAACTACAGAAAAAATAATATTGTGCATTGTCCGCATTAAATGGCTATAGGATCCACAAAATCAAGTTTGGACACATGCGCCGATTTTTTTTTTCAACTCCTTCGACTACTCCTCCCTCACAGGTAATTCAAACTTTATTATGGTATAACATATCTTAAAAGCGTTGGTTCTTTTACCCTTTTTTTATGCCCATAGTATACACCTGGTCAACTATACACTACGAATTATTTTGGTATTGGATCGACTGCTCCTCCATTGTAGGTAATGTCGACGTGAAATATGGTCATCATTATGTTTTTAGTTTTGAGTTAATTCTTACTACGTTTTGTTCCTTTAGGCACAACCTTCTCGATTGCATCTCTTAAACCAGGATGATGATCTACACATTTATTTATAAATGGTGGGAGTCATAGTTATACTATGTTTTGGTGAAGATGACTAATTTTTGGTGAAGTTTTGTTATTGGGAGAGGCCTATAATTTGTATTTTTAGAGCTCTATATGCTCAATATCGAATTATTTCCCAATTGTTTCTTTATAGTGTATTTGTCTCGATAAAATGCCCCGCCCACTACATATTTTCAAAGATGTAGACATGCAGTGGTGTTCTTTCCAGTAGTTGCATCTCTTTCAAGTATTGAAATTCGTAAACCTCCTCTCAAGTGTATGGTGTGATCAACGTCTCTTGCCTTTAATTGACCAATTATGTTTGTTAGGTGGGACCACATAATATAGTTCATCCAGACATCTATGAACCCTTCCAATTTATGCTCTTTAACCATATAACTATCTCATCCAAGTACTTTTTAGCTATATTCTCCATGAAGTTAGCCAAAGACAATCCCTGATCATCATATAGCCACCACTATCTTGGTTGTGGGGACAAACTTGACTTGAATTTCACCCCTCTCCATTGTATCTTCATTTAGATCCCTTACATATTAAATGCAGTTGCAAGTAAAATAACCTAGTTAGACCCTCAGGTTGCTTCACATCACTTCAATAGAATGAAGTAGAGACAACTCTTAGAAAAAAAATACTTTTCACGTTCTCAAATAAAAGCTAAATTAAGTAGCTAAAATGAAAACACCTTCATATAAAATGAAGCATACTTAATTACATCTTGCTCACATAACATGACGAGGATAGGACCAATATGATTGGAATAATTTGACTCTGTCATTGGGCACTATGTAATTAGTCTCCTCTTTATTCGCTCTCTTTGGGAGGATAGAGGTGGAAGGGCCTTATAGTCGTTGAAGTAGTCTAGTAGAGTAAGGAGAGATTGTGGTTGCGTTTTTTTTTTCAAGAAAGAATGGAGAGATTACAAGAGTTGTGGGGTAAGTTTAAACTAAGTGAAGCGGAGGACGAAGATATTGTATTAGAGGGGGAGAAAACCACTTATGTAGAATGCAAAGGGGAAAGATGTTTGATAGGGAAGATTTGGAATGACAGAGTGATAGGTAAGCTCGTTGTGGAATCAACAATGGCTAAGATTTGGAGGTTGAGTAAGCCTACCAGTTTTCAAGAGGTTGGAGAGAATACGTTTGCAACCCATGCAGACAAAAATCGTGTACTGGAGGGAAGGCCTTGGTTGTTTGATCATCATTTGTTCATGTTTAGTTTGACCTAATCCAGTAAGATGAGTTTCGATAAGGTAGCCTTCTGGGTGTAATTCCATAATTTACCTTTACTGGGTATGAACCGTGATTGTGGTGAGAAGATGGGCAGGTCCATGAGAGTGGTGGAGGATGTGGAGGTCGAGGATGATGATGTGGGATGGGGTTGTTTTTTAGAGTAAGAATTTTATTGGATCTGCATGAGCCTTTAGCAAGGGGAAGAACAATTATGTTGTATGGATTGAAAATTGGATCCCATTGCAGTATAAGAAGCTCCCACATTTTTGCTTTTAAGTGTGGCAGGATTTTACAAGTTGGTGGTGTTTGTTCTGAAGCTGCTCAACTATCAAATGACATTCATCAATTTGGTGAGTGGCTACGTGCGTTTACTGATGGAAGAAGATTGCATAAACAACAGAATCGAGATTCAACCATGACAGAAAACTAGCACAGAGGAGTGGGTGGGAAGGATAGTTCGACGGCCGGTGGTGCCTCTCTAGTGAGGAATTCGAATTCTGGGTCAACTGCTAAAGATGGGAGTGGCGACAATTCAAGAGGAATCAAGGGTGTAACGGCTGTGATTGATGGTGTCGGGAATGAAGTTATGGAGAGTGAGGGATATGCGGTAGAGGCAAAGAAAAGAATCAGGGGGACCTTGATTTGAATTCAATGGTTATGTTGACAAAGGAGGATGACATGTGGGCTAGAGTTATGGTTGGTGTAGAGGTTCCTAATAAGGAATCTGACACGAATTTGGAAGGAGAATTGCAGGAGCAAAGTCAACAACTATGTGGGCCTGATCTTGGTGTTCCAAGCACGTTAACTAGTTTACAAGCCCATCAACCTACTTCAGGGCTACTGCATGGTACTCCCAGAACTCGTACGTGGAAGTAAAGAGCTCGAATGGCAGGTACACCTTCTGAGCCTGTTCTTTTTCCAAGTCGTAAGAAGATAGAGTATGTTGATAGAGGAAGTAGGGTTACTAGGAGTCTTTCTTTGAAAAAACATAAACTCAGTAATCCTGATTTAGTAGATTTGAGTGGAGGAGATGGGAAAGTTAGAAAATCACCAATGAAGAGATCGGCAGTGCCTATGCAGCAGCCTTGTCGGGAGTCATGATTCTTCTTAGTTGGGATTCTCTTGGGCTTGGGAACCCACGGGGATTTCATGTCCTTCGTGACCTGGTCAAAAGGGAAGCTCCCAAGAATTTGTTTATGCAAGAGATAAAGCTTGTTGATAAGATTATGGTAAGACATAAAGTGAAGTTGGGATTTGAAAATTGCCTAGCTGTGAGTTGTGAAGATATATGTGGGGGACTTGCTTTGTTCTGGAAGGAGGAAGTGAGGCTTACTATCTGGAATTACTCGAAGTCACACGTTCATGCTCAGATAAATGTTGAGGGTGAGCCTGAACCTTGGTTTTTTACTCGGGTTTATGGAAACCTAGATGCTACTAAAAGACATGAAACATGGGACCTAATTAGATCATTAAAGGTGGCTCATAATCAAGCATGGTTACTAATGGTGGACTTCAATGAGATTATGGGCAATAATGAGAAATTGGGGGGGGGGGGGAAGGGGCTGGCAACCAAGGCCAGAAAGACAATTGATGGCCTTTAGAGCAGTTATGGATGAGTGTGCTTTAAAAGATCTGGGCTATTCAGGGAATCAATTTACTTGGTGCAATAATAGAGAACTTAATCAATGTATTCATGAAAGACTTGATAGGGGCCTTGCAAATTTGAAGTATTGTTCCCTATTTACAAATGCTCGAGTGAAGCATAGTACAACTGCCTACTCAGACAATGTTCCAATCCTGCTAAATATGGTTTCTGAGATGCATCAAAGGAGAGGCCATAAACCTTTCAGATTTGAGGCTATGTGGGTGGAAGCACTAGACTGTACAAGGGTTATTGAGGAGGCTTAGAAAGGGACTACAAATGGGACTGAGATGCATACTGTTATAAAGAGGATTGAGAGGTGTGGGGAAAAATTGTCAGTTTGGAACAAGCATCATTTTGGTCATGTAAGGAAGGGATTCGAGCAGGCTAGAACAAGACTGAATTTTCTGCAAAGTAATGACCCTTTGTGTCAAAATAGATCAGAATATAAAGAGGCATGAGCTAATATGCAGAAATGGCTTGAAAGAGAGGAAATTATGTGGAGACAAAGGTCCAAGGCCCTATGGTTAAAGGAAGGGGATACAAATGCATAGATTTTTCCATCACAAAGCCAGACAAAGGAAGAAAATTAATACTATTAAAGGACTTAGAGATGGAAATGGAATATGTCAGCTGAATGAGGATAGATAGAGATAAGCTTATCCTAGAGTCTGGTCAAATGGATTTCTTGGAGGGGCTATAAGGAAGAGTGGATACTGATATGAATGAGAACTTGCTAAAGGTATTTAGTGAAGATGAAGTTACTGTGACTCTTAAACAAATGAACCCAACCAAAGAACCAGAACCTGATGGAATGGCTCCCATATTCTTTCAAAAATTTTGGCATGTTGTTGGGAAAGATGTTACAGAGGCAGTATTGAAGGCTCTCAATAGTGGTCAGTTTCCTGCTGAAGTAAATCACACCTACATTACTCTAATTCCCAAGAAGAAACAACCTGAGTTGATTTATGATTTCAAGCCTATAAGCCTCTACAATGTGATATACAAGTTGATATAAAAAATCTTGGCTAATAGACTTAAAATGGTGCTACCAAAACTCATTTCCTTGTCCCAAAGTGCATTTGTTCCAGGAAGATTAATAATAGACAACATTCTGGTGGCTTATGAGCTTGTGCATTTCCTGAGATAGAAAAGAGTTGGTAAGAATGGTTTTATGTTTTTGAAACTTGATATGAGCAAGGCATACGATAGGGTGGAATTGGGGTTTTTAGAGACTGAGAAGATGGGTTTTGATTACAAATGGATAAACCTCATTATGTTCTGTGTGAGATCAGTATCTTTCTCAATTTTGGTGAATTGTGAGCCAAAGGGTCCAATTTATCCTAGATGAGGTCAGAGGTAAGGGGACCCTATCTCCCCTAACCTATTCCTCTTATGCACTAAAGGCTTAATTTCTCTACTGAAGAAGACAGGAGAGTATAAACAAGTGGAAGGCATATAAATCTACAAAGAGGCCCCAAAGATAAATCATTTTTTATTTACAAATGTCAGTGTGCTGTTTTGCAGGGCTAATTTGCAGACAAGTCAGAATTTTCAACACTTACTTGAGATCTATGAGAAAGCATTTGGACAGAAGGTGAATAGAGACAAGACTTCAATGGTTTTCAGCAAGAATGTACCTATCAGACAACAATAAGAGATTATGGTATTTTTGGGGGTTCAACAACATTATCAGTATGAAAAGTATCTTAGTCTTCCTTCTATTGTGGGTAGAAATAAAAAGAAAGCTTTCTCATAGCTAAAACAGAAGGTTTGGAACAAGCTAGCTGGATGGAAGTAAAAGATATTGTCCTAGGGTGGAAAAGAGGTTTTGATTAAAGCAGTTGCACTTGCTATCCCAACTTATACAATGAGTTGCTTCAAACTCCCTACCACTTTCTGCAATGAGCTTGAAAACATGATGGCCAAGTTCGGGTGGGGCCAAAAGTAGGATAAAAATAAGGTTAGATGGGTTAGTTGGAGAAAAATGTGTGAAACTAAAGCTAATGGATGAATGGGTTTCAAGGAGTTACAGGTTTTCAATGAGGCTTTACTTGCTAAACAAGATTGGAGGATCATGATAAAGGAATCTTCTCTTCTGCATATAGTGTGTTTAAAGCCAGATATTTCCTTCAAACCAGATTCTGCGACGCAAAACTAGGATCCTCACCTTCATATGTATGGATAGGGATATGGGAGTCTAAAAAGAACCTCCTGAATGGGTGTAGGTGGAGAGTGGGAGATGGAAAAGCTATAAATATATGGTCTGACTGTTGGCTCCCAGGCCATAGGTTGATTCCAATTTCATATCAAAGTGATGAAGCTAAATTCTCAAGAGTTGGGTGCCTCATTGATGAAGCTAACAGATGGTGGAATGTGGCAAGAGTCAGAAATATGCTCCCTCCTGGAGAAGCTAGTGAAGTCTTAAAAGTTTTCTTCAGTGCAGAAGGTAGACCAGATTGCATTATATGGGAACATGAAAGGCATGGAATCTTCAGTGTTAAGAGTGCTTATAGGTTCTTGCAATCCCTTGATCAGACCAGGCAAGTTGGTGAATGTCCAGATGCTGAAAATCATAGAAGGCATGGATGAAGATATGGAAGTTGCAGATCCCCAACAGAATTAAAGTTTTTGCTTGGAGAGCATGTAAAAATGGCCTTCCAACTCTACAGAAACGGAAGGAAAAGAAGATCATACAGGAGGCTACTTGCAAGTGGTGTGCTGAGGGGGAGGAGGATGTGAGGCATGTCTTATTCTACTGCCCTTTGTTGAAAGAACCCTGAAAGGTCTATTTACACGATCGACAGGTGTTTGATGAGAATTTAGATTTTTTGCAAATTGTATGGCATGTCATGACACAAGGTTTGAAAGGAGATTTGGAGAAGTTTTTTCTGATTGTATGGGGATTGTGTTACAAAAGGAATAAAAAATTCTTTGAGGACAAAGTGCTAGCTACTAAACAAGTAATTGAACATGCGTTGCCATTAGCTCATGAGTTCAAAGATGTTAAAGGTATTCATCCATCCAAACAGCTAAAAGCTTGCAGCTGGCAGCCTCCACCTCTCAGGGTGTTGAAGTTAAATGTTGATGGGGCAACTTTCAATAATCAATGTAAGGCAGGGGTGGGAATGGTCTTAAGAAATGATGCAGGAGGGGTGATACTTGCTGCTAGTAAGAAAGAAAATGTTGTAAATGACCCTATGGAGGTGGAATTGTTGGCTATTTTTTGTGGTCTACAAATCTGTCTCCCTCTAGGCATCCATGATCTGATTATTGAAAGTGATTCACTATTGATGGTGAATGAGATTCAAGTAGCAGAGGAGTCGAGGTCTTCATGGGGCAACTTAGTTTATGAAATCAAGACTATGATGAAGTTGATTCCAAGATGTTCAATCCAACATAAAGGAAGAATGGCTAATGAATCAGCTCATACTTTGGCAAAATTTGCCTGGCATCTAGAAGACTTGATAGTATGGTGGGATTATTTTCCTGATTGTATCTCACAAACTATTTGGTTTGATTCCTTGATGTAAGTGGAGTTGGTTATATATGCTATTAATGAAAGTATTTTCTTATAAAAAAAATTACACCTTGCTTATGTTGTTTTCTCAGAAATTTTCAAAATAAATTCCCAAACAAAATACTCACGACATTGAAATTACTATAAAGAAATTGATTTTCTCTTGTACCGCTCAACCTCTATTTCTAGTCGATGTCGAGTTATTTGAATATTCATTGCTGCTTATATCTTTTGAAGTTTTATTTTTAATCGGTTGACTCTTTTTCACCATATGCTAGAATTTTCGGGTCATACCAACAAAAAACCCGCAAGAATGCCCAGATAGCAAATTCAGCCAACACATATTAGCAAACAAGACTACCAACAAACATCTCAAAGTTTTGGAAACCAACAAACCGGCACCCCTTATTATCCTCTGTATGAGCAGTTCTTCGACATGTTTTAATACCACAATAACATATTGGATATTCATTTTAACGAGAGTTTCCTGAGCTTGCTAATATTACTACGTGACTCAAACATTGGGTAAAGCTGCTATTAATATGAATTGCAAAAATCCTTCACCCCCAGCAATATCTTGAGAACTATCAACCCCAGTAGTGTGGGGTGGGGTTGATATGGAAGTGGAGGTCTTAAGGTTTCATATGAAAGGGATGGGAGGGATGGAGGCGAGCGGCGATGGTAGCCTCAGTAGTGAGGGGGTTCGGCTCTGGCCTTGGGGAGTTAAGAACAGTGGGGCGGCGGTAGAGCATTTTCCCCCTTAGGGCTTCAGAATGAGAGGGTTTCAAAATGTGAATAGAGCCATTATCTCGTCGGTTTTGTCTTGTTTTTTCTTTTTTAATTATTTAAAAAAAAATTCCTTGATCAAAATGTTCAAAGTCGAAAACCACTGAGAACAATATGTTAATTTAGAAATCATTATCTTTTGTTGCTTATGTGTTTTTTAAATAGCAAAAATAAATAAATATATTTCACTACAAGAAATGCTGGTTTTTGCGGCGCTCAAAATCGCCGCGCATACATACACTAATCGCTGAAGGTGATTCCTTCCGGCGATTTTTAGATCGCCGCCTGTTCGACGAAATAAATATGCCTTTTCTGATACATCGCAGCGAAAGCCAAAACTCGCTGGGAAATCCACTTTTACCGGCGCGTTTCATTCGCCCCAAATAATGACATGACACGCCGCAAAAGAGTGTTTCTGTTTGGTCCAATATCGTTGGGAAAAATTAAAAGCGACGACATTTATCGTCGTAAATAATTCAGAATATTGCCGCAAAAAACTTTTTGCTTCTCCCAGCGATATTGTGATATCGTCGCTAAAATATAATTCACGTCAATAATGGTCGCCGCAAATGTTACGATGCTTATCACGACGATTTCAGTTTTCGTCGTGTAATCAGCTATACCTACGGATGAATAGTCGTCGCAAAGAATGTTATCACCGCAAATAATTGTCACGACGATTTCTCAAGTCGACGCAATAGTACTTGATGGAAGACCTGTATATTTGCAGCGCATATAAATCGCTGAAGGTGATTATTTTCGGCGATATAGCAGCACCGCTAATAGTTTATTACATCAATGTTTATGTTTGATTACAACGAGTTTGAATTCACCGCAAATATGCTTTGGTTCATTTTTTTTTTCTATTCGCCGTTTTGACTGGGGTTCGTTGTCACACTTATATAATTAATCTTGCAGTCACACATATTGCAACTTCTTATGCAATTGAGGTCAGCCAGAAGAATATATATTTAGTATCTTACCTGAAATAAGATACTAAATATATGTATTAAAAAAATAATAAACACCACAGAAATAGGAAACATTTTCAGCTCATATACTAAATACATTCATTCATTCAAAGTCAGTTACATAGAATTCACATTAATGTAATTATGGGCTACACTAGGGTGTACCAATATGCATCCAAAACCTACAATGCAACTACTAAATATCTTCTAAACAATATTATCTGAAAATGTGCACATTCATTCAATATTTGTCAATTGGCCTGCAGCTGAAATTATATCTACTCAGCTATTTCAATATGCACCTGGGGCATGAGGGGTGGGTAGAACAAGCTTCAACATGACTGCAACAATGCCCTTAAAATCTCAAAATTTCTGCATATTTGATCTTGCTATATCTCCAACTCCAATATCTGGCAATGATACACAAAAAAAGAAAAAAACAAGACCGTAACTACAAAATAAACTTCACTACTGTTTATTGTTATAAAAATACCAGAGCAATTATAATGAAACCTTTTCACAGCAGCAATTATACATGTATATATATATATATATATATATATATATATATAGAATGCAAGCACCGTGCATGATCAATTGAAAAAGTGAGTAAATATGATATTCACATGAAAAAAATAATTTTTTAATGGTAGACCGTATTATTTTTCAAAATGAGTATACGACGCTTACATAATTAACCTATGACTATATCTAACATTACTCTTGACTAAAAAATTGCAAACTAAAATGTCGTGGCTCATCTACACAGAATTGAGTACTCATCCTCACTAGAATAGGAGTGAAAATACTTTGTGGGTTCTACACTTTGGATCATTCGAAACATTTCATATTTGTTCAATTGATCATCATGATCTTCTTGTTAAGTGAAAAGTTCATTCATGCCCCTGTACAATTATAGAAGACATGGTCTAGCTCTGCCCATAACACAAGGAGGCCAGGGACCTAATTAAAACAAGCCCGTTACACGACCATTTTAAGTCACAGTATTGCATTAAAGCATTAACATCATCAGTCAAACATTACAGAACACTGCAACAATTTCCTGAGAGTAGAATAATTAAGAAATAGGAAGTATTTCCTGAGAGTATAAACTACAAGTTGCTAGCCACCATGCATCAAGAACAAAATACAGCAACTGCAAATTATATGTACAGCAACAGCTTCCAGCTATCTATATAATGGGTGAAACAGCCACAGAAACTTCATTATTTGAACTCCAAAAAAATAGCTAGTAACTTCTTTTTTGTATATTCTTGCCAATGTTTGCAAAACTTCATCTTTCCTATGCTAGCTTTGAGTTTCCTGTAAAAATAAATAGCTTTTTAAATTCTGGTGCCTGCATATATAGGTCTGGCCAGGGGCCAAATCCTGATGATGATCATGATCAAGAGGGGCATGATATGTATATGCAGCAAGTTGATCAAAAGATAGAGCCTACCCCATATAAAATTAAAGCGAAAATGCTGTCATTATCAACCACATGGGCAGTCCATAACCATATTGCAGTACCCACGATTTTCGTTAACCTTTTCAATTAAACTAATTACATTCAAAGACCGCGGATCGAATTTATGCTCTAATGCGTGGGTTTGGACAGTTTTTGTTTTTTCTTTATTCGTAGGCCAGGACACTGAAAAGGTAACAAGCTGCTAGGCACCTATATTTTAATTACATCGATTGAATTATATTATATATATAGTGTTTGCAAGTTGGCTAATTTAGTATTAGATCAATTTTTCAAAAAGATTGTTTGGTTATGTTTGTCAATGTGACGTGGATGAGTTTGGAGTCATTTCAAAAGATATACAACCAATCTGATTATGGTGTTTGTTACCATTATGATCTTATCCGATTATGCAAACCGATTCTGATATGCGTATCTCGATCTGGATTCTATGTTGATAGTGTTGAACTATTTTAAGAAATTAAGTAGATTTGTGCAAATATGGCACGAAACTTAGCTTTATTGGATTGGGGTAAAATCTGTTGTTTTCCCCCAAATAATCAATTCACGTTCATTTTTGTCGTTTCAGGAAATATTTCATTTTAAGTTTTGAAAGTGGTTTTGATTTCGATTTTGGCCAAATTTTTCCAGATTATTGTTTAATTACGTATTTAATTTTCAAGTAATAATTTAGATTTTCCATTTTGAAAAGTTCTCATAGTTTCGAATTTTGAAGCTATTTAAGCCTAGCTTATGGGCTTCATTAAATAATTTCTAATTTTATCATTAATCAATATTTTTCAGAATTTTCTCTCTATTTTGCATCTCTTCTCATTCTCAATCCTAGTTTCTATCCAACATACTTACAAGATCTAGGAAATTAGATGATCATCAAGTAGAAACAATTTGTGCTATAATCCAAAAAATTAAACTATCAACAGTACTAGTATATAACAGTTCTCTATTTTTATATCTGATTAGTGTTGGCATATATAATTTGGTAATAAAAAATTGTATTGATTTGTATAATATTCATGATACTTGGGTTCGAAATCTGAACTTTTTATGTGACATCCTCATTCAACGAACTTTAATTAGATGAATTTTGTGTTATACACACTTGAGACATATCGATCAATAGCCTAGCTATCATGTCATGAGCCACAACTATACAATTTTTCCAAATCTGCGATTTTGTGATTGAAAACTAGGATTTTCATGAACCCTAAACCTATACAGGAGCTCTTTTTTTCATGACATCCCAACAGACCCATTAATCAGAGCAAGTACTGTCATTAATCTCATGAGACAAGAGATAATTAACAAAAACCATTCATCCTCGTAATTCACTTCTTGAGATTGCATCAATTTTCACTTGTATTACAAGAAAAACATTTATATTATATGATTATATTGCGTAGTAATTAACTGAAATAATTGAGTTAAGTAAGTCCAATATTATTGAATCAAATTGACCAAATGCTAGATCATGAAGTGCGCTACGACTTATATAAATCTCTAATTACCTCTCTCCTTAATTTAGTAGTAAATGCATTTTAAAACCTAACCTAATTAGAGTCCTTATAGATCAAAATGTCCTTATTTGGTCTGTGCATTGATAATTTTTTACTATTCAGTCATCGCCGTGCATTGATGTCTCAAATCTAATGAGAGATCATCTCTATTCCGCGCGTTGTTGTCCCTGCTTACCTTTCTACGTATAAAAGAGAAAAAAATTTAATTGATTTAATGTCAAGATCATATTGCCTATCACATTTAAATTATAAATTATTATTTTATAAGACGATTTTAAAAATTATATATTTTAAACGTAAATAATAGAATTAAAGGAAAGTGAAAACAGAAAAAATGATAAAGAAAAAGAACCACGACAACAAAAACCTTGGAAAATTACAAAAACTATATAATATGTGCGCACTAGCTAGCTAGATATCATGCATGTACTTTCGCTTGTGCACATATTTATGATCTGTTGATCTTGTTGCTTATTATTTTATCATGCATGATGTCCTTCACAAACGTCTAAGATCACCAAAATCTTCAGAAAATTAGAAGAAAATGAAAGAAATTGATTGATAAAGAAGATCGTGCATGTACTACTACTATACGATCGATATCTAGTGAAGATTTACTTGTTTGTTTGTTGAACTAATTTAATCTCTTAAATTATTTATAAAGATAAGAATCACCATCGATCCTTCATTTTCAGTACTTGATATACATATATATATATAGACGCGCACACACACACACTTTAATTCATGAAACCGGCCACCTTTTCGCGGCCCGGTTAATTAATTAATATTTGACCTGTAAATAGTAATTTTATCAAACATGTTAGTTTAATTTTTTCATTAACATTCTTATATATATAAAACTTAAGGATATAGTTTTTTTAAACGTGGATCGCATGTAATTATTTATCTTTTAGTTATATTCTTTTCTAATGAAAGAGAGAACTATTACTTAAATTAATAGTTATAATACTATTTGATCATTAACTTTAATTAAAAAAAAAGAGTATTAATTTATTATTACTTTGTTATGAATAATAGTATTAATAGTATTACTTTGTTAGGTACTGATCTTGATCATCAGTTTTTCCGGCCTTTTATTATTTTACTTTACTACGAAAATGGATTCTTGTGTCGAAAGAAAGAAAGGAGTACTCATCATGATCATATAATGATTGGTCCAAAATCAATTATCCTAGGTTTAGCCATTTCATTAAAGATCAAATATATATGTATTGACATAAACTATATATATATATATATATATATATATATATAATCAAAAGTAGTACTACTTCTGTTTAAATACATAACATAATATATATTTAATAACCATATATATAATATATATGTATAACCTGTCAAGAAAAGTCTTTCATGCTATCATGCAGGATTCTTATGATCTATTCAAAAGATCAAGAGATGAAATAATATAGTTTTCCTGATCAGACAACTTTGCAACTCAATAATAATTAAATAAAAGTAGTTAGATTTTGCAATTAGCGATTAAAAAAAGAGTTTAAACCGCTATTGGCTGGCCTCATGGTATAGGCACAAATTAGGCGATCGATCAGCTTGTGACTATTATTAATGGTCGAAGAATAAGAGGACAAATAACCTGACACTTGATCTTTGGTAGGTTAATTTATCTTGTGACATTTTTAGAAAAGGCTAATTAATTAATGATCTTTAATTGGTAGCAAAACAAATTAATTAATTCCCACAGTGAGATCAGTATCAACGACCTACTTAATAATTAATTTACTGGTGGAGTCCTCACTGGGGTGAGGTTTTTTTCTCTCGACTTAGAGGAGAGTCTCTCAGGTTGGGCTTCCTTGCCTGAAGAGTTGGTGATGGCTGAACAATTGACAAAGTAATGGGAAGGTTTTAGCCTTACTGAGTAGGAGAGTTCAGAAGTCAAGGCGGAGTCATCCATCCTTCACAAGGCTAAGGAAAGAGGCAGGTCCTGTTTGTTAGCCATGGTCATTGCAGACAAAGTTGTCAACCGAGAAGCATTCAAGATGACCATGTCTAAGATATGGAACACGTTAGGATGGATAGAATTCTCTGACGTGGGGGAAAACAATTTTTTGTTAAAATTTCAAAAGGAAGACGACAGACAGAAGAGCATCCAAGGAAGGCCTTGGTCTTTTGATAGATGGTTGGTGTGCTTCCAAGATTTGAGGGTGACTTATTTTTGAATGTCATCCCTTTTCAGAAGGAAGTTTTTTGGATGCAAGTTCATAATATGCCTCTTGCTTGTATTACAAAAGAGGTTGGAATGAAGGTTGGGGAATGCGCAGGGAAAGTGGTGGATATTATTGCTGATCAATGGGGGATTGGGTGGGGGACATTCATGAGACTCAAAGTGGAAGTGGACATCTCCAAAGCTTTGGCGAGTGGTACTTTTTAAAATTATGATAGTCACCAAATATGGCTGCCATTCAAGTATGAAAGACTACCAACTTTTTGTTTAAGTGTGGACCTATCAAGCATATTAATAAGTTATGTCAAAAAGTGTCTACTGTTAGAAGAGAGGATGTTGATAGTCACCAATATGGTCCATGGCTGTGTGCTACTGCCACTCATTTTAATAAATTTAGTCAAAAGAGGTATGGAGGGGGAGGTGATAGTGTTGAACAGACCACTGAAAAACCATGGCAGGATGGGCAGTGTGGAGAGGATGATGCTCCAAAAGGAAAGGATCCTATGCAGGAGGATTTTCAGGAAGTCAATAAGGAAAATAGTATTCATAAGGTAAGTGTTATTATCTTGTCAGAGGAGAATCGTGTGGTGGGGGGAGAGGTAGCTAAGGGAGAAATAAAGGAGGGAATGGGAGGGCTGGGAAAGGAAACTTTATTCAAAATTGATGAGTTACCTATTAATAATGGGGTCAGAGTTCCCGAAACAGAACGAGTCACAGAAAAGGAAGAGGCTAAAATTAAGGATCCAGCTTCTAATCGAGATTAGCAAGAGGTCAAAGCTAGTGCCACATCAGAAGACTCCACTCTGGCATCACACATAATCATCTGGACCAGTTTTTGACTGAGCAAGCTCAAATTCTAGAAAACACAAAGAAACGAGTCAATTGGAAAAGAAGAGCTAAAGACAAATTTTATGATGAGCATGTTACTGAGAGGAAGGAGCAGATGCAAAATTGTGATGAGAGGAAAAGGAGGAGGGGAAGTGCAGAGGCTGAGGCTTCTGAGCTATTTGGTTTTAAGAAACAAAAGACTGATCAAGTGGTGGTACTGGAGACTTATGTTAAGGATTTGGTGGAGGCTGGTTTTTAGCCCCACCAACAGCAATGAGTTGCCTAAGTTGGAACAGCCGAGAGCTTGGGAACCCTCGGACAGTTAAAGAACTTCACTTTTTGGTGAAGAATAAGGTCCCAAATTTTTTTTTCCTGATGGAAACAAAATGTAGAAGATCCAAGGTATAGAAAATCAAGAGGCTACTGAATATGGAAAACTGTTTTGTTGTGGATTTTTAGAAGCTGATATTGAAAAATTGTTGGATGAGGAGAATCTAAAATGGAAACAGAGAGCAAAATATAAATGGCTTAGCGAAGGAGATAGGAATACTAAGTACTTCCACTAGTGTGCTTCTCAAAGAAGAAAAGTCAATAGGATCGGCAAGCTTATTGATGACAGAAGTCAGGAAGTTTCCAATGCAACTGCAATATGTCAACAATTCCAAGATTTCTTCCAGGAGCTTTTCACGACTACTAGTCCCCAGAACATTGATGGATGTTTGGCAGCCACTAGACCCAAGGTCACAAATGAAATGAACCAAGCATTGTTGAGGCCGTACTTTGCTCAGGAGATTGAAGAAGCTTTGTTCCAAATGGATGGCTTGAGCTCACCTGGACCTGATGGTTATCCAGCAGCCTTCTATCAACAAAATTGGGAAGTGGTGGGGAGGCAGGTCAGTGAATCAGTTCTTTATGTGCTTAATTCAAAAGGCAACATGAGTGTCATTAATAATACTTTTATTGCATTAATTCCAAAAAAGAAGCATTGTACTAAAGTTTCTGATTTCAGGCCAATATCTCTTTGTAATGTATTATATAAGATTATCTCCAAAGTCATAGCAAACAGGCTCAAGAAGATACTTCCTAGCATCATTTCTCAGAATCAATCAGCTTTCATTCATGGAAGACTTATCTCGGATAATGTAATAATTGCTTTTGAGGCTTTGCATTCAATGAACTGTAAAATGGCAGGAAGGGAAGGGTATATGGCAATGAAACTTGACATGAGCAAAGCATATGATCGGGATGAATGGTCTTTTCTCAGAGCTGCTCTCTGTAAAATGGGGTTTGATGTTGCTCGGGTAGAGTTGGTGATGAGGTGTGTGGAATCAGTGTCTTACTCCATTCTAGTCAATGGTGTCCCTCAAAGTGAATTCAGACCTTCATGGGGCATTAGACAAGGTAATCCATTATCACCTTATCTGTGGCGCCCCCAATCCCCCTTATAAAAATACACGGGGATCGAGACACCAGGATGGTGACAACACGGTCACACATCCCACCGAAGTGCCAGTGTGTGTACATGCAACGGTGTACAAATAAAATGACGCAGCGGATAGTCAACTAAGTACCAGAATTTAAAATACAATTTAAATATCCGAAGAGGTTTAAAAGCAGTTATACAGTCATCCCAAATATATATTACAAAAGGTAAATACATAAAAGACTAGGATAATAAATATCGATGCACGAGAGCAATCCCAGATCGCTCTCCCAACGGAGCCAAAGCCTAAGACTCATTATCCTCATCTGCATCAAAATCTGCGATACCATAAAACGGTACCGCAGGTAAGTATAACCCAAATAACCACGTAATAAAAATGCATTAAATGCGACCAACATGCATGTATAAAAAGAAATATACATTTCTCTCAAAACATCATTTTTCCTCGAAAACGATTGATTTCAACACACGCCAAAAATCCCATTGGCCCAAAAATAATCCGTAAAACATTTTCCCAGAAAAATGATTTACACAAAACTCAACCATTTATCGGACACTGTAGGCGGGAATCGCAGGCGGGACAATACCACCATCCCTGCTTACCACCATCCCTACCGCGTGCACCGTAGGCGGGAATCACAGGCGGGACACAACCACCATCCCTGCTTACCACCATCCCTACCGCGTGCACCGTAGGCGGGAATCACAGGCGGGACTCTACCACCGTCCCTGCTTACCACCATCCCTACAGTTCCTTTCCACACAATGAATACTTAACACACACAACGAATACTTAACAGAGCACTGTAGGCGGGAATCACAGGCGGGACTATACCACCATCCCTGCTTACCACCATCCCTACCGCGTGCACCGTAGGCGGGAATCACAGGCGGGACTACACCACCATCCCTGCTTACCACCATCCCTACAGTCTCTTTTCCCTTTTTCTCAAATCAATCAACCCAAACGAATCCAATTTCTCACACATGAAATCATAACTTTTCCAAATCACATATGCACATGAATGCAATACACGAAAACCCAGTTTTCTTTACAAACATGATCATGCATGAAATATTGATATATACATGCACCAACACAAATTTACAACCATCAATATTTAAACCAATCAAATCCAACCAAACCAACTCAATCATCAAACCAACTAACTCCCGTACTCCTCGGACTCAGTCCGGCATGTCAAACAAATACAGTGAAATATGTTAGTGCAAAAATACATTTAAATTACGAAAGTTCTTTGGAGAAATACTTACAGTGCAATATAATAATTTCCGGAGGATCACGAAGCTGCAAGTGGTGATGTCTGAGCAACACCACAGTGTAAAATACACTGTGGCCGTGGGTCACAGATGCCCACTTTTCAACGAAGACAAACTAAGACCCAAAAATGATAGGGTAGGGCCTAGAGAGGTCGGTGAAGCCAATGGTGGTGGTGGTTTGCCGTGGATGACGGCGCAAGGGGCGGTTTTAGGCCAAAAAAGTGCAAATCGGAAATGTACTTAGTGTGGCTTCACCGGTGACGGATCTAAGCCGGGGTTGGGTCCATTGGGTTGCCAAGAGGTCGAGGATGAAGTGGTGAAGAGATGGTGGCCAATGGTGGTGCGACGGCGGCGCAACGGCGGAAAGAATGCCGCGGCTTCGTGGGGTGCGTGCGGGCTACCGGCGGCGAGGTAGGGGCTGAGATTTGGGGGGTGAGGTCGCCGGCCGGTGGGGGAGCTAGTCGGCCGGGCGGTGTCGCGCACGGCGGCGCGACGGCGGTGGGTTGGGTGGAAAGACGAAACGCACGGGGAGAGAGAGGGAGAGGCTGGGCTTCGCGCGCGGGAGAGAGGAAACCGAAGGAGAAATAAGGAAGAAAAGAAAAGAAAGGGAAAAGAAAAGGAGGAAAGAAAAATAGAAGGAAAAGAAATGAGGTCCAATCCTCATAACTTGGGTCACAAAAATGATCCAACGGAAACGATTTTAAAACCACAAGTTAAATAAAATAATTTAAACGTAATGGTAAAGTCAAATTGAAATAATTAAATCCCACAGTAATTAATTTAAATATTAAAAGCAATTTAAATGCATAACAATAAATAAATATTAAGAAAGCACATAAAAATAATTTTTCACCAAATTCAAATCATAGAAATAAACTCACTAAAAATCAACCAATTTTAAAATAAGAGGATAAAATTTTGAATCCATAAAAATAATTCCTTCAGTTAAAATACACTAAAATACGGGGTGTTACATTATCTCTTCATAATGTGTGCTGAAGTTTTGAGCTCTATGATCAATAAAGGGGTAGAGGAGGGAGGGAGACATTACAGGAATGCCTTTTGCAAGGGGTAGAATCAGAATTTTCCACTTGTTTTTTGCTGATGATAGTTTGTTATTTTGCAAGGCAAATGCATTAGAATGGGGTAAGTTGCATAATATCCTGAAAACTTATGAGGAAGCCTTAGGTCAAAGATTGAATCTTGAAAAAACTTCAATCCAATTCAGTAGAAATACTACTAAGGCAACACAGGATTTCATCCTTAGTATTGCAGGAGTGAGGTCCTCAATGGCTTATGAGACGTATCTTCGTTTACCAACTGTTGTTTGCAAAGCAGGAGAGAAATCTTTCAGAGATATCCTGGATAGAGTCAGAATGAGGGTCAGCAGTCAAAGGGTAAAATTTTTATCTCAAGCAGGGAAGGAAATATTCATCAAGGCTGTTGTGCAAGCTCTCCCAACATATAGCATGTCTGTTTTTATGCTCCCTGCCAAACTTCTTTGAAATTTAAACAGCATTATGCACAACTTCTGGTGGGGGCAACATGAGGCAGAAAGAAAGATTCATTAGGTGGCTTGGAGCAAGATGGGAAGATCTAAGGTTGATGGAGGGATGGGTTTTCGAGACTTAGAAGACTTTAACCTTGCATTACTAGCAAAACAAGGATGGAGAGTGATTCATAACCCATCTTCTCTAGTTTCACAGGTTCTAAAAGCAAAGTATTTCCAAGAGACTTCATTTTTGAATGCTAAATTGGGTCAGAAACCATCATACATATGGAGGAGTATGCTGAAAGCAAGGAAACTAATTTAAGCTAGCTCTTATTGGAGAATTGGGACTGGTGAAGAGGTCAGAATTTGGGGAGATAAATGGTTACCAAAGACCATACCATCAGTAGTTAATAGCCCAGTTTCTCAACTTGATGACAATGCTAAAGTTCAGGAATTGATAAAGCCAGGGGAAAAGCGATGGAATATGGAGCTTGTGGAGCACATTTTTAACAAAGAAGATGCAGATATCATTGCTCAAATCTCAATCAACTCATCTACTAGTCCTGACCAATTGATATGGAAAGGCACCTCCTCAGGATTTTTCACAGTCAAAAGTGCATATCATATGCATCATGAGATGAACCAAGCACTTAGAGGGCAACCCTCGAGCAGTAATAATTTCAAGTAGATTTGGAAAATTCTATGGCATCTACAAGTCATACCAGGAGAAAAAGTTTTTATGTGGCGAGCCTACTTAAATGCACTTCCAACTCATTCAAATCTTTTAAGAGGAAGACTGTTGATCATCCAAAGTGCTCAATATGCGAGATAGAGGAAGAGACAATAACACATGCTTTATAGGAATGTGAGTCAGCAAGAGATGTTTGGAGCCAATGTTCCAAGAGCATTCAGAAAAGCCATTTCTCACATATGGAATTTTTGGAGCTTTTTGAAGCTATTGCAGAAAGTATGAGTTCTGAGTGCATTCAAGAATTTGTTATGGTAGCAAAGCATATTTGGTGCAGGAGAAATGCGTTCATTTTTAGCCAAGGTTTTAGACATCCTAATCAAGTTGTCAAGGCTGCTAATCAGAACATGAGAATGATGAAAGAATTGGAAATGTAGAAAACTGTCTCTTCAGCACATAGTAACAGCAACATTATTGATTGGCAGCCACCTCCTATGCATTTTTACAAGCTTAATTGGGATGCGACAGTGGACAAGACTAGAGCTAAAGTTGGGATTGGTACAGTAGTAAGAGATTGTGAAGGAAAAATAATAGCAACAATGAGAAGAAACCAAAGCCTCCTTCCTCTTCCTTCTTTGGCTGAAGCATATTGGGCACTGCTAGCAGTGGACTTTGCACTAGACTTGGGGTTAACAAAGACTATATTTGAAGGGGATTCTCTACAAACAGTCCAAGCTTTGAAGAAAGAGGAGGATCAACTGTCCAGCTTTGACATGTATGTCTCTGAAGCCAATATGAAACTTAGAAATCTTGTTACTTGGAATGTCACTCATGTCAAGAGAAGTGGCAATGTGATGGCTCATGTATTGGCACAAGATGCCCTAGTCATTTATGATGTAATGGTTACTATGGAGGATATTCCCCCATGTATTTCAGATCTGATTTAATGGAACAAGCATTAATGCTTCCTTTCAAAAAAAAAAAACAACCTACTTAATAATTGATCATTATGGACGCATCGATATCTGATCATTGCTACCTGTCATGTACTAGTGCTTATAAGTCTAGAGAAGTTTTTTTTTTCTTTTTTTTTTTAACTGTAAAAGTATACTTCATTCATCTCATTATCAATTTGTAAACAGTTTGTCAAACAGAAACTCCCTACACACTTCCTCTAGGCATTCCTCAACCTAAACTAATTCATCTCTAAATGGAAAAGACAGTTTTGCCAACTTATGAGCAACCTTATTACCCTCCCTATGAACATGTATAATATCCAACCCATCCCTACAAACAAAGTTAGCACTAATATCATCTATAAGATGTCCATACCAGGAACACATATCATCTCTACTATTGACAGCTTTCACCACTACCTGTGCATCCCCCTCAAATATAACATTAGTCAAGTTTAGCTCAACGCACAACTCCATTGCCCTCCACAGAGCTAGGATCTCAGCCACCACTGGTTTAGACAGACCATCTTTATTCATTTGAGAAATCAATGCTTCCCCCCTTGAGTCTCGGATGATGATACCTACACCCATCCTTCTGCATTTCAAATCCAAAGTAGCATCACAATTCAGCTTGATTATGTTATCCTCTTGTGCCTTCCACCTGATCTGATCTTTCCCCACCCTTTGGGAATCAACTTCTAATCTGGGCCCCTCTTGTCCCTTCTGAAACTCGTCTAGGCTTCTCTTTCCACCTTGTGCCAAAACACTTGTACTTGTGAAATTTTGTTCAAAAACAAACTTATTCCTTCGCATCCATATGCATCTCATACTAATAGCCACCCATTCTAATACTTCTTCTGATAAGCTCTTACTTAGAGATCCCCACAACACCATAAAATCCTCATCTGAACAATACCATTTCTGAATTGGGCCAGGGAATTCCAACCACAAATCCAAAAGCATTGCACCCCCAAAGCACATGTGCCATAGTCTCCACCTCCCTTACATAGATAGGACAAAGCTGGGACTCACATATCTTGCTCATAAACAAGTTCTTCTTAGTTGGAAGGCATTCATTCAAGGCCTTCCACAAGAAGGTCTTCACATAACAGGAACATTCAGCCTCAACAACCTCCTCCACTCATCTTTCAAATCATCAACACCAGAGAACTCCCCTCTCCCCCTCTGCTTTCTTTCCATCTCTAGTTGATATGCACTTCTTACAGAGAAAACCCCATTTTTTGAGTGAAATCAAATCCTCCTATCAGGAAGACTAGTTAAGTTAACAAGGATACCACACTAGCTCAGCTTCCTCTTTACAAAGAATGGCTCTTACCAGACCCTCATTCCAACCTCGACCCCCCTCAACAAACAATTCATTAACCCGAGAGTCTTTGTTAAGAATTTTAACTGGAGATTGAATACAAAAAGTAGCAGGTTTTGGGATCCATCTATCCCCCCAAATCCTCAGACTCTGACCATTTCTCACCCTCCAAACAAGCCCTCCTTTAACAGATCAAATGCCCCCCACAAACTTCTCCAAATTAAAGAGGGTCTATTGCCTAACCTTGCCTCTAGAAAATCAGAATTGTTAAAATATTTCTCTTAAGAACCCTGGCAGCCAGAGAAAATGGATTTGAGAAAACTCTCCAGCACTGCTTAGCTAACATAGCCTGGTTAAAACACTCCAGGTTTATAAATCCCAAACCACCTTTATCCTTTGCCAACCCATCTTGTCCCAACTTCTCCAGTGATTTTTTTTTTTTATCATTTTGCATATGGCCCCACAAGAAGCGAGCCATCATCCCAGCCAGCTCCTTACAGAGTCTCACATGAAGCTTAAACACACTCATATGATAAGTAGGAATAGCCTGCACCATTGCTTTTAAAAGAACTTCTTTCCTAGGAAAGGATAAGAAATGGCTTTTCCAACCATTCAACTTCTACCACACCTTATCTTTAATGCCTCTGAAAGCATTGTATTTAGATCTCCCTACCATAGTTGGCAACCCCAAGTACCTCTCATAACTATTGCTACTGCTGGCTCTCACTTCCTTTAACAACTGTTGTTTCACCTCCACACTCACATTAGAACTAAAAAATATATCAATTTTATTTCTGTTAATACATTAGCCTGAGGCAGCTTCATAAATCCCCAACAAATTATTGAGCCTTCTCCATTCAGCTAAGTTAGCCCTCCCAAAGATAACACGGTCATCAGCAAATAGGAGATGAGAAATCCGCATCCCCCCTCTAGCCACTTTTACCCCTCTAGTATCACTTGCACTTTCAGCTTGCTCCAACAGCGAACTAAATTCTTCTACACACAGCAAAAATAGGTAAGGGGATAGTGGGTCCCCTTGCCTAAGTCCTCTAGATGGTAGGAATTTCTCCCCAGGTTCACCATTCACCAAAATGGCATAAGAAACAGACTTAACACACCCCATAATCATGGCAACCCACTTCTCCTCAAAGTCCATCTTCAACATCATAGACTCTAAAAAAACTCAATCCACCCTATCTTATGACTTGGACATATCTAGCTTAATAGCCATATGACCAATCTTCTTCTGCCCCTTGCCTTCATCGAGTGTAAAACCTCATCTAATATTTGTATCAGGCCTTTTATATATGAGTTTGAGTCTTTGCACTCTTTAATATTTGTATCAGGCCCTTTTTATATGTAGGGATAAACTTTAATTACCTTATCTAAAAAATAAACAAATAATTAAGATCCATTCACTACAACAGAATGTGTATTTTGTGACAGAGAAAACTGTCACAAAAAAATGGCAAACTGTCACTAAAAATTTTTGGTGACGGTTTGAAACCGTCACCATGACCGTCACCTAAAGTGCGTCACAGAAAACATTTGGTGACGGTTTACTGTACAACCGTCACAAAAAATATTTTTAGTGACGGTTGGAAGTGTTCCGTTCGGTACAACGTTCGAACGTTCATTTTTTGGTGACGGTTATGAACTGTCACAGAAAATCACGTTCGAACGTAAAATAAAACGTTCGGACGTTATACCCGACCGATTGGCGTTCGAATGAGAGAAGTTGACGTTCGTTGGATATCGTGTTCGAACGTATAAATTTACGTTCGAATGTTAATGCGTCCGAACGTTAATTACATTAAACGTTCGAATATTTGTTCGAACGTAAACGTAAATGTTCAAACGTAGCGCGTTTAATGTTCGGACGTATACTCGAATGTAAACGAAGGAGCGTCCGAATGCAAGTTTTTTGTTCGAACGTTAGTCGCTTTACCGTTCGAACGGTTTGTTCGTTTTAGCGTGAGTACGTTCGAACGTATAGTTTAACGTTCGTACGATTCAATTGTATTTACGTTCGAACGTTTGTTACAGTGTGAACCAACGTTCGAACGATTTTTATTTACATTCGAACGTACAGATCAGAAATACTAATTTCATAAAATTTAAAAACATATATAATACCAATAGTATCATATTACATACCCAATTAAGAAGTAAGAATGTCTTATAAAAGTACAAAATTAGATATTAAAACTAGTCAGAAATATTGATAAAATTTATTTCTTCTTTTTCCCTCTCCCACGGGGATTCTGTTGCAACGACATAACACGTTCCATTTGCACCATCATCTCCCGTTGCACTTGCTCTTGCACTTCATTGCGTATTCTTTCCTCCTGGTCTCTCTGTTGGTCCTGCAAACGCGTCTCTAAATGAGACTGTCGTTCTAAGAGAGACTCTAACTCTTGTTGCCTAGACCTCATATACTCATTCTCACGCCGTGCAGCTTCTAAATCTGCCGTAAGATTATTAATTTGTGAAGCCGATGAGGTTGAGGAGGATGAACATTTATGCTTGATAGATCGTCCCAAACCTCTTGCCATACTAGACTGCGGCCCGAGCACTTGCGTGAATATGTCTATGTCACTAGGAGATGATTCCTCAGAAGCCGACTGCATCTCCAACATTTTGCTCTGCAATTTAAAAGGTAATGATCGTAAATAATTAGTAACGTATTAAAAGAAATAGAAATAAGAAATAAACTATTAAAATATTATATAAATAATTTATTTAACAAAATTAACACTGCTTACATAATTATCTGCAGCGATAGGATCCATCCACTCACTATGCTCATTAGTGTGAGCAGCAGCATAGACATGAATGAGGGAAAAGTTTTCAGGATCATCACGTTTCTAACAAAGCGAGAATATTAGCAATTTTAAAAAGATAATATTAGTACGTACTTATCAGAAATAATATCAGGAAAATAAATGAATTCTATAATTTTTTAATTACCATTTTTTCAGCAAGACGGTGGAATGACCTTGAACCGGCACGATGGTGGACAGTCATAACGGATCTATTCTGTGCATTTGTAGAACTCAAGTGCTACAAAATATATTAAAAATGTTAATTGTAATATGTATACATATAATATATAAAACGAATATGAATGTAAATAATTAAAAGAGATAAATGTAAAATACCTGATAATCTGGAGATGCGAAAAGATCACAACACTTTCTCCAATCATCTAACTTCATCTGCTGAAAAGGAGACTGCGCAGCCTCTTCCAACGTCTCAAACTTCTTGAAGTGGTCATGACATCGTCCTTTGTGACGTCGGAATAGTGTAGCCATCAACTCATTCACGGTTCTCAAATCCTCGCTACGGCCAAAGTCGAGGTCGAATTCATCCTAATAAGGGAATCAGGTAAAAAATATAATATATTAATCTAGGTGAAAAAAATGTACTGAAAAGTAAACTCACCAGCACACGACTTCGAATGTGCTCCTTAATCTCATTCGGAACATCTCGCCATGAGCGCACATAAAATGGAGCATAAGCTCGAACTAATGTGCCAATATAGGAGGAAAGCGCTGCTGCACTATCATCCACTCCTCCAGTGGAATTATCAGGAATTGTGATCTTCAGTTTACCATGCCTTCTATTTTTTTCAAGAGAGATTCCACGTGTATAGCCACGACCGCGACGTGCAGATGCATCAACTACATGATAATAGATATACTATAATTATAATTATATAGTTATTGAGAAAAAAGTATTAACTATATATATAATTATCAACGACAATATTTCCTTACTGGTAGGTGTCGACTGGCTGTTGTTCTCTTCTGTGTTAGCTTGATCTTCAGGAACGGATTCCTCGAGTGGGAAGTCCTCAATGGGTTCAGGACTTGGACTTGGCGGAGGCACATTTCTTCGTTGTCGTTTTGGCGGCATTCTTGAAAATAATTAACGTTCATCAAAGAAAATTAATTAGAAGAAATTATGAAAATTCAAGATATTTTATAGTCACCTATATGAATAAAATATTTAGTACTTTTATTCTTCAGATGAATTTTCCATGCTTGTTTCAGAATCTCCATCAATAACATCTTCATCATCATCATGCACCTCTTCTTCATCATCTTTATCCACCTCCTGCCCGGATTCTGATTCGTCTTCATCTTCTGACTCGTCTTCTTCTTCTTCCTCCTCACTGACTTGAATTGAATGATCATTTAATACAGACGGGTCGAGATGTACGGGTGGGACATCATCTCTACACAAGGGGAGCAACTCGAGTGCACCGAGGTCAACAAACAAGTTAATACCCTCTCCATCTTCCTGGTATGCCTCAACAATCGGAGTGTCATCTTCATCTCCACTATTCTCGTAATCTGCACCCGTTCCTGCTTCATATATATTTCGAGGAACAAATTTTTGTACGACTCGCCAAGTTATCTCCCCACTATCTTCATCAGCACTTTTCATTGGATCAATCAAGTAATAGACTTGGGTAGCTTGACAAGCCAATACGAATGGATCATCTTCGTACCATTTAGATGCAGTATTGACACTCGTAAAGTGATTATCCCTATGTATCGAAACCCGACCACCGCCTAGATCCCACCAATCACATTTAAAGACATATGTTACAGACCCACCCAGATATTTCAATCCGATAATATCACGTATGACACCATAATAGTCAATATCATCTGTTCCATGACTCCCCTCGACCAACACACCACAATTTTGAGTCTTTCTATTACGTTCACGGTCCAAAGTATGGAATCTATAACCTCGGACCGTGCATGCAGTATATCGAAGTGCTCTATTTGAGGGACCACGGGCCAATGCATACAATTCAGAAGAAATTGATCCGGGATCACGAGCACGTTGTTCCAAAATCTATAAATTGAAATAGATTATATTGATTATTTCATTATCCAGAGTTAAAAATTTCACAATATAACATATATATAATTTTAGTTCATACACGTTCTTCAAACCATCCGGGAAATTCTTCCTCGTGTCTTGCCTCTATATTTTCTACGCCTTCCGTCCTAAGTTTGTCCATGTGGTCACTGTTATAACATGTTGCAAAAGAAGTATATTTTGAGCACAACAATTCTAATTAATTTAAAGAAAACTATAATTATTCAAAGAAATGAAATGACATACCTAAGATAATCATCAATCTCTCGGCAGTTATTTAGCACATACCACCGAACTTTACCCAACTCTCCATCAATTAAATCGTAACCTGTTTGTGCACCCAAGGGTCGTACATTCTGGGAAAACACTGATAGCTCACGAGGAGGCGGAGTAGCAAGATCAGCATTTCGCTCTTGACGATTAAATCGTGTCTCAACACCACGAAGATATAGAGAGCAAAATGTTAACCATTCATCGTGTATATATGCCTCTGCTATTGAACCCTCAGCTTTGGCTTTATTCCCAACAGTGCGCTTCAATCGACCCAAATATCTTTCAACTGGATACATCCAACGGAACTGCACCGGTCCACCCAGAAGTACCTCTCGCGGTAAATGTATTGCTAAATGGACCATGACATCAAAAAATGATGGTGGAAAGATCTGCTCGAATTTACATAGTATAGTAGCAATGTCTTCTTCCAATTTCGACAACACATCTCGATTTACTACCCGAGTGCACAAATCCTTGAAAAACATACATAGTTCAGATATGGCCACACGTACATTAGATGTAAGCTTCCCACGAATTCCCACAGGTAATAACTTCTGCAAAAATACGTGACAATCATGACTTTTCAATCCATTGATTTTCCAATCATCAGGACTCACGCATCTACCAATATTTGAAGCATAACCATCTGGCAACTTCACACCTTGCAACCATTTGCAGAAATCCATCCTCTCCTCCCTCGTCATCGTAAAACATGCATGCGGCATGACCACCCTGTTGCCTTCCACCCGTAAATGCAGATTATGTTTAATTCTCATTCTCTCAAGATCTTTCCTCGTCTTGATCGTGTCTTTCGTCTTTTTGTTAATACTCATCAATGTACCCAGTATATTATCACAAATATTCTTCTCTATATGCATTACATCCAAACTATGTCGCAACTTGCATGACGACCAATACGGCAAGTCAAAAAAAATACTATGCTTTGTCCAATTCAATTCTGGTACGGCTCGTTTTCTCTTGTTCTTTCCCCGACCTTTGCCAAAATTGTTCGCTCTAACATGTTCCAGTTGTTCCACTATCTCTTCTCCAGATAACTCTTTTGGTGCAATCCTATCCTCTACTCTCCCATCAAACTTGGCACATTCTCTTCTCCATGCATGATTTGCTGGTAAATAACGTCGATGACCCATGAAACACAACTTCTGAGAAAATTTTAGCCACTCACTAGCAGTTTCTTTATTACACGTCGGACACGCTAACTTCCCTTTCGTACTCCAGCCGGAAAGATTCCCATACGCCGGAAAATCATTTATGGTCCACATTACCGCAGCATGCATCTGAAAAGATGTCGACTTAGATGCATCATAAGTTCTAACCCCTGTTTCCCATAACTCTTTCAGCTCTTCAATCAACGGCTGCATGAATACGTCAATATCATTCCCAGGTGATCTAGGGCCAGGGATGAGTAAAGTTAACAAAAAGTTTGGCGCCTTCATGCACCTCCATGGTGGAAGATTGTACGGAATCAATACCACGGGCCAAGTGCTATAACTTGTACTCATATTCCCAAAAGGGTTGAATCCATCGGTTGTGAGTCCCAGGCGCACGTTCCGAGCTTCTAACCCGAACTCTGGATACTGATTATCGAAAGACTGCCACGCAAGTGAATCAGCTGGATGCCTCATATACCCGTCATTCTTAACTCTTTTCTCCTCATGCCACCTCATATCATGAGCTGTTTTCTTACACATATATAGTCTTTGCAACCTAGGTTTCAAGGGAAAATACCGCAACACCTTAACCGGAACGTTTTTCTTACCTTTCCACCTCGACTCTCCACATACAGGACATGCTTGTTTCTCCTCGTTCTCCTTCCAGAACAATACACAATCATTCTTGCATGCATGTATGGACTTGTACTCAAATCCTAATCCCTTTCTCAACTGCTTCGCTTCATAAAAGTTCTTAGGCAATGCAGACCCTTCGGGAAGCACCTCGTTAAATAAGTCCAATACCATGTTTATTGCTTTCGTCGACATCCCACACAATGATTTAATGTGAAGCAACCGCACAATAAACGACATTTTCGAATGTTTTGTACAACCTGGGTAAAGCTCGCGCTTTGCATCTTCCCACAGTGAAGGGAAATTTTCACAATCAGTCCCTGATCCACCAGTTGAGGCATTGTCGTTAACCTCATCCATAAACATCCCAGCTCCAATATCACCCAACATCTCCTCCATCTCATCATGCTCATAATCATCATCCATGTGCCGCAAATAATTGTGATGATCGACCAATACATCTGCTGACCCTTCATACGGCTCACCATGCAGTACCCATCGCGTATACCCCAGATCCATACCGTTCACAAATATATGACGCTCTACTTCATCCAATCCTATCGCACACAAATTTTTACACCCTCGACATGGACACTTAATGTAACCACGACTATCAGCAGAAGCCCGTGCAAAATCAATGAAAGTTCTTACTCCACATGCATAGGGTACGTAATCCTTTCCAAGTCTATCGTCCAGACGCATCCAATTTTTATCCATTTCTAAAAACATCTATATATTAATAACACGTACATTGAAAATTCACATGCATGTCATGCTCCAATTCTCATTACTTTGTTGATAAGGTAGTTGGTCCTATCCCATTCGAGATTATATTCTCCATATTGCACAAATCTCGTCACTCTACTAATTTCTACGTTAGTAGAAATTTCGGCAGCACCTCCCCATAATTCTCCAAGTATACATGTTCAAATATCGGGATTGTGACCCGACGAACAGTATACCCGAAGAACAATGAAGAAGACACCGAAACTTCATATTAAACGTGGAAAGTAGCGAGTAACAAAAATGTGCAATACAGATAATATAATCTCAAACTGTCCACACTGGACAATTCAGGAATCAGTGGACACATAAATGTACACTGATTCCCAAACGGGTCTAAGGGTATTTATGCAATGACACACGCATCTAGCAATATAATCATACAATAATATCTCCATATTTGTTAAACTAAAGAGGGATGGAAGATTATGTGACCCCCTGTTTCGTGTCTTGTACACAACGAGGGAGAATGATCTTGATGAAATGTTTAAATTTTGGTCTAATTACTTAACCGTCACAAACTGTCCGACCTCGACACTCTTCTCAAGGCCGAAGAGACTATGACAGTCAAGCAATTAGACCAAAATTTAGAGATTATAATTGTTATATATAATTTTAAATGTTATTATATAATTTCGACTTATTATCATTCTACAATTATAATCTTAATTGTTATACTTAATTTAGTGAGTTATTTACTTATATAGACAATAAGTATATAATTTTTATATAAGAATCTATTTGATCCTTATTTCCTTTCTCTTTAGTTTGTAATAAATAAGTATATTTACATATTCAAACTCTACTTATTTAGTAGTTTCAAGACTTTTTTATTGAAGAGTATTTTAAAGGTTATATTATAATTTTAATTATTATCATTCCTAAAATATAATTTTAATTGTTATACTTACACTATCATTCTTAAATTTCAATGGTTATACAATAATTTTAATTATTATAATTCTTAAAGAGTTACTTTTATTTATTATTACTTAAAACTTCATATTATTATCACAATTTTTCAAATCCATATCACAAAAACACATTGTATAAATATCATATAATTCAAATAAAGACAAGAAATAAAAATTTTTTCTTACCAAACTCAACTCTCTCTAACTCTCCAACTCCACTCTCTCTCTCTGTGTTGCGCACACGGGAGAAGAAAAAATGTTCAATGGCGCTCCCGTGCGCGCACGGATTAAGTTCTACCATTATTTGTTTAAACGTTCGAACGTTTAACTTGTACGTCCGAACGTTACCTTAAACGTTCGGACGTTTCAGTTGAACGTCCGAACGTTATTTAATAAAATTTCCTCTCCTCGTAGCGTTCGGACGTTTACAGTACACGTTCGAACGTACCCTTCTTATTTATAACATAAAATCTAGCGGGAAAGTTCCCGCACTTTAATCATATATGTTCGAATGTATCACAAGTTTACGTTCGGACGTTTGTAAATTTAGAGATTAACGTTCGAACATTTAACTTAAACGTCCGAACGTTTATTTCATCAAAGTGTTACCATATTTGAGAGTTAAATTTTCCGCACTAATTTAAGTAACGTTCGAACGCATAGTCTAAACGTTCGAACGGTACAATAATCACACAGAAACCTTGAGCGGGAAATTTCCCGCTCTTATTTTAACTTTCGAACGTTAACTTAAACGTTCGAACGTACGATTCCTACTGTACGAACATTTTACTTATTTGTAATAATGTAAATATATTCAAACATTCACAAATAATAATTTAAATATTTAAAGTTTATATCACAACATACTAGAAAAAACTCACAATATATTCACAAAATAACATGCCACATGTATTAACATATTTTTAAAGTTGAGTAAGTAATAAACATGTATTAATAAAGCCTAATGAAAACATATACCTAATAAGAAACACAATATTTCAAATTCATATCACAACATATTTACAAAAACTCACAAACTATTTACAAACTATACAAATAATAATCACAATATTTCAAGAGTAAGTATAAAATCACAACAATATATTGATAAAGTTTAGAAATATACCTAGCACTCACAATATCCTCTTACAAATCAAAATCTTCCAACTTCCCAAAACAAGCAATCCTTCAAAAAAATACAACACTAACTTATTAGAAATATTCTATAACAAAAACACATTCTATAAATATCATAAAATTCAAATAAAAATAAGAAATAAAAATATTCTCTTACCAAAACTCAACTCTCTCTTACTCTCTAACTCAACTCTCTCTCACACTAACACCCTCTCTCTCTCTCTCTCTCTGTCTCTCTCTCTCTCTCTCTCTCTCTCTCTCTGTCTCTCTCTCTCTCTCGCTCTCTCTCTCTCTGTCTGTTGCGCGCACGGGAGAAGAGAAATGATCCGCTTCCTCCCGTGCGCGTACTGATTAATACCGCAAATTATTAGTTTAAACGTTCGAACGTTTAAGTTTTACGTCCGAACGTTATATGCTAAAATTTCACTAATTCATAACGTTCGGACGTTTACAATACACGTTCGAACGTACCCTTCTAATTTATATCATAAAATCTAGCGGGAAAGTTCCCGCACTTTCCTCATATATGTTCGAATGTTTCACAATTTATCGTTCGAACGTTTGTAAATTTACAGATAAACGTTCGAACATTTAACTTAAACGTCCGAACTAATTCATCAAATAACGTTCGAACGCATAGTCTAAACGTTCGAACGTCTGAATAATCACACACATACCTTAATCGAGCGGGAAATTTCCCGCTCTTATTTAACGTTCGAACGTTAACATGAATAGTTCGAACGTAATAGTCCTACTCTTATTTAACGTTCGAACGTAATATATAAACTATACCATATATATAAATGAATAATATATATTAAATTGTTATTTATTAAATTCTTTATTATATACTAACTTATACTATAATATGTATTCTACATTTTATATATCTATAACTATATACTACATTGTATAGTATGATAGCATAATACTTTAAATGAGAACATAAATGTATATAATATATAAACTTACCATATATATAAATGAATAATATATATTAAATTGTTATTTATTAAATTCTTTATTATATACTAACTTATACTATAATATGTATTCTACATTTTATATATCTATAACTATATACTACATTGTATAGTATGATAGCATAATACTTTAAATGAGAACATAAATGTATATAATATATAAACTTACCATATATATAAATGAATAATATATATTAAATTGTTATTTATTAAATTCTTTATTATATACTAACTTATACTATAATATGTATTCTACATTTTATATATCTATAACTATATACTACATTGTATAGTATGATAGCATAATACTTTAAATGAGAACATAAATGTATATAATATATAAACTTACCATATATATAAATGAATAATATATATTAAATTGTTATTTATTAAATTCTTTATTATATACTAACTTATACTATAATATGTATTCTACATTTTATATATCTATAACTATATACTACATTGTATAGTATGATAGCATAATACTTTAGATGAGAATATAAATGTATATAATATATAAACTTACCATATATATAAATGAATAATATATATTAAATTGTTATTTATTAAATTATTTATTATATACTAACTTATACTATAATATGTATTCTACATTTTATATATCTATAACTATATACTACATTGTATAGTATGATAGCATAATACTTTAAATGAGAACATAAATATATATAATATATAAACTTACCATATATATAAATGAATAATATATATTAAATTGTTATTTATTAAATTCTTTATTATATACTAACTTATACTATAATATGTATTCTACATTTTATATATCTATAACTATATACTACATTGTATAGTATGATAGCATAATACTTTAGATGAGAATATAAATGTATATAATATATAAACTTACCATATATATAAATAAATAATATATATTAAATTGTTATTTATTAAATTCTTTATTATATACTAACTTATACTATAATATGTATTCTACATTTTATATATCTATTTATATCTATATACTACTTATTAAATAATCAATAAATACCATAAGCTCATAAACTATTCACAAAATTCACAAACAATAATCATAATTATTTCAAGAGTAAGCATAAAATCACAACAACATGTATAAACATATTGCTAAACTTTAGAAATATAACAAGCACTCGCAAAAAAACCAATAATCTAATTGTCAATAATATTATATAACATCGTAATCTATAAAGAAAACATTTGTAATATAATATTAAATTGAATAACGTTCGAACGTAATAATAATTACGTTCGAACGTTATGTGTATATAAGGCCAAAACCGAACGTCGAAACGACATCTCTATTACGTTCATCGTCTACTCCGTTGCACGCCGCCACGCCTCCTTCGCCGCCGCCGTCAACTCCGCCACAACCGTCACTAAAGGTAGGCATTCATCTTTTATTCAAGTAACATGTATTTTATTGAAATTTGGATTGAGTTTTGTGTTAAACCGGATAAGTTATTTCAAGACTTTCAACTTCATTTTCCGGCCACCACGGCTAGTCATTTGCCGAATAGTCATCGTAGAAATGTTTCTTGAAGTGTATACTTCATTTCCACGGTGACATTTCGGTATTTAGAACCGTGTAGCGAAATTCTTGAGATTTCAATAATGGCTGAGTCGACTCAGCCATTCTGCGTCGAAACGTTCGAACGTTTCACCAAGACGTTCGAACGTACGACGTTTAAATTACAAAGCCGTTACGGCTTCCACGTTCGAACGTTTGATTATAACATCCGAACGTAATGATTTTCTACAATATTCATGCTTCGACGTTCGGACGTCCATATTTATGTTCACACGTAAAACAAATACGTTCGAACGTATTTGTTTTAACGTCCGAACGTATGTCAGCCAATATTTATTTACTGCTTATGTTCGAACGTACATTGTTACATTCGAACGTATTTTTTTACGTTCGAATGTAAATATATTGACATTATTTTACGTGGGAACGTATAAATAAACATCCGAACGTTTTATATTTACGTTCGAACGTTATAGATAAAACGTTCGAACGTTACGGCAGAGCATCTTAGAATTAATATCAAAAAAATGCATTATTGTAAATAATTTTTTTTTTCCTTTTCTATTTTCAGGATATGGCTCTTCCACTGCATACTAGGAAACGAGGGAGGGAAGGAGCCACGTCGGACACTGCCCGCATTGGAGCTCGTACTGTTATGGTAGAGCGAGAGATCTTAATTAATGAGTTCGACGAACTCTGTTGGCAGCAGACGAACCTGAGAGATGTTTTCCTCAGTAGAGGCTGGGGAAATATCTGCACATTGAGGGGGAAGGTATACCCCTCAATGGTTCAAGAATTCTATATGGGGATGTGTGACATGCCTCAGGATGCATCCTCTCACACCGTGACTGTACGCGGTGTTTCCATTGAGGTATCAGCAGATGTCATCGGCGAGCACCTTGGGATTCGTCGAGGAGTGGAGACATTTGCACACTCGACACCCCGTGAGGATGTAGGCACTTCTACATCATCTACTGGTCGGGGATGTGAGCCAGCATCAGCCAGAGATGCAGGCCAGTCAGAGGCTGAGGATACTGGCGTCGAGGCTCGGGATGATGACCGAGACGAGGATTTCTACATCCTCACCGGGAGGGATCGCATGCAGATCGAGCGGAAGAACGCCTTCAACCAGAACCATCTGCTGCATTTCTTCCGCATGTTGCACCTTATTGTTGCAACAAATGTGGATCCTGTGGCTCATAAAACCACATTTAGTCGGCTTCGGGCACAATTTTTGATACGAGTGGCACGTGGAGATCCTATAGATTTGCCATTGCACATCTTTCAGAGGATCCGTTACGAGGCGAGCATCGTCTCCACGGATAATCTCCCATATGGTGTCCTCATCAGCCGACTATTACTTGCACGGGGAGTGCCGACCCAGCCAGAGGACCGGGTCAAAGATCAGATGAGCCCCCTCGACATGACCACGCATCGACGTAGCATTGGACAGGCGAGGGGACGTCAGCCACCCCCTGTAGAGGATCTAGTTCCTCCGACGCAGCCTGAGCCAGGTCATGTCGGGAGTAGTAGTCAGCATACGCCGAGTACATCTGCAGGAGATGTGCGGCCTGCTTGGGTTGATGCGGTCATCTCACAGCTGACTGCGCATATCGATCATAAGATCGATCGATCGCTCGAGGCTATATCGGCGTCTGTTGCCGAACTCACCCATCGTGTAACTATCCTCAACGACAAGGTTGATACCTTGACTGAGGAGGTACGGAGTTCGACTTTTGCGGATAACGTTATCATCTGACTGTTAATATCAAATTTTATATTTTATTTTTAATATTTGTAACGAAAAATATTATTGAATATTTCTATCGTTTTTTAATTTCAATTTTTAACCTTCTTTGATGTTATATTTTTCAACTTTAATACTAAATCACTGCATTTCAAATATATATAAATCAATAATATATATTTATATATTACAAAGTGTGTATATATAAATATATACAATTCAATTTTTTAGACTTGTTCACAAATTATGCACAATAAAAACCACATAATTTTTAAATTAAAGTCATTTAATTTAAATTTACAATGAACGTTCGAATGTTATTACTTAACGTTCGAACATTGGTGCAAACATTTTACGTTCGAACGTAAAATTAATAACATTCGAACGGTTGCGCCAAAACATTTTACGTTCAAACGTAAACAGACATAATGTTCGAACGTATATGTAACGTTCGAACGCATATTTCCCATACGTTGGAACGTAAAAACATCTCATTCTATCTTTAGTGACGGTTTCCAGAAACTGTCACAGAAAATACCTTTTAGTGACGGTCTAGAGACCGTCACAAATTCCTAACCGTCACTAAAAACCAATTGTGTTGTAGTGATTGGGTTATACTGCAATAAGGATATTACAGTTTGTGGAGGTTTATTATTATGAAGTAATATATATATATATATATATATATATATATATATATATATATATATAGCCCACCACAGCTAGATCAAGATATGAAGCTTTCTTAGGGATTGTAGCATAGTTTTGAATTCCGTTTCATTCCAATTGCAATGGTAGGAATTTTGATCTGTTTCGATATAGTATCTAGTGCACACACTATACATCCTAATTCTGTTTCGTTTCAAATTCATGCCCATTATAGTCAATTTCGACCATTCCAACTAGAATTTGCATTCTAGACTACATTTCGTTCTGAAGTATTGTTTTAATGGCAAATTTGTGATCTTTTTCAGTTTGGATGGCATTTTTGTAAATCTCAAATCTATATGGCATTAATGCAATTTTAAAATCTGAAGGTCATTTATATAATTTTATTTTTTTGTAAGTTTAAATATGTCACATCATTCTCTCTTTTTCGAATTTCATTATTTTTAATAATTTCTAGGCTCTTTTATTTTTTCTTTATTTTCTTTTTGTGTCTCAACCAAAGTTTTGTGATTTTTTTAACATTATCTTTTAACACCTACCATTATCTCTATCTTTTTTTCTTTTTGTTTTAATGTTTTCAACATATATATATTTTATAAAATCTCCAATTTTTCTATATATATATATATATATAGGCACATACAAATATATACACATGATACACACTTACATATACATGTTTTTTATTTTATTAATTATTAAGTTCTATATTTAAATATATATATATATATATATAGATAATCCGAAACAGTACACCTGAACACATTGGTATTGAAATATTCCATTCAGTGCTTAAACCGGAATAATAACAAGAACAAAATTTAAAATGTTGAATTGTGCTATGGTTAATTTTCCAGTGTTAGAGCACTCCCAACGGATCATGTAAAACCTCTATTTCTATATAATTTAAAGAAAATTGTCTAAAAGTTGCATCCAATGGATTATCTATTTCATCTCTAATTTACAGTTGACTACAGTATTACCGCTACATCTAGCGGTAATTGTTCACAATTGTAAATTATTTTTTAATCATTTCTCTCTCATCTATCAGTCTCCCACGCACTGATCTGCACGGTATTGCACCTCTAACGTTAATTTTCATATGAAATATACTTCCTTGTCTGCTACTCTCCTCAGCAATGCAACATTAATTTTAATATCAAATATATATATATATATATATATTTATATTAGAATTGCTATAGGTTATACAAAAATATCAAATATATATATACTCTCGTCCAGAAAGAAAATACCCTCTAATTTGGATTAATTTTATTATATAATCTTTTATTTTTATTTTTTAAATTAATTTATATTTTGATTTAGTTTATAAATTTGGATTAATTTAAAATAGAACATAATTATATGATATTGTATATGGGGAGATATTGCAAATATCAAAATATATGAGGATATCATTGGTAGTTAGAAAAAATATTGAAATGAATAAAAAAGATTAAAAAGTATTATATTTAAATGATATGAAGAAAAAATAGATAAACTGATGTATGGTATATTGTAAAAGTAAGTATGTAAAATAGAAAAAGTAGGTTTTGGTGATGTATTTTAAAGGATAGGATGAATGAGCAATTGGGAGTGCTCTTACATATCATTGCTATATATGGTTAGTTTTGCAGTGTTACATGGCCAATAAGTAGATGATACTGATCACGGCCTTGTAATATTGGCGTTTGTATGACTTCTTTTCTCTCTTTTTTCGCGATTAATATATAGTATTTAAATGGTTCAAAGTGAGAATTTACTTTAAGTAGTCTTTATACAAACATGTGAAGTTATAATGTAAACAAATTAAAAGCTGTTTGTGGGGACCTCGATCGGATTTAAGCTTACATGTATTAGCGGAAGGAAATGAACACTTTGGAGTCCGGAGACACGTTAATGCACGATTATTGGTCAAGCTGATGCTATCATCAAGATTATAAAAAAGATATGAATGTTAATATTTTATATAGAAGATAACAAATTAGTACTGCATGTATTTAGACTCGGTGGGAGAACTTAGTTGGAGGAATCATATACAATGATATTCAACGAGCTTAGCTGATGATCTCTCTCAATTATTTGAGATTGTCAATCAATTGATGACATAAAAGATAACTATGGTTTTAAACTGTTTCAAGAGTAGGACTCCATTAATCAAGCCTCTCGATCGTCACCTAGACGACACACGAATTATATATGCCCACATGTCGTTCATGAAGCATATATATATATATATATAAGTTGTTCGCACATCATCATAAAACCTTAAGTAAGAATGATGGGGACCTAAACCTTGGATCTTTTCGAATGACAGTCAATGAAAACAACGTAGTTTAAATTGATTAGGGCTACAACTTCGGTGGTTTTATTAATCTATCCAAATCTGACCAAACATGGGATCGAAGTTTGTAATGGAACATTTAAATTAAGATGTATGGGCTTTAAAAGAGCAACTTAATTTTAGCCACCATATATAAGCTAGTCATGCGTATAGTTCGTACGTCCATGATGTTCTATTTTTTCCATCTTTTTTGGGTGACAGCAGGCTAGCTAGGGGGATGGAGGGGTGGGAGGGAAGAGATGTCGGAAAATAAATTATCTGATAGTTCAAAAAATTGATGAAAAGTAACGTTAACATGCAACTAGGTGCGCGCTTAAAGGATATAGTCCCTATCCAGATTAAAAAAAAAAAAATGCAGTCGTGCAGATGCTTAAAATGGATATTATATGTCGATTATTATAACATATATATCTAAATAAACCGGCATCTTCAATTCTAGTTGCTAATTTCTTCCTTATTTTACAAAGAAGCGATCATAATTTCCATCATTTTTAAATGTCATTTTCAAACCGAATTAAGAAAGGAAGTTGGTGGGGTAAATACATTTTAAATCCAGCAATTGCGAGCATTTGTCATACTCTGATCTCTCTCTCTCTCTCTCTCTCTCTCTCTCTCTCTCTCATACGCGAATATATATGTACAAAGCATTTTGCAAATGTTGTAGAAATGAGTTCAAAACAAGAAAGACTCTAGAGAGACGGCCTGCAAGCATGCGACGTGACCCCATGCAAGAGTGGCTCACGGCATCTTTTAGGGGCTCCAGCCCGTGAATAAGGGAAGGTGTCCTAATAGGTGCTCATTTAGAAGGAACTCCCCCAAAGCCAACCCAATGAAGTTTGACATTTGAGAGAAAGAGATATACGGAGTTGACATGTGATATAGACGCGAAGGAGGACATGGTGGGGTTACAGAGTTGGTGGATCTTCCAAGGATGCGCGGACGGGGTCTAATCAGCACGGTCAAGAGATTAGACACCTGGCTTTTCCTTCCTCTATCTTTGACTTCTTTGATCTCTTTGCCGTGGGTTTGTCTTTTATGACATCAAACTTAAGCTTGAGGTGAGAGCTAGCTAGCCTGCAGTAACAATGACTCGTGTGAGAGTGAACAGATAAAAAAGAGTACCCAAAAAAACAAAGCTTCTTTACTTCATTACTTAAAAAAATGAACAGAATGAGAGAGAGAGTTAAAAGACTGAAGAACTGAGGTACTGAAACTCTGGTGGCCTAAAATTCTGGGGGGGCTTTTCTAGGATTGGGAAGGACATGGTTTATCGCATATTACAAGCTTTATCTCTGCCCAAAGCAAGGCAGAAAGACCCTCTGAACCCCACCACCAAGGATTATTGCTCAATACAGGAATATCAATCCTGACAGCGACATTTTCCCCCACACGTTGTAACCCGGCATGTGGGATTAACACCCTCTGTTGGGCAGGTCAAAAAATGAATACTCACCGGAGTTTGGAGAATACGCGCCACCAATACGTGTGCGTGGAGTGGAGTGGAGTGGAGTGGAGTGGAGAACTAGGGGCAGGTAAGAGGAGGACGCATAATAAAGCACCCCCGGGATTTAAGGGGTTGAATCTCTGGTGTGAAAAGTGAAAGAGATAGAGAGAAGGAGAGAGAGAGAGTCCAATTCCCAATGGCAAATGACAGAGCTGCCTCGTGGCCGACAGCTATACGGTGCCCCTAACCCCAAGCTCCGTTTTTGACCTGAGACCTCACGTGAAGCTTCTCTCTCTAGGAGTGATTTGAGTGTAAAAAAATAAAGTACGAATCCTCAAAGTTGCAACTCTCAGAACGAAGCAGAGGGAGAAAGAGAGAGTATAGGGCTTGATTCTGGAAAACTTTGTTGAGAACGACATCCAATATGCGACTAATGTGAGAATTGTTCTCGAGAGAGGAGGAAAATGAATTACTCCGGTATTGAGAAGAGAAATTAGAATGTGAGAATTCATGTAAAGTTTCGACATACAAAGATAGTTATGGGAAAAATTAGTTTCAATATTTAGCCACAGTTTGGATATTGAATTGAGTTGAATTCTTTATAAATAATAGTGAGTTAAGATTGTAGAGTGAGTTTTATGAAGTTCATCTAAAATGAGTTTAAATATGTTTGAACGTTAAGATGAATTTAAATATATTTATAAGAAGTTAAAAAAAATTGAGAGTCCAACGTGTAAAGACGTGTTGAGTTGAAAAATTATAGATTCTACATGTAAATAGATTTTGAATTGAATGATATTTAATGATTTAAGAGTTGTGTAATTAGATGTTGAAATAAGTGTAGGGATGAGCTGAACTACGAAGCTTTAGAATATTTTTTCGAAAGAACTTAATTGATTAGTGTATCAAACATATTTAAAGGAGAAGTTTCTTTTGTTTTTAAGGTCTTAGAATCCCTTTTCATATTTTGCCTTTTAGTGTATATCGTTAATTGGTATAAAATTATTCCATTTCGGTTAATAAATTGCTAAAAATGTTACATCAACTACCTCTTTTTTTTTATATTAGAATAAAATTTATTTATTATTTTAATTTTCTGTTTTTCTTATTTTTTACACCATGCCATGTCAACATGTTTTAAATTTTATCAATAGGATTAATCTGACTAATGATGATTTTGATCAATCTTAAGATTATATTTAGATGTTGAAGTGATTTTAGATAATTTGTAAATAATAATTACTTCACTTATCAACTAAATGTAAATAATTCTATTGAAAAGTGTAGTGAGTGATTTGACTTTAAGGTAAACTACAAACAATCAATGTTCTGGCCAAGGATATATATGCTGATGATTTTTGGGCATGTTCCTGCCCATTGGTTTGAGTACAGCAAGGAGGGAAAAGGTGGTGTCCATTCTAAGAACGGGAGGAATAAGTAAAGAAAAATACTAGTATGCCGTCCAGTTTTGCTCTTCATTTTGATCGCTTATATATTTAATTTTTTTTAATTAGTGCTTAAGGAAGTAACTTTTATTGTATTAATATATTTTTTTATTTTTGAAAAATATTTAAAGATGTGTAAAAAATATGAAAAAAAAATATATATATAGAATTTGTACTAGTGGGCATACCCAACGGTCAAAGTTGGGCGGCACACTAGCATCACTCATAAGTAAGGAGCCTCCAGCCTCCATTCGAACACTCTCATTGAATTATGCAAATGTAAATAAAAGGAGGAGTTTGGCTAATAGAGCATAAAAATGTACAGTATGAGATTATGCAAATGTAAAAAAAATTTACTTTTAGCTACAGTAAACTAACTCCTTGGGTCATATTTGATATTTACTGTAGTTAGACCAAAAAAAAAAAGTTTTTTATGCTGCTCACGTCTCTTTTTATCACTTTGCACTAGTGGTAGAATTGTAAAATATGAAAAAAAAAATTAGAAAAAAAATTATTATTATTTTAAGTAATAGATGGATAATTCAATGTAAGATTAGGTTTTGAATAGAATGGTCAAATGTAAAATTATATGATATTATGCAAATTATGACTTTACATTTACATAATCCAATGAGGATGCTCTAATAAAACAGATGAGACTCAAGAATGGAGAATGTTTGGACAAAAGTTAAAATTGGGCTTGAAGCATTTTTTTAGGGATGGTCAAGCGTTGTATGGCTATGATGGCTATAGCAAATTTGGAAATTTGGTTAGGTTTGGATAATAAGTTGAGATGAAATGAAAGTTGAAAGTTGAATAAAATATTATTAGAATATTATTTTTTAATATTATTATTGTTTTGAGTTTTGAAAAAGTTGAATTATTTATTATATTTTATGTGAAAATTTGTGAAAGTTGTAATGATGAAATGAGACGGATTGAGAGCCCCTCTCAATCCAAACCGAGCGAGCAATGACCTTTCTAATCCCCATTACAAGCTATGTACCATGCGGTGCTCACCACAAATAATGGCTCCAAGCTAGTAATAAATAAATTTAAAAACAGACTTTTTAATAGATTTTCTTTAACCTTTGAACATGAAAAGCACTAAGTGTAGCCAATGAAGGACGGAATTTAATTACAATAATCGATTTGAGATCTCTGGCAAAGGTCATATATAGGCAATGTAGAAATACTTATTTTCTAGATAAATTGATCATTAATTTATTGAAGTAAAGATTGGGCAGTAAGAACTTGGCATAATTAAGTCGAGGATGTTTGTTACAATATCATTAGTTTCGAGTTAGAATCACCAGTGAAAGAAGATTGTATTAGCTCATCGAGCAATAACGACCCATATATACCATGTGACGGATCGACTCATGATCGTATGATAAGAATCTCTTCATCTGCTAGAATGCCGATTTCCGATAAAAGTAGGCCAGAGGAGAATTGTCTAGGAAACCATGCACCAAGCTAGATGCATGCATGCAGTGCTAATTGTTGGGTTAATTTATGGGCATCTCATGACTGTCAATGTCCTCATACCATTGTATTATTTTCCACTAATCAAGTGTGGATAATTACGAAGAATCCTAGAGAGGATAGCACCAAGGATGTGGCGCGCGACTAGCTATAGGAAAGTGGTGGAAAAGACACTAGATCACAAGTAACCAGCCACCAAAGATGATAATTAACTATGCTTCAAGTAAAATTGGGAACAGTACACCCCTAGTCTTAGATCTAATTCCTTTTTTTTTTTTTTGATAAATACCAACTTTATCATTGAGATAAAAAAAATTACAGACATTTATCAAACCATAAGGTTTGAGAAAGAAAATTTGGAATACTATCCCACCACATTTCAAGATCATCAACTCTCCAAGCATAACGAGCTAGCTCATGAGCAGCCCTATTACCCTCTCTATATACATGTTTAAAAGAAATACTCTCAAAACAACTGCATAGTCTTTTAATTTTAGAAAACAAGTTGCCGAGCATGGAATCCAACATATCATCCTTCTGCAATGACTGAATCATCAACAAACAATCATATTCTATTTCAATTTGCACAATGCCCATAGTAGAACAAAACTGCATGCCTCTGAAAACTGCCAACAATTCAATGGCCTCTGGTTCTTCCACCTCTGGTTCATATTTAGAAGCTGCCATTACCACCATCCCTGATGAATCCCTTCAAATGACACCAATACCAGCCTTTTGTAGATTGGAAAACATTGCACCATCTGTATTTAGCTTGAGTACTCCCTGAGGAGGAGGCCTCCAACTGAACTGGTCCTTTATCTGCATCTTGGAACTGACAGCAACAGCTTTGTAACTATGCAAGAGACCCAAAGAGTGATTAGTGACATGCCTTGGACTTAATCTGATTTTTTCAAATTCAAACTTGTTTCTGCGATACCAGAAACCCCAAGCAAGACAAAATAATTGCGCCAAATTACTAGAATCTGACCCCTCCACAAACTATAACACCAAGTCAGTAACATGAAGAGTCATAAAATTTATTAAAGAAGGAAAAAATTGCAACCATAAGTCCCGATGATGAGAACAACTAAAAACTGCATGTACCAGATCCTCCATTGGATGCTGACAGAAACTACAAGTAGCTTCTGTAATCACTTTTTTCCGTAGCAATTTATCCTTAGAAGGTAAACTATCTTTGCATACATGCCAAGCAAAGACTTTAATTTTGTTTGGGGCTTTCATCCTCCATAAAGATTTCCATAGCTTCTGCTGTCTCCCCATTGAAGATGACTCTGCTATATTGGATCCCATTTGTGTCAAAATAAGCTTGTAACAACTCTTCACTAAGAACTGTCCACTTCTTTCCTGGCTCCATATCAATTTATCAGGTGTACCTTCAGGAAAGATCAAAATTTTGCTGATTTATGTCACAATCATTGGATTGAAGAGAGTTCTAAGCTTTGGAAAGTCCCACCCCCTTGTTTCCTCATCGATCATAGAAGCTACAACAGCCTCTCTATCTTGCATCTGTAACCCCACCCCTTGAGCCAAATTCTTATGCCCCGGAAGCCAATGATCTATCCATAAATGTGCAGTCTTACCATCTCCAAGCCGCCACCTACATCCCTCCCTCAACCATTTCTTTGCCTCCCAAATTCCCCGCCAGGTATAAGATGGGCAGTTGCCCAAGCTAGACTCCATAAAATTTTTCTTAGAAAAATATCTGGTTGAATATCATATATATCACAGAATCCTCATTTTGCATCAACTGCCAACCTTGCTTTGCAAGAAGAGCAAGGTTAAACAATCTAAGCTTCTTAAACCCCATACCTCCCCTAAACTTCCCCTCACACATATTGTTCCAACTAACCCAATGAATCATTTTTTCTTCTTTCTTTTGGCCCCACCAAAAATTAGACATTAAACCTTCCAACTCTAAACAGAAATTTGTAGGTAAGAGGAAACAACTCATAGAGAAAGTGAGAATGGATAAGGCCACAACTTTAAGTAAGATCTCCTTTCCTCCTTGAGATAATAGTACTTTCATTCCAACTTTGCAATCTCTGCCATACCCGCTGCTTAATAGATTGAAAGGCCCTTGTTTTTGATCGACCAACAATAGGAGGCAACCCAAGATATTTCTCATACTGCTGTATCTCACCATTACCCCATAGCAACCGAATCTCTTCCCTTTCATCCCTACCCACATTACTACTAAAAACCATGGATGTTTTCTCCTTATTAATTCTCTGCCCTGACACACTCTCATAAACTGCTAGGACAGTTTGAACTCTCTTATTCTCCTCAACTTTAGCCTTACAAAAGATGACACTATCATCTGCGAAAAGCAAATGATTAATATTGGGAGCACCCCTATATATTTTAATCCCAGAAATATCCCTCCTTATACCCGTTGCATTCAACAAAGAAGTGAGCCCTTCGGTATAGAGAAGAAAAAGATAAGGGGACAAAGGGTCCCCTTGTCGCAATCCCCTACTAGGAATAATTGGTCCTTTCGGTTCCCCATTAACCAAAACAGAAAACGATACTGTTTGAACACATAGCATCACCAAAGAAACAAAGCATGGCTGAAACCCCATCACTTCCATCACCTTTTTAATAAAACTTCACTCAAGTCTATCATATGCCTTACTCATATCCAGCTTCAAGAACATAAACCCTTTTTTCCACTTCTGTTTGTGCTTTAAAAAATGGACCAACTCATAAGCAATAAGCACATTATTTGTAATTAAACGACCCGGCACAAAAGCACTTTGACTTTCACCAATAATACTAGGCAAAACAGATTTCAATCTATTGGAAATAACTTTAGAGATCAATTTATAAGCCACATTACAAAGACTAATGGGCCTATAATCAGAAACCACAACAGGATTTTTCTTCTTTGGAATGAGCGTGATCAATGTATGATTTAATGATTGAGGAAAATCACCTGAATTCAAAGCCTGTAAAACAGCCTCAATGACAGAATTGCCCACCACGTGCCAATTCTTTTGAAAAAAAGCCGGGGACATCCCATCTGGACCAGGCGCTTTGGATGGATTCATTTCAGACAAAGCAAGCAAAACTTCAGCTTCAGTATACCGCTCGCTCAACCCCTCATTCATGGTTGGTGTAACTCTATCAGCAAGAGCCTCAAGAAAGTCAGAATTTCCACTTGGATTGGAACTTGTAAAAAGATCCTCAAAGTATTGTAAGAAAACTCTATCCCTCTGCTCACCATACTGCCTTACCCCATCCCCATCCTGTATTTTTAGCAACTGATTTTTCCTCCTCCTCTGAGATGCCTTCATGTGAAAATAGCTAGAATTTCGGTCACCATCTTTGAGCCACAAAACCTTGGACTGTTGTCTCCACATCACCTCGTCCCTTTCCATCCACTTATGTACCTCCTCTCTAGCCCTCTTATGATCTTCAGTTTGTTCTCCTACTGGGTCAGAAACATGCAATAGTTCCATGTTTTGTCTTGCCAATCGAAGCTGCTTGTCTTAGATCTAATTCCAAAGACACTAGATCATGGAGACTCGTTAAGCAAGTTTGAAATGATCAATTCTTAAAAAAAAAAAAATCAGTGATAATTTAAGGCATCAATAGAAGGTGATTGTAGTAAGGAGGAGCAAGTAATAGAATATGTCACTTTTGAGTTAATTGGGAAAAGTGAAGAACAATGGCAATCTCAACGCAAATTATGGAGCAATTCAGTCCAAACCTAGAGGATTTCTCATCAAATAAAACGGTGTGAATTGAATGAGTTTAATTAGATATAATAATCAACAGTGGTACTATGAGCCAAACAATAAAAAAAAAAAAAATTGAATGAATAAAATTAATATATACCAATATCAAATGTACAAATATCGTATAATCATTTTATAAAAAAATAAATATCGCTATGAAAATGTACGAAAAATTCACTTTTTTCGGCTCAATTTTTTATAAAATACTTGAATAAAATTTGTATATAATTAGATATTTGTACTTAACATTAATCTATGATAAATACATGAGACAAGGTACGTACGAGAGAGTTATAAGCCATATTAATTAAAGTCCGTTGCTCAAAATGTAATGGTCAAGACAGACTTATTGCCCAATCAGTGCAAGTTTCCAATTATGATTTGAGAAACAAAAGTAGAAGAAGAATAGGATGGATGGTACGTATATATAAATAAAGAGATATAGCTATACTTAAACTTGTACGAAATAATGGTGTTTTAATTTTAAGTCTGCGTTGAGTTGAGGTTACGTGAATGATCCAAAGAATTTTGATATGACATTTGTGATTCGTTTCGTTTGTCAAAATCTTCTTTGGGTCCTTTCAAGTACAACATCCTGGAAAAATCATGAAAATACTCACCAAACTTTCTCTTCCCTACCTTCATATATAGAGCGTTCCCCTAACGCGCCATAAACGCATGCCTCATGCCCACCCCTTTAGCTCCAATTAATTAATAGGTTATTTTCAACAAGTTTTACTATCTCCGCATCTTATTCATTTCCTTTGCAAATCATTTTATACTGAATTTAGTGTTAATTTATGAAAAATGATTTATAAACTATTTGAATAAAATGGACTTCATTACAAACGTTTTTATAATAATATTAGAATTCACTATTTTTTAAAATAATTGTACGGAACTAATTGCATATATACTTTAAATTTATATTTAACATTACTCTTAGGACTCGTTTGGATAGTAAAATGAGATGTTTTTTATGAATTGAATAAAATATTATTAGAATATTATTATTATTTTGGTATTTAAAAAAATTGAATTATTTATTATATTTTATTTGAAAATTTAAAAAAATTGTAATGATGAGACGAGATGAAATAAATTGAGATTACTTTTCAATCCAAACGGGGCTATGTCTGCATCTAATTATTCATTTCTTTTTGCAATCATTTTATACTGAATTTAGTGTTAATTTATGAAAAATTAGTTGTAAACTATTTGAATAAAATAGACTTCATTACGAAAGTTTTTATAACCTTTATATATATATATATAGTATTAGAATTCACTATATTTTTTAAAATAATTATACGAAACTTGCATATTTAAAATTTATATTTGACATTACTCTTAATAGCATGTCCAATAAGATCGAATGCATGTCATGGCCGAAGCATTGTTGTTTCACAAATAAGTGATGAGGGGAAGAGTTATAAGAAAAACATGGATAATTTAGTTTTTTTTTTTTTTCTATCTTACGAGAGAGAAACAGAAAAAGCAACCAGTTGATCATATAATTAAACAACTGCCCGCCCACCTTATGTTCTTAATAAACAACTTTTAAACATTAATAACTTAATTTATTAATAAAAAGTGTGAAGTAAATACGATGATTATATTTTTTTAAAAACAATGAACTTATAATCAGCTGGAGGTTATATGTCCATGAATTTATTATGATAAGTTAACTGACATTATTTCATATGTTATATATGTTAGATATACTTTATAATAAAAATAATTTTATAATCCAAGTAAGTATTATATCAAGTTATGTGAATTTATGAATTTATTTTTATAAGATCTGATATTTATGACTAAAACGTTTGATCTCTTTTAAAAATATCCCTGAATTTGGATATTACATACAATTTTCAATCCATATATGTCCTCTTGATACCTTTTTTTTAATAGGCATATATATGTCCACTTAATAATAATTGTAGCTTTAGAAATATACGATCCACCTAACTAATTAATTAAGATCACATGACTGTTATTATCATTCAGACTTAGTGCACGGTAAATTTCAATGCACGTACGCCTCCAATTGGCCTTATATTGGTTGCTTAATTAATTAGGAGGTCGCCATTGATTGGCATGCACCGAGTTTAATTAGGAGCGGTGCTCGAAATGTTTGGAGAGTTGATGATCTTGAAATGTGGTGGGATTGTATTCCAGATTTTTTTTCTCAAACTTTATGGTTTAATAAATATCTGTAATCGTTTTTATTTCAATGAAGATGTTGGTTGTTATAAATATATATATATATATATATATATATATATATATATATATAAAAAATTATTCTTTAATTAGGAGGAGCAAGTTGTTCCAGTTAGGTAACTAGCCATTTGGGCAAGTAAAAGAAGTTACTCTAGTCTCTATCTCACCGGCCCTTGAGAAAATTAACCCTTAACTTTATTGGGGTCTTCAATTTGCTCTCTCTCTCTCTCTATCTATATATATATATATATATATATATATATATATATATATATATATATGAGTAATGCTACGTATAGTTTCTATTTGGGGACTGCTCATGCAAGCCTAAATAATTTTGACTTTAAAAGCTTTTTAAAATTACAATATTAATATCTCTCTCAAATTACAATAATTTTTATTTAATGAAATATATCAATGGGTCTGCACACGCGCTAGATATGATCACTTGGGGACTGTAAATAAAATTTCTCTTTATGTTATCATGTAGAAAATTATATATTGGCCCCTTACGTGGTTGATTTGTATCTTGATTTATTTTCAGCTGAATTAATAATTAGGCTTTGATTTCGAACCTTAAGTTACCGGCCTCGTTAACTTTCATCGATCAAATTAGCTAGGAAATTAACGTGCACTTGTAGTAAGATTGTAGCCTCTCATTCATTTCTCCAAAATTTTATTAAGCATTTTGCTAGCTCTTTCATCCATTCGAATAAATCAGAAGTCAAGCTGCATCAAAAGCCACAGAGATCCAAGAATGGCAAACTCTTATAATAAGGTGATCACCAATTAAGTATCTAGAAGGCTGCCCTCTTATATATAGAACAAATTAAGATTCTAGATCATCCGCTTTCATCTTGACCTAGCCTTCGGCCTCTTGTTCCACCGGATCGCCTGTCTTGAAATGATCTGATGATGATTGAAACAGAGTACTAAATTAAGGCCATGCACGAATACAAAGACAAAAGAAAATTCAACATTGATCATGAGTCAAGTCCATTCACACTAATTATGTGCTTCATGAATTGGGTAATTAAATTCGGAGAGAGATAGTAATATGTGTGACGCACAGTACTATATATCCACGTAGTTTGTTAATTAAATATTGTACGATGCTTAAATATACATATATCTCCCATGCAGCTGGTCTAATTCAGAAAATAATTGAAAATTAAACAATCTCAATCCCAAATTAGAGTGAAGGAAAAAAGGGAGTCAATGAGATATAAATATATTAAAATCGATGATCTAATTGATCAGATCTTCCGATTGATATATATGTACGTACATCATGAGATGATCGATCTAACCAGCGGCCGGAATTTTACCATGCAATATTATAATTATTGATGCTTCGATCCAAAGAAATTCCTATCTAGCTAGCTATCTTTTCCATAGATTAGAAAAATAAATTAATTAAAGATCCGAATAATTAGTTCACGTTTAGTTCGATTTTCATGTTTTGAAAAGGAAAGAATAACTTTGTTTATGTTTCATTTTGTCAAATGAAATGGGTCAAATTTATTAATTATGGGAACATTGTGTGTATACATATAACATACATACATACATATATATATATATATATATATATGCATATATGCATATATCATCACCTACTCTTTCTTCAACTTATTAAAAAATGTAGTTCAGACAATTATTTGTAATTAAAATGTGTCAAAGACCTTAAACCATTATGTCATTAATTAGTTTATTCTTATAATTATTTATACATACATTATTTTAATTTTTAATTACACAACCGCTTCTAAGTAGTTGGGCCATTTTTTCTCAAATAACAGCCTTTCACTTATATGTTGCCACCTCAAAAATTATACCAAACTCAAGCTATACTCGTTCACATGGGAAAGAAAAGGGCAAACTAGAGATAGGAAACCAGAGGGTGCTTCACGATAGGAACTGAGCTCTGCTTCTAGTTTCACCGTCTAAGCAGTCATTGGTCGGCCAGCAGTCCACGTCCACCACCCCCAATCCTCCACCGCCATCATCCCCGGCCACTTCACTTTCATCAACAAAGCAAGAAAGAAAAAATCAGAATAAAAAACTACTAGAGAAGAAAATGAATGCTGATGACGTTGTTAAAAATATGAAAAAATTCCCTTCCCCTCTCCCTCTTCCACCGACTCCCCCTAACCTCACCTTGCCTCTAGAGGAGCAAAAGAGCATATTGCTTTCTTGGTTGGGAAATTTTGTGAAGGCTGGAATGCCCTTTCAAACCCCCATCTGGTTTTCTCAGTGTCCTCCTGCGATTTGCCCTTTCGCACCCCCGTCTCGCACGAAACCCCTCTCCCATAGTAATATAGATGCAAAAAATGTTGGACAGTGCAAAACAAACAAAGGAGTTTGAAAGGAAATAGCAGCAGCAAAATCAACAGGCAAACAATAAACAGCAAGAGAAAGCAAAGCAAAGAGTGATGTGAAAATGAAACAGGAAAAATGGTCTCTCTCATTTATTTTCATTCTGTCTGGTATTTGGGATTTCTCCTGTAAGATTCCCAAATTCCAACCACTCAGTCTGGATACATTCAAAAAATAAATAAACTCACATGAAGCAACTATTTTCAATTACATTCCTTTCATTAATCCATCAACCCATTATCCACCAAATCAATCCACATAGCATTAGTCAAAAGATTTTGCATGAAGCAATATAAACCCAAGTCATGGCACCGGTTTGATTCTCAAGAGATTTGCAACATCTGAACTTCATTTTTTTCAAATTTTTTAGCTGTAAAATCCGCCCTTTGTAGAGAGAGTTCCAATCATCACTCTTCGGTTCTCATAAACTCCTTAGTTGGTCTTGACACAAATTTTGAAAGATAATCCCTCTATAGACGGAGTGGGTCACTGGATGAAGGGGCGTTTTCTTTACTACTCAAAAGATCAAGACCAAAGCTTGCCCTAAGACTACGATTTCTTTGAGTCCTTAAGTGAGGACTAAGGGTAGGTTTGGGGGGTGAGATGAGAATTTTGTGTTTTGTTTTAGTGTTTAAAATATTATGTTTTAGTATTATTATTGTATTGAGATTTAAAAAAGTTGAATTGGGATTTGAAAAAGTTAAATTGTTTATTATATTTTGTATAGGGATTTGAAAAATGTGTAATGATGAGATGAGATGAGAATTTTGTGTTTTGTTTTGGTTACCAAACCTGCCCTAATTCATAGGCCTTGTGCAGCAACAGCAAATAAGAACATCGTCTTCTGCGGCAAACTCATCCCCTACAAAGAACTACCTAGCCCCGAAAAAATCTGGAATCATGAAAGCACAGATACAAAAGATTTCACACAAAGAAAGTCTTTCTTTGATGGAAATCACTCTGTCGATTTCAACAAGAAAAAAAGTTTCTCAAAAAACTCGAAGTTGTAGGACGGAACTAGGAAATCTGATGTAGTGCATCCACAACATTGTTGTGGTAGATCGAAAGCCTTGGTGTCACTATATTAATGGTGGGCTGTTATTTGGGTAACAATAGCCCGACCGGTTCTAAGGATTTCTCTTTTAATTATAATAGAATAATGCTCCAACAAATGGTTAGGTACCCAATACAGATGTCAATTGAAAGCAGGCGGCCTTAACAACCTTTGTCTGCACTTAGAGTACACAACATAACAAATTATATAATTAAAGAAGAAAAAATCTATTTGTAATTAGTTTCTTTTGTTAACATGTATATACCAGCTTACATACTAATGATCATATGGAATTCTTCTACGTACGTATGTAGAATCCCACATAATCAGCTAGTAATAATATAATAAAATATTTGATGTTTTAACCTTTTTTTTTTTAATTTTAATAGGCCTCACAATGTGGTGTATTAACGCATGAATTAACTTAATTATAAGTGGTAGAATCTATTTAATAAACATTAAAAAGAATTAAGCAAAGCTTACATTTGGATAAATCATGTGTACGTATACCATTTACATTCTAATATGCATTGTCACACTCCTGATAGAATTGTCTAATTGTAACCAATGCATTGTCTTTAACTTCAGTTTCAAAGTTCATTGGATCATCACCAAATTCTGAACACGCTAGTACTACTGATCAGCGTGAATAGGGTTTTTGTTTTTGTTTTTTTTTTTAACAAAACATAGTAAAAGAATAACCAATTTAAAACAAACCAATATTTTTAAGCAATCTAGAAATAAAAAATAAAAAATAAAAAAGTACTAATGAACACATCATGAAGATTTTGTTGATAAAAGATCTATACATCCACTGATATAAATTAAAGTACTTACTATAACAAATAGTTTTAAGCACTGAATTTGAATTAATTTTTTCTTTTTATTTTAAACTTCACTTGCAATCTCACGATCAATGACTTGCTAATTGCTCTCTTCAAAGCAATAATTGCAAAGCTCCACCTCTTCTATAGTTTCTCCCACGAACAAACTTGTTTGTTGTGCTAAACGTCGCTATAGCACACATATATAAACTCTGTAATTCATTAACAAAATGATCAAAAGATGATCATGTTAGTCTCGCGCGCAAAAAGTTTTCTCTCACAAGAAATAATCAACAAAGACATTCGATAAGGGAAGCACATGATAGTTTCCCAAAAAGTCTAGGGAGGTTTTAAAAGTTTTGGCTAGACGCAACATCTCATGAGGCCCAAGCAAGGATCTAGCGAGTCTAGATAAAGGTCTACTGAATTACAATACAACTTTTTAGTAATTTAAAAATATAATTAGAAAAACACATTGCAAATTGGGCATAGCTTGGAACTGCAAAGCTATATATTGGATTCAATATCAAAATGACTTAATGTACGTAGCGGTACATACTATCATAGGATACGTCTTAGACTTGGTTTGGATTGTGAGTTGAGATAAGATGAGTTAGGATGATATGTGAATAGTAGTGAGATGATTTATGAATATAATGAAATTGTTTGAGTTAAAATTTTTTATAGGATTTTGGAAAAGGAGAGAGAAAAATTTGAATAATTAAAAATATTATATAGTTAAAATATTATTAGAATATAAATTTTTAACATTATTTTCGTTTTGAGATTTGTAAATGTTAAATTATTTTTTGTGTTTTGTTTGTAATTAAAAATTCGAAATTGAAAAGTGTCCATGTTTATTGTATTTAGATATTAAGATGAGATAAAATAAAATGAGATTAGATATGATGATATCATAAAAGAATGTATACAAACCAAGGTTGAGACACGAGACACCCCAGCAGAGAGCCATTCAATTAGCGAAAGGTTGGAGGCTTCGAGCAGCTCAAAGATGAAGAATAAGGCCGTCCAGGGTGGGTGAAGAAGACAACGTTGGATGGGACCCATCCGCCGCAGCCAACATCTCCCACTTGCCCATTCCTTCCTCGTTTGTGTATTTTTTTAAAAAAGAAACTTTGTCCCCTCCTCACGTTTCAACTTAACCCTAACCTGGTCAACTTGGCCCCCCTCCTTTAACCATGGTTCGTTTTAAACCCACCAGGAAACTCCAAAGTCCAAACCCCACCATGACCTGCAAGCAATGTTCATCCTCTAACCCCACCCACACACTCCCCCTTCTTCTAGGGTTCATTTCCTCAGAAGTTCATGTCATTGGACCATACTATATATCTTCCCACGCGCCACTTTACTTCACCTCTTATTTGATTTGTTTTAATTTGTTTACATAATCAATAGGATTTGAAATTTTGAAGCCTAGTTTATTTTCACAATTCATCACAACTCATTTCATCTAATTATTACAATTTTTTTAAATTTCTATACAAAATAAAATAAACAATTCAATTTTTTCAAATATAAAAATAAAAATAATATTAAAAAAAATATATTCTAACAATATTTTATTCAACTTTTAACTTCAATCTCAACTCATCTCATCTCATCTCATCTGTGAAAACAAATGAGGCTTAAAAGTACTTGCACATATATTCATATTAATTTCTTTTGTTATATATATCAAAACATTTATTATTTTGAAAACTATGGCATAATATATTAGAAAGAGCTAAACAACACACACATGTGTGTGCATATATATATATATATATATATTGAAGTTAGAACTTAAGTCTTATATTTTTCTACTTGAAGAGTAGTATGAGCATAAAAGTTGTCTAAGAATATCATGTAAAAGTGAGCTTAAAATAAGGAAAAAAAAAACAAGTTTTCAATCCAACACACATGTTATGTTAAAGTTTTCCATTTAATAATCTTTATAAATTTCTTCTCTTAATTTATAAGAACACTGAGAAGTTTTATAAGAGAGTCAAACTTTGCATAGGTAACTGTTTTTTTTTTTTTTTTTTTTGCTTTACTATTTCAAAAGACAACATTGTTATTTATATATGGTATTGTTGCAAATCCTTATCCATGGCATGACAACCTTGATTCAAGTTTCATGTTGTGTAGAAAAATGTTTCTTCACCTTTTAGGAGATCAGAACCAAAAAGGAATTAAGTTGAATTTAGTAGCAAAAATCAGTAATTTTTAATAAAGAAATGGAATAAGCAATTTAATTCATTAGTTTCATGGGAATGACCTACGTACTGATGATCTATTTGCAACTCTAGGCCATTGTCAATACAATAATGAAAAATTATTCTCATCAATTATATATTATGCACTATCTCACATTTTAGACTCTACGTCTTATAAAATATACTTATACATTTTATTAAAAAAAATATAAATATATATTGTAAAAGTGATAAATAATGACTAATGCATATCATTTTTATACAATAATATATATCTTCCTGGCTACTTGTGATCATCAGCTAGAGTACGTAGCGTTGAACTCACTCACCATAAATGCGACTCAGAGTTGCATCGGATCCTTCTCCTCTCTCAATACAAGAAAGCTATATTAAAAGACTTCCCAACTAATACCATATTTAAACTTTTCGTGTGTGAGAAATGACTGCGTTTTGAGTCTTTGTCCCCTCACCATCCCCCCATAGCTCTCTCATCTTCCTTCTTCCTCTCCCTTCTCTGCACTCTATCTTGCTCTTCTCTTGTCGTTGGTTTTCTTCCTTTTTTAAATTTTCTTAAAAAAATCCTTTCAAATCTAGGCTTCGAGTTCCGGAGCTCTCTATATATCTCTTTTCCTCCGTCTCCCTTTTCTTTCTATTTCTTTTCTCTGCACTCTCTTTTTCTTAATATTTTCGCACTTCCCTTAAAATAAACAAAAGCTAAAAAAACAACAGTTTCATTTGTTTTTTAATTCTCTTATTTTTAATATTTTCCTTGTTTTCTGTTTTCCTTTTGTTTCCCTTTGATGTGCCTATGGCTGGTTTGGATTTAGGTCCTTCTTCTCGCTACGTTCACCAGCTTCACAGGCCGGACTTCAACCTCCAAATACAACAGCAACATCATCAACAACAGCAACAACCTGATTCGGAGGAAGACAACAACCGCGGTGGACAGTACTCCGGAGATCATCTGGACGATGGTCCCCATCAGGGTCTCGAGCTGGTGGCCGCCAACATAGCTGGACCTGGGGATATCGTGGCTCGGCGCCCCCGAGGCCGACCCCCGGGGTCAAAGAACAAGCCTAAACCACCGGTCATAATTACCCGAGAGAGCGCGAACACGCTCAGAGCCCATATTCTTGAGGTGGGGACTGGCTGCGATGTGTTCGAGTGTGTGGCCACCTATGCGCGCCGTCGACAGCGCGGGATCTGTATTCTAAGTGGCAGCGGGACTGTAACCAATGTCAGCCTCAGGCAGCCGGCAGCGGCAGGAGCCATAGTCACGCTTCATGGGAGGTTCGAGATTCTATCCCTCTCGGGATCTTTCCTTCCACCGCCGGCTCCACCTGGCGCAACCAGCCTGACCATATTCTTAGCCGGTGGGCAGGGGCAGGTAGTGGGAGGAAGCGTGGTGGGGGAGTTGACCGCGGCGGGGCCAGTCATCGTCATCGCAGCGTCGTTTACTAATGTTGCGTACGAGAGGTTGCCGCTGGATGAGGAGGAGCAGCTCCAAATACAGCCGCCAGTTCCACAGGGTTCGGGTGGTGGTGGTGGAGGTGTGGGGAACAATCCGTTTCCGGACCCTTCTGCGGGGTTTCCTTTCTTGAATTTACCGCTTAATATGCCATCGAATGTTCAGTTACCAGTTGATGGGTGGGCGGGGAACTCATCCGGCCGTAATCCGTTTTGAGGCAATGGAGTTCTGGGTGTTCGCATAATGCGATCTTTCGGCCTTGATATGGGAATTTAAGAGCTTTTCTGGAGGTTTTTTGCATTGGATAAGAGAGACTTCTGGTTAAAGGTCAGGAAATTCATGGACTATCATCAACGTGGTTAACTTTCTTTTTTCTTTTTCCTTATCTTCTTCCTTTTCTGTCGATGTTGTATCCACGCTTTCTTCTTCTTCTTCTTCTTCTAGTGCCACTTCCTCGTTGGATTTTGGTCTCGTTGATATCTGGAAATAGTCTTCTGTGATGGTGGAACTCGCTTTTACTTATTAATTTGAAATGGTTTGATGATTCAGCTTTCTAACAAAATTTGTCTATCACCATGTGTCATTATGTTTAGAAACTGGCAGTTACTGAACTTTACTGTTAGGAACAGATCGGCTAGCTAGGTTTCTCCCTGTCTTCCCCTTTTTTTGATATGGACTAGGTTTTCTATTTTTAGGATCAACTATAATATTTTACCTTCTTTACGTCCATATATATACATATATATATATTTTTTCCACATAATCAATTTGTGAAAATGGTTCATTACATCTTATAGGATTTGGGAACATGGGATTGTGTTCTTTGCATTGTTTTCAGAAAATAATAAATAAAACAGTGTAAAAGAACAAGGGTTTTTCCAAGGCTCCTTAGGATTCTCCTAGTTGGATAGACTTCGTGTTGGTGTCAAACCAACAGAATTAAGCTACATTAATGTTCAACCTGACTTTCCTTATCTACTCGTCCTGGGAATGAGCTCCTTTTAGTTTTCTACTGAATTCAAAATCTCCCTTCACAACCATACCTCTTGAAAATATAAAAATAATCTTCAACATCTGGGCGACATGTCTTTTGGTGAGTTTCTAGTGACAAAAGTACTCTTAATTCTCTCAAACATAAATAAAGTCTGCTTGGTAACTAGTGCATGATTATATATTATGCATGCATTATCCACTCCATCAAATGATCTTTAGGAGATGGAAGGTATTAATTTGGAGTTCTTTATCAAGTACCTGGTTTGGGTTGTGTTTAAATCAATAGAGGCATTATGGCTAGCATACTCGAATGAAGATCCACTTTTGTTCACTACTTAACCGTATGTCTCCGGCACGATCCATTTTTCCAAATCGGAGCAAACTAGTACTCTATATAGAAATTAGCTAGCCTTTGGAGCCTTGGTTTTGTACATGGTGATCTCCTCGGACTCTAAAACTTCGATGAATACAACACTATTTGTGGTTGAAACAGCCTGCAGAGTGCAGACACTGCAAGCTGGGTTCGATGCCTTTCACAAGTTTTGAACAGCTAGCCTCCGTGCTTCTGTTGAGGAGGCACTACTTAGCCAACTTATCAATAACTGAGATCGAAGTAAAAAATAACTAGTGAGAATCGATACATTTTGAAATATATATATATATATAGATATTATATATAAATTTCATTACCAACAACAGATCTTGACTAGTCTTAAAAGAGATTAAGTCCAGAGGCATTTTTCTCGTGCTGAAATATTCTTCGGATATTATAATTATATCTATATATATATATAACCCTTATCTGTGTGAGAATATTTTAAGTTCTACGCGGTATGGCTTATTTATTATATTGCATTAAATATAATAAATAGTCTCCAATTATCTAATGCCACATCATGGGATGATGAAAGGACGATGAGAATTAGGATGATGAGTAGCATTACTCAAACCATGATCAACAATTTCCTAAGCATATAGGTTTGCGGCAGATCATGACTTAAATATTGTAAAACTCCAGTCCTGTCAAATGACTTTAGTTATTCTCCACTCAAAACGATTATGCGAGGTGCCATTGATGCAACAAATTCTCGTGGGTCTTGTCTTTGGACAATTGCATTTGATTCCTTAACGCACTTTAGTTAAGGAATATGCTTACATGTCTTCTGGGGAATTTTCAGGGTAACCTAATTAAATAGGTTGCAAATGTGAATGATGCCGACTGTCTTGCATGAATGTGAAAGGAAGTATTTATACATATGACATTATAGTACTCGATCCGAAAGAGGATGAAGGTTGAAGGACATGCGAGCTAGAGGGTGTCAAGAACTCGTATTAATTTGTCAGAATTTCTATAAATATTTCTTCTAGCTAGACAACATTCAGGACTTAAGTCTTGCAGTACTACCTCATATATACTCTATTAAAGTATATATTATATGGAACTCCACGTGAAGCGTAGCTCAGCTGCAACTAATGTACATGGATCGAAAGAAAAATAAATTAATCATGCTACAATTAACTTAATTAATGTGCTGATTCGATCTCTCAAGGAATTCTTTTTTTTCTCTTCCTATTTTTTTTTATCCAATGTGGATGATCAGTATGTTTATATAATTAATAGAATTTTTTAAGCTAATTAATGTCTTGAAACATTAGTCTTAACTAATCATGAACTACTTTTCCTGCCGGTTAGGTCTCGTAGCAATGTTTTTGTTGATCCAAGATCCATGTGGAGAATAAAATCCAGTTATAATAGCTCTAGATCATTTGGAGTCAAAACTGATCAATTCAAGGGATCTTTTTTTGGAGCAGGCCAGGCCTAGGAATGGTCAATCGTTTCTTTAAAGAAGTAGTAGTAACCTTTGGAGAGCGAGCAATTTATTTCTAATTAATTGCATCCAAGAAACATAAGAAAGTAATTATATATATATGAAGGTGGCCTGGTACTTTACTCTAGATGGGGATATAAGAACTTTAGATTTACTTGTTAATCGGATACACGCGAATGGAGTATGTACTCATTGGACAGCATGATGAGTGGACAACTACTCAACGTGGTACGTGTTATTTCCCAGAAACCTGAAAACAAGGTACGTAAGTACCCGTTTTCATAGAAGAATACAGAAATTATTCATCTCTTTTGAGAAAATATGTAAAAATAACTTATACAAAATGATAGAAATTCTGCTAGTTCATGTTGATGGGGAAAGGCAAGCCTTATTTTGATCCCCTAGTCTTCCCGTAATTGCCTGTTCGATTTTCATCATCATGAATCAACGGCATAAGAGTATAAGAAAAAGAAGACGATAGATGAAGAGAAGAAGAGGAAGAAGAAGAAGAAGAAAAAATGGCTCGTGAGAGATTTGAAAGTTACTCAAATAGGACTTGGCCGGGAATAGTTAAATTAAGATCTTAGCTAATTACCAAAACTCAAAGCAGTGCAAGCTCATGTGTGGTGGAATCATTCTTTAACCAACAGATCAAATGAGTCAAAAAATTTAATTAGCTGAACAGATCACACGAGAAATATCGTATCAAATTCATTGTACGTGTGTATATATATTGGCTTACACAATTTAAATTATAAGCTGTCGGCTGTTTTAAGGAATGATCAAGAGCAGCTGAATTTTATATTTCTAGTACCAGCAGAAATCATAGTATTATGGAATTTTAATGTACGCTTGCAGTCAACAGTAATCAAGTGTAACCACATTTGTGGGGACTTTTTTAGGTTAAATTGAGTAATGTGACCGCTAAGGAGGAGACAATAATGATGAAAAAGTACTACGGATCAGTTTTAATACTTCTCTCATGGGGCATTTTGTTTTATAAATAGTACTGATTTCATATAAGTATGCTTGATTTTAAATGCATACGCAAGATAGTATTCAAGAGATTCAAATCATGATGGCGAGCGTCAAACTATATAGTTTTTTAATCATGCATCCTAGACACAGCATGAATATTTATGATTTCAAGATGGATGTATTAAGAAATGATGTTGTTCTATATGTTATAAACAGCACTTATAAGATGCAAAATACGTCATCATGATGAATATCGATCGATTGAAAGGTATGCAGTACGTAATCATATTGTAGACCATGAAGTCAAAAACAAACAAATCGAAGTTGAAAATTTAAAGAAAGTTGAAGCGGATATGTAAATTAGAGTGATGAATTGTGTAATATGTCATTTTCTGATGAACTTGGAGGTAATAGATCAGGTGGAGAATACGTACAGCACTGACACCCAAGGTCAGAGTAGTCAATAAAGTCGAACTTAAGTTTCTGATCGAAGGCTATGTATAATATTCATCCCAAGAACATTGATATGGTGGGGATGTAATCTTTCAAGTTGATCGCGCGCGCGAGCAATTCTATATCTTGGTAGTATCCTCTTGTTCCCATGTCAATACTATGCCTGCTGTTAATCTTGCTTTCCCGAAGATCTTAAGATTCATGGTGATCATTACAATGTTCGTGCTACTAATTATGCTTGATCTCTTTATACTTGCAAACACTTCTTGTCCCTGATGAAGATGCCACTATATATTAGCTAGCTGTCTAAACTCTACTGGTTTTGCTGTCCAATTGTGATGTTGTTAGGCTGTGCTGGTTTGCTTTTGTCTTGCTGCTATTTTGCTGTTGTCCAATTGCGCTGCTGTTTTTTCTGCTAAAGTGGCAACCAATGCTCCACCAGGTTTGCTGTCCACGATTTCCTGTTTGGAAATTGGCCACGCTTGCTCTTTGGCTACAATTGCTCATGTTAATGTCCTTTCTATATGCTGGCTACATATTGCTCTTAATTAATTTCATTGCTGTCTTATGCTGCTAGTTTGCTGCTATAATAGCAACCCAAAGCTCCATCTGGTTTTGCTGTCCTCAGCCTATCCACTAATTGTCCTATACGGCATGGAGCCTCGCCCAGCCAATGTGAGGGCGGGGCAGACAGGGGCGGGGCAACTGGGTATGGGGCCCCATTACCCACCCCTAAGAATATCTAAGATCACCTCGATATCCAAACACAACCTAAATTATGGCTTTGGAAGAGTCCCATGTGACAGAGAAAAAGAAAGGTGTGCCTTTATTAATGCTTCCATTGAAAATACTATTTCACATGCTTAGGTGTATACTTTGGTGTATGCTTGGGTGTGCCGTTAATTCTTGAATGGTTAAGGTTCAAGACTTACTAGCATGAAGAGGGGAAAACCGATGAAGGTACCTTAATAATGGAGATGCACAACGGGGAGAAGGGAACGAACGAACTACAAGAGAGAATTTATTGAGTGAAAAGTTGAAGTGGTGTGAAAGGGCTTGATCGGGGAGTGAAATGAGGAGGAGGGGAATAACTAAGAGGGGAGATTAACTTACCAAAACGACACTATTTCTTCATTTCTTCAGGCAGGCTGGCTTATTCGCGGGCCTAGGCTAGGGTGTTACATCCTCTCCCTTATAAAATCTCATCCTTGGAATTTGGTATGAGTTGTCAAGATTCCTCTCAAACAAGTGTATGTACTTGACTCCCATATCTTTCTCAAACTCCCACGAAGCTTATCTAATAGCGTGGTTATTCCACAAAACTTTGACTAAAGAAATAGTTCAAGCTCATAGCACTTGTTCTTTCCCCTTCAAAATATGCTTTGGTTCTTTAGCATTGGTAAGATTTTCCTAAATCTGAAGTGGCTCATATTCAATAATGTGGGTGGGTTCAGAGATGTACTTCCTCAACATAGACACATAAAATATGTTATGCACTTCAGAGTGCTAGTGGTAGGGCCATCCTATAAGCCACTAGGCAAATCTGATCAAGGATCTCAAAGGGCCCGATATATCTAGGGTTCAACTTTTCCCTTTTTCTAAATCTCATTACTCTTTTCATCGGAATAGTCCTTATAAACGCTTTGTCCCCAACTTCAAACTCTAATTGACGAGGACGATTATCTGCATAGCTTTTTTTGTCAACTCTGAACTGCCTGTATTCTAGCCGAAATAATCTCTACCTTTTCTGTTGTTTTTTGGATGATTTCTGGCCCTAATATTTTTCTTTCACACCTCATCCCAATACAAGGGAGATCTACACCTCTTACCATGCAGTGCTTCACAGCTTGCCATTCCAATACTTGCCTGATAGCTATTATTATAGACAAACTCATCCAAAGGTAAGTATCGCATCCAAGTCCCTTTGAAATCCATTACACACACCCTCAACGTGTCTTCCGAAATTTGAATAGTTCTCTCTAACTACCCATCCTTCTAAGGGTGAAAGGCAGTGTTGAAATTCAAATTGGTTCCCATGGCCTCCTGAAGGCTTCTCCAAAACTTCGAAGTGAAACAAGAATCTCTATCTAATAGAGTGGATACCGGCATCCCATGTAATCTTACTATCTCCTACACATAAAACTTAGCTAGTTTTTCCATCTTATAGGAAACTTTAATGGCCAAGAAACGAGCAGTCTTCGTCAAACGATACACAATCACCCATACTGCATCTTACCCACTCAGTGTCCATGGTAGACCTGTCACAAAGTCCACAGAGATATGCTCCCACTTCCATTATGGAATCTGAAGTGGTTGCTACAACCCTACTGGTCTTTGATGTTCTACCTTCACTATTTGACATGTTAGGCACACCTCTACAAATTTGGCAATTTCCCTTTTCATACCATTCCACCAAAAAGATTCTCTCAAATCCTGATACATCTCGGTACTCCCTGGGTGAACAGTGTAAAGAGAACGATGTGCTTCCTCGAGAATTATCCTTTTTATCTCATCATTATCAGGTACACATAATCTACCTATGAACTTCAATATGCCATCATCAGAAATATTGAACTCAGGTTTATCTCCTTTTTAGACTTCTTCTACAAGTCTCACTATCCCCAAGTCCTCTTTTTGGGTAGCCTTAATTCCTTCTATCAAAGTTGGTTGAACCATCAAGCTGGCCATGAAAGCTTGTTGCTGCTCACTAGTGACAACTTCAATTCCTACTCTTTCCAGACCCATCAATAAATGATGTTGAGTAATGAGATTTGCAACTGCTGGTACAATCATATTCCTTGATAACCTCGAGCCATCTTCTCTGCCTCATATTTAGATCTTTTTGGGTAAAGAAATAGTTCAAACTCTTGTGGTTAGTGTAAATCTCTCACTTTCTTCCGTACAAATAATATATCCAAATCTTAAGTGCAAATATGACTGCTGCTAACTCTAAATTATGCGTGGCGTAGTTTTGTTCATATGCCTTCAATTTTCGGGAAGCATATACTATAAATTTCCCATGCTAGATTAAGATATAGGCTAAACCCAACCTTGATGCGTCACTGTAAATCACAAATCCTCCCCTATTAGTGGGAACTGTCAAAACTGGAGCTGTCACTATGACCAACCGCTCATTTTTCTCTCGGATTAGTCATGAGCCTCGACTAAACGTTTTAAATCTTAAATATTTATTTTAAATCTAGTGATTGATTTTTAAATGAACCAAGTATCTAAAATCATCCTAATATTTTTAAAGGTCCAAAATTATTTTAATGGGGGTATTTTTAGTTTTATTGAACCAAGCCTAATTTTTAACTATTCCTATTTAATTTTGGAGCCCCGAAAATAATATAGTTTTAGAAAATCATTTTATTTAAATGATTTTATTTCTTTAGGAATATTATTTAATTTTCATCATTTTATTTTATGTTAAAAACTATATTTATTTAGATGGATTTATTTCTCTTATAAATACTTATTTAAAATCATCATTTTATTTTGTGATGAAGAATATTATTTTTAGATCAAAAATAAAAAGTTTGGTTTTGACATTTAGTGTATTTTCAATTTATTTTCCACTCTTTATTTTCTATTAATCCTCTTTTATTTCCCTTGAGTTTATCTATTTTGTTGGATTAAAATTAGAAATCCCAAGTTGTAAGGCTAGGATCGGTTTTGCCCAAACCCTAATTTGCCCCCCTTCTCTTTCTCATTTTCTTTTCTTTTTTTTCCCTCTCCCCCTCTAGTGTCGTCTCCCTCCCCCTTTCTCGATTTCTCTCTCATCCTCAACTGGCAGTGCCACCGCAAGGCACATGCACCGTCAACCCAACCCTTCTCTCATTCTTGGTTACTCTCTCAACTCAAACCTCTCTCTCTCTCTCTCTCTCTCTCTCTCTCTCTCTCTCTATTAGGACTCCGCTGCTGCCGTCCACAATACTCACAACAGCACTACTGACGATGGAAACTCAGCCACTAGCCACAAGGAAACCCACACCCAGCCCCGTATGCTTCTGTCTCCTTCTATTTCTCTCATCTTGCGGCCATAGCCTTCGCGATTTCCAGCGCCACACCCAGCTTCCCCCTCCTCGTATCTCACTCTTTGTTTTCTCTTCCTCTCTCTCAAGTTCAGCAACGCCACATGCCTTCACGTTACAATAGCGACTCCACTTTACCAAGCCACGTAGACTTTCTTCCCCCGTGACCCAGCCCTAGCTTAGGACACTGTGAGTAGCAGATGCAATCCACAACTACCCTTTGTTTTCCCTAGTCGAATCAAAGCAAGTTTCCTTGCTCCTCAGCCAAGCTCCATCATAAATCTCCCCCACGGTAGTCTAACCGCCACAACTCATGCCTTAGTCATGGCAGCACCGCCCAGCAAAAGCCCCCACGTCATCAGCCGCTACCAAGCCATGACAATTGCACCTCAGGCCATGACAACAACACCTCTAGTACATGAGGCAACCCCTGCTACCACCGACGGACCCAACTGCCTCGAGTAACGTAGCCTTGAGCCTCCCTCAGACACCCACCAACAAGCCTCCGTTTTGGTATAGCCTCAAGTGGCAGGTAGCAACTTAAGCTCTAATTTTGGTATAAACTCCTATCCCTTTACCTTGGAAATTATTTATGTTTGTGAAGCTGAAATGGTAATGTGAAATATGCTCTATTGTTGATAATTGTGAATTATGAAATGTGCTATATGTTGTGATCTGGGAATGATGTAGTTTGTGATATGGGGTTATGTTGTGAAGTGATGGGATTATTGTGTAGTGTTGATGTGGTTCTATGTCTTGTGAAGTGATGCGAATTATTGTTCAGTTTGTGATATTGCAGTATGTTGTGAAGTGATGGGATTATTGTTGTAACACCCCGTATTTTAGTGTATTTTTATTGAATGAGTTATTATTATTAATTCAAAAATTTATTCTCTTGTTTTAAAATTGTTGGATTTTTAGTTGGTTTATTTTTTATGAGTTTTAATTTTGTGAAAATTATTTTGAAGTGCTTTCTTAAAATTAATTATTGTTATGCATTTAAATTTCTTTTCATATTAAATTAACTTATTGTTGGATTTAATTATTTATTTTCATTTTAATCACTACGTTCGAATTATTTTATTTTACTTGTTGTTTTGAAACCGTTTCTGATGGATCATTTTTGTGACCTAAGATATGAGGATTGGACCTCATTTCTTTCCCTCACTTTTTCTTTTCCTTTTTTTTTTCCAATTTTTTCTTTTCTCCTCATTTTTCTTCTCCCCTGCTCTTCCCGCGCGCGAAAGCTCTCTCCCTCTCTCACCGTGCGAATTCTTCTCCTCCACCCAGCCACCGCCGCACGCCGTCGTGCCCGTCACTGCCCAGCCCATTCACTCCCCCACCGGCCGGCGACCACCACCCTCCAATCTTAGCCTCTCTCGCGCTGTCGTTGTCCCCACGCTCAACGAGAAGCCACGGCACCTCTTGTGCTCGCGCGCCATCGTCGTGCCACCTCTAGCCACCATTTCTTCACCACTTTATCCTCGACCTCCTAGCAACCCAATGCACCCAACCCCAGCTCCGATCCGCCACCGGTGAAGTACATCTAACTCCATTTTCGTTTTGGGTATTTTTGCACTTCAAGCACACTCTACGCCGCCACCCACGGCCAACCACCACCACCACTAGTTTCACCGAAATTCCTAAGCCCTACCCTATCAATCTCGGGTCTTCGTTTGTACCCGTTCAAAAGTGAGTTTTTGAGACCCACGGCCAGAGTGCATTTGGCACTGTTTTGTTGCTGCGTTGCCGCTTCTTGCAGCTTCGTGATCCCTCGGAAATCATTATATAGCGCTGTAAGTATTTTTCTAAGAACTCTTGTGATTTAAATGGATTTTTGCACTAACTCATTTCACTGTATTGAATTGTTGGTTGGTTTTGCCGGACTGAGTCCGAGGAGTACGGGGGTCGGCTGGATTAGTGGAGGAAGTTTATTTGCGTGTTTGGATTGGTGTTGAATTGTTGGTTAGGATTTATGTGGTACATGTATATTGCATATTTGCACGCATGATCATGTTTGTAAATGAAAACTGGGTTTTTGGATAATTGCATTCATGTTCATGTGTTTAATGGAAACTGGGTTTTCATGTGAGAATAATTTTGGGTGCGTGTGTATCACGATCCCAAGCAGAAATAGGGCATTATCTCGATGGAGTTCCTCTGGTCACTCGGAAGTGGAATATACTGAGTGACGTCCCCTGGATTGTCGCCGGGCGACAATGGGATCGGACAAGATAGTCTTGTGCCGACTCCGTGGTCCTTCTGCTGGCGGGGACTAGAGGACGCTTGGCCATGTACGCGCTGGGTGCGGAACTGGGCGTCGCTCGTTGCGTAGTGGATGCTTGGCCATGAACGCGCCAGGCACGGAACTGGGCATCGCTACGAAGCCAGGACGTGCGGATGATCCCTAGGGGAGATCATGGTGCATACGGTAAAATGGACTATTTTCTAGGAAAATAGCGTGTGTTAGATTTTTTATAAATTGTGTGATCATTTTCTGGGAAAATGTGTTGCGGATATTTTGGGCCAAATGAGATTTTGGCATGTGTTGGAAAATTTTCATTTTCGGAGAAAATGATGTTTTGAGGTTGATGCATATTTCATTTTATGCATGCATGTTAGTTGCATTAATGCATTTTTATTCTTGAGGATTGTTTGGTTTATACTTACCTGTGGTACCGTTTTATGGTAACTCAGATTTTGATGCAGAGGAGGATGAGGGTGAGCCTGAGGAGTCGGCTCCGCCCGATGAGTGATTTGAGATCACTCACCTTATTTGGGACATGTATTGTATTTTATTTTGGATGACTGTATAACTACATTTTAAACATTTTACTGATGTTTAGATTGTGTTTAAATTCTGGTACTTAGTTGACTTAATCCGCTGCGTTGTTATTGTACACCGTTGCATGTACACACACTTGGCACTTTCATTGGGATGTGTGACCGTGTTGTCATCATCCAGGTGTCTCGATTCCCTTGTTCTCGTACATAGGGGTCGGGGGCACCACAATTGTGTAGTTGTGATGTGGTTGTATGTCATGTGAAGTGTCAGGATAAGCTATGTAGTTTAGACGTGTTATGTGAAGTGATATGTCAGTTGGGATTGTGTTAGTAATAATGAAGCCTGTAAAAACAAATGGATGCTTTGATGGACTGTATGTTGAACTTAGGAGATAAAAGGGTAGGGTACATATATCAATTAGTTGGAGGCATATATAGAACAAATTTACCATATGTAATGTATAATCTATCTTACAGTTGGATGTATAATATTTAAGCATCAAAGTTGGCTTAAAGTTGTATATTATGCTTCTTCTTTTGTTACATGGTGAAAATGATTGAAGTCTTAGTTTGTGTCATGATAAAGTATTGGGTTATATGACACATGAATGGAGGAAAGAATGTGTGTATTGGTTAAGAATGAGTTGTGTAACTTGGTTAAAGTTATAAAATCGAAATGATGGTAGAGAGAGAATGATGAAAGTGGTAGTGTGTCTTAGCCTTTAAAGTGAAGCATGGAGGTTCAGTTTAAAGTATAAGAACATGAGTTGAATGTCATATGCTGGAAGTGTGACTTTAATTGATCACAAGCTATGGCTTTGAAACTTAGAAAAGCGTAGTAAAGGAATGTATGGAGGATGGATTGGATATTTCAATGGGTCCAGGTGAAGGAAGTCTAAGTCAAGGGCAGTTTTATGCACGTTCTAAGTTTAAGTTACATATGCACTTGAAAAGGAAATGGCGTTAAGTCATGAATGCATGTAGGTTGCCATCTAACACACACATCACTGGATTACATGAAATTGAAATGGCTTGGAGTCTAGGTAAGTATTATATTCATACGCTTCTAGAATTTTCTAAATGATATGAAAATGAAACTGAAATTCTTTTATAAGAAAAATGTTCTTTTTATGCAATGAAGAAAAGTGAAATTATGGTTTATTAAAGTATTAGTATTTTAATGTATATGTATGTAATGACCTTCTTTGGCAGCCCATTTTTATGCACCTCAGGAATAGTTGTATGCATATGAAAGTGATGTTATATATAGTACTATTGTCTTTATGTTCCATGAAATGAAATAATGATGTTTATGATTGAGGCTATGAAATACGCGTCCCCCTCTCAGGACAAACATGGCCCAAGGAAAATGTGACTAAAGCCTAGGTGCATTTTATGTAATGTATGAAAGCATATTTTGTAAAAAGACTTTGTATTTTTAATTTAAAGAATATTGCTGCAAACTCTATTTTAATTTACAAGCAGGTTTTAAATTTTAACTATAGAATCTTTTATATCTTGGGGAGGAAATGAAAAGTTTTAAAAACTTCAGTAATTCCTGTCTCATTTTTTGAAACTATTTCTTAAAGTCCCACCACAAAAACGGGTGTTATAGTCACCAATCTTTGTTTGAACTCCTAGAAAGTTTCCTCACATTTTGTAGCCCACTCAAATTTGTTATTCTTCCTGGTGAGGGCAATGAGGGGAACTGCTATTTTAGAGAAACTTTCAATGAATCGACGATAATATCCTCACAATCCCAAGAAACTTCTAATCTCATGCACATTCGTCGATCATGACCAATTAACCATTGCTTAAACTTTTATAGGTTCTACTGAGATGAAACTATATATCCGAAAAATGCAATTAACTCTAGCTAGAATTTACACTTTTTCAACTTAGCAAACAACTTCTATCCCTAAGTGTCCCAAGTACCTGTCTCAAATGTTCTTCATGCTCAGTTATGCTCTTGGAGTATATCAATTTTGTTGATAAAAACAACAACAAACTTATCCAAGAAGTCATGGAATACCTGATTCATTAAGTCCATGAATACAACTGGGGTATTAGTCAAGCCAAAAGGCATGACTAGAAATTCATAATGACCATATCTAGTTCTGAAAGCCATCTCTGGTTTTGAAAGCCATCTTGGGCACATCATCTCCTTTGATCTTCAATTGATGATACCCAAATCTACGGTCAATCTTAGAAAATTCTTGAGCACATGAAGCTGATGTGACATCCCAAGCCAAAGTGAGAATTTAGTAATTATGTTTATTAATTTTGGACTTTAATAGTGCGTATGGAAGTAGAACTTAGGCCTAAGAAATCTAGGGTAACCTACTAATTGGCCTAGCTTTATCGAATGTTTCAAGATACTTAGGAGAATGGTACTCCCATCAATTATAGCATAATATTTAAGAAATGGTAAGAGATTTTAAAGAGTCATAATCAATGGAGTGTGGGAAATTGTATAGCACTTGTGAAGAGTCATTAATGGAGATCGTGGGGAACTCTACTGCATTTAATGGGGAGCTATTAATGGAGTCATGGGAAATTGCAACACATTTATAAGCTGCTTAGGGAACCAAAACATGCACTTGCTGCCCCCTCTAAGCCAATAGGGTTCTAGCAATTCGATTTTTGTGGGTTTTGTTAGGGCATTTATTGGATGATATAGAATCCTCATTGAGTAATTATGATACCAAAACTTATAGGAGAAGGAAGCCACATGCCCAACCATTTTCCTTAAGTCTTCTACCACATAACGCCATTTGTCCAGCATGCACAAGTGGGTTTAAGTGACTTATAGTCTCTTAAAGTATGAAATCATGAATAATCTCAAAAATAAGCACATGAGCAACAAGGGGAGAGAGAGAAGTCGAGATTTATAATCCAAGTTGCCACTTGGCATGTGACTCCCCCATATTTCACTTGGAATCGAAAGAACTCTGAAGCGTCGAGACATACAACACAAGGTTACATGCCCCCGTTCATGATAGTTAAAGATGCAATGCATCTAACATGCATCTAACAGTATGCAATATACATAACAGATAATAATTTATTTCTTTGAATAAATAACACTGTACCAGAAACTATATACCAAAACATAACATGCTTAACTTCATAATAGGCTTATAACTAAAATGTTGCAAAATTTGTCTGTCATATCTATAATATAAATAAGTATTGGAGACGGCACTCTATATGTACAATATAGACTAAAATAACTATTGTGCTAACTGGTTGAGCTGGTCGCCCAACTTGGCTAAGAAAGCTAAAATCCTATCTATGAATTGGAGAATTGAAGCCATAATCTCGTCGTCGTCACTTTGGGGACTATTCGACCTCATCCAATTTGTCCTTAGCAGGTCTTCAAATCCTAAAACATAGTCTACTATTCTGGGGTAATGGTAGTTGGGACTACCAAGTGAGATTTTATTACAAATCTCAGCAAGTACACTACCAAGCTACTGACAGTAGTAAAAGGCATGCATGATAGTAAAAATGCAGTACATTATTGATGACATGAACACGAACAATGTGTGACGTGAGTTGGCAAATAGCATGACATATGCTTGACTAAAAAATGACTTGACCTGACATGATGCTTAACATGAACTGAACATGAATGAAAATACTTGACATGAACTGAGCATGAAAATACTGTTTGATTAAGAGTTAATTGAAACTATAGAACTACACAGCTCCCCTAGAGCCATGTGCTCATGCCGGTACCACATCACATCATAAGCATTTGCACTAGCTGTGAGTACGTAGTTGCAGATAAATGATAAACTGATAATTGGGTTGGCAACACCGGCGTTTGGTGCTAGCTTTGCTTCAGTAACCAATTAGTTAAGTTTCATTTGAAGCCTTTTGACTTTGCCTCGTCAATTAGGAAATTCCACACTCTTTTAGTTACTCCAGCGTGAATGAGGGAGTTCCACTAGAATAATTCATCATTCTAGCATTTGGGCTTGTGATAAAAATAAAAGACTCAAATGCTTAAAATATTTCATGGAACTCAATACATATGACAAGGCATGGCATGTAGCATGTAGCATAATAACGTGTGAGAGAGTCACATGGCATATCGTGATATGTTACAGATAACATGTATAGTAATCAATGGCATGGCATATAAATATTAATTGAAATGAACATTAAAATCATGAATGATGGATTCTCTTACCACCACACATACATAGTATTACTAGAGAGTAAATTATGTGCTAACTTATAGTGATTGTAGCGTAACGTGAGCTGAAATGAGATTTTTTCTAAAGATATAATATCTCACTAAAACTCATACAAACATAAAGACTCACTAAGTTAGAGCTAAATTGCAAAGTTACCCATCTACAAGTGGGAGTTTATAATTTTGCATTTAAAATAAGGATTTTGCATACTAGCTCCAAATCCTACCAAAATTGACATTCTTCATGTAAATTATTTTCTAAATCCAAATATGCAATCATAAGAAATTAAATCAAAACACAACAATACAAACCATGCTTGGGCTGATTCAAATATAGGCCAAAATCAAGGTTTTTGTTGCATCTTGACCAAACATCAATCTAACATGCTTAAACCAACTTTTACAACACACAAAAAATACATCCTAGGTTCTAAACTCACGTTAAGACATCAACATATATACCATATAAATCTAAACTCATTATAGCAACACAAATGCCAAAAAATCAAGTTCTAAGTCAAATATAACCATCTATTGATGTTCTAGGTCTAACACTTTCCAAACAACTCCAAGGACTCCAAAATTCCATAAATAACTCTCCTAACATATTCAACATTCAAAACTAAGTGATATCATGCTTAATCAATAACCAAAAATCATAAAACACTTCATAGAACAATCAGTTTGCACTAAAGCATCAAAACTGAGTATGTTATACTTTTGATCTTTAAACAAAGCACTAGATCCTTGATCTTCGTGCAATAAAACTTCAAGAAACATAATCATATACTCCACATTCAAGTTCTAACTTGTTTCTATCAAACAAACCTAGCATCACATGGTAAGCATCGCATCAAAATACAACAATCAACCAGAAAGCTTCAAGTTTGAGTTTGTTGATGTAAAAGTGTGTTGGCTAGGATTAGATGACTATGATCTATTTGATTTATTGGATGAATGTAATTTGTATTTATCTTTATCTATAAATATTTAAATTCAAAAATAAATAAATTAATAGAGAAAGGTTTGTCTTTATCTTTATCTATGAATAATTGAATTCTAAGATAAGTAGTTGAATAGATAAAGGTTCAAAAGACTTTTTGATCAAGATTGAAGGTTTGAAAAGATAGGAGATATCAAGTGATCTGGATAGAAGACTCAGAAAGAAGATATCGAGCAAGGAAGAATTTCGAACTATCTAAAAGCTATCTAAAGCAATTATCTGATAAAATTTCAGCGTTGGCTGTTAGCAATCTGTCAGCACAAATATCCCTTCAATAGATTCCTACTGCACCTGAAATTCCTAACAGACTCAGCCCATCATCAGAGTTCTACTACAGATTAAATACTGAGCAGTTTATTTAATTGATGATTTTCGGCTGAGGATGGTATCTCTTATGCAGTGAATTTCGAGAGTACTTGGTGATCCACATGAGATCCAAGAGTTTGAGTGTAAGAAAAATTCTCTTGAGAATTTTCTAGTGTTTGTCTCTTTGAAGTGCGTGTATACTTCGTGTCAAAGTTGAGTTGATCAAGTTCAGCCACTGGATTTCTATGAGGGAAGTCAATAGTTTGAAGATTGCCAGAGGTTTTGACTGCTACTGTCGTAGAAGACAAACAAGTCGTTTGTCTGGTCAAATAAGAAAGGTTTTTTAATTGAGATTTACTTGTAAATGATTTTCAAATAATAAGATTGATTTTTCTTGGTCTGGCTGCCTCATAGGGTTTTACTTTTGAAGAGTTCTTCAAAGGGTTTCCCTTCAAAACCAAAATTGATCTTAAGCACTTTTATTACTTTATGTATTTGAGTATTTTGATAACAAAGAGACTAATCAATTTAATTACTTGGGTGGTGAAGCGTGTGATCTAACTATAGGGGTACTTGGGTAATTTTAGAGTTCTAATCAAACATTTGCATGTAAAGCAAGCTTCCGACAAAGATTTAAACCAAATTTCTTAAAAAAATCTTAACACATAAATGATAGCCTTAAGAACAACATATATGAATTTTTTAGCCATTGGTCTCAGTTTCTAGATACAACAAACATCACAACCTCAAAAGAAAAATTGTTTTGTGTGTTCCAGTTTCAACTTCAAAGAAAATGTGTTTAACTCTTTAAATAAAAATGGTAGCATGCTTTGGATCAACTCATAACATGTATAAAAATGCATTATAGTTTCATTATATCAAGAGATACCCCTAAGTTTAACAAAACCCTCATTAAAACATCAAGCTTTCACACCATCATCCATATTGTCGCCTAGTGTGATCTTTGCACATTCAAACTAAACTTTCATCAATCAATACTCCATGAAAAATTACCCAACATATATCAATATAAAATACACTCAAATAGGAATGAATCTCATGAAGAGTGTGTATTGTGAATCGACTTACAAGGCACTGTAAAATGCAATGCTAGAACTGCTAGGAAAAATGTCTGATGCTCGCATTCGAGTTCTCTCCAAACAAGTGAAAAAAAATAACCAAAGGGTAAGAAAAATGCATGGGCATGCTTTATAGGGATAGAGGGCTGACATGAGGTCGCTTAGTGACCTTTTGGTGGGCGTTTTGCAGCCAAAACAGTGGGCAAAACCATGGGCTACTTAGTCCATGGTATTGGGCTGCTGCTGCGAGAATGATGGGGTGGTTTAGGGTTACTTTTTGGCTTCCCGTCCAAGCACTATTTGGGTTGACATGTTTTCCATTGCCTTGGGTGGTGAGGGAAGCTTGCTCAAGAAGCTTTGCATTGTAGATGGTTTTTGATGGGCCAAAATGGGACTAACTAAATGGGCCACAACTTAGGATATATTTGGGTTTTGGTTTAGGGTTCCAGTTGGATCAAGTCCAAATCTAATTTTTCTTATCACAATGAAATTGATAAGGTATAAAAGAGTGAATGGGGGTGTAACAACACGTACTAGAGTGGTTAATAGCATGTGAAAGTGATTTAATCAAGTGATTAATCACTTAAGTAAAACCAGACACTTTAGGATTTTGGGAAACCATTTAGGGTTTCATCAATTTTGGGGTTTAGATTGGGTTCCAAAGGTCTAGGGTTTCACTAGGGTTGAAAACCTCTTTTGGTTGATCATATAGTGTTTGGTTGGATGAAATAGAATTTGGCTCAGTGGCATGATCAAATGGCTTGATTTGCCTTCCATTCCTTCACATCTCAATGTCATGGTTCCTCCTAGTGCCAAGTGTCATACACTATTCACCAAGTGTGGCTAGAATCTTACCAAGTATCCAATAAATACTCCTCAAGGCTGTTTTAGACATTCCACATAGCAATTTAAAAATCATTTGAACCGAGCATCATTATTCACCAGAAACAATGTGACAGTTATTATTGCACCATAAAATCCTAAATATACATACGAGTCTAGAGGTGGAATTCGTTTCGCAAAATTCCTAAGCAGGAAACATATAATTGCACCATAAAATCCTAAATATTTATTTGAGATTAATGGTGCAATTCATTTTGCCAACTTATACTCTTAAGTGCCCTAAATAAATAAAAAATGAAACTTTGCCATCATAGCGAGTCGGGATCCGACTATGCTGACCAACTAAAACAGAATCGGTAGCTCGGTTCGTGAAATCTTTTCAAGTTCTGATGAAGTTTCTACGGTCTAAAGAAGAAATCATCCACTAAATTTCTTGCGCGTTGTTACTTGACATCCATGCATTAATGGTTCTGTCATCCTTTGGATTTTCGAGCAGAGCAATGATGATGAAAGAAAGAGGATATCGAGATTGGCCTATAGGGATGGAGATACTTGGCCACAACAAGAAGGTGCCACTTGGCAACCATGCATGTGTGTCCCTTGAGTTTCAACAAGGGTCTAATGATGAGAGATATGGAAAGTTCGGCTAACCAAGAGAGGGCGCCACATGGCACCCATGCATGACTGTTTTTTACAACCTCCTTTTTAAAACAGTTAATATAGGCGTAGCTGGAAGCTAGCCAGTCCATCCTCAATATTACATCAAACCCAAACACCCCCCCCCCCAACCGGATTTCGATGGAGATTGGATACCCATGGAGAATCTTACTACATATCACAGAATTTCCCGTTGGGGCCAACACTACTAAACTTTTAAGCTTCTAAGGTATAAAACTTGGCATAGTCAATTGAAATAAAGGCATGTGTAGCCCCAAAATCAAACAAAACGGTAACTTTCTTGGAGAAAAGAGGAAGAATACCTGCGATTACATCCTTGGTGTCCTCTGCCTCTCTAGGCATTAATGCAAACACTCGAGTTGGCACAGTATTACGCTGATTGTTGCCAAATGTCCCTGATTTGGAGCTATGAGGTGGGTTAGGCTTCTTGTTGTCCTCCAGTTGTAATGGTCATTCTCTGATGTAATGACTTGATTTATCAGATCCAAAACACAATCTTGCTTCCCTTCTGCATTCTCCAGTATGTGCTCAATTACAAAACTTACAAAGATTATTCGATTGATTGACTTGCATTTTCCTCTGAGTTGAGCTACTTCCTTCGTTTCACTTCTTCCACAATCCTTCGTTCATGCCAGAGTAGAGCCCTTGTGGTGTAGCTCATTTTCTCTAATCTTGAAGTTCTGCACTTCTTTTGAGGCTCTGCTCAAATATCATTGCCTTGTCCACTAACTCTGAAAAGTTCTGAATCTGGAAGCCCACCACCCGTTCATATATTCTATGATTCAAACTGTGGCGCCCCCGACCCCCATGCAAAGAGACACGGGAATCGAGATGCCCGGATGATGACAACACGGTCACGCATCCCAACGACAATGCCAAGTGTGTGTACATGCAACAGTGTACAAAAATAACGCAGCGGATTAGTCAATTAAGTACCAGAATTTAAATACAATCTAAACATCAGTAGAGGTTTAAAAAGCAGTTATACAGTCATCCAAAAATAAAAAACAATACAGTAAAAATAAGATAATAAGCAAGTGATCCCAACTCACTCCTCGGGCGGAGCCATCTCCTCAGGCTCGCCCTCAACCTCATCTGCATCGAAATCTGCGTTACCATAAAACGGTACCGCAGTTAAGTATAAACCAAACAACCCACACGAATAAAACTGCATTAATGCCACCAACATGCATGCATATGATGAATTATGCATTACTCTCAAAACATCATTTTCCCTGAAAATGAACATTTTCCAACACACGCCAAAATCCCATTTGGCCCAAAATATCCGTAAAACATTTTCCCAGAAAATGGTTTACATAAAATCCAACACACACTATTTTCCCAGAAAATAGTCCATTATTACCCTATGCACCATAATCTCCTCTAGGGACCATCCTCACGTCCTGGCTTTGTAGCGATGCTCAGTTCCGCGCCCAACGCGTTCGTGGCCAAGCATCCACTACGCAACGAGCGATGCCCAGTTCCGCGCCCAGCGCATACATGGCCAGACATCCTCTAGTCCCCGCCAGCAGAAGGACCACGGAGTCGGCACGAGACCATCTCGTCTGATCCCATTGTCGCCCGGCGACAATCCAGGGGACGTCACTCAGTATATTACGCTCCCGAGTGACCAGAGGAGCTCCACCGAGATAATGCTCCATCTCGGCTTGGGGTCGTGATACACACGCACCCAATAAAGCATTTCACATGAAAACCCAGTTTTCAATAAACACATGAACATGAATGCAATACACGAAAAATCCATTTTTCCTTTACAAACATGATCATGCATGAAATCATGAAATGTACATGTACCAACACTAATCAACAACCATCAATAACCAACCCAAAAAAATCCAACCAAACAACTCTATTCACCAATCCATCCGATCCCCGTACTCCTCGGACTCAGTCCGGCAAAACCAATCAACAGTCCAAATACAGTGTAATGTGTTAGTGCAAAAATACATTAAATTCACAAGAATTCTTTGGAAAATACTTACAGCGCTATATAATAATTTTCGGAGGATTACGGAGGTGCAAGGAGTGAAAATGCAACTGCAAAACAGTGCCAAATGCACTGTGGCCGTGGGTCTCAAAGACCCACTTTTGAACGGGTGCAAACGAAGACCCGAGATTGATAGGGTAGGGCCTAGGGAGGTCGGTGAAACTAGTAGTGGTGAAGGTTGGCCGTGGGTGGCGGCGCAAATGGTGGTTGAAGTGGAAAAATACCTAAAACGGAAATGAGGTTGAATGTGCTCCACCGGTGACGGATCGGAGCTGGGGTTGGGTCCAATGGGTTGCTAGGAGGTCGAAGATGATGTGGTGAAGAAATGGTGGCCAATGGTGGTGCGACGGCGGCGCAGCGGCGCAAGAGGTGCCGCGGCTTCAATGGGTTCGTGGTGGCTAACGGCAGCGCTATTGAGGCTGGAAATGGAGGGGTGGCGTCGCCAGCGGCTGGGGAAGCTTGGGAGCCGGGCTGTGTCCTGCACGGCGGTGCGAAGTGGCGGGGCTGGGTGGACGAAGGAAACGGACGGAGAGAGGGAGAAAGGGTGCATCGCGCGCGGGAAGGAAGAACCAGAAAATAAAGAAAATAAAGGAAGAAAAAGAAAAAGGAAGAAAAGAAAGAGGAAAAAGAAAAATGTAGGAAAAGAAATGAGATCCAATCCTCACATCTTGGGTCACAAAAATGATCCAACGGAAACGATTTTAAAACAGCAAGTAAAATAAAATAATTCAAACATAATGATTAAAACGAAAATAAATAATTAAACCCAACAATAAGTTAATTTAATTCGAGAAGAAATTTAAATACATAACAATAATTAATTTAAAGAAAGCACTTCAAAAATAATTTTCGCAAACTAAAAATCATAAAAATAACCCAACTAAAAGCCCAACAATTTAAAACAAGAGAATAAATTTTTGAATAAATATAAATAATCATTCAGTAAAAATACACTAAAATACGGGGTGTTACATCCTCCCCTTAAAATAAAATTTCATCCTCAAAATTGGCAAGGTCAAACATTAAACTAAGACAGGAATAAGATTCAGCTGAGAAGACATAAGGAACATACTGCTATAGTCAATCAAACAAATACGGATATTACTCCCTCATGTCGGCTTCTTTCTCCCAAGAGAAGTCTTGTGCCAACGGATCGCCCCATGACACTTTCACCAAAGGTATAGTCTTGGACCTTAACCTTTGCTCTTTCTAATCCACAATCTGAGTCGGAGCAACTTCATAAGTAAGGTTAGGTTGAAGTTGAATGCGTCCAGGGTCAACAAAACGTGGCTCTTGCTGTCCGAAACTCTTCTTCAACGATAACACATGGAACACATCATGAACATCCCCAAAATAGTCCGGCAAGGCAACTCTATAAGAAACAAGCCCAACCTTCTCCATGATCTGAAAAGGGCCGACATACCTCGGACTAAGTTTTCCCTTCTTACCAAAGCGCTTAACGCCTTTCATAGGAGAGACTTTGAGATAAACCCAATCACCTACTTCAAAGGATAAGTCTCTTCTTCTTGTATCTGCATAACTCTTCTGGCGACTTTGCGCTTCCGCCATTTTCTTCCTTATAAACTGAACTTGATCCTTCATCTCTTGAATTATCTCATGCCCAATTACTTTACTCTCACCAACTTCATCCCAACACAAGGGCGATCTACACTTCCTTCCATACAAAGCTTCATACGGAGCCATCTGGATGGAGGAATGAAAACTGTTATTATAAGCAAACTCAATTAACGTCAAATGATTCTCCCAACTTCCCTGAAATTCCATGACACAAGACCGCAGCATATCCTCAAGAGTCTGAATAGTGCGCTCTGATTGACCGTCTGTTTGAGGATGATAAGCAGTACTAAACTTCAACTTTAGTGCCTAAAGCTGCCTGCAAGCTTTTCCAAAAATGGGACGTGAACCGCAGGTCCCGATCTGATACAATACTCCTGGGTACTCCGTGCAAAACGCATTATCTCTTTGACATACAACCGAGTTAACTTACCCAAGGAGTCAGTATTAATGATAGGCAAGAAATGGGCACTCTTGGTCAACCGATCAACAATCACCCAAACTGAGTTCTTTCCACTAGGTGTCCTCGGCAAGCCCACAACAAAGTCCATAGAAATGTCATCCCATTTCCACTCGGGAATAGGGAGAGGTTGCAGTCTACCAGCAGGTCTTTGATGCTCAGCCTTCACTTGACGGCACGTGTCACATTTCTCAATAAACAAGGCGATATCCATTTTCATCCCTTCCTACCAGAAATTTCTCTTCAAATCTCGATACATCTTTGTGCTACCAGGATGAACTGAATAGGGAGCCGCATGAGCTTCTGCCAAAATTCGCTCTTTAAATTCTGAGTCTCGGGGAATCACTCTACGATCCCGAAACCGAAGAATACCATCCTTATCCAAGCTATAATGCAAAGGTTCTCTAGACTTCCTGACTCTTTTTCTGATAGCTAACAACTTAGGATCCTTCCTTTGGAGAGTCTTCAATTCTTCAAAATCAACTACTCGGACATCCAAAACTGAAGTTAACAATTCCTCTTGTTGTGAACTCTCAATAAGAAGCCTTCTCATTCCACAAAGGAGAGAGTCCAAATCTGATGACTCTGCATCGTCTACTTGTTGAGACTTCCTACTCAAAGCATCAGCGACTACATTCGCCTTTCTTGGATGATACTTGATCTCGCATTGGTAGTCGCTAATCAATTCTAACCACTGCCTCTACCTCATATTGAGATTCTTCTGGGTAAACAAGTGCTTCAAGCTCTTATGGTCAGTGTAAACTTCACAGATTTCACCATACAGATAATGCCGCCAAATCTTAAGAGCAAAAACTATAGCTGCCAATTCCAAATCGTGCGTGGGATAATTTCTCTCATGAATTTTCAACTGACGAAATGCATAAGCAACAACTCGTCCCTCTTGCATAAGAACACATCCCAACCCGAACTTGGAAGCATCACTAAAAATCACAAAGGGCTTGTGTGGCTCCAGGAGTGCCAAAACGGGTGCCGTTGTCAACCTCTTCTTCAACTCTAAGAAACTCCTCTCGCATTTGTCCGACCATACAAACTCCGTATTTTTCCTAGTCAAGGCAGTGAGAGGTCCGGATAGCCGAGAAAATCCCTCCACAAATCTTCGATAATAACCAGAAAGTCCCAGAAAACTTCGTATCTCACGTACTGTTGACGGGCGAGGCCATGACAACACCGCTTCCACTTTACTAGGATCTACAGCCACTCCCTCTTGGGAAATCACATGCCCAAGAAACTTAACTTCTCCCAACCAAAATTCACACTTACTCAGTTTGGCATATAACTGATGCTCTCTTAATTTTTCAAGTGCCAAACGAAGATGACAAGCATGTTCTTCGTAGTCTCGAGAAAAGATCAGAATGTCATCAAGAAACACCACCACAAAAGAATCCAAAAATGGACGAAACACCCGATTCATCATATCCATAAAAGCGGCAGGGGCATTAGCTAACCCAAAAGACATCACTTTAAATTCATAATGCCCATACCTCGTTCTGAAAGCAGTCTTGGGTACATCCTTGTCTCTTATTCTCAACTGATGGTATCCTGATCTCAAGTCAATCTTTGAGAAGATGGCTGCTCCTTAAAGCTGATCAAATAAGTCATCAATTCTAGGAAGTGGGTACTTGTTCTTGATGGTCACCTTGTTAAGTTCACGGTAGTCTATACACATTCTAAGAATATCGTCCTTCTTCTTGACAAATAAAATAGGTGCTCCCCACAGCGAAGTACTAGGCTGAATAAACCCCTTATCAACCAATTCTTGCAATTGAGTCTTCAACTCCCTTAACTCAGTCGGTGCCATGCGGTAAGGAGCCTTATGCACAGGAGCCGCCCCAGGTTCCAGATCAATAGTAAATTCCATCTCCCGAACTGGAGGCAATCCGGGCAACTCGTCCACGAACACATCAGGGAATTCTTCCACAACTGGAATATCCACTAAAGACTTCTTCTCAAAAGGTGTAGACACCACTTGAACCAAATAAGCATTTGCACCACAAGCTATGTCCTTCCTTACTTGAATGGCCGATATAATCGTCGGTCTTGCTTTCAACTTGCTCCCTGCGAATTCCAAATAGTCTCCTTCCGGAAGTTGAAATTCAATTACCCGACTCCTACAATTTATGGTTGCACCATAACAATGTAGCCAATCCATACCCAGGATTATATCAAACCCCAACAACTTGAATACAATTAAATCTGCTTCAAGTGTCCTCTCACCAAAAACCAAAGGACAACCTAAAGTAACCTTTGTAACACACAATCTCGCCATTGGGAAGAGCCATAACTAAGGATTGTGGTAGAGGTTCTGTGACTAGATTGCACATCCGTGCAAACATAGCGGACACAAAAGATTGAGACGCCCCAGAATCAAACAAGGTACATGCATAAAAATCATATAAGCGCACTCTACCTGAAGCAAACACATGTACCAGTGAAATTCAACAAGCAACTCACACCAAACAACAAATCCCAAAAATTAAACTAAAAGCATACTAGTAATCACCCCTGCATCGTGAGTCTCTGGAGCCTTATAATCCACATCACCCGGAGTCACTGCATAGACCCGAGCTTGTACCAACTGTCTCTGGTTATCCCTGCCACCACGCCGTCCTCCTCTACCTCCTTGAGCTTGGTTGGGGCACTCACGAGCAAAGTGACTCGACTGGCCACATCTAAAACTCTGGATCCCCCTCTGACCGCAGTCGCCCTCATGGGCTCTATTGCATCTAGGGCATACTGGAGTCCGACCTCCTGCACGAACACCAGAGGTTGTCTGTGAACGGGCCCCGGTCCTCTGAACAAACTTCTGTGGAGATCCAGAACTGCTTCCCTCGCCAACAAAACTCCGCCTTTTCTGACCCGGAGGGGAGCCCACTGCAAAGCTATTCTCCCGCTCTGCGATACTGGCCAAGTCTACCAACTCTTGAAATTCCATAATCTGAAGACAAGCCACTTGTCTACGTATTTCGTGGCGCAGACCCTCCTGGAAACGCTCAACCCGCAACTCTTCAGTGGCAATGAGGTGAGGAGCGAACCGCCCAAGTTCCATAAATTTCCTTGCATATTGCTCGACCGTCATGCCACCTTGAACCAAATTATTGAACTCTCTAGCCTTTTGTCGTCTCACTGAAACAGGAAAGAAACGGTCGTCAAATTCCTTCTTAAAACACTGCCAAGACACATCAGCAAAAGATCCCAACTCCATTTCTAGGAGTTGCCGCTTCGTCTGCCACCAATTAGCTGCTTCACCTTAAAGCATATAACTCCCATACAATACCATTTGAGCCTCCGTGCAACCACAAACTTCAAACGTCCTCTCAAGGTCTTCAATCCACCTTCTGGCTCTTAATGGATCCTCATCCCCAGTAAAGGCAGGGGTCCTATGCGCCAAGAAGATCTCATAGGTGCATCCAGCATGCACCGTCCTACTCTAATCACCCTGCTGTGGTCGAAAATTCTGCTGGAGGAATTCTGTCATCCTATTTAACGCCCATGCCATGGCGTAATTTCCATCACCCCTTGGTAAATCATCCTTGGGCACATCAGTTGGCCTTCTTGGTCTCACCATTTTCGTGTCAAGAGCAATCCTTAACCCCGCTTAAATCTCCGGACAATCAAACACGACCCAAAAGTAACACCAAAAATACAATAAGATAAAATAGAATTAAATAACATCAATTATCATAAAATAAAATAACAATAAACTCATAATATACCATATTTATTTTTAAAATAAATAATTTAACTTACAACACTTAGAAAATTATCTTAAAATAAGAAAATAATTTATGGTACTATCCTAAGGGACATGTGGTTTTTACCCAGAGCCGAACTGCTCTGATACCACCTGTGGCGCCCCCGACCCCCATGCAAGGAGACACGGGAATCGAGACGCCCGGATGATGACAACACGGTCACGCATCCCAACGATAGTGCCAAGTGTGTGTACATGCAACAGTGTACAAAAATAACGCAGCGGATTAGTCAACTAAGTACCAAAATTTAAATACAATCTAAACATCAGTAGAGGTTTAAAAAGCAGTTATACAGTCATCCAAAAATAAAATACAATACAGTAAAAATAAGATAATAAGCAAGTGATCCCAGATCACTCCTCGGGCGGAGCCGTCTCCTCAGGCTCGCCTTCAGCCTCATCTGCATCGAAATCTGCGTTACCATAAAACGGTACCGCAGGTAAGTATAAACCAAACAACTAACACGAATAAAACTGCATTAATAAGACCAACATGCATGCATATGATGAAATATGCATTATTCTCAAAACATCATTTTCCCTGAAAATGAACATTTTCCAACACACGCCAAAATCTCATTTGGCCCAAAATATCTGTAAAACATTTTCCCAGAAAATGGTTTACATAAAATCCAACACACACTATTTTCCCATAAAATAGTCCATTATTACCCTATGCACCATGATCTCCCCTAGGGACTATCTTCACGTCCTGGCCTCATAGCGATGTTCAGTTCTGCGCCCAGCGCGTTCGTGGCCAAGCATCCACTACGCAACGAGCGATGCCCAGTTCCGCGCCCAGCGCGTACGTGGCCAGACATCCTCTAGTCCCCGCCAGCAGAAGGACCACGGAGTCAGCACGAGACCATCTCGTCCGATCCCATTGTCGCCCGTCGACAATCTAGGGGACGTCACAGTATATTACGCTCCCGAGTGACCAGAGGAGCTCCACCGAGATAATGCCCCATCTCGGCTTGGGGTTGTGATACACACGCACCCAATAAATCATTTCACATGAAAACCCAGTTTTCAATAAACACATGAACATGAATGCAATACACGAAAAACTCAGTTTTCCTTTACAAACATGATCATGCATGAAATCATGAAATGTACATGTACCAACACTAATCAACAACCATCAATAACCAACCCAAACAAATCCAACCAAAAAACTCCATTCACCAATCCACTCGATCCCCGTATTCCTCGGACTCAGTCCAACAAAACCAATCAATAGTTCAAATACAGTGTAATGTGTTAGTACAAAAATATATTAAATTCACAAGAATTCTTTGGAAAATACTTACAGCGCTATATAATAATTTCTGGAGGATCAAGGAGGTGCAAGGAGTGAAAATGCAGCTGCAGAACAGTGCCAAATGCACTGTAGCCGTGGGTCTCAAAGACCTACTTTTGAATGGGTGCAAACGAAGACCCGAGATTGATAGGGTAGGGCCTAGGGAGGTCGGTGAAGCTAGTGATGGTGAAGGTTGGCCATGGGTGGCGGCGCAAATGGTGGTTGAAGTGCAAAAATATCCAAAACGGAAATGAGGTTGAATGTGCTTCACCGGTGACGGATCGGAGCTGGGGTTGGGTCCAATGGGTTGCTAGGAGGTCGAGGATGATGTGGTGAAGAAATTGTGGCCAATGGTGGTGCGACGGTGGTGCGACGGCGGCGCAACGGCGCAAGAGGTGTCGTGGCTTCAATGGGCTCGTGGTGGCTAACGCCAGTGCAGCTGGGGCTGGAAATGGAGGGGTGGCGTCGCCGGTGGCTGGGGAAGCTGGGGAGCCCGGTGGTGTCGCGCACGGCGGCGCGAAGTGGCGGGGCTGGGTGGACGAAGGAAACGGACGGAGAGAGGGAGAAAGGGTGCGTCGCGCGCAGGAAGGAAGAACCAGAAAAGAAAGAAAAGAAATGAAGAAAAAGAAAAATAAAGAAAAGAAAGAGGAAAAAGAAAAATGTAGGGAAAGAAATGAGGTCCAATCCTCACATCTTGGATCACAAAAATGATCCAACGGAAACGATTTTAAAACAGCAAGTAAAATAAAATAATTCAAACGTAATGATTAAAATGAAAATAAATAATTAAACCCAATAATAAGTTAATTTAATTCGAGAAGAAATTTAAATACATAACAATAATTAATTTAAAGAAAGCACTTCAAAAATAATTTTAGCAAACTAAAAATCATAAAAATAACCCAACTAAAAATCCAACAATTTAAAACAAGAGAATAAATTTTTGAATAAATAAAAATAATCTTTCAGTAAAAATACACTAAAATACAGGGTGTTACACAAACCCTCCTTAAATTCTCGGGCTTTCTTCTCTTCATTGGGGATCAAATAAGAGGCAACGCGATATAGCTCTACGAATTTGGCAGCATATTGGTGTATCGTCATAGTCTCCTAAACTAAGATGGCAAACTTCTTGAGTCTAGCATCTCTAACCGATTTTGGAAAGAAGTGCTCAAAGAAAATCTGCTTGAAGTGGGGCTAAGTAACAACGGCTTCTCTCCCATCAGCTCCTCTAATAGTTCTCTCTGACATCTACCAACGTTTTGCTTCACCAGTCAGCTTAAAGGTAGAGTACAATATTTTTTGCTCGTCTATGCAATTTAGAACTTGGAGTATTTCCTCTATGTTCTGGATCCAATCCTCTGCCATGGTCGGGTCGCCTAATCCATCAAACAATTATGGGTGCATAAGATTAAACTATTCAACGATACACCCCCCCCCCCTTATTGGTCGGTTCCAACCTAGGGGATTCTCGGCGATCTCTTTCATCACTTGATGTGCTATCGCTCGGATTACTTTAGAAGCACTCGAGTTGCCTTCTTCTTCATTATTAGATGCACTCAAATCTGAGAGGTTTTGAATACGACGACGATGCGACATCTTGAAAATTTTGGCCTGGTTTGATTTTACAAACTTTCAAACCATCTCATCTCAACATCCAAACACCAGAAACACAAACATTTTTCAATTTCAAATCTTCAACTTTTTCATCTAATCATTACTTAATCATGACAAATTTTTCAAATTTCGAAACAAAAAATAAAAAATAATTCAAAATCTTGAAATATTAACACAAAAATAATATTAAAAAAATATATTATAACCTTCTTTTAATTTTATAATTTTTTATTCAAATTTTTCTCTCTCATTTTTCAAAATCCTATAAAACATCTTAACTCAAAGTATTTAACTACTATTTATAAATTATTTCACTACTATTCACATATTTCTCATCTCATTTCATCTTATCTATGTAACTAAACGAGGCCGCCTAAACTTGGTTAAATATCTCAAAGAAAATAGTCATATACAAATTATAGACATAAATGTAACTACAAAAATATATAAATAAAACAAATCAAATTTCCTTATTTTACCCATCCTTACCCATATCTTACTCCCACAAAAATAAGCATAATCCAAAACCTTAAGGCCTCGTTTGGATATTGAGATGAGATGATAAATCTATGAATAGTAATAAAATAATTCATGAATAGTAGTGAAATTGTTTGAGTTAATATATTTTATGGAATTTTGGAAAAGTAAAGAGAAAAAGTTGAATAAAAAATTGTAAAGTTAAAAAAGTGTTAGAATATAATGTTTTAATATTATTATTTTTGGAATTTGAAAAAGAATTATTTTTTGTATTTTGTTTGGAAGTTTGAAAATTTGTAATGATTAGATAATGATGAGATACAAAAGTTAACAATTTTGAAAATTTCAAATTGAAACGTATTTTTGTTTAAGTGTTGTTTGGATGTTGAGAAGAGAATGGGATAAGATGGGTTGAGATCATCAAAACATCCAAACGGGGCTAAGTCTCACTAAAATCATGCACTAAAGTCTACACAATATAAATCTTAGCATTTTATCAAAACCTACATGCGTCTTTAGAATCTAAATCTCAAATATGATAAATAAATAAAAAAAATCATTCTATAAAGTCTGAAATCCAAAACCTCGTATTTGATAAGCTCATATATTAAAGTCTATAGAATTTAAAATTGTAGATACTATCAAATCATTCTTAAAGTCTATAACATCTAAAACCTCAAATGTAACACAAATAATTTCTTATGGTCAGCAAAGTCTAAAACTTCAGATTCTCCTAAAACTCATTCCATAAAGTTTGCAGATTCTAAAACCTAGGCTCTGATACAAACTGTAATGCTCCGTAACAAGAGGGTCAGGGATTTAGTTCTTGTTACCTAAAATTGATCTCCCAACAATACATGCATATACTCTAAAGGCTCTATAAAACATAAACTCATTTGTTCAAACCAAACATACATGTTACTCTACAAGGACATCAAGGAAACATTCCAACAAAATTAATCAACAACTCTACAAAAGCTCAATAATAGTTTCAACATCCCAAAATACCAAATCAACAGAAAAAGTAAAATCTATTGAATATGACTCTCCAATAATCATAGTACCCTTTTGGTACTTAATCCACCATGCTCAACTAATCCTACCTATGCTTCATTTTCTGCATACCCAGCTAAAGCATCAAAGTCATCTAAAAATAGTGATGATAATTGGATGGGTTATCATTAGTTTAGCTCAACTTCCAACACTAAATACACCAATAGTTTAGCCCAACCTCCTCAAATTCGCTTCACCATTCACAACACGCATGTCAACCAAATAGCACACACCTTCAAAACCACTTACTCTCGCTTTATAAAACAAATAACCAACCTAAATTTTCCCCCAACATGTCCAACAACCAAACAGCCCACTCTTACTTCCAACACATCAAATAAACAACTATATTTCTAAGTCCACTCCTTGAATCCACAATAGTACAATCAAGAGCACCTAACGTCAACCAACTATAAAATCACATAATATACCCTTTCTAACATGCAAACAAGATGATCCAACATTCATTAGGCATCCACATACAACTTGCACAATTTGTGCAATTACGAGGCAATAACTTACCCAAACCATGTTGTGGTAGTCTATCAAACTCGAGAACGAGGGACGCTGCCTAGGAACAAATTCGGTGCCCTTTGACCTAGCATTTAGCAACCACATTAGAAATTAATTTCTGAAAAGGGGAGATAACTTCATGGTTGAAGAAACAAAAATTGAATGAGTGGTATAATCGACCAAAGCATACGTATGTGGTGGGAGGTTGACTCCAATGGTTTCTTTTAGTCACGGCCTAAATTTAGAAAGAGAATGCGACTGTGAAAAAGGGAAGCTGATGGAGGGAGAGAGAGAGAGAGAGCATGTGAGACAGAGTAAATGAAAGAGGGAGATAAACACAATAGGGACAGAGACAACAAAGAGCTTTATCAACGTCGAATAGGGGAAAATCACAAATAGCGGCGTCAATGGGAAGCATTTATTCTGACAATCAATCACCAGAATGATGACGTGGTAACGTGCGGCAGTGCAACAAAAGGGAGAGGCGGGAGATGGCAGGATAGCAAGATCGAGAAGGAGAGAGATGCAGTTGGGCAGAGAAGAAACAGAGAGATAGAGGGATGAATGGAAACTTACCGGCATGAAGAGGGGCAACCGATGATGGTGCGTTGAGAATGGCGATGCACGACAAGGAGAAGGGAGGGATCGAACTACAAGAGAGAACTTTTTGAGTGAAAAACTGAAGTGGCATGAAATGGGGTGATTGAGGAGTGAAATGGGGAGAAGGGGAGTAACTGAAAGAGGAGATTAACTTACCAAACAATATATTTTCTTCAGGCAGGCTGGCTTCTTCATGGGCCTGGCCAGGGCTTGGTCCTGGGTGTTACATAAGCTCTTTCAATGACCATTGAATCTATAAATCCAAAATATATATCTAGTAGGCCATTTATAAGGGTCTCCTGCTATGGAAAATCTCTCCATAAGCACGATTCTCCGTGCCCAATTTGGAATGTTATATTTTGGAGCACAATTCGGCCGTTGATAGGCCTTTACAGCGTGGATATCTCGCTTGAACTTATCTTTGAAGACCCGTATCTCATCAGGATATAATTTGCTGGGTTTTCATGTTGGTAACGCCCTTTTAGGGTTTACCTCTGTGGATTGATCCCGATATTATAGGGTACGAGTAGTTGACTTTATCTCGATGTCATGTGAGTATCTAATGATTGTGGCTTTGGCCGTCTACAGCTCTTTCCTCGCCTATAAAACATATTTAGACCCAACAATTACCTTACAAATTCTTGTTGCGCGTGTGCAGGTGGGAATTTCCCTTTTTAAAACTTTTCTCCTTTTGTATTTGATACATCTTTATGGACATGTGTTCCTTTCCGTATCGTGTGGGCTCTGCGCTTTCATTCATTGTCCAGTCGTGCAGTGCTAGATTCGATGACCCATATGACACGTCTCTTCATGCACCACAGAATATGAGATTTGTTCGGCTTGTCGCTTCTATTTTTAACACATGGCACTCTTCCTTTGGCCCCTATCTCTACACCCTTTGTCGTTTCACCTTTCCATAATTGTCACCTCTTTTCTCCTTTTACCTCTCTCGCTTCCCTCTTTTTTGTTTTTAAGTACCTTTGTGTTTGTTCGCTATCTTCTCTTTTACCTTTAAAGCTTCATAGTTTGCGTCTGCTTACCTTAATTTCTCCTACCTTTGAATCTTCACATTTGTTTACTCAAATGGCTCCCAGAAGTGCTTCCCACTACGCTCCCCAGATTTCTAGACCACGTCAATCCCTAGATGGGTCCTACGGAGCTGACTCCTCTCGGCCTGTCACCTTCGAGGGAAGTCACTACACCGCCACCACCGCTCAGGTGGAGTTGGACTCCATGAGGGACTGGTATGGTATCCCTAAGTCGATGAGAATGACCCCTCCCATTATCGTTGTGGCATTGTCAACTATGAGGGGGTCGTTGAATATGCCAAGCTTTATATTGACAGGTTTATGATGGCCCTGAGACTCCTCTTTTGTTGCCCAGTCCACAACATCTTGGACTATTTGGGCATGGCCCCTACCCAGTTCTTGTCCAAAGCCTGGAGGATCATGTTATTTTACTACATTGTTTGGAGGCTGTCGGAGAAGAGAACACTGACCTCACGAACGTTTCCATTCACGAACGATCTATTGGGTCATACATTTGGAATCTCGCTATTCCCACGTCAAGAATTGGGACCGAAAGTTCTTTTTGTTTCTAGAGTTGGCTAGGAGTTTCCCATTGGTGAGGCCAGCTGTCGTAAGTTTCCTATGAAGGCCTTTTGGTATTCTATTCCCGACGACCATTATTTCCAAGTTACTCCCACCAAATGATAGATGGAGTGTTTGGACCTTATCTACTAATGGGTTAGGAAAAACCCAAACTCTGTTGGTTATGATGTGATCAATACTAAGGACAATGTCGATTGTTTCTTTGTTTGTTCCCGTTAGGTCACGTGTTGTAGGCTGTCGAATTCCTAGTTTGGTGGGTCCAACACCCTCACTAATTGCTACTCTTGGCAAGGAAGTTCCCACTTCTGCTCTTGTTAGCCAGGCCCACTCCCCAATGTTCACTAGGAGCGACTATGCTTCTACTGAACTTTCTGGTGAATTAACTCATGATTCTGTTGCCAAGTTCGGGGGCATCTCCTGATGAATCCCCACCAGTGGCTCCTACCGAACAGACGAACCATCATTCACCTATTGCAGCTCCTCAGAGATCCGATCCTTGGCCAGAGGTCTTTGGTTCATCCCTAGCTCAACCTTCTCACGCGGGTGGATCTTTTGATCCTTTAAGTTGCCCGAATTGCTTGAGAACTTGAGCATTTTCTTTCTCCAGTGCGTAACCCTATTATGGGTTTATGTGATTTCTTCTTCATGTTTGTTAACTAATCTAGGTTGTTCGTTGCAGGGTTTATTCTCCTTAGCCCAATGAGTTGCCCATCGCCAATCTGGTTTAGAGGAGCAAATCCAATCCTCTCGTTCATTTATGAAGGGAGCCCAACAAACCATATTTGAGGCAGTGGAGGAGAAGAAACAATGGGAGGCTGCGTACTCCCGATTGGATGCTCACTCACACGTTTAGGAGGTAGAGATCGTCTTGCTAAAGGTCGAGATATCTAGACTCCAGCGCACCTTGGTCCCGGAGAAGTCTTCTTTTGGAGAGGGTGCAAAATGACTCTGGTTAGGCTCTGGAGCATGAATGAAGCAGGCTGGGCATCAATGCTTTTTGGAAGACGTGCTTGAGGTGTAAAGTTCAACCAGTCCAATTAGATCAAATGTTCGATTCTCGCTCTCTCAATTTTTATTTAGCAATTTTCTATGCATCCAATAAGTTGGTTGATTTCATTCATGGCATGGTTTTATTGTTTTCCAAGTACGTAGCTGTTAAAGTTTGTGACATAATGAACATAGATGAAATTATTGATACAAGATGAGATCGATTGAGGTGCTCAATTGAACATCCCAACAACTTGAAAGCATACTTCTTTAATTAGTTCCATGTGCATGCCTTATGCCTATTTCAATATTGAGGGTATGACTACATCTATTAATTGATGGACTTTGCTTAGGGACAAAAAAAAAAAACAGAAAGACACATTGGTCTTTAGTCAACAGTGATTCGGATGCCGCCATAAAGATTAAACAAAAAGAAATTGACCTGTCACCTTTACAACGACAAAAAAACAGAACTTCAGGTTTTAAAGGCTTCCACCCTTGTTCTGGATGTGTCCCCCAGATGGATCTTGTCTGCTGTTGGATCGGTCCTAAATGCCCATCAATGTGCGTTGGATGCATTTGGGCTAATGTTTAGCATAGCAGATAATTAAACCAATAGAAATACTCTAATTACAAAAATAATATATACAAGTAATTTCATAAATTAATGTAATTTTTTAAATTATAAGATTATCTTTATTATAAAATAGATTTAACAGATCACATAAAATTATTTATAAATATACTTTTATACAATCATTGTGTAGCTCTAACACTTCTCTTAAATTAAAGGTTATAACAGGTCAAGAAAGATATTGATACATTGTATTGTAATTCATGCCAGAATCTACATCGTCATGTCCAGAAATCAATTCTGTGCAGTTTAGAGATAGGATAATGATACCCTTACTTTACTAGTATTTTACTATTCAGTTATTTTTTTTTGTTCTTTTTGTCATTTGAACGTGGATTAAAAATATCAAATCATCACCTTTTTATATAATCTAAAAGAAAATAAATTCAATCAACTAATGTAATTATTTAATTTAATTAGAAAAAAATTTAGTTTTATAAAAGTTAACTCAAAGAGCAAAAGATAGCAATTTTTATAAAATTAAATTTATTTTTAATTTAATTACATTATTATATTTTGAAAATTTTAATCAAAATTCAAATAGCAAAAAGAAGAAAAAAAAATTATTAAAACAATAATGAAAGAGTTAATGTAATGTATCATTATCCTACAGATACTGTCTATCTATGTCTACTTGCATTATTCGGATCAGAAAATTGTAAGGAGCTATGTTAATTAAAAGTAAAAGAAACGCAGGAACGGAGGAAAAGTATTGAAAAATCGAAGGAATATATATAAGAGATGAGAGGGTTTTCATAGATATTTATGGATATCTGGAGTTATTTGGGATGGCATAATAAACTAAAGTGCTGTTCCTTTACACAGGTTGATCACCAACAACTCAAAACAGTAGAGTTGCCCTGATCGATCGGATCTCTAAGAATCTTGAGCATAGAAGTCGATTATCTCCTTGAGGTTGAGCTGAAACAGAGAAGAACAATCGTTACGCATCAACCAAAGCATGTGCTCAAACAAGATGGCGTCCACATCCACAAAAATCACCCCTTTCTTGCTGCTTTCCCCATTGAAACTCTCCTCCTGATCATCCTTCTTCATCATCTCGATCATTTCCCGAAATGGGTTTTCCTCTAACACGAACGAATCCACCAAGAACTCCCTCTTCTCCTTGCCAACCACTACGGTCACAAGCCGGCCGGAGTCGGCGAAACCATCTTGGGTCAATGGCCGGTAGCCCAACCGGGTGCCCGAGTAGCACTGCCTCAATATAGTCACAGGCAAGACCAAGCAATCCATTAGAAAACACTACCTGCGAAGACTGTATACAGAACACCGACGGAAAAAGGTCATGAACGAGTCTAAGAATATGTGGGTGGGAGTCGGAGATTATATAATAAGAGATGCGAATATGTGGTTGTTTGGAATTAGTGAAAGAGATGATTGAAAGGTTGGAGTTGAATTTGCCAAAAGCAACGGCTAGAGAGAGGAAACAAAAAAAGAGTATATTTGATGAGGATGATATGCAGGAGAAGAAGCCGTTGGGAGTGAGGAAAGGATGTCTGCCGAAGGTGTTGGGAATTGGAATATGACTTGCCGACTTACGCAGCATATAATATAAGGAAAAATATATATATATATATATTAAATTAATTATATGATATAATTTAATTTAAAAGATAAATTTTAAAATTTAAATTTTATAAATTAAATCTTGTTAAATTATGTTAATCTATAATTTGTTAATTTGATTTATTGATCTACAATTAAAAAGACTACAATCACTTGAGAAGAGAAACAAGCATTTACGAGTAGGCGTGTGTATGCAGCGTGGTAGGTGTTGTCAGGGTGGATATGGTCTGGATCGACTTCAATGTGCGATTCGAGCCACTTCAACGCGTCGGTGCAGTGTGCACCGTACATTCCCTTGGGAGAGGTTAACATCAAAGACAGACCAAAGCGCGTTGGAAATTATCAACTATTACTATTAGCTGGAAAAACAAAAACAGAAAAAATAAAGGTTAAGCTTTGTTGGGTTTGACTATTTTAATATCTTTTTTAACGCGTTCAAGATGTTGCTAATTACAATTAAGTTTTTTTTTTTTATCCTTTTTGTCATGTTTTGATTAGGATTTTTTTAAAATTTTCACGTAAAATATAATAAATAATTTAATTTTTTTAATATTAAAAAAATAATATTCTAATAATATTTTATTCAACTCATCTCATCTCACTATCCAAACGAGTCATAATGAGTTTTCTTGCACGCCAAAAAGAAAAAGATTTAACATCAAATTTTTTAAAAATAATTTTTTTTTATTCATTACAACAACTAGGTTATTTTAGAATGGAAAATTAAATATAGTATCAACATGTTCGTCAACTTATGCTTGTAATAGATTTTTGAATTATAAATCATAAATTTCCCTTTTAAACAGAAAATCCATATATAGTTGATAGTAGTAGTGATAAATCGTTTAATGCTAGTTTGAGGAAATATATCTTTTCAACTTTTTGAAACATTTCTAGTCAAGATTTGAGTTGGAGGGATATTTAATAAAGATTTTATTAAAGATGTAGACTAGATTTTTAGGTTTTATAGAAAAGATTCTCTATGTATATTCTTATTAGATGTTTTTGGAGGAAAGATATTTTATTTTGAACTTTTGTAGAATAAATCATTTTTTAAAACATCTTTTAGGAATAAGGGAGAGATAAATTTCGGGAGAATAATTCTTATAGAAATATGAGACTGTGTTTTAGACTCTTTCTTACATTTTAAGGATATTCTCTTTGTTTGGGGGAGATTTTTTTTTTTTTTTTTTGTGAGCAGTTTAAATATTGTTTGGCGGGAGGAAAGTGGGAAGCCCCCGGCCCTGAGATATGCTCAAGGTATGTTTGGATGCTTAGAGTATCTCAAAATTTTATGAATAGTAATTATCAAATGGTTTGAGTGAAGATATTTTACTGAATTCTGAAAAATATGATATAAGAAGTTTAATAAAAATATATTTTAAGATAATTATTATATTGAAGTTTGTGAAAATAAATAGATAAAGTTAAAAAGTAGTTTAAACATATATTTTTAATATTATTTTTATTTTCAAGTTTCTAAAAGTTATATTAATTTTTTTGTTTAAGTAATTATTAGGTAATGATTAAATAAAAATTTTAAAAATTTGAAATTAAAAAAATATTTTGTATTTAAGTCATATTTGATAACGAAGTTATGAGAACTTTTGGAGATAATTTTAAGATACTTTCATGTTTAATGGAGATATTCCAATTATCACTATTCATTGATTTCTTTAATTCACTAAAAAATAACTAATCCTTTGTTAAAATTTGACCATCAAAGTTATACCACACAAGAGTGTAATTTCATCTATCTTAATATCTAAAATTAATATATATATATATATATATATATATATGACTTGCTGAATAAGTGATTTATATATATATAATTGAAGAGTGTGTGATATTTAAAGTCTCCAAACGAACCCTTAATCGACAATTGAAGGAATAAAGTTTAATATATTGTACCGCGAATGCATATGCATGTTGGTTCGAGAATTTATTGAAATTTTGAATCCAATTTGGCTGGTTTTGTGGGGCCGTCTATTTAGGTTGAAGACAAATTAACGGTAGTTACAATGCATCATTAATATTAAGTGAGGTAGAAGTAGAACCAACATAATGCTAATGTACGGTGTTTGTGTTGGTCTTAGCTCCATTTAAATACAGAAATTATTTTATTTTATTATTATAATTTTTTTTAAAATTTTTATATAAAATATAATAAATAATTTAATTTTTTCAAATCTTAAAATAATAATAATATTAAAAAATAATATTCTAATAATATTTTATTCAACTTTTAATTTTTTTTTAAAACTATCTTACTTCATCTCACTGTCCAAATCGATCTTAAAATCTACATCTTAATTGATTACATGAGGTAGTCAGTCTAGCATCATGCTGTTGTCCGTAGCTCCTAATTTCGTCATTATGTTAAAAAGTAGGATCGTTTGAGCGTCCATTTGGCATTCGCTGCAGATTTCCAGCCCTCGATTGGCATTCACAAGATTTTTGTCTTTCTAATTGGAACTTCGCAACACCATTTGCATTATATTTTAAACACATACAGACAGCTAACTTCAAATGATCAATACATGGACCACGGTGCCGTGTGTGTCCAAATCCACTGGGATAGACCACACTACCATCATTTGTCTAGATCGACCTAGGGATGGACCAAAGCACCATCGTGTATCCATATCGACCGGATCAATTTGTTGGGGGTGACGAGCATTATGCTTCATCTAGGGTGATCGTCGAGGTGACGAGCATTTTGCCTCCCGCAATACTCACTTAGGTGGCAAACATTTTTGCTCTTCAAGGTGCTCGTCTGAGTGGCGAGCTTTATGCTCCTTCACGGTGATCGCCAAGGTGACGAGCACTTTGCTTTCCATGGTGCTCGCTAGGGTGACACTAATGGCTGTCCTTTTGTTATTTTGATTATTTTTATAATAAGATTTCTTATTATAAAAATTAATTTTGTTAAAAAACTTTTGCTATTTTGTTAAAAGATTATGAAGGGCACATGGCAGTTTGTGACCAAATTAATTGAAACCACAAGGTGTTATTTCTAAAAGAATCACAGAGAACCAATCCAAAGTCAGGTATAACACAAAGTGTTTGTGACCAAATAATTTACCTTACATTTGTCATCTCAACATATCAAAAAGAATGCATTTTACCATTAAAATACCAAAGATACACCCTCCAACGAAATTTGATTATTAAGACTGTGACATACCACCTATTTCACATCAATACTATTGACCAAAATTGGACAATGATACTATTTGCTAGGTTTTAGAAGTTGGAGATTGTAATGTGTCGATGTTTGTAGTTTGTGATGTAGAACATTGGAAGTTGAAATGTGCAAAGTGTATTTTTCTATCAAAATAAAGCATTTTGCATAAGAAGCCTAAATTTAGAAAGGACGACCAAGTGCAAAAACAAAACAAAAATTAAGGGAAAAAAAAATTCCTCAAACCGCAACCCAAGTACCCCTTGATATAAAAATCAAAAGACATAAAAAGAAAAATAATTTCTTATTAAAAATGAATACAAATTAAAAAAACATGAAAATTAAAAATAGCAATTCAACAATTAAAACTATAAAAAAAAATGAAAGAATGGATACGAAAGGGATAAAAGGGATCTCAACAAAAGGGATCTGATCAAAATGAGGGATCTCATCAAAATGGAAGAGAGAAAGGACAAGGAGGGGACATAAAGCAAGGTGTGTCACCATCTCCTATATTTTTCCTACATTTATCTCATATTTACTGCTATGGATGTCCATACGAATACCGTATGGACTACCATCGGGAGCTCCAAACCATGATGATAGAGGCTCGTATCGCCATCGGAGGCCGGAAATGACTCTCTGTCTCCTTCTGGCCCGTTGTGCTATTTTTTGGCATCAACATTTGGTGCCGTTTGTAGGACCCGAATAATTTTCTACACTACAAGTGTGAGAATGATGATTTTTTGGCTTGCAAAATCATCTCAGACTGAGCAAATGAATTTTTTTTGAGATAAATATTCCCAACTTTTCTACTTTTATTTTATCGACAACACTATTGCAAAAAATTGGATGAGTAAACCTTTCATCCCCATGTGGTCAAGGGCAACATAAATGTGCATAGTGCACAAAGCACATGGCCCCAACTTCTAGCACCTGGGAAGAAAGTCTCTCGGCCATACAATTGTGCATGCACAGTGCACTGTGCGTGGGGGGCATGCACTCATTGTGCATGGCATGCACGATGCCATGCCCCCAAGAGGCCCACGATAGCTAGCCATGGGCCTGGCGTGGCTTTCGGCGATACACTTGGTAACTGTTGACGGTTTTTGTTCTAGACGTGCTGGCCTCCGTCGGCAGGGGCCATGCACAATGCACCCGGTTGCACATTGTCGTGCACCCGGGAGGCTCATGGCATCCCACTGTGAGCTCGGTGAACCTACCGGAGGCCACCACATTGGTGGCTGCTAGCAGGTTTCTGTCCACACCGTGCAGGCCCCCATCAAAGGAGGTCATGCACGTTGTCGTGCTCCCGAAGGGAGGCCCTCCCCTACCGGCACCTATGAGTTGGCAGGGCCACCACTAGGACGGTCAGCGATTTCTATCACATGGGTGTTCCATGGCCCCGGCCCTTTCCGTAGCCATAGTTGAGCCAGCCATCTTGGCCACTTGCACGCAAGCATCCACCTATCTTGGCCACATGCATGCGGGCATCCACCTATCTAGGCCATGCACACAATTAAGCTTGCATCTTGGCCTAAGCTTTGAATTTCTCTCTGCTCGGCCATGGGTCCTCTGACAACTGCATCATCCAGCCACAAAGAGTCCCTCGACCATGCAGGTTCCCTGGCCATGTAGCTCCTCAGCAACAAAGTTGCTTGGATAGGAGTTCTACAACCAGAAACTCCATGGGCACGGGTTACACGACCAGCCCCCGACAAATGTCAAAGCTTCACTGCCAGAGCTTACTCTACCGCAGTTGCCCGGCTTGAGCATTGCATGGTTAGAGCGCACTCGGTCAGAGCTGCTCGGTCGTAGTTGCTCGGCCAGAGCTCCCTCACCCATGGTGAGCAACCATCCCAGCGTGAGCAAGGCCATGCACGAGGACCACTTGCTCAATCTAAACCACCAGCTCTTCTCCAGCACAACTCGGTGAACGTGTGCAACTCCTCTACCTCTGCTGCGACACACAATTACTTGGCCTCACCTCCTGTACCGCCTGGAGTTACTTGGCCACGCTTGTTTCGGCTTAGGGTCACTTAGCCTTACTTGCTCGAACTCGGAGTCACTCAGCCTCAATGGTAAGCACGACCATCAACTTCCTCAGAAACAACTCTCAACCTTTGTAGTTCTTCGACCACACAGCCCCACAGCAATGGAGCTCAAACACGAAGTCCCTCAGCCGCTGTCAAAACTATCTGCCGCATGAAGTTACGCGGCCAAAGAGAGATGCCGTGATGATCACACGTTGCATGTCCCATGCAACAGCCAACCCACGTGACCAAAGCCGCACAATATGTGCTGATTGAAGTTATTTGGTGCTCCACAGATTTTCAAAAAAGATTCACATGCTTCAGACAGTGCATCAACCATTGGGAGCCGCGGTTAAAAAAAAGAAGGAAAAAAAAAGAGGAAAAATCAGCAGTGGACAAACTTTGTCAAGAGAAAATTAAGAACAACTGCCACATCGCCCTATTGTCAGCACACCCTGGGGGCATATCTTGTCGGAACTCACCCACACAACGTGGGGTACCAAATACAAAACGCTGCTTGGTATCGCGAATACCCTAGAACTTCATCATTGCCAAAGCCTGGCTGCCCAATGGCCTCGCTGGTGCACCTCAAACCTTCATCACTCTCTAGCAAAGCAATTCAGGTTACAAATCTTGCATTTGTGATTTGGATTATCTACGCTAACCGGTTTGGTTTTTCTGAGCATGGTCAAGCATCTCTGTCAAAACAAAAGAAAGGTCACACCTCCCCTAGTGTCAACAGGCAGGTCCATTCATTCGACAGCCAACCTTATTAATTTCCTGTTGAAAGTCAACAGGCGGGTTCAGACATTCAACTGCCTGACCTCCCTCACGGTGAAATCATGGCGAGTCCAGCCTTTCGACTGCCTGAACTTATTCATTTCTTATTAAGAGTCAACAAGTAGGTCGTAACACCTCACTCTCATGGTTAATAATAAAGTCACTTTTAAATATTTTTGGGAGCCAGTGTGCTACTACTGAATCTTGACTTTAAAATATTTTATTTTATTTTAAAGAAAGTGCCAAGTACAAATATTTATTATAATAAATAGAGTTGTTTTATATCAAAATACTAAAATCATAAATAAAAGTGCGCATAAGCATTTATTAAGATTTCTGAAAATCTATGCCATAAAAATCATAACTTAAAATCTTTATACATGATCTAGGCCACTGTCACACCTTTATGGACTAAGTCTCATCCTACAACTCTATCGTCATAATTATCCTGACCTGGGTTGTGTAAAAACATAAAAACAAACTAAAATGAGTCGATAACTTAGTGAGAAACCCATCATAACGTAAATATATTTAACATAAGATTTTTTATAAAATATTTCATGCTAAGAACTTAAAATTATGATTGACCATACTGATGCTTATGCTATGCATAACTAATTTATCTAAATTAACTGAATGATCTGATTTATCTGACTGATCTGACTTATTTGATTGGCCAACACACTTAACTTTGTGCGCAAAGTTGTGCACTAACTTCCCCTGCTGCAACAAAGGAAGCCGGCTGTGTAGTACTCTGGCTGTATAGTACTCTGGCGTACTATGGTGGACCATGCTTAAGTCTGTGTCTTGCATGCCGACTCTGAAACTGCATTGGTACTATGCAAATGGGCATCTGATTAACTGTTATGAGCTTATCTTACACTTGATCTTATGAAAGTTTACGTGTCTTATGCAACGTAAGATGCATGAGATGCATAATACATACATAATTATAATATACATAATGAAATATGATAAATAACGTGCTTGCAAATAGCATGACATGCATGGTATGTAAATACTGGCTTCAAAAGAATTGGTTTTAATAATAATATATATAACTAGTTACCGTATGTTAATCCTAATTTATTATCAAGCTACTTACCTTGTAGTATTGTTTCATTTTTCCGACACAAAATCTATCACGGTGCTGAATTGGGAGGTTTATGTTTTTTTTTCCCAAATAACACGCAGAAGGGAGATATTTATAGAGAGATTTAGGAGAGGGTGAAAACTAGTTTGAGTTGGACTCAGTTAAAGAGTTTTAACATGAATATGACTTGTAGAGTTGTATCCCTGTTGGAATAGGATACTGACGCATTCGAGTTCAAGTGGGACTCGATCACGATCATTCAATAAGAGAGTTTGAATTTAAAAATATGATCTAGTAGTTCATTCAATGTAGGATTAACAATGATTGAGACTGTGTAGGGGACTTCAATCTGTGATAATTTTAAATTGAAATAATCTCTAATGGTGAATCTTTAAATTCTAAAAGGAGTCTAACTCGTTTAATAAATAATAAATTAGATTTAACCTAATTATGAGCCTAATTAAAACTCCTAATCAACCTTAATAATTTATCACTTGTGTGCTTATCCAATATGGCCCATTAAATATAATTTAGGCCCAATAAAAATTTTAAATATCTCGACTTTAGAATTATTGGGCCAAGTCGTTACACAGGTCCGGTCATTCGACTACCCGACCTCCCTCACCGCGAAATCACAGCGGGTCTAGCCTTTCAACTGCCCAGCCTTATTCATTTCCCGTTGAGAGTCAACAAGTAGGTCCAGCCATTCGATTGCCCGACCTCCCTCACGGCAGGTCCAACCTTTAGACTACCCGACCTCCCTCCCCTAGACAACAATATCGACATAGTGTTTTCTCCAACAAACACCAAGTGTTTACACTCGTGCCATAACTGCTGTCAGCAGGTTACCTCCGAGAAAAAAGCCTTCAGGAACGAGTTGACGGACTCGGCAACTGCCTAAGGGGGATCCAGAGGGTCAACAGGCTCCCTGAACACTAGTGCGAGTTCTTACAAACAAACTCTAGCATCAATACTAAAATGGAAACGCCAACAACAATTCAAATCAAGGGGCGAAAATCTGTTAACACCATAAAAAACAAAAACATCGGAAGGATAGGCACTCTTTGCTAATGATAAACATTCATACAAACAAGCTCAAAGCCAACTCATACCTTGTCAAGAGTCAACAGGCGGGTCCAGCTACTCGACTGCTCGACCTCCCTCATGATAAGTCAACAGGCAGGCCCATCAACTCAGCTTCAGCTTCTTCAACCTGATGATGAGAGCTCAAAGAGAAGATCTCTACCAGAAAATAGATCTCCAACTTCCATTGTTTAGCGAGGATGAGAGAACATGAGAGACTGTAAATCTATCATATTATAGTGGGTTTTCCTTCCAAATGACCCGTGGATGTAGGCCCAGTGTCAAACCACGTAAATATGTGTCTCCATCTCTTTTATTTTTCCTGCATTTATCTCTTATTCACTGCTATGGATGTACTAGGGTTGTCGTACAGCCGCAGCCACAACTGCATCAGACTGCCAGTGGGGACTCCAAATCACACCAATCAAGACCTGTATCTCCATCGTGGGTCGAGAATGACTTTTTCTCTCCATCCGGCCTGTTGTACTATTTTTCGGTATTAAAAAACTGATGGGGATAAAATATCCCAAGCCCAATATGATCTACCAAGCCCAACCCCAAGAAGGGATCTCATCAAAAGGGATGAGAGAGAAGAGGACAAGGAAGGGACAAAGGCTTGGGAAAATAAGGTGTGTCAGGGGGAACGTGGGATGTGATATAAAGAGAAGGAAGGATGGGCAGAGGATAAAAAGGGGGATCAGACCAAATGAGGGGGGAGACGACTTCAGCTTCAGCTTTTTCAACCTGACGACGAGAGCTCTAGATAGAAGATCTCCACCAGAAAATATATATCCGACTTCCATTGTACAACGAGGATGAGATGCCATGAGAGACTGTAAATCTTTCCTTTTATAGTGAATTTTCCCTCCAAACAACCCGTGGAGATAGGTCTATTGTCGAATCACATAAATCTGTGTCATCATCTCTTTTATTTTTCCTATATTTATCTCTTATTCATTACTATGGATGTATGCACGGATGTCGTACAACTGTACTAGACTGCTGTTGGAGGCTCCAAACCACGCCGATCGAGGCTCGCATCGCCATCGTGGGTCGAAAATTACTATTTCTCTCCTCCGGCCCATTCTGCTATTTTTTGGCATCAACAGGATAGTTTGAGAAAATTCATAATGGTTGAAAACTTAAAAATTGAAATTTGGAAATTTTAATTAATTTTTTAGAAAATATTATATTTTATAAAAAAAATTATTATATATCTTAATTTATTAGGGATTTTATATTTGTATTAGAGTTTTAAAGAATAATAATTGTCATTTTAAGGGAAAGTGGGATGTTTTGTAATTTTGATAATTTAGTGAGATTGCCAAATTGATAGTTTGAGAGATCATTACAAATTGCCAAACTGGGGTGTAGTTGGAAGGAACTTTCATTTTACACTTGAGAGATGATTACAATTGTACCTGTTTTCACATTTTCCATCGACTTCTTTCTTGGGTAAGCTTTAGGTCCTTATGCATCACTTCATTCTTAAACGTAACTTAGACAAAAAAAAATTATACTCATCATTCTTACACTACATACCACGCGTGATTTTTTTTATTTTTTTTTCTTACCAAATATGTAATGTATGGATGATTAATAGAATAACTTAATTATTTTAGTAGGAATAAAAAAAATACATAGGACTGTTCATCCAGACCGGGTTTTTTCCTGGCCTGGTCTGGAATTCAGAAAATCGATTTCTGGTTCTGAGTTTTGGCCCGGAATAAATTCAGGCTGGAACCCAAGTTGCAAAACCCGGGTACACCCAGTCCAGATACCGGGTTTTAAATCCTGGAACCCAAGTTTACAACTCAGTACCTTTTTCTTTTTCTTTTTTTCTCGTTACAATCACAATAATGTATTTTTCACTACTAGCTTTGGATGAAACGAGTTGGGCCCCAAGTGTGAAGTAGAACCAGCATTTGAAGTTGCCGGGAAGGAACATGCAGATGTGGTCGTTGCCGCGTGGCTTAGGCTCCATTAGCAAGATAATAAAATTGTCACGTAGACTCGTACCGCGCATGCATCACCCATGGTGGGTAAACCAGAGACTGGGTTCTTTTGTGTTTAGTCTTTTTTTTACTCTTTCAAGGTACCTTGTGTTTGGTATCAGTCAACACGCCTAGTTGTTTTTACAATTCATCACATCTCATTATTACAACTTTTTTAAATTTTCACACAAAATAAAATAAACAATTCAACTTTTTCATATCTCAAAACAAAAATAATATTAAAAAAATATATTCTAATAATATTTTATTTCACTTTTTAATTTATTCTCAACTCATCTCATCTCATATGCGAAAAAAACAAGATAAAATGGCAAATCTAGTACTGAAAAATACATTAAAAATCCAACAGTTTCAGAAAAAAAAAAAAAAAAAAAAAAAAGGCGGGGGGTTTAAACCAAGGTTCCGGGTTTAAAACCCAAGTTCCGGTCCAAATATATCCAGATGCATGGAATGCAAAATTCATGGGGTATTTTATTGAGAATAATGTTACATACAGTCATGGAATACGCAAACGCCATGCAGTCATTTTGAAAAAGAGTAAGATTCACTATTAAAAAATTAATTTATTTTCATATGAGTCTCATATTTATTCACTTTTTTCGAAGCGACTGTACGACGCTTGCACAATCATGACTGCAAGTATCATTTCTCTTTTATTGATGGTCAACACAACGAAGACATAAAAGGCCCTTACAGAAACCGGGATTGTATAAGGCAAAGCTCACTGAATTGCAGCACCAGAAGGATGCCCCATGGCTAAAACAAACTGAGCTTCTTCCCATTCTCCTCCAAAACTAGCAAGCCTAGGCCTTGAACAAATGTATCGGTCTGATTTTACTATGTATTCTCTTCCATTATACTTGAAGCATCATTACGTTGAAAGAACTACAAGTACCAGGAAAGTCACAATACCATTTAATTCACATACTAACAAAGCCATTTTCTTACTATATAGTATATGTTACAGGAAAAAATGAGACACTTCATAAAAGAAACACATTATTAAAAAGCCACCAATCAAATCCTTCACAACAGGCTGACAATATTTCAATCTCAACCATTTTAAGTCATCAAAAACCTTGCATCATTTTCCAGCTTCTAGCACCTAATCTCATAAGAACCGGCCTTGGTAATATATCGGACCCACTCAACAGTGTTGTAGCCACTCTTTTCCCATACCTGCAGAAAATGTTAAGTAGAACTTTAAATAACGTAAATGCTGCATTTTGTAGACATGTATGATATTCTGACAAACCAGAAAAATTACCTTCAGGAATCGAACACGTAAACCAGATGCTGTGAACATGGGAACCTGCATAAACGATGTTTAAAGCACTCAGTTGTCCACCTTTGCGCAGAGTGCAATGGCATGTGTATCTTCATGTACATGCAGATGATGCTTGACACTTAAAACCCAAAGGATGGAAATGTGTCATATTTGTTGTTAGCCCACCATACTCTCTTTGTCCCATACTTTTTGGGAATATTAAAGGACCGAAATGCAATATTGCAGAAAACTTAAAACCCAAAGGATGGAAATGTGTCATATTTGTTGTTAGCCCACCATACTCTCTTTGTCCCATACTTTTTGGGAATATTAAAGGACCGAAATGCAATATTGCAGAAAACTAGGAAGATTCAAGTTCACTAGAAGTCCAAAGCCCAATACCATATTTCAATCTGGTAATGCAAAATGTACATGTAACATGAGCAATCCCTCTCATGTTAGGTTGACAAATTTTAAATGATGACATAGTATAATAATTTCAAAGCAAGCCCAAAAATGATTAAATACCAGATGTCAAATTCTACATTTCTTCTTTTCTCAACCTCATTACAGATCTCAAGAAAGCCATATCCGACTTTAATGTTGCACACCCATTGGCTTCTTTCAAATGCATTTTATGACCCATTTATTAAAAGAGCCCGTCCTCATTATTTTACTTATGATTGTCATATAATATCTCAGGAAACATATTTTAAGAGTAGTGGAAAAAAGGAGCCCCCACAACTTCCATTTGTCACTGGTGGATTTAAAAAGATAGTAATAATCACAGAAAGACATTCGAAGTTTCATTTAGTAGTTTATAACTAATTGGCTGGTTATTCTCTTTCCTAATCCAATATTCTTCTTGTCAAATGTAGAAAGATTATTCTTCCCATTCTTATGCTTATTTTAACATGGGCATTAAGATTGACAAAAAGTTAGAAATGGCAGCCGATTAAGCACCTGGAACTCCATCTGAATTGGAGGCCTTGTCCAGGATTTCTTTTCTGCGATTGTTGAAATCAACTCAACTTCTGCACTCATGGTTGGCTCAGTTTGACCAGGAAATTTTCTTATTCTACAAAGTTTCGAAAATATTGAAGTGAGTAACATCAATTGAACTAAAACTAGAGATGAAGCATCCAGACATGGCACATAAATAATGAATGAAAGTGACAAGCTAATTCAACTAAAAAAACTGTCGCAGGTACTGAGTAAAAGATATTTTCAGTTATAATTTTTTTCCTCCTTTTTTAGGTTGGAGAGAGGCAGGGCTTAGAGACGGCACCAGAGGGGCCATGCTTCTCTAATATTGTATATTTTTTTGTAAGTAAATATTGTATATATTAATAGTTCTGATTTCACCTCAATCATATTTCTCCCACCCAACGTGGGACTTAGTGGGACATAAAAATCCTCCCACTCAAATCCTCAACATTCTTCTCTGGCCCCATGTTGCTCTAAGAACCAAACACCACGTGCTGTTAGTAGGTCAGCTTTAATAGCCTATGTATGGTCTCTTATCTGTCTCACTGAGCTCAACTCAATGTAAGAGTCAGCAGAGAATCATCCTTACAAAAATTTGCACCTTCCGGTCACCATCCCCATTTCTGTTCTCTTTTTCTTTCCGTATAAAAACACATTAAAAAGCACCAAGGGTCCCAGAGCTAAAAGTGTCAAATCTTAGGCTTTGGGAAAAAATGTAAAAGGAAAAGAGGTGAAGTACAGTAGGAACAAACAGAAACAGCTAAAAAAGAGTCTATTTTTTACATTGAAGAAAATATTTAATAATTCCCAGCCTGCATCAGAATTTTTTGGGGGCGCTTCCATGTTTAATATGAGAAGAATGCATGCAGCAATCTTCTACATACAACAGTTTAATAAAATTATACTATGTTGCAAAGTTGTAATATATTAAAAGGAACTGAAACTTTAAACTTTCAGAAGGTATCGGATTAAGACACTCACTTCCAAACCAAGCAATCAATAGCTGCATTGTACTTTGCTCGACCTGATGTCACTTGGAAACTTGTTTTTGCAGTTTGTTTTGGTACAGGAATTTTGATGACCACGCCAAGGGCAAACATTTTTGCACCAAAGACACTCTTTACCTGAATATAAACATATATAAGCTAATGGGGAAACCATTCAGAGACTGGAAGCCTGGACAACTAAAAATTACAAACCTTAACATTAACTTCCATGCGTGTTCTACCAAGTTCCTTAATTGTTGGCAATACTCGGAATGGAAGATTAACACCCTCAGTAATACGATACCTATGGTAGATATAGTGACAAAGATAGGCAGTAATTAAAACCCAATAAATGGACCCTCAATAAGGAAATATAAAATAACAAAAACTTGGATAATAGGAGGCTAATCACATAAAAATTGTGAGACAGCAAGTTATAGAAGCAGTTGAAAACAAAAATCCAAAAAGAAAGGGTATGCGATATCTAAGGGTTATGCGAAAGCCCTTCCAATGTGAAAGCAACAGAACCAGCATAGCTGCAAAGGTGAAGTAAGATGGATAACTTTAATTTTGAGACAGAACAGCACATGAGATTAAATAAATGTAAGCTAGGTGAGGACCATAATAGGTGAGGAATGAAATGAGGCTGTCAAGATGTTTTCGACACAAATAATATTCAAAAGATCATAAAGCCAAAAATAATGGCAAAAATGGATCTTTAAGCAAAAGGGCACGCATTTGGGAAGAGTAGAGAATGAAGTTTGACATGATGTATAGATCCAAATCGCAAATAGCATACTAGTTCGTGCAGCTTATTGGCATTTCATTTCTGATCTCCAAAAGTTAGGGTGTGACTAGTGTGATATCACGCTTGATAGCATCAGGTTGTTTTACCATTGACAACGTCTTCGGTAAACTTAATGCTATAAAATAAAAAATAAAGTTGGTAATCTCTCGGACTTATGAAAAAAAAAAGTTGGTAATCTCTCGGGCTACCAGATTCATAGATAGTTGAAATATAATTAAAAATTCCATTATTACAACTTACAAGAGATCACTAATAATAAAAAATCAGAATTGCCCGCCCTTTTTCTTGATTGAAAAAAAAAATTCTTACATAGAGCAGGTAACAGATAACATAAATTGGTAAGCACATCAGCAAGTTTACAAAAGAGAATTTCAAAGGGGGAAGGGGTGGAGGGAAGTGCATCTAGTTGCATAGATTACTGCATATCAAAGATAGTGCACAGATTATATAACATATTGTTAAGTGAGAATATTTGTGAGCTTACTTCATCAATTCAAATTCACCATCTGGTGGCACAAAACTCACAGTCTTCTCTGAGTTAAACCTTGTCAAATTCACACATTGATGGAAAGTAACATCATCGAGCTCTATTGTTTTACCACTGCAAAATATAGCATTGTCAAAGAACCAACGATAAAGTGATCAGACAAAAACTATAAAAATACTGTCCAGAACAATCCAGCACTGCATAAAACTAGTAATTTGAAGTATATTTGTGCAAGGCCAAAATGCATGTGCAATAACGGATCAAATGTTTTCCCAAAAGGAAAATGATAAACTTACAATTAGTTTACAACTATTTTACCACTCTACTTAAAATGAAGGGCAGTTATGTAAAATTGAAATTATTTTTTAAAGAAATGTCACAATTATATTGGTTGTTTTAAAATGAATTGTAAACTAGTTGTAAACTACCAACCGTTAAATTAAACCCTCTTAGTTTTATGTTTTTGATAAGTAATCAATAATTATACTGATATAAAATGAAGGCATATCCCAAGTACACACAATGTGTTCATGAGAGATTCCTTAATAGAAAAGAGAAATATACTGAACAAGTCGGTCACTGTCCAACATTTAGGAAATGTTTGATCTTTGGCCCGGTCTCAGGGTGGGGTTTTCCACCCCGAACTGTATCAGAACAACCAAAATATATGATTTTTTTATATCTTTTTATATAATATATTATACATATTATAATACAATTTTTATGTGATAAATTGTCCATTGTAAGTTTGTAACCAAGTAAATTATGTAACCGTGCTTTGGGACTTATTTTTGAAAATAACAAAACCGACCCAAATAGGCAAATTGCTTCAAGTACCCTTTTTCAGCTCAGTTTTTGTCAACTGGACCTTAACAGCAAATTGGCCCAAAATGAACAAGGCCCAGACTGAATGCCATAAGACCAACCGGACTGATAGAGATTGGTTTGGTCCGGTACAAAAAGTGTCCAAGACCAATTGGATCGTACCAATTATCATCTCCTTCACCCCCCCCCCCCCCCCCAAAAAAAAAAAAAAAAAAAAACAGAAGAAAAGGAGGGCAATGAGGAAAGGAAGAAACAATGTAATGACAAATCTGATTTTTAATGGCAATCACATTGTAACTATTGAGATAACGTGAGATAACGAATGGATGAGGCACAAGTAGAAGTCAAGTCAAGTAGTCCTCTTGTATGGCCTATTCTGTATGTGAAGAGTGAAAACAACTAAACAAAAATTAAGGCAAAATAAAATTTTGTCAAGGGAACAAATAAGCATATGATATGAGTAATAGAACAATAAAAAGGCATTTTTAGGAAGAATAGGGAAGATTTAGACAGGTGTCATCAAATTACCTTTTGGTAGGACGGGATTTAAGCTGTGACTCTTTCTCAAGGCCAATTTTATCATTTAAACCCAACTTAAGATCAGGCATTCCAGACAGGAAGCACTTCATAAGAATCTTCCCCGTTACATCACAACGCAGAACACTACCTATATTGAACAAACTGATTAGAAGTGACAAAATTAAGAAAGGCCATGCAAAATACCACAAAAAACCACTACCCACCTTTCGAAGACATAAGAAGATTTACACTTTCCACAATATCCAGAAAGACCTGTACAGGATAAATCTTGAAAGAATCCGGCATGGCTTTATTGAATGCAGAAAAGAAATGGAAATACTAATCACCTCATTCTTCTTATAAACTAGGCCTTCTCTTCGCCAACCAACAGCACCCGTTACTTGTAAGGTTGCATTGGGAACAGGTTTATCTGTAGGCTTTTTTGAGCATATGGTAGAAAAAATTATCAAAGCATATTTTTTTTCCAGTAAACAAGAATTTTGATGAGGACTAGGCATAGCCCAGGTACATGGGAAAGATACAAGAGCAACACCTAGGCATGATTGACCAAATTATCAAAGCATTTTAAAATAATATATAAAAACAGAGGAAATCACTTCTTCATCTTTTACAAGCATATCACATGCAATGTAATGTACCTAAAACATAAAAGTGACTCAAACAAATTCCTAGAAGATTCCTATAGGCATTGATGGGGGACCAAATCCTGGAATATATAACTAACAACTAACCTTGGATGAGAATGGTGAGCGCACTCCTTCCTGAGTGATATAAAGCTTTAAAATCTCAGGAGATAGATTTTGTGGGTAACCAAAATCCATAATTTCTGCAATTATAGTGACATTGATCATTAGCACACTTACACAATTTTATTTATTCTGATTAACATATGGCCTTTCATCTGCCAAATGATGATTTACAAACATAAGTAAATTCTTTAAAAAGCAATAGAATAGACATACTGTGTATACATGCACAAATCAAAGTAGACTAATGCTAGAAAAACAACACACCCACAATCAAGAATGATTAATACAGGATTTAATACTATCCTTCACAATTAATTATCGAGTAGTTACATCCATCCATATTTTCCAATGTGAGTATGCAACCAAAATCATATGGAGAAAATTACATAAATATAAAGATGTTATAAACAGGAGAATCATTGTAGCCTGATCATAATTGGTTATTTAGCTATACTACCTTTTAAGTGGTATTAAGTTCAATTCATGCCACATATGTTTTCCAAATGAAAAACAAGTTTATGCTGCAAACTAAAACCAAACAGGTTCATAGCAAACCAGTCAGGTCTCAGGTCACACGTATCATTAAAATACCCACCAGGTAAAATGGCTTTGACTGGATTATGGTCACACCTCATGCAACAGAAGAAATGGACTGATCTAAGTTCCATGTGACCATTTCACCAGCCCAAACCATCCAGGTCAATCCGTCTAATAACCATGAGTAAAATTACACATGGAAATAATGGAGTGTCATTGCCTCTCAAGTTACATACCATCTAATAACTCATAAATAAGAACAAAATTATTACGGATCGCATCTTCATCAAAAGCCCCACCAAAATAAGATTTGAAAAGTGAAACAGCCTGCAATGGTAACAGAGCGAATCATTAGCATCAGCAACCATATTTCTTATGAAAATTAGAAATATGTTGAGAACATTATTAACCGCTAGCATAAAGGCTGAAGACCTTAACCATCAGCTAACAACAAAGTGAGCATAACAAGACATATTTCCTGTCTCAGATAAATGATTAGAAATACGAGCATGTCTATAGACATTGGAAGATGAATGCCGCTACATTATTTTTTGGACTATGTTCCCTTCAAGGTGCAGTCTGGTGGTTAAAAGATGGGCTTGGGATGAGCTGTAGACTCAAACATCCTGGGTTTGATTTTGCACAAGGAGTTCTCTTGGATTACATGATACACGGTTTTAGCAGGTGAAGTTGTGTATTCAGGTTTACACCTTAGGGGTGGGTTTTGGTCTTGCTTTGGTGGGTTCCATGTCATTGAAAAAAAGGATTATGTTACCTTCACACCCAATGAGACTTGAACTCATAACCTCACTATCCACCCTATTCAACACACTCGTTTAAATATGACCGGCTTCTTTTAATGAGTAGATATAACTGGCTTTTATCCACACATTAATGCATATATGAGGTACTTCCAGAAGCTGCTAAAAACCTGGCTGAAAACAAATATAAAAAAACTTACATGTGGGCAACAAAATCTTGAATTACTAATTCCGAAAAAACACCACAACCAAGAATGTTAACGAAAAGAAGAAAATGACTACCTCAACGACAAACTTGAAAGCACAAGCTACATTAGCATTGCTGCTGACAACGATCACAATGTAGACATTGCTGATTCTCATGTAAAAGAAGGAGCAACCACCAATCTGCCGCACAGGACACGTACCAAGTTCTTTCGTTTGCATTATATGAACCCGGAAAGCATCAACCATATTTCCCCTAACATAAAAAAAAATTAGGGTTGGTATATAGAAAACAAACAATAAAGCCATGAAATAAATTTTAACTTATGGGGCAAGAAATAAAATGTTAAAAGGGAATTGCTTAGAAAATGAAAAACTTAAACAAGATATTTGATTTCACTAATACCCAAAATAAACGGCAAGTGCCAAATTTCTACATGAAGCTTCAATGTCACAACTGGTCAGCATAACAGTTTCAACTAATATAACATCAATTTTCACCAAGGATGCACTCTTGTTACAACTAGACAAAATGCAGTTAGTCAATGTACACAGCATAGTTTATACAATTATTTCAAAAAGCATAACACACAATCAGTTTGTGAGAAAGTTGGACCACAAGGGTACCAATCTGTTACGCGTATTTGAAACAAATCCAAAAATTAGACTTTGTAACATTTTCCCATTATTTCTAACAAGAGTTCATGCTTAAACTGATTAAAAACATGAAAGGAAGCAGACCACCTAGGCCAAAGCAGCAAATCACGTAATATGACGCAAACGTGTAATGTGCCATTTCCATAAGCTAGACCTGCTAGAAGAACACTCTTATCACTGCTACTCCACAAGAAACTACTCCAATATTTCTTAAGTTGCTCAGACACAGAGAAGCGGAAAAAGTATATACCTAATACCAGTGCCTGAACCAAAAAGGCCTTTCCAAATTGATATCCTCTTCAAAATCCTATGTGAGTAGTTAAACAGACCACAAAAACTAAGGTAATTTTTATTCAAGCCCAGGAAAAAAAAAAAAAAAAACCTACTCTAGATCACCAATTCTGGCCGCATGAATTGCAAGATCACAACGCCTACACAGTTGTATAGTATGCAGAACAAATTACGGACTTTGTCCAAAATCCGATCAATATTTCGTACAATTTGATTTCTTATTTGGGACCTAATGAAAGCACAGCGTACCCATTAACCAGATACATTGAAACACCCAAAAACAGAAAGAAGAATTAGGCAATACCCAGATAGTTAAACCCCGAAATAAAGCTAACCCATTGTTCAGAACCTTATTTGAATACATAAACCAACTATCAGCATGAACATATGGTCACATCGAAGCGTCACATTATTGAATTAAAAAAATATTAGAACCCATCAAAGTATACGTCCATAGCACCAAGAATTAATGAGAGAGTAGAGAGAGAGAGTGTGTGTATGTGTGTGATTACCCGACGTCGTCGCGGTAGAGGCGGTTGATGAGAACATCCCCTCTGAGGTTCAGGAAGTATATAGCCGAAGCGGCCACCGGCATGTCTGATCCAGTGGATCGCGTCCAAAATCAAGATACAAACCACTAAGATGGACGCTGATGAGGTGAGAGTGGGATCTCAGATCTGCAGAACGGACAGCGTTGGCTGCGAGACTACTGCACCGGAAATGATCGCGCTTTGAGATAGAGAGTCGAAGACGACGATGACGATGAAGAACGCAAATATGAAATAACTGTTTTTCTTTTTTCCTATTTCGTTTCTTCCAAATGAGAAGTCTCAAGCCGCAGGGCAGCTGCGGTCACTGGTCAGCGTATACCCTTGGGTCTTCGTTTGTACAGGCACGTGTGGTTCAAAGGAAAATAAAGTCTTCTATTTTTGTTTTCGACAGAAAATAAGCCTTCTTTTTATTGCATGTGTATTCTCATATTCTGTGTTTAATTATTTCTTTCATTATTATTGTAAACAGATCATTCATCTTTCAGAGACAGACAGATCTTTGGGACATTATAATAAGGTGAATTCCAGTAAGGTCATTTTCTATTCTTTAAAAAGGAGGCTTTGGATGTTTGGCTGATGTGTAGAATGACAATCCAAAAGGCTGCAATTGACCCTGAATCCTTCTTCCATTTCCAACTCCCCATTTCAATCCTTCGAGCGCCATCCATTTACTTCTCTATACAAATAAGGGATTTGGTGAAGATTTGCCTTGCATACAAAGAAATCATTACGGGGGGAGCATCTTTCCCTGAAAATGCATGCTGGCAAACAAAGAACTAGAGTACTGAGTGAGAAGTCTTTGTTTTGCACACTTTTAAATGGAAATCTTGTATTGCACACTTTCACCTAATAAACATGTGATTTGTCATTTTTGTTATTAAATCTTACTGCTTAAATATGTGTGTGTTAAATAGAATGGTAGAAATGACAGATTATATATTGGTTAGGTGGATGTATGTATTGTAAGACTTCCTTATAACATTTCTCCTTACCATTATTGCCATATGTAGACTTTCAAGTTTCAATTTCCCGAATGTCGAGTCCACCCTACGACTTCTCATTGCCCATTCTAATGATATACAGTATGTTGAAAGAATAATGATAGCCTTCCAACTCATTAACAACCAGTTTAAAATCTAGGTAATAAAGTTTTTGTTGAAAAGAGTTATGTTTTTCCTTTATTCATATTTTGCCTCGACGCACATTCATATAATACATGTATCTATTGTAGTCTGCACCATTCAATAATATTTGCTTGACAAAAAGCCAAACTATCATTTAAAAAAAAAAAAAAAGCTTAATCTTCACTGATCTTCCTTTACCAATTGTTACTTTTGAAATCAATCCCTTCTTATCTGCATTATGAATGAAAATATGGAGAGATAATGGATTCTCTGGACCCTTATCTTAATCATTAGAGGATACAAATCTTTCTTACGAAAATCCTTTTAAGAGTACTATCGAGAAAGAAATTGTAGATATACATTTCTTTATATTGACAACGATACAGCGCAAGGAAAAAGATGAAAAATAACTGACAAAAAAGAGGAAACCGAATGTGGTATTTGTGTATTGTGTTGCCTCTGTCATGTACAACGGTGTCTATTTATAGTTACAAGATAATGGAAATAACAAATAATGAATAAACAATGTATATGTACAACTCAGCAAGAAACAGAATAACGAATTCAAATGTATTATTCTGGGTGCGTATCGGGTGTTTGATGAATTGCTTCCTTGAACTTCAATACCCCCTCGCAAGATGGAGAGTAAATGTTAATTACTTTCATTTTGGTAAGTAGTTGATTGAATGTTGGAGAATGACGAGGTTTAGTAAGTAGGTCAGCTAACTGGTCAAATGATGAAACGTGAGTGGTGGTCACTTGGCCTTCATATATTTTGTCTCGGACTAGATGGCAATCTAGTTCGATGTACTTTGTCCATTCGTGAAACACCGGGTTGGCGGCAATGTGCATAGTAGCTAAGTTATCACTGTACAATTGGGCAGGTGTCGGAATTAGAATGTTAAGGTCATTGAGCAGATATCGAACCCAGGTGTGCTCACATACGACAATTGCCATGGCTCTATATTCGAACTCTGCGGATGAACGTGAAATTGTGATTTGCTTCTTGGACTTCCACGAGACCAAGGAGTTGCCAAAAAATATGCAGAAGCCAGTGGTTGATCTTCTAGTGTTCGGGCAATTAGCCCAATTGGCATCTGATAAAGCTATAAGTTCCATTTTGGATGTTGAAGGAAAGAAAATACCTTGCCCCGGGGTACCCTTCACATATTTTAGAATTTTGATAATAGCATCATAATGTGGAACTCTTGGGGTATCCATAAACTGACTCATCAAATTTACACTGTAACTCAAGTCTGGTCGTGTATTGGTCAGGTAAATTAGCTTGCCAACCAATTTTCGATAAAGAGCTGGGTCATTAAAGAGTTCACCTTCGTCCTTCCGTAGTTTAATGTTTGGCTCCATTGGCAAAAGAGAAAGTTTGCAAGCTAGTAAACCAGTTTCTGCAAGTATATCCAGCACATACTTACGCTGACAAAGTTGGATCCCATGCTATGTTCGGGCAATCTCCATTCCAAGGAAGTAATTAAGGGAGCCTAGATGTTTGATCCGAAATTTTGTTGCCAAAAACTGTTGGACAAGGGAACTGGAAGCAGTATCAGAACTCATCAAAATTATATCATCAACGTAGATAAGCAAAGCAATGAATGCAGTAGGAGTGCTCTTGGTGAAAAGGCTCTAATCAGCCTTAGATTGGTGAAAACCGAACTCAGCAAGAGAAGAGATGAGCTTGGTGTTCCATTGGCGCGAGGCTTGTCGCAACCCATACAAACTTTTGTGGAGACGGCAGACCTAATTTGTTTTAGCTGCGACATGGCCAGGAGGAGGTCGCATATAAAGCTCTTCATCGAGCTCTCCATAGAGAAATACATTGTTGATGTCCAGTTGCTGTAGATCTCAGCCTTTGATGGCAGCAATGGAGAGTAAACATCGGTTGGAGACGTGCTTGGCCACTGGCGAGAAGGTATCGTGAAAGTCAATGCCTTCACGTTGGGTAAATCCTCTTACTACCAACCGGGCCTTAGCTCTTTGATTGTGCCGTCAGCATGGAACTTGTATTTGTAGATCCACTTGCAATTAATTAGTCGTTTGCCAGGAGGTAAATCCATGATAGTCCAGGTTTCATTAAGTTCAAGAGTAGTAAGTTCTTGATCCATTGTTGTGCGCCATATCGGGTGTTTGACAGCTTGTGTGTAAGAGGTGAGTTCGGCATGAAGAGAGATGGAGGTGGTAAAAGCACAAAATTTGGGGGATAAAGAGGTGTAAGACAATACAGAAGAGAAAGGGAAAGAGATGTGTTTACCTGAAGTTGAAGAAGAAGCAGGAACCCTAGTCTTGGATGTCGCGGCGTAAGGAACAGAGGTACGCGCATGGTGACAATGGTAGTCAATGAGATATTGAGGGGCCTTCCGGGTGCGAATTGATTTTCGTGTGGGCTGAATAGCAGTACTTGGATGTGGATCTGTGGTTGTTGTTTGAACAGGCTGGGAAGGTGGATTTTCTATTGTATCGTTGAACGGGCTAGGAAGGTTGGATGTGTTGATTGTATCGTTGGGCTGGGAAGGTAGGTTGTGGGAAATGGTTTGATAAGGAAATGTGTATGTGTAGTTTTCAATAGAGATGGGCTGATGTAATGGGGTGGTTGAAACGGTAGTGTCGTGTGAGTGTTTAAATGGAAATATGCTCTCATGAAAATTTAGATCTCATGAGATGAATATTTGATTGGTGGTTAAGTCGAGTAGTTTGTACCCCTTTACTCCATAAGGATAGCCAATGAACAAACATTTGTGAGCTCGTGGATCGAATTTGGTTTGATTGTGAGGAAGAGTGGAGGCAAAACATAGACAACCGAAGGTCTTGAGAGTGGAGTAAGATGGTTTAGTATAATATAAAATTTCAAAAGGAGTTTTGTGATCAAGAATTGGGGTGGGAAGTCTGTTGATTAAGTACACAGTAGTGGTAACAAAATCATACCAATATTTCATGGGTAATCCGGACTGAAATTTGAGTGCGCGGGCTACATTTAGTATGTGTTGGTGTTTACGTTCAGCAATGGCATTTTGTTGAGGTGTAGCAATACATGTGAGTTGATGAAGGACACCTTTGGAATTGTAGAAGGTAGGCATGTTAAATTCTGCACCATTGTCGGATCAAAGAATTTTGATTTTAGTGTCAAATTAAGTTTCAACTATGGAAAAGAAATTTTGTAGTGAGTCTCAAGTTTCAGATTTTGTTTTGAGGAGATAAACCCATGTGCATCTTGTGTATTGGTTCATTAGGGTGAGAAAATATTTGTAACCATTGTAAAAGTGGATGGGGTTCGGTCCCCAAATGTCAACAGAAATTATTTCAAATGGTTTTTTGTTTTGGACTCATTTTTTAGAAATGGTAATTTATGTTGTTTAGCAAGAGGACAAATTGGACAAGAAGTATCAAGAGCATTGGAAATCTTAAAAGTAGGATTAACATCATGTAAAATATGCCTAGTCATTGAATTGTGCCCAAGCCTATAGTGCCAAAGAGTAAATAGATCAAATTGAGCAACATTGTTAGCTCAAACTGTAGGTAACTGAGAATGGAGAAATCCGTGTAGACTGTTTGGGTTTGGTCTTGTGAGCTGAAGATGATAGAGTCCATCACGCACCGTCCCCACTCTAATCGTCATCCAAGATGAAAGGTCCTGAATATTGCAAGAGGTGGACAAAAAAATTAGACAACACTTTGAATGGCTTGATAGTGATTTTGCAGATATGAGATTAAAGGAGAAATCAGGGACACATAATGCATTATCAAGAATTAAACCAGTGGACAATCTCACATCACCGATATGTGTGGCAAGACTTGAAGCACCATTTGGGAGCTTGATGGTTTGACAAATTGGAGTAACATTGTGAGTGAAGTATTTGAGGCTACAAATCATGTGATCTGTAGCTCCAGTATCAATAATCCAAATGTTGGTGGTGTGTGGGAAATGGTCGTGTGTGCGTGTAACATTAAAAAGGAAATACCAGACATGGATGAGGAACTGGTATGAACATTGTTGGCAGCCGGGATGGTAGCATCATTTTGGGAAGAGTTGAGTAAGGCAAGGAGTTGGCCATACTGCTCTTGACTCTTGAGTAATGGATGGACCTGGGTGAATTGTATCCTGCACAAGCGAAGATTGATTAGCAGATGACTTGAACTTTGGGTTATTCTTGTGTCCAGGAGGAAATCCATTCAACTTGTAGCACTTTTCTTTCGTATGACCAGGAATGCAACAATGTGAACACACTGGCAAATTAGGATTTTCTTTGAAGCAACCAGGGAATGTCCATGGATATTGCAGCGAGAGCAAAACAAGCATTCCTTACGAGAGTTGGACTGACTGTAAGAATCTGGTCCTTTTGTGAACATGGCAAGCGGTGCTGGTGCAGGGGTAAGTAGTCGGCGTCGTTCTTCTTGTTGAACCAAGGAGAGAACTTGATTGAGTGTTGGGAGCGGATCATAAAGTAAAATTTGAGCACGGATCAAGCCAAAAGAATCATCAAGACCCATAAGAAATTGCATCACCTTGCCTCGGTGGGTGGATTCGAGCAGAGTATTGACTGCTCCATAGATGCACACTGGCATAGGTTCATAGATCTCAAGCTCATCCCAATAGCTTTTAAGTTTGTTTTAATACTGGCTGACGGAATCAGTGTTTTGTGTTGATGAGGAGATTGACTTTGTGAGTTGGAAGATGCGAGGTGCATTTTGGATGGAGAATCTCTCCTGCAGGTCTTTCCAAACATTGGTCACGGTTTCTGCATGAGCTATGCTTGATTGATGTTCTGAGCTAACAAAGTGTAATATCAAGGCAATTATTACATCATTGCAGCATTCCCAAGCAGAATAAAGTGGATCAGATCTATTCAATGGCTTAGTAATCTTGCCATCAATGAAACCTAGTTTATTTTTTATGTTCAAGGCTCGACGCATAGTTCTAGCCCAGGTGACATAGTTCTCGGTGGTTAATAGATCAGGAACTAAGGGAGAAAAGGCTCCTTCTCCAGGTTGGATGAAGAAGGGACAGGCGGGGTGGTGGGGATTGTTTTCTAGGTAGGAGAGTGCGTGAGATTGAGTGTTTGAAGACATTTCTCTGAGACTATAGGGATTGTTTCTGGGAGTGGAGAAGGAGTCGGATTCAGAGTCTGACGTCATTGCTCTAGTACCATATTGACAACGATACAGCGCAAGGAAAAAGATGAAAAATAACTGACAAAAAAGAGGAAACCGAATGTGGTATTTGTGTATTGCGTTGCCTCTGTCATGTACAACGGTGTCTATTTATAGTTACAAGATAATGGAAATAACAAATAATGAATAAAAAATATATATGTACAGCTCAACAAGAAACAGAATAACAAATTCAATGTATTGTTCTGGGTGCGTATCGGGTGTTTGATGAATTGCTTCCTTGAACTTCAATTCTTTATTAAACTAATGAATCATCTATCAAAGCCCATTTTACACATCACTGTCTTTAGGTTGTTCCATCAAAGGATGTTCCATTACATGTGGTAGAAGTACCCTTTCGAGTTTGTTTGCTAGCTACAACCTTCATAATAATATCATACAGAGCATTAGAGCCGTGAGAAGTACAATTTTACACTCCCTAATGAGAGGGGACACGTCATTTTTTTTTCTCTCTACTGTGATGTGTTCGTATTGGCATTGTTTAATCTATTTTAGAGGTTGTCATATGCATTCAGTTTTTAATTCAATATATTTACTTTGGAAGATTGTCATTGGAAAGTAATGTACTTGATCCTGTATTACAAGATTGTCATTGGATAGAATACACAAAGCTGAACATGTTTATGATTCTTGTACTGTGTTTCGTGCGCTTCTGAATAGGCCTTGGTATTCTTTGATATTTAACTCGGTTTTTTATGGATTATTTTCTTTTTTGTTTGCAGCAATATGGAAAGTAATCGTCTGGACTCTAAATCAAGTTCACAACCTACGAGGGTAGAAGATGAAGTGATATCGGGTAGGGGTGGCAAATCGTGTTTTCGGGTCGTATCAAGTCATGACCATTCGACTATATAAGTTAACCTGAACCCGACTCGTTAAGCTAAGCGTGTCAAATTTTCAAATCCTAACCCAATCCAATTAGATAATGGGTCGTGTCGTGTAATCTATTTTGACTCGTTTAATAATTAATTATAAATCAATTAACACAACACGGCCCATTTAAATCTGTTTCATGTAAATTGGTTGATAACACACATAACTCATTTGACCTAATTAACATAATTTCACATAACAGTTAAAATTTATATTTATTAGTAGCAAAAATATCTTAAAAGATATATATCAATATTTTTCAAATTTTAACATATAATAAAACCAGTATTACAAACCATACAATAACAAATATGAGCATAGGTCTAAAATTACAATCTCAACAATAAAAACATAAGCATACAGAGAAATACCAATATTATAACTTAACAATAATAAAATTTTAATTTTGAAATAAAATCTAGATGGGTCAATATGAGTTGATTACGTGTTAAGCGGATTGACCCGTTAATAAATCTTGTATTAACGGGGTCAACCCGTTTTGACCCGAACCCGTTAACATCAAACTCAAACCCGCTAATTTCGTATCGCCTTCATGTTGGGTTCACGGGTCGTGTCACATATTGCCACCCCTAATCTTAGGTCGAAAACCACTATGTTATTGTGGAATTCACTCCAAACTTAGGACGTCGGGTAGCCCAAAAGTTTTGATCGGCAGTTTTTTAATTGTCCATATTATAAAATTAAAAGACAGTTTGGATTTTTCAATTGGGTTGTTCTTAAAATAGAACAATCAAATTGTTATAAGAGAACCTTGGAATTAGTACAACGAAAAAATTAAAGAATAAATTTTAAACATGCAAGGATTGAACATGCGAAATTCCAATCAATGAAGAAGAAGTACAAAGGAATCTTGATTGTATCTTGGGTTTTATTTATTGTGTTATTGATTACACTGAGATATCATCAAACCAATATTAATGTAACTTGATTAATGCTACATTAAGATTTACATCTAGGACAAGTTGTATTTGGCTTAAATATTCATGTAGAAAGTTTATTATTCCAAAATAAATCATTACCTATGGGCCTATTTAGGATTGCATAGGAGTTTTATAAAGTGCTTAAATAACCTTAAAAACTCTTTAATGAAAAAATTGGATTGTTTGTGTGTTATATATTAAAACACTTTTAATCTTATATAAGTTAAAAAGTACGTTAACATCATTTTGATACTTTTCCTTAAATGTATTTTTTCGGATAATGTGGAACGTAATTCAAATTTTAAAAAGACTATAAATGGACGAAAATACCCATAAAACTTTTAGATAATTACAACTTTCAAACTTTTAATGATATGGTCATAATGTTTAAAAATTTAAATAATCGTCATTTCTACCTAAAAAAACACTTTTTTAATTTGTTTTTAGACAAATGTAATATGTTTAAAATTGTTTTAAACATATAGTTACCAAACAGTAAATAACTTTTTAATAGTAGAATTTATTACTTAAGTTATAAGCTATATTTTATTATTTCCTACTGCAATCCCAAACATGCACTATGTATCGGTGTTTTTGTTCAAGTAACAACTTTATCATTTCAATGTAGTTCACTAACTATGTATCAAGGTGTTTACCTTAGTGTTCTAGCAGTAACTTTGTCATTGCCTGTGTATATCCTTTTGTCATGTAATTTTCAAGCCGGAATTTAAGAATGTAGGTTTGAGATGAGCTAGCAAATCAATTGCACAAGACTATTCGAGCACAAAAAAGTTTAACACAAAGTTTCTTGATGATTTCATATACGACCAATTCTTACATAAGACTATTTAATTTAACATCAATATGGAAAGTAATGATAGACATAATTATGTTTCAATTACACCAACCATTTCATTCAAAACAAAATTTATACAATGCCTTCCTAACTCAGAATGTAAAAAATGTCTTCTAAAGTCTAGAATAAACAACATATTTTGGCACTCATCAAAAGCAACTCATAATTAATGATTCTAAGACATTTGAAAATTCCATGCACTACCTAAGTCTTGCGACATGTCAAATGTAGTTGTGTTTGTACACAACCTATTCTTGCAAAAAAAAAAAGTTTCAGAAAACTAAATAAAAAAGTTTAAATAAAAGACATGTCAATCGCAATTAAGATAGTGTCGTAGTCTTGAGAAATATCAAATGTAGTTGAGAGAGTGGCCGAATCTGGAGACATGTAAAATGTAGTTGAGCTTGTATCCCACATATTCCTAAAAAATCTCTTTTAGAAAGTTCAAAACTACATTTAAAAAACCTAAATAATTAGAAACTTAATCAGAAAGTTCTAAATGCCTATGTGATAGACAATTGCTTCTAACATGTCCATCTTTCTTAAAAATGCTACATCGTCGCTTCTTCATTGGTCTATTTTCCTTTGAATTCGTTTATCTTAACGATTTAGGCCCTCCTTTAGATGAAATACCTGGAAGATCTTGCAATGAAAAGCTTGAGTACTTTGTTATTCACCATAGGTACCCTAGAGTTTCTCACATCAACATAAATCCTCTCTTGCTCTAAACCAACATTCATCATGGGAAGCTCTTGCTGGTAGCACTGTTCATCCGGGTTCCGACCCGGAAAATCGGGTATACCCAGACCGGAACCCGGGTTTCAAACCCGGGCTGGAACCCGGATGAATCCGGGTTTTTAAAAACCCGGATTCCGGGTTACGGGTTAAACCTGGTTTTTTTTTTTTTTTTTAACAAAAAGGCCTACTTGTTTTGAACATTTTTTCAAAAAATAAATGTTGATATAACATTCAAACTCTATTTGTTTAATTTTATAAAATAAATGTTTTCAATAAGTATGTTAACATTGTACACAATAATAAAAATATATGAAAATGGAAAGCTAAATTTTATGTAAAAAATTACTAAACTTAGAAACAACTAATTACCTAGAAAAAGAAATATAATATTTAAAATGCATGCAACACAATGCAATTCACTACATATTACATTATTTAGTATTTATACATTACATTACATTACAAAATAAAAAATAACATAGGCTACAATTCCAAAACAAATACAACCACAAGATACAAAACAATCCCAAAATATGCAGCCACAAACAGCAGCCACATACAAACTATCTACCACTAATATGCTATATAAGGTAAGTATTTACATCCTAATTGACAGCTTTATACAATGTACCCATAAAGGAAAGTATGACCAAAAATAGTAAAAATCTCCCAAATCACATCTCCGTAACAATAGTGACCAAATTGAGACTGATACCATGGTACAAAGTCAAAGCCCATGGAGAAGAAAGAATATGAACATGAACAATCATTGAGAGCAGCCACATTCATGCGACAAACCAAGGCTTTATTCCCCAGGGTGGATCAAGCACTGATGACCAAAACATGAAAACGTGTTAAGGAGTTTCCTGATTCCAGAAGTTACCATCCATGCACTCGTACCTCAATATTAAGCATCTGCTAGACTCATACCTCAAGCATCAAATCTTGCCCAGCCAGCATTATTGTGATGGCTCCTCTCCAACTTTCCTTTCTAGTCATTTAGATATCAATCAAAAGCTTCCAAAATATGCATGAAAGAACATAATAGAAAGAGCTCCAAGTCCAAAGATTTCAAATATTTCCTCTTCTTCTTCTTCTTCTTCTTCTTCTTCTTCTTCTTCTTGATAATAAAAATAAAAATAAATAAATAAAAGTCCAAATATTTCAACCCATTTTATTGATTCTTGGATTTGACAGAAAGCAGACTTGACCCACCAAAAAAAATCTCAACATTCCATATATGGTAGTGGCACCAAGCCTCTACTACCCAAATTGGTAATATGTGTCTAATATCGTCAACGTAAAACTTATTAGTCTTCAGATTGCTTTATGTCCCTCATATGATTAACACAAAATGCAATGTAAAACAGACTAAAACAGAGGCTGTCTATTACAATTTACATTGTTAAGCAAACTATTTGTTTAGGGTTCAAACTCTAGAAGAATAAATAATCTAACTTAATATGCTTATTATTACAAACTTCCTTTTCTGGTTTTAGTTTTTCAATAAGGCAAATTGCACTTAAATATCTGAGTACATGAACATTATGTGAAATCTCCCATCCTTACAATTCTGAAGCTAATCTGGTTTTTACACATATCTGGTTTTTTTGGAACTATTATGAACATATAGGCGAACTACATTCCCTTTGGTTTGCTTGGCTTCTTTGCTTCCATGACTTGGCATTTGTTTGTGATATGTTACGGTATATTACTTGCCTTTTTTAGGGAGTGATTTCTGCTGGATATATGTGCTTATGCACTTTAAACTTTCTAACTAATGAGTGATACCATAATACAAATAACTTGTAATTCTTTTAGATCAAATACTTGTTAAAAATAATTGTTGCTAAACTACAAGCATGTTAGATGAATTGGAGGTGCAACTCAGTCCAATAAAAATGTTTTGGAGGTGCTTTTTATCAAGTTTTATGAAAATGGGTAGGTAGGATGAATTGGAACACAATCTGAAAATTGTTTATTTGAAACTAAAAACTGAAAACCTGCTTGGAAAAACAAACATAAATAATGTCTTCCAAGGGAAAAAATGAACTGTGTCTTCCTAGTTGCTCACATTGACAAGAAAGTAACATAATATCACACCCTAGATAATAATATAGAAATTATTACACAATCACTGCCATATAAACCCACCTTATACATGATTATGTTCAATGAATTCAACAATATAGAAATCAATCAGCACTACTTGAGCAGAAGAGGAAGCATTATCCATTAGACAACAAAAGATATTCAAATAATTTTCAAATAAAAACAAAATCAGACACACGGAGAAACCAGAAATCCAAACTCAACAAAAGATACTCGATCACAGGAATCCAACCCAAAAATCTCTCTTGGAAAGCCAAACCCAGAAATCCAATGGAGAGAGAGAGGGAGATAGAGAGAGAAAGAGAGAGAGAGTAGACTCACGGGGTCACGATGGAGGCAGGGACTTAGGAAAAGGCCGACGGCGACGGAGATGCGGAGACGAAGATGCGGCGGCGACAATGGGGTCGCGGCGATGAAGAGGCACAGAACTTAGGGTTTCTTGCAAGCGTAACGAGAGAGAGAGTGACAGAGACGGATTCGATTTCGGGGGGGGGGGGGAGGGGTTTTCCTTAGGATGCGTAAAGACCCGGGTACCGGGTTTTTAAACCCGGTACCCAGGTTTGTAACCCGTATCCGGGCCGGAAAGGTCCGGATTTTTCAATCCGGGTTCCGGTCCGGATCAAATCCGGGCTGGAACCCGGAACCGGATCCCGGTTTTCCAGGTTCCGGACCGGGCCGAGAAAAAACCCGGCCCAGTTGAACAGTCTTACTTGCTGGATATTTTCTATGCCAGTAGAAACATGCTGATATTTTTGTATAGAATGCGACTCCATCTTGGCAACTCCATAAAACCCCATCATCAATCGATATTTCATTACTAATGCTTAATATTCTATCTATACTAGTGCCTCATCGCCACATATCACATGTTTTATGCAACTCTTTGCATTGCTTGTCCACCTCTCTAAAGCATACAATTATAGTATGCTTTTCATTTTAGATTTTTTTTTCCAAAATATATAGGTTGGGCCTACATAAAAAGCCAATAAACTCAAACATATACAACATGTACAACAAACATTGTGCGTCGATATCTCTAGTGTTACTTTGTATGCCGAACTTTATTTCCCATTAGGTGTCACCAAATATATTTTTCTTCCCTCTTGAAAGATACATTGTGCATTGGATATTAAATAACTCTTCTTGAAAGATCAACATGATTTTCTTAGATCTTGGTTACTTTCTCTTCAATTTTGTAAGCTGTTCTCATAATTGGCATGGTATTTTTTGTGTTCACATCTTTTTCTTTCTAATTGAGATAATAGACATTCAATGGCTTATCATATTGGTGGACAAGTCACTAACCATTGTAGTTGAACGAACATAGTCTTTAAAAAACTTGTTCATACTCTCACTCCATTGAGTTATGAATGTTCCAGCACAAAATATTTCTCAAGTAAGCCGGCACCCACTTTGCTCACTTGGTATAAATATTATGCAACTAACTATTTTTTTTCCAAATTGTACTTTACTATCATTTCACTCCACTCCAACTAAAACTCTTCAATTGTGAATGATGGTGAAAATCTCCTTGAACTTGTGTATATTTGTTTTAGACATGAACTAGATGTTTAAAAACTTTTTGTAAGAGATGTCATAAGTACAGTTTGTGAGTTGTATATGGTAATACCTCAGCGATGGCCTTAGCCATGTAGAAGGAGCATGACCAAGCATCGCTTCTAGCCATGTAGAAGGAGCATGACCAATCATCGCTTCTAGCCATGTATAAGACTCGGCTACTTCATTTATGAGTAAAGCATATCGAAACATTATAGATTGATGATGATGATGGTATACTCCAGTGAATAGAACCAAATGCACCTTAGCATCAAAAGTCACAACGTTATCAAAATATTAGTTTACGGCCTCTAATCTAGCATCTGCCCAAAAACAATACCCAATGGACCCAATTACATGGACTTGAACCGAATACACAGTCTGGATTATTACATTCACTTTTCAAAAAGTAAGTGTATAATCTTTGTGTCTCCCTCTCCAAGAAGTTATCTCATTCGATTGGCCAAGTAATTCTCAATATTTTTACGAATGCAACCAACATTGTAATCACCATCAGACTCCTTACTTAAAATGGACATTATTTTCGATTTTGGTATCTCCTGTTAATGTCATCTTTCGTACACCTGAGTTAAACTCCAACAATCCAAGCCGATATCTTTCTACCTGCAAACACAGAGACAAAGGTGGGCTCGACGGTGATTCAGGGAGCCTCTAATACTAAAGTCAATACTTCTTCTGGGAGAATTCTAAGAGAATTAGAGAGTTTAGAGAGATTTATTCATACATGATCCGTGGCTTTTATACGAGATTTTGGGGAACATCTAGTACCCTATGTCAGGGGTCTGCATCACGCTCATAGTTGTCCAAGTCAAGGCCTTTAATGCTGCGTGGCATCTGAGGTGGTGTGATTAATGCAGCGTGGCTCCCCAGGTGGTGTCGAAGGTAGGCGATTGGCGCGGTCACTTCTCTTTCTCATCGTCAGAAAATGGAGGGTTGTCTGTGTTCTCCATTCACTTTCCGGCGTAGATCTATTAATACTAGGTCTCACAGGCAAGTGTCATGGTCAGCACGTCCCATCTGTCCCCCCCGATGCGTGATCTTATTAAGATCAGAATCCATTTTATTAAGATTCGAGGTGAGGTGCGTGTGTATTAATAAGGCAATCACCAATGCATGCTTATTTGCGTGTCTTAGAACAACAATCTCTATTCCATGTTAAGCTATGAGATTTATAAATAGTAAAATGAACAAACATGAACGTTGTTATTATTATTATTATTATTATATGTAAGGAGGACAGCACCTCCAAATTTTATTGAGAAAACCTCACTTGTGGCGAATGATTACCGTGGTTACAAACAAAGCCCAAAATAAAACAAAAGAAGAATAAACCAAAACAAGGTACCAAACGTTAACTAAATCTTACATAAAGGAGGCTCATCTTGTCCATTTTCAACAATTCTTTCAATAAATGGGGCAGCTGAGTATAATTATCCCATAAATCACTTTTACCTTCTGCATCCATGTGCGCCAAGAAATCAGCGGGTGCATTACTTTGTCTATACACGTTGGAAATAGAATAGTTCAAACCTCCAAGAATGCAACGAATTTCTTTTAAAAATTCTTCAAAATACCAAAGTCCACAACGTGACTTCTTTAGCCACTGAAAAATAATCATTCAATTTACTTCAATGTCAACACGTATCAGACCCAAGTTATTAATAATGCGCAGGCCATAAAGAACGTGATTGTAAAATGAACAAAAAATCACCTGGAAAACCTCAAAACAAAGGAGCATTTAGCTTGAGAACAAAGTGACGAATTGGGGGGCTTGTCAGCTTGAGGCTTGAGAGAGAGAGAAGCTTGAGGGGAGAGAGATGATGTAACAAGTGAGTTTTATCAACTGTATTGTGGTATAATATTAGAAAGCTGACATATTCCCCTTCCATTGGAGGGTGTAAAATTGAGCTTATCACCGTATCTAACCCGAATAGTCTCTATACGCAACCGGCCTGGGAAACCGCATCCCAGGTGGCAAAATACTGAACGACGCCGTTTGTTCTTTTCTCCTTCATCTTCCTTTTTTCCTCCAATTTCCTTCGTCTTCTACCTTCCCACTATAATCCCCCATTTCCCCCATTTTTAGAGCTCCCTTCCATCTTTCCTTTCCCCTTCCATCTTTCACCTTCATCTTTATGAGAATATTCTTCTATTTCACTGCTTTTATTTCGTGCCAAACCGCAACCATTTTTTTCCCAACCACATGCACATGGAGACACCCACACGAAGCCAACGAACAGATGCATTTACGAGATCTACCAGTTGTTGTCTCGAATCTTATATTTGTAGGATATTCGATTGTGATTTTCCTCTATTTTCTCTTCAACTAAACTGACTATTACGAAGTATTGTTTTGATTTTCCTGATTTTCTCGACAACCAAACAAATTGTTATGGACTATTGCAGACTATTGCATGATTTTTCTTTGTTTTCTCGGCAACCAAACAGACTGTTACGGACTATTACGTGATTTTCCTATGTTTTCTTGGCAACCAAACAAGTTGTTACGGACTATTGTAGACTATTGTGTTCCTCTGTTTTCTTAGCAACAAGCTTGAAAGTCTGATCGGCGAACGGGAGCTTGTTCTTGTCCAGATGGAGGAGCAGTACGAGAAGCATGTCCACCACGACCAAGATCTGATCGAACCCATCAAGAAGGGGCTCCATCTCCTGAGCCAAGATGGCGAAGTCTCTGGAAGGATTTTTTTTTTTTTTAATGTATCAATGATATGGCATTATTTTATTTAAATATATTGGCCGATTCCGCCAACGGTTTCACCACTCGGTTGCATGTAGCAAAGCTGGTTACAAAAATAAAAGATATCCTCTGTTTTCACTTAAAAAAAATAAAAGATATCCTCTCTTTTCACTTGAACAACCCTATCCAAAACGACAAATTATCCAACTCTTTTTAATTCTCAAAACCCATGAAGATTATCCAAACGGATTCCACCACTCAAAAATTATGCAAAATTAAATACTGATGTTGTCTTTTGTGATTCAATATGGGCAAAGAAAATAAACGATGAGGGCGAGGTTATGGCAATACTATTTTCGACAGAACAAGCAGAGAAAACTCAAACTTAAAACCCCTAATGTTTTAAACAAGTTCCATTCACAAGTAGCAACTTAGCCCTCGTTTATTTTCACAATCATTATCATCTCATCCAATCATTATAAGTTTTTTAAGTTTTCATACAAAATTTAATAAATAATTCAATTTTTTCAAATCTCAAAACAAAAATAATATTAAAAAAATATATTCTAACAATATTTTATTCAACTTTCAACTTTTATTTCAATTCATCTCATCTCATCTGTAAAAACAAACGAGGTCACCTGCCTCTACTATTGAGAAACACTCTCAACTCATTTCATCATTACAACTTTCACAAATTTTCACATAAAATAAAATAAACAATTTAACTTTTTCAAATTTCAAAATAATAATAATATTTTAACGATATTTTATTCAACTTTCAACTTTCACCTCAACTCATCTTATCTCAACTCACAATCTAAACCTAACCTAAACTTTTAGTGAATATTCTTAATATTGGCCAACTGCCCCTACTATTGAATACACACAGTATAATGTTCAAGGCAAATCACAGATTGTTGACTTTATAAATCGTAGTAAAATAATTTGTAAATATTAGTGAAAATAGTTTAATTTTTTGCAAATTTTTAGCTACACGAATAGCGTGACGGTTTCATCATTTAAGATGAAAGTATGTATTATTTGAAGAAATGTTTTATACACAAAAAAAAACTTATAAATTACGTAACTTGATTTGATTTAATACGTTAAATTATAAAACACTTATTAATTTCAAATACATTTTTGATTTAATACGTTAAATTATAAAACATTTATTATTTTAAAATACATTACCTTCTATAAATTTTTAAAATATCTTTTTTTAGATCTAATATTTTTCTTTCTTTTAAATGAACTAATGCAAACTATAAGCCCTGAGATGAAAAAAGTCATTAATCTTACTACCCTTTTAATTTCAATAAAAATACTATTTTGCTAGAAAAGATTATTATGATCCATTCAAAGATGTTGTTCTTAGCATTACTCAATAACTTTTAGATGAAAAGTTATTGAAAGCTTTTTTAAATGAATCAGGACACTTAAGCATCCATATAAAAAGATAAAAGATTAAAAATATTTTTTATTTTTTATATTAAATTAAATTATTTTTTAAATTTAATTATAATAAATAATTACAATAAATTTTTTTTATAAAATTAAACTCACAAATTGACGTGATTTTATATTATAAATTATATTTATTTTACAATCTTACGTACTAAAGTATATCTTTTATAAAAATTTCTTTATAACTAAAACATATAATAGTGATAAATTACATGAACGACCTTCAAACAAATAATGTCTCTTAAAAACTCCAAATCCAAATGAATGGAATAATAATATACAAATTCTTTTTATTTTTATTTTTATTTTTATTTTTATTTTTATTCTATTCACATTTTTTAATTTTCCCTCCCCAAACGAATAACGATAGAAAGAAAAAGGAAAAAACGGAAAAAATAATCAATTCCCGGAAAACTCATTCCCAAATTCAGTGCAAACAAACAGCTAAGGAGATAATCAGTTGAGAGCAGCCAGAACCCCCAAAAAACAACCTACTGCCCTCTCTTCCCACTTTCCCAAACCCTTCCTCTCTCTATTCCAAGATCTTCATCTTCAAAAAAGCCTATATTTTTCCTTTTTATTTTGAATACTTTTCTTCAACCCACAATACTGGACCACCATTCGATCAGTCTTTTCTGTATCTCTCAGTTGATTCCTCCCGATGGGATTTTTCAGGAAAATAGCTGGCTTTCTAGGGTTTGGTAAGGACAATGGCCACGAACCCAAAGATGAAGAGGACGATAACAATAATCCCGATACTCAGACCCATGATCGGGCCCATTTCCAAGAAACCGGGCTTCCTCGCAGAGGCTTCGGTGTGCCGGTCCAGGTCGTCGTCGATCGGCCCCAGGTTGGCCCTGTCCTCACCCCCTGTAATCCTGGTGATGGCGGTGTCCAGGTCAATCATTTCATTCCTCTTCCCATTTCGATATTCAATTGCTTAGTTCTCTTAATTCTGATTATTTACCGGTTTACTTTAGTTTGTGCACAATTTTAGTTACATAGTGATTATTAGTTTTTATTATTCTGCTGCTTTAGATTTAGTTGCTTAATGGTTTTCATGTAGGTGTTACAAAGCAGGAAGATTAAGTAATTTTTTTCTCTATTGTCATGCACTTAGTTGGCTTGCATCACTCTTTTTGCTAAATGTCCAAAATCTAAAAAATCCAAATTGTATGGATAATAAGTGCTTGGTTGTGTGTAAAACTTGGCCGTTGAAGAGATTGAAGCTGGATGAGTTATTGTTGCACTTCAATTGGTATATTGTCAATGTTGAATGAGTGCCTCATTGAATTATTGAATTTTTCCATTGCCATGTGATGCGTTAACCATTTTGTTTCTAATGGCAGGAAAGAATATAGAGTGGAAGTAACTGTGATTGTAATCTTTCTGATTAAATGATTATCAAATCATCATTCACTAAGTATTTGCCTTCCTCCTATAAAAGAAGAAACCTCATGTAAGAAGCAAGAACTGATGGCAGATATACCAATTGCAGATTTGATACTATCTTTCCCATGTGCTTTGAACCTTAAAGTATGCTCATCTAGAAGAAAAAACTAGTGGCATTGGTATAAATCCATACAGCCTTGGGAATTGGGAAATCCAAATGCAAAATTGATCTTTTTTATGCATCTAATACTCAATATGAAACCTAAGCCTACGTATCTGGTATGGAATTTAATATGAGAGCACTGGCATTGGATTCATCAAATTCATCTTCAAAATTTGATGAAAAGTACATGTTTTCCATATATCTAAAACCTCCTTATCCATAACTCCACATTGGATTAGCCATTGGATTCATCAAAATAATAATATAATATTATTTTTTTTAATAATATTATTTTTTATAATATATTTTACAATTACACTAATATATGTTAATTAATAATTTAATTTGATACTTAAATTATTATTTTTGAATTAATTTTTTTTCTCAACCTAATTATCCAACAAATACATTTTGACAACCATTCTTCTACCCAATAGATACAAGGCAACACAATAAGCACAAAAAATTAGATACAAGGCAGTACAATAAAATAGATACTAGGCAGCACAAGAAAATAGTGCAGTGGAAGCACATTTAAAAAAAATATCAAACCATGTTGCATGTTGGTTTTCCAAGTTTAATTTTGATTAAACTGTTAAGTGCTAATAGTTACACAGCAAGTTCATACACAACATTACAATAGTTACACAACAAGTTCATACAGGCTGCCCAGATCATGAAGAGAGAATGACTTTATGTTTGAATGAATACATCAAATACACAACTCAACAAAAGAGAGTCACACTTCCACAAAAACATAAACTAAAATTCATATTAAACTGTAGCTGTCCAGATCACAGTTCCCCTCAACAAAATCACAAGAAAATCCACAAAAACATAAACTAAAATTCATATTAAACTGTAGCTGTCCAGATCACAGTTCCCCTCAACAAAATCACAAGAAAATCCACAAAAACATCAACTAAATTTCATATTAAACTGTAGCCGTCCAGATCACAGTTCCCCTCAACAAAATACAACAAAATCCACAAAAACATCAACTAAATTTCATATTAATCTGTAGCTGTCTAGATCACAGTTCCCCTCAACAAAATCAGGTCACAATTCCACAAAAACCTTTAAAAAATACAGTCATCTATTTAAAACAAAACAAATTCAGATATCATAGTGGTTTCCCAGCCACTAAATGCTGGAAATTTTTTGCTTGACTGCCAACAGTTACACATCTCCACGACTATAGGCACACGGACCTCACCATCAAGATGCACTTTATTTGTATGAAAGGATTTATTGGTTTGTTACAATGGTACCCCTAACCATAGGAAATTGACAGGTACCATTCCTTCATAAAAAGTGGTTTCAATTATACAACTCTACCAAACCAACCAAAAAAAAGAAAAAATAAAAGGCACAATCCAATGGAGTCACCTATATAGAATACTCTAGTTCATAACATCAACTTATTATGGGTATGATCTTCCACCTTCCATTGCCAAAATACTATGTATAAAACAATCCCTACAGATGTCACAATTTAGAAAGGACTAGTCATATCTACACTATACTACAAAAGTTCTAGTCATATCTACATTCATACAAAAGTTCTACAATTCAGCCCCACCCAATATAAGGACTTAACACAACACCTTCACAATCCAGGGCATCACAAACTCCTAGTACCTTAATGTCACATGACAGTACTAAAATTCTTGTTCATATTTACATTTTATCCAACACAATCAGTCAAAGTTATGATTGGAGTTACTTTAAATCGCTTATAAAGAATGAATCAGTCTAGGCTTCATAGAATGAATCAAAACTTCATGTAATTTGATTTCCTAAAGACTAATAAAACTTGAGGTTTATCCAAAAAATCATTAAAGTTGCTTTCAAATTTGTTCATAACGTTCTCCAATTTCTTCCTCTTGATCCCCCATCTCTCTCTCTCTCGGTCAGCCACTGTGTATATTTCCTAAAACTATCATCAGCAGTACTAGTACCAAAAGGTAAAATACAGAGAGCTCTATATCCAGCATATATCTTGAATACTTAGGCATGGACGGCAGGTTCATCACCAGCCCTTTTATCAGTAGTTCTGGGCAAGAAGAGAACATTGACAGCCCCCCAGAAAATGGGGCCGAATCCCCTCCTCCACCATCTTTGACGACATGAAGATCATATAAAATCATACAAAATCAATTCATCCCCAAGAAAAAGGTTATATAAAATCATATAAATGATCATGCAAAATTTTTCATACATGCATATATGATTAATATATATATATGAGAGAGTGAACTCACGGAGATGGAGAACGTTCGGAGCAAAGGGAGAAAGGATCAGCAACGGTGTGCCTATGGAGCGATGGAGGTCCTGTTTCACCTGAAACACCTCGTACGAACTTCAACATCTGCTTCACGAAGATGAACGGGTCACTTTCTCGGCAAAGTTTATGATACAAGCTTCGGGAAAAAAGGAGGAAACGGAGGGAAGAAACGAAGAGGAAGAAAGGGAGCGGAAGAAAGAAAGGGAGAGGAAGAATCGAAACGGGAAGTCGGGATTTGGGGGTTTCAGGGTGGAGAAGAAAGCAGAGAAGAGAGGGAAGAAAGAATGGTTTGCTAGATTCGGGAAGAAAGAAAGGGAGAGGAGAGGAAGAAAGAAAGGGAGAGGAAGAATCGAAAATGGATTTGAGGATTTTGGGATTCCGGGGTAGAGGAAGAAGGAAGAGAAGAGAGGGAAGAAAGAACTGGTTTGCCAGATTCGGGAAGAAAGAAAGGGAGAGGAGAGGAAGAAAGAAAGGAGAAGAATCGAAAAGGAATTGGAGATTTCGGGATTTCGGGGTAGAGGAAGAAAGCAGAATACAGAGGGAAGAGAGAACGGCTTTGCGTGCGAAAGAATTTTTTCATAATAAAATAACCGAATAGATGTTGAATAGTAGTTCACCAAGTTTGAAGATAAAGGAGAGTTCACTGTAGCTGAAAGCTTGAGATTTAAGGAAAAGGTGAATCCAATGCCGAGTATTTTGAGTGATATTCTTCAAATTATAGACATTGGACTCATTTGATGAGTCCAATGCCAGTGCTCTCAATACATTAGTCAGATGCATTTGTTTGTTAATGCCACCAACTCTTGGTGAAATTCAGCCTGGACCATTAACCCCATGTTGAAGCAGTGTTTGCGAAAGCACCAGGCACATTAAAGCATTTGTGCCACCTTCAGTCTAAGCGCAGATTACCTATAAAAAATTTATTTTTCTATAAAATAAGAGAGTTTTTCTTTAACCGATGTGATTCCAAGACCGGTTCTTTGGGTTTTACGGAAGATTTGTGTGTTCTCAGTGTCAGCATATTCTGAAGATTAATTGTTTGATGTGCTTCTGATGGACAATTTTCATTTTAAAGGTTACCACCTCAAAGCTTAAGTATTTAATTCTAATCAAGGGAAAACATATGGTTTTTGCATATTTGGTGAGAGCTCAAATTTTGTGCTGCTAGTCAGCAGGTTGAAACTTACATTTACCAAAAACATTGAATAACTTTTTTTGATAAGTAATAATATATATATATATATATATATATATATAAATATCAATAGGAGTAACCAAGTACACTGGACGTATACAAGAAAAACACTTAGCCCATACAAGAAAGCCCCTAATGACCCAAAAGCCCATGAAAACCTACCCAAAATACACAAAGCCCGAATTGGAAAACTATCGATACACCTCCCCGACCCCATCCCCTAGATTCCGTGAAAAAATCCTCTACCCAAACATCCCACTACGAGAATGTCTTCACAAAGCCCTCCCGTTAGCCTTCCCTCGACTTGAGCTAGCTCCCTTAGTATCGTAGTTGATTGCCCAAGAAAGATTCTTTAACTCCTTGCTTTTCTTAAACTTAGATTTGGTTTCAAGCGTATGGCTCGCCTCGATTGCAGTGAGTAGTGCTTTAAATTGGTCTTCATATTCTCCATGTTCTCCATATGAAAGTCCCAGGGTTTGTAGAAACCCATGTTGAACCCGCTATATCATTAATCGGAGGAAGAGAAATAAGGGGAACGACATTTTCCCCAGCCACAGTACCCGATTGCACTCCCAACTCTAAACCTTCCCCCACACGAGGCACCAATGACAATTCTAAAGTTTCCCCCACACGAGGCACCAATGACAAATCGATAATTTCCTTCTCGCCAAATGGTTGCTTGATAGGTATATGGTTGTTTTCCCCTCCATCTGTTACCATTACAGGTTCCTCCCCTCCATCAACATATTGTGTATATGCTCCACCCCTTGACGATCCTTGCCATGCCACTTTGTCCGACCCTACTGCTTCCTCAAGAGGGGAAGTACTACCATTTGTTACCCCGTTTGCATCTTCTAAAAGAGGCTCGACTGTTTCTTCCAAAATACACGAGACCTTGGAGGGACACCCGTCTTTAACTACAAATGAACCCTGGACAGAAGGACCAACTACATCTGTAACTGGTGCATGAGACCCTACAGCTCCCTCAGAAGGCATAGTGACATTGGCATGAACAAAGATGCCAGCGTCCAACGACTCTATCGTTGACACACCCTTTGCCTGCACACTTTCCGGCACACTTGCTGGCACACTTATACCCACGACTAGGTCCAGCCCCTTAATCCACCTTAATCATTAGATCTCTTACATAATCCATAACTCCCTTCAATTGAGATTTGACATCCCACAAGACCCCTTCCAACTCTCCCAAAGTCACTTGAGGTCTTTTGTCTCCTACAAGTGCCTTGCCCTTTCTTTCTACCGCTGAGCTGGTCTCGGCCTTACTACCCGCCAGTGACCTCAACACCGCTGCATACGAAACACTTTTGATTGAGGAAGGCCTTCCCACTGTTTTCCCATCAACAAACTCTAAACTTCGAGAAGTGGCTTTGGATTCAGTGACACTTAGAATGGACTGCAGAAAGCCTTTCCATCCAATGCCATTTGCACCCTCCGGAATCACCAACAAACCTTTCCTCCTTCCATAACGGAATTCTCAGAGTTGCAGAAAACTGCCCCTTGCATTAACATGATGTTGAATGCTAAAAACTCCATTACCCATCCTTAGCTCTCTGAAGAAACATTCATGGCAGTTAAGGTCTAAACAATCCTCAATCCCCTTAGCCACCGATGAAGCTGTCGTCCTCCCTAGATACATGAATTTAGCTATCCTTTTGCTACGTTCAGTAATACGAAAGATATTTCCTCCCTCTTTTGTAAAAATGAAAGTTTTTTATTCCACTTTCAACCACCTCTCACCTTCTAACTGGGACGAAACCGCATCGTGTTTCGTCGTCATTGTCAAATCCCACTGCAAATCTGTTCCTAGTGCTCCCCACTGGTTCCACTTCATCCTAAGGTAAAACATAGATCTGTTGGAGGCCCTGAGTTCACGGATTTTCTTGCAAAAAATCCTTGAGATAACGGAGAACTTCCAGTCGCCGGAGGATGACGTCGGATGCCCACAATGTGGTCGCCGGAGTACGTCAAAATAGTATGTAGTGGTAGCTAATGGAAAAGCTCAGATCGCTGATCGCCGGAGGAGGAAACGGAAGAGCAGCAGAAAAATACCAGTCGCTGGAGAAGGACTGACGTTGAAGGCCCCACGACGGAGACGCCTGGGTCGGTCAATCAGTTCTGTGACGGATTCAAAGTGCACAGAGACCGATGCCGGCAAAAAAAAAAGGAGAACGTGTTCGTCGGTGAGGAACCGACACCGGGGCCCGTCGGCCTCGTTTGTGACTGCGGTGTCCCTCTCCTCGATGGTGGGTGGGGGTGGCGGCAGAATAGGAAGGTTGGCGTTTCTCTCGAATCACTGTTCACACGGGTTAGGCTTCGTACAGAGAGAAAACTGTTTCAAGAAGTCGCGTCACCCCCCAAAAAATTATTCAGCTTCACAATTTCCTAAACTTTACACAACTTACATCAACAAAACGATGAAAAATAGAAACGCCGCTCAGTCTCTGCTATTTGATCTAATCTATATAAAAACATTGAATAACTGAGACCATATTCTTCAGTTTTATTGCTGAAACATCTAGACCATGGCAAAATTCTATCTAATTTTGCCTTTGGATACTTATTCTATTTGATGTGTCTCTGTATTGAATTCTTGTGGGTTATTCATAGCTGTCTAGAGTTTGTTTAGCCAAAAAGAAAGAAGTTCACGAAGAGTAATGCAGGCTAAGGAAAGAAAAGAAATAGATTGGATGTGACTAATTAAAGTAGTTGTGAGTGCATATCTCTTTTGAACTATGGGTTCAGCATGGTCATAGATGTTCCTTTCTTGGGGTATGAGTAAAGGCCTTGTTGTTATGGGAGTTTTGTTTCTACATTCAGTCATAAAGACGAATATACGCTCAGCATGCTCTACAACAAAACACTGATAATCGATGAGGAAAAGTGATGGTTTCTCTTTTGATTTGTTTCTTCTATACGGCTATCTCATCAGGAATTTAGTGGAAGTTTATGATTAGAGCATGGGATCTTATGCTTGCTCATATCAGCGTGTATTGAGTAAAGTGATGGGTGTTCTCTTGGTTAGACATTGCAAATTGGCCTCTCTCCAGTTTAATCATTCAGTCATTCCCCAACTTGTTTTTTCTTTAAGGCATTAGAGCGGGTGCTCCTCTAGGATTGTTTTCTAAACCCTGCTTAATTCTCCATTGTTGTTGCAGGGAACCTCAGGTCTCCATTGTTTGTGTGCCTCTTACCGTTCTAGCTTAGATTTTGCAAGGCCGGTGAGGCTTGGGTGCGTTGTATTAGAACCTTATACTTCATTGTTGCCATGGATGGCTGCAGTTATGCACTGCAGTGATGCCGTGAATGTCATCCTGTTTATGGTGGTGACGTAGGGCTTGTAAATTCTGAGGGACAAGTCTCCTGAGTCCTAATGCAATTACCATTGCTTTCTACAATATATTGTATTATTTTTACTCAAGGCCAAAGCTTGTCCTTGTGATCTGCATATTTTCGAAGAATCCATTTTCCTGTGTGAGGAAGCACCAAATCTGGCTGTCCTTAGTCCGACGAAAGCCAGTTCGTTGTTTCAATATAGAATTCACCATCCCTTTTGCTGGGGTTCTTTTCATATGAATACAAACATATTAGTGACAGTCTTCTCCATTCCCATGCGAATATGGTCTAACACTGACAATGTATTTGCCAAACTTGAATTTGTAGTTGGTGTAGGAAATGGACACAAGCTCTGGCTTCCCTCAACTGTTGGCATTTGGTTTTCAGAAAATAATTTGGATTCATATGGGGATGCACTTGCCCTCGCACATGTTTACATCATATATTTCTTTTCTTAATGTTTTGGTGTCATGTTGTAGTTAAATTAATAATTTCTTATCCTTTGGGATTCAGGGTCTGAGATGGTATGCAAAGCGGCTGAGAATAGATGAAGATGGAGATGTAGCAGATGAATTCCTTGAAGAGGTCCTGCTGGAGACGTCAACTAACATAGAAGATCATCAAAATCAATTTCCAAGGTTTGAAGTGAAGTATAGTCCAAGGCCGGCTAAAGTGAAGAACCTGGTCATGTCACCTGATGGGAGAATTCAGTGTGTGGAACACCAGGGCAGATTACAGTGGGTATGAAGTGCATTTAAAACTAAAACCAAGCTTCTGGGTGGTAGGGTTTGTTCTTGCACAAGCATGTTGTCAATTTGTTGCTTTAGAAAAGATCTTAAAATTGTTTTTGTTATTGCACTGTGGAACCTTGCTACTACCCTTCTTATCAATGTCTGGGTTTAACTTCCTAAAGTATTTTGTCAGAATCTTCCTGATCGAGCACTAATCGTATGAACTGATGTATCTGGCCATAGATGTGAAACGTGAAACCTCAAATCAAGGTATAACATGTATGTCTGTTTGTATACACTCGAGATTAAATTGATAAATTGTAACCATTCGGTTATGATTTAATAGGAGTGTAATTGCTGTAAAATATCATATAATATAAAGTAAGCTTATGATTGATTTGATCAACTATTGCTGATATATATATGCAGCTTTAATTTTGGCTGCCATAAATTGATGAATACTTGTGACTCGTTAGTTGAATTGCAGTGAGCTACAAACTTTTTAGCATTATGTTTTCCACCACCCATTGCCTCATTTGCTTTGAGATTGTGGATGCCCGAGCTTGTTTATTTCAGGATACATTCGTTCGAGGGAACTCGTCAAAAATAGAATTGGAGCCAAAAAGCAAATTTAATTGGTGTTAGAAATTGTAAAGAAAAATGCTTCAATCTAGGTAACAATAACCAATTCTATCAGATTATGTCTTCCAGACCATAATCTTTATATCAGGTTATGATCCTTGCTCGCAAAGAAAACCATTTATGTTCTGTAGCATGTAGTTGCACCTATTACCTCTAATATTTTGACTTGAAAATCAAGTACGAAAATTAACAACATATTATCATTTGATAAATGGGTGAAAACAAGATAGTGTGTTGCGCATATGTAGCTGATATGCACAAACTGCACCCTCTATTAGATTTGGTTCTTACTTTTTTCTTAATTTCGGCCTAAATTTGGTTATAAACAAAGAAAATCGCCCCAAATGGTTGTAGATTGTGCATAGCCCGCATTTCTTGTGCATAGCCCGCATTTCAATGTCGTGTCCTTACCGTGAGAGCTAGCCATGAAGGCATGAAGCAGCTCAAGCGCAAGTATCAAGTGCAATTGTTCAAATTTAAAGCATTCATATTAACCGCTTTCAACCTAAAACCCAAAGCTCCTCACACAGAACTCAAAATCAATCGATGAAGAGATCAGGGCATGCAAATTAACCGACCACTTCAAGAAGAAGAAAAGAAAAGAAAAGAAAAGAAAAACCCACACCAAAACTACTGGAAATCATGAACATGGTCCATCTACATATACTTGTGCCCGGGACGGTGCCCTCCTAACGGGTAAGTTGGAGCAGTTGCTCCAGCCATAGGAGCCGCAGTTCCAACGGGCTGCTGCCCATATGAACCTCCAACCACGGGCTGATTCTCGGCCGCGTGCCTGGCTTTAGCCTGGTGCAGCTCCATTTTGGCTTCAGCCTCCTTGGCTTTTCTGCGCTCCACTGCTATCTTTTTCTCCACTTCAGTTCTCGCCGCCGCTTTCTCCGCCTGCAGTGCTCAACCCAGTATATAATAATTACTCACTTCTATACTTGAAGAATATTCATATCAAGACTATATATCCATGAAACACATATGTATTGAAAAAAGAAACGAAAAAAACCATACCTTTTCTTCAACTTTGGCTGTACAGATGTTTACGTGCTCCTTGGCAGCACTTGCCACGTTGCTGAGTTTCTCCTTTGCAGAATGCATCTAAATCTCTCCCTCTAAATCTCTCTTAATTTCGATCTGATATGAACCACAGCTTGCTCTAATTTTAAGGCATCAATGCACTTTTAAATTCAATCATCCTAATTTTATAGTCGGAGAAGAAGACGGCGGGCAAGCCACCGGGAGTCTTGGGGCGGGACACGTAGATTGCCAAGTGGCAAACATGCAGATTGAAGTGCTTATTATGCTGCCACAACGTACGAGATTCAATACATGAGAGTTTAGAGCTTATCACAAGTGAAAGAGATATGTCTAAACTATTAGCTAATAATTGATATGTGTGCTGCAATCCTGGAGCTTTATCAGTTCAAAGTTATCACCAACGAAAATGCTTAATTTACAAACTACGTACTTACGAGTGAGTGCTCTTGCATGGAGTACTCATGCGTAGGAAGTTTTTTTTTTTCCAAAACTTTATTTGAATTTGGGTGTCAATGAGAGAGTTATATATAAAGTAAAATTTATAAAATTTATATCATAATTTATTATTTGGGCTGAATCACGATAAGCATCATACGTAGGAAAATGTTATTTGTACTTATAATGTTTACTCACAAAATAATACTTGCTAACGTGTCAGCTATTAATATACTAGAAATTATGAAATTTAAAATTTGAATTAAAGAAATTTGATAAAACAAGTCTTGTATGTAAAATTATAAATAAAATTATAAGTACATAGAACATTACTCTCTCTCTCTATATATATATGTATATATATATATATATATATATATATATATGTTTGTGATATTTGTAGGCCTCGTTTGCATTCAAAATCTACATCAACTCATCTCATCTCATCTCATTTCTACAACTTTCCTAAATTTCCACACAAAATATAATAAACAATTCAACTTTTTTAAACCCCCAAACAACTTTCCCAAATTTTCACACAAAATATAATAAATAATTTAACTTTTATTCTACTATTCACAAACCATCTCAACCCATCTTAACTCATCTCTGAATTCAAACCACTCCTATTGATATAAAATTTTAACATCATAGGTTTGTATATAATCTCTACACCACACATAGCATGCATTTGAATTTGACTTTTTTTTTAAATGAATTGGAAAAAGTAATTTAGAGGAAAGACTATTTAAAAATAAAAGCATTATCCTAGCTAGAAAAAGAAACATAAGATAACAAACGAAAAAGAAAAAAAAATACAATTAGCAAAGAGAAATGTTTTAATCATAAATAGCCTTATTTATACCCTCCATTGTTCCTACTTATTCTCTATCCTATCATCATTCACTTCAAGAAATTGAAAAGTCTCAAGAAACCTACCTACATGGGCGCCATGTGACCCTTTGTACTCTGGCCGAAAATCTCTCTAACTACCCTTATTAATCATCACCTCTCTTGAAACTACCAGCTGTATTGCATGGAGGAAAAGTGGCGCTTATTGCTTGTTGGTTGAAACCCTAGCTTCTCTTCCCTTCTTCAAATTTTTCTAGAACCCTTGCTCAAATTTGTATGAGGGACATGTGGCAGAACCCCCTTTTGTCTCCCTCAAGATTGCATGTTTGAAACCCTAAATCCTCATGCATGGGTGGCATGTTCCTTGGCTAAACCGACTACTCCCTTCTTTCATTATTTCTTTTCTTGAAACTCAAATATACAAGTGCATGGATGACAAGTGACATCTGTTGCCTTTGCCGAAATGACTCTTCCTTCCCCCTCATCATTTTTCTTCTAGAAACTTGGAAACCCATCTTACATGCTTGCCAATTGGCATGTACCCTTAGGAAACCAAAACTCTCTTTATGATTGTACCTTCTAGAAGTCTTAAGATTCCTATGCATGAATGCCATGTGGCAAGAGTGGAGGAGGTGGCATGTGCCTTCTTAAATCTGAAACCCTAATGCCTTTACATGCTTGACAAGTGGCCTGCACCTCTTGGAAAAACTGAAATCCTTATTTTTCCATATGCCTAATGATTGCCTCTTAGGAACACAAAGGTTTCCCTATTGCTTGGTACCAAGTGGCACCTCCACTAGGTTTCTAAAACCCTAATGGGTTTTCTCAAGCCCTCTTCCTCATGGTGGCCAAAAATCATTGGATCTAAAGTCTTCCTTTGGCCCTTGGGTGCCTACACACTAACTAATAAAAGATAGAACTAAATCTCACCTCACATGGTTTTAATCTTTATGGCCCTTAGGCCTATACTTCACATAGGCCCAAATAGAACTAATTTTAAATCTTAGAGACCTAGCTTGGGCTGGGGTGTGACACGTTTACAGCAAAATATCATAGTTCACATTGATGGTGCATTCAGGGAGAGCTGAATCGAAAATGTCTATTCTTCTTCCTCTATCAAAAGGCCAATGAGGTGATATTATAAGGAACTTCAGGGAAAAAAACAAGCATTATAAGAAATCCCAAGAAACCAACCCAATTTTAAGATATATCCCCTAACACCCAAACATACCCCTAAGTGACATTTCATCGAGCAACTGAGGAACAATATTCTAGTCATCTACTAAAACTTGTATACCTATGAGATTTTTCCCTTGCCCACCACCAGAGATTACTAGAGAAGCATAAAAGACTTTAGATACCTGAGTTTTCATATTCTTACCCCTAAAATTCTCAAGTATAGAGCATATTGTTCTCGTTGTTGTTGTAAGTGTCAAGTTCAATAAGTGAACATATTTCGTTGTTTGCTCATTGCTCTTTTTCTGCCCACTTTGAATCTTCAATCTTCTGGACTGGTAGTCTGTACAGTTTGAGCAGGACACTAGCTTCCTGTACGTCTAAGATGCAAGAACTCATCCTTCCAATTCAGACTTATCTGAAGCAGCATCATTAAGAGCAACAGAAACAATAGCAACAACTTGATAAGGTATGTTCAGCGTCTTGTAGAAATCCTTAGAGTTTTTAATCATTTCCTCATGCATTGTCCAGGATTCATTGTTATCTGGGCAGTAATGAAAATGCTTAAAAATTTCGGGCACCTCTCCATCACTGCATGTAGATCTCCATGATCTTCATGAAGTGCTATCCCATTGCCTTCTAGATTATAATATGCTGAAAAATTCTATACACCACACTACCATCGCACTTTTATTCCACTAAGTAAGATGTGACACATTTATTACCATTGAATGATCATTTATTTGATTTTTTTTTATCATTCAATGACGATGAATGTGCAACATCTTACTTAATAGGATGAAAGTAGGATGATAGTGCAAATGCCACAAGCACCAGACCAATAATAAGCAAATGCATGCTCATGGAGTGCAGATCCTTGAAGACCATTACATACAATATTGAAATCTAAGTTATAGTCCACAGGGTTGAGCACCATGCATTATGTGAGCTTTGATTCCGAAGACTCTGTTATGTCTTCAATTTTCGCCTTCTTCGCTTCATGTCTGTAATCTTCTATTTCCACCAAACCCAAACCAATAAAGAAGATAGAACCACTTTCATATACCTTAATCTCAATCACGGTTTGCTCATCCTTCAAGAAAATATCATTGTCTATCAATTCTTGTTGCTCCAATTGGTAGATCTCTCTCCTGTAAGCATATTCAATACTTAACTTCACGTCAAAGATTGTGTAAAAGGGCTGAATCAAGATCTATAACTCTTTATTTTCTAGCAAGGACTTCTTAGTTAGTATTCTTTCTCTTGGAACCCTAAGAGTTTCGTTCTTAATGGTAGCATGCTAATTGTCAAAATAGAGTTGTAATTCGGTGTTATTTAGATCGGTCATTTTGGGATCGACTTCTACCAATATGTAATACACCCCAATTGTTTGATAGAAATGCACAAATAATAGCTCACTTCGAGGAGGGCACTTTCGTATGAAGAAGAAGAAGATATGAGTGATGAAGAGATAAGTTCTATCATTCCAAAATGTCCCACACAAAATAACGTTTGGGTACATATACCCTCATGAGAATCCTACGGAAAAGACTAAGTAAGACCATGCGCTTTCAAGTCCACCTAAGCATATATATATAAAAGGACATACAGACAACTGGGCCAACACTCGGCCTAGCTCATTTAAGGAAATGCAACAAAAGAAATAGAGAAATGCTTTTTGTACTTAAAGAAAACGTACAAAAAACCCCACACGTGATAGCGAACGAAAAAGTGATAGCTGTCTTAAAACCCCACACGTGAAACCCCACACGTTTTATTGAAAGAAACAGAAAAGTGAGAAATGAAAGCAAACGGAAAAAATTTAAAAAGAAACGAAGATGACCCATCACCTCCAACCAGTGCGCCTCTCCAATCGCCTCCAACCTCCAGTGCTCCTTTTCAATCGCCTCCATGCCAGCACTTCTCTTCAGCAAACTGTTGTCCGCGAACAATCTATTTTTCTCATTTTGGGTTTCAATCTCTCCACTCATAAACATATATACCGATGGTAAGAAATTTTTTTCTCTCATGGTCTAGGCATTTATTTAGATTAATTTGTTGAATTGAGCAAGTCAGGAAGAGAGTTTTTGTTTGTGGGGTTTATCTGAATTGATTTAAACAATGCTATTATTGTTTTTATTGGTGTTGGTGATTGTTAATTTTTAATAACAAATCTGAAAAGGAGTTTTTGTGTGTGGGGTTTTTTCTTTGTCCCAACTTTTACAAGATGTACATAGTAGTGTATTTTATGGATTTTTATACATTATTAGTGCTATGAATCTTTGTGCATTTTATTTTTATCAAAGACTAATTACCTTTTCGTAGATTGTTGCATTTTATTTTTATGTTATTAGTAGTATGAAAGGTTGTTTGTAATCACTTAAAATTTTGTGATTTTGTTGCTCTATTTGAAATCCCTGGCGTAGTATATTTATATTGAATATTTGGTCATATAGAGAACTTGAACATTAACCAAGTGATAAACATGGATGGTAATGGTGGTGATGTAAATACTAACACAGAAGAAAATGAAAAGGTGGAAGAACCCATGGTTGGAATGACCTTTTTATCGGAAGATGAAGTCAGATCATATTATACAAAATATGCTAGATCGATAGGTTTTGGAGTGTCAAAACGAAGCTTTAGACCTGGAGATGATGGAAGATTAAAATACTTCACGCTAGCTTGCGTTCGACAAGGCCAGACAAAATCTACAAGTTCTAATCCCCTCAGGTCAAAATCAATTGAGAGAGTGGGATGTAAGGCAAAGATTAATGCAACTCTCTGTCTCGATGGAAAATATGTACTTTCTACTGTTGTGGTTGAACATGCACATGTATTGAGTCCAAAAAAATATAGATTTTTTAGATGTAACAAGAAAACCGATTCAACTACAAAAAAAAAGGCTAGAAAATCTAGACAAGGCTGGTATAGGCGTTAGTAAAATTTTTAAGTCTTTAGTAGTTGAAGCTGGTGGGTATGAAAACCTTACATTTGGAGGAAAATATTGTCCCAATTACATTGATAAAGCAAGGCAGCTTCGACTTGGTGAAGGAGGTGTCGAATCACTTCGAAATTACTTTGTGAGAATGTAAAAGAAGAATGATAATTTTTATTATGTAATAGATGTAGATGATGATTGTCATCTCAGAAATGTATTTTGGGCAGATGCACGAAGTAGGATTGCATACGAATATTTTGGAGATGTAATTACATTCAACACAACCTACTTGAAGAATGTTTATAAAATGGCTTTTGCTCCTTTTGTAGGAGTCAATCATCATGGACAACCCATTCTTCTTGGATGTGGGTTAATATCGAGTGAAGATGAAAGCACGTTCACTTGGTTATTTCAATCATGGTTGGATTGTATGGGCGACCAAGCTCCGAAAGCAATAATTACGGATCAAGATAAAGCAATGCAAATTGCAATTACTACAGTCTTTCCAACATCTCGGCACCAATTTTGTCTATGGCATATCATGAAGAAGTTACCAGAAAAATTTGCCTCCCACTCTCAATATGAAGCAATTAAGGCTTAGATACATAATTGTGTTTACGACTCTTTGATGTCTGAGGAATTTAAAGAAAAATGGGAGGTGATGCTTGGCACCTTCAATCTATAGGATAATGACTGGTTGGATTGGTTGTATAGGGAGAGGCGTAAGTGGGTGCCCACATATGCGAAAAATACATTTTGGGTTGAGCTGTCGACGACACAACGAAGCGAAAGTATGAACGCATTCTTTGATGATTATGTTAACTCAAAGACCTCTCTGAAGCAATTTGTTGAGCAATATGATAATGCTTTGAAAAGAAAAGCCGAGAATGAGACAGCAGTAGACTTTAGCTCTTTCCATACCCAATATCCATGTAGAACCCACTACTCTATTGAGAAGCAATTTCAATTATTGTACACTAATGCAAAGTTCAAAGATGTTCAAGATGAGTTTCGTGGGTTTTTGTATTGTCGACCTTTCTTAGTCAATTGTGAAGGTCCAGTCCACACTTATAAGGTTACTGACGAAGTCAAAGTGGCGGATGGGTACATTAAACAAGTGGTGTTTTGGGTTTCATACATTGAGAATGATTTTGTTGTTGAATGCAATTGTAGATTGTTTGAATTTCGGGGAATAATGTGTAGGCATGCCTTGTGTGTCCTTAAAATGCTTAACAAGACTTTGTTGCCCTCGAAATACATTATTGATCGCTGGAGAAATGACTTGAAAAATGAGATATATTCTAGTAAAGTGTAGTTATGAGGATTTAGTGGATAATCCTGAAGTAAAAAGATATGATAGACTCACAAAAGTATTTTCTGAAATTGCATTGTCGGCATTGGAAAGTGAGGAAAGTTGCAACAGATTAATGGGATGTTTGGATATGTTGAATGTTGACTTTGTACGTAGTGGAAATCAACGCAGTGGCAACACAACATCTCGAGACCCAGTTGATGCATGCCTCAGTGATTCGGGGGGAAGCAATAAAGTGCTAAACCTATTAGTTGTCCGAAGTAAGGGTAGACCTCCATCTAAGCGAAGAGCCTCCACCGTGGAAAAGGCTGTTAATAAATCAAAGGTAAAAAAAAAAAAAAAATCAAACAGGTTGGCTTTCAATATATTTCATTTTATGTAGACTAATATAATCTATTTGGTTAACTTTGGGTGCCTATGCATTCTAAACCGAAGCCTGCTAAGGAAGCAAACTTTTACGCACCTTCAATGTAACATGCAATGTATCAAACACAACATCAACTAAGTCTTTCCAGAGTATGTTTTAAGATCACTATTTTTTGGTTTTAGGATCACTATTATTTAATTTTGATGTCATTGTTCTTTGTTTTTAGGATCACTATATTTGAAGTCAAGCGAGTACACATCTTAGTGCACCTTCTGCCATACAAGATGATGAACAACATAAATGCAGTGAAGATGTAAATCTTAATATTGGCAAACACTTTCGTCAAATGTGAAAATGTGGATTTTTTTGTTCATAACATAAGACTAATATTAATATTGTTAAACACCTTATTTTCAAGTTGGCCCACTCATTTTGGTACTTATTTTATCTTGTGTGTTTTGTAATATTTGCAGGTTGGTCTCATGATTTCGGAAGTCAAGGTGGTGGACACTTGAATACATTATGATGCCCTTGTTATGTAGTGAAAAATACTGGATATGTAATTGTCATGCCATGTATTATGAGTAGAGGTTACTGCAATTATTAGTATGTCATGTACTCAACAATTGCACTTATTTTTGGGTGATTTTGTGTGTTGAGGATTCAGGTTCTATTATTATCAGGGCGTCATGTACTCAACAATTGAACTAATTTTTTGGGTGATTTTATGTGTTGAGAATTCATATTGCTGCTATTATTAGTGCATTATGTATTGATTTTAAAGGGTTTCAATTATAATGTTGACTATTTCTTTTAGAGTATAAACTCAAATCTGGTTCAGCTGTAATTTCTTTTTATCGTTATTGAATATAATAGATTCTTAAAATTGACTCAATTTCCTACTTATCATTTTTTCTGATAAATATATAATCAAATCTAATAATTCTATTTTAACATCATTTAAAAATTTAGGAAAACCTGAAATTTTGTTTTGCTGAATTTTGTTTTTTCATTTTCGTCATGTTTCCAAAAATTTTACTTCGTTAAAATTTTTTCTTCATTTTCTTTGTCAAGAGAGGTGTTGCTGGGTGGGATGATGGATTATGGCATTTTCTTCATGTTTCCGTTTGTACGTTTTTGTTGAGGAAAAATCTAGTTGTAAGCGGATTTACGCACCAATACGCGCACCAATGCTGAGATGGAAATGTAGACTTTAATGAAACGATCTCTCTTTTTTTTTTTTAATTAACACTTGATAAAATAGTCCACGTTAACATTAGTGCACAGATTGGTCTGCGAATCTACTTGTACGTAGAAGTGCTCTTTTGTTTATTTTAGTTTTCCATTTCTTTTATTTTCTGTTTTTTTTTCTAGGCAAGTTTAGCATTTTATAAATAAACTAAATGATTACAAGATACAAGTTTCAGTGGGGTAGAAGTCCCCTACAATCATTCCAAAACTAACAAATACATCACAAAAAAAGAAAAAAAGAAGGTTTGGAGCCAAATAAAAGAGGGTTCTTTTAGCCTCGTTTGTTTTCATAAAACATCTCATCTCATCTCATTTAATCTAATCATTACAACTTTCCCAACTTCCAATACAAAATAAAATAAACAATTCAACTTTTTCAAATCTCAAAATAAAAATAATATTAAAAAATATATTTTAAGAATACTTTATTCAATTTTTTAACTTTAATCTCAACTCATCTTATCTTATTTTATCTTAATTATGAAAATAAACGGACTATCCGTTACTTTAACTTTTCGTTTACTTTCAAGGTTCTTACTTTACGGTTTACTTTTTACTTCAGTCAATTGCACTCGCATGTTGTACGTTTTTCTCAAGTTTTCTTTCAAGTACGCGTAGCAGCACATTGTCTATGACCTTTTGAGCCAGTCAAAGTCAGTGAGCCCGGCCCAACTAACTTCTAGATCTAATAAAACGAGATAGTGCCAGTTAACATTTAAGCCCAAGTTGATTTGTTACATTTTCTGGGGCAAATGAAAGCATTATAAATCGTTTATTTTCATAATTCTTTTTAATTCATTTCATTTCATTTTATCTTATTATTATAATTTTTTAAATTTCTATAAAAAATAAAATAAACAATTCACCTTTTTTAAATTTTAAAAAAATATTAAAAAACATATTTTAACAATATTTTATTTAATTTTTAACTCTTATATCAACTCCTTTCATCTCATCTAAAGAACAAACGTAACTATTGAACACAGAAGAATGCAACCCCCCCAAAGTATATGAGCGGTGCTACTTTGCCGCCTGAGTAGCACCGCTCAGACTTACCGCTAGTTGTTTTGGTAATTTTTTTTTTATTCACATTATTTTAAAAAATTAAAAAAAAATACATCAATACACTTAAAATTACTTTTTTAATTATTAAGTTAAAAAAATATATATCAAGCGGCCGTACATTTGAGCGGTACAGGCAAGATAACTTTTCTCCAAGTATATACGGAAATCATCTCCCTCGGCTTTGGTAAGGAACTCCCGAAGAGTCACTATTTCCATCTTTTCTCTCACCGAACAAAAAAAAAAGAAATGGGATTTCCGTCTTTTCTTTCGTTAAATTATTTCCGGTATGCAAGCTAAGTGGTACTGGGGTATGCTATAACAAAAGGTTCAGAAAATTTGTGTTGCTCATGACGACAGAAATCCCAGTTTCTCATTAATCTTTTTTTGTGTTTTTCCCTTGCATGCGTCTTTCCATGTTTGATCTGTCTTCAAGCACAATGGTTCAAAACACAACTATCCATTAAGAGTAAAAGAAATCAGATCCGTCTGTTGATCTGTTCATTTTCCTCTTCCTCTTGGTATTACTGTTATCAGAAATGCTTTTCACTTGCAGGTCTATTGTTGATAACTTGTCCAATTACTAATGAAAGGTAGATAACAAAAATGAATAATTTAATGTCAATATAAAGGACAAGATCAAGGCTAAACTGTTTTGTCTGACCTCAAAAGTATATCAACTTGTCCTGGGGCCACAAGATTGTAATTGACAAAGATATTTTAAAATGACAAGAGTTTCTACCTTTTCTTATAGCAGCTCCACATAATTAAAAACTCTTTGGCTAAGTTGTGATAAGAGAGGCTCTAGATGGTATTTTATCAGGATTACTTGATGAGTGGTTCTGTCCGGAGGACATCAGGGAGTATGGTTTTGAATGGTTGCATGAGGAAATTAGGATGAGTCCTTTGAGGATTTGTTTGTGGAGTTCAAGCTGGGCCTACCATGCTGCTGAGTTTGAGGGTAAAGATGCAGAAAACATGGCACTACTTCTTCCTAAGAGGTGCCATGTTAAAGTTGACACTTTATTTGTATTTAAATATGCTATTTGGTTGTCTACTTCAGAATGGTGTATATTTGTCTTATACAGAATCATTTGGCATAGTTGTAACAATAATCTTCATCTTCGTGGGGGCACTGAAATGCAGACAAAAATAGCTGAGCTGGCTCTCTCTACCACATACTGAAAAATCTAGCATTATTAACTATCTAGATGCCACTAAAATGCATTGAGACGCAGATTTCAACTGAAACAGAAATTGACCATGGTTGATCTTTTATTCTTACTGAATCTCAAAAACATGGAATATGACAACTGCGAAGCCCAAAAATCTGAAAACTTGACAGCAAATTTGATTGCCTCAGTATACCCAGATGAAGAAATTTGCTTTTTTTAACTCTCTTTTTGGTTTATACTACATTTTCATAGTTTACGGCTGATCTGTTTCATATTTAGTACAACAAGACACAAATGAATCACTCGTCTGTTCACACGAAGGTAACTATCTATCTTTGTAAACTCTGGATGGTGGAAAGAAATTGTTTTAGCTAATTTGAAGATGGGCGTGAAGTCATTTCATAGCTTGCCTCAGAAAAACAATAGAAAATATTGATAGGAACATCCTTGTGGTTTGCTTCCAAGTGAAAATGACACTAGTATCTTCAGGTTCATCTTATTTTGAGAGGTGCAGCTCTTATATCGTTCCTATAGAAGATGTTAGGCAAATCTGGTTTACACAGCAAACAGACATAACGTATTAGTATACAAAGAAACCCGAACTGGTTGTCCTGCAGAAAAGTAGGGAGCCTAGAAAAAGCTACTCTAACGTAGTTCAGATGGAACTATAAGGTTAGTTACACATATAGATCACTGCCATGCAACACTCCCTGATGCCTCAAATGGTTGTTGTCCAAATCCTAATCGGTGATCTTCTAGGAGTTATCTTCCAACATGTTGGTTGAAGTACGCAGCCATATATGATGGCTAATACAACTGAAAGATGGAGAGAGACATTAATTTCGGAGTAACACAGAAAAAAAAAAAAAACCGGGTTTAAGCAAACCGTTGCACATCTGATCTCCAGATAAGATGGTTAGCATCTAACGAGCTTGTAAAAACTGAAACTGGGTCTAAGCATGCCTCACCAATGGCACTGAAAATGTGGAACTTTTTGCCTGTATTCACAATCTTCCTAGGACAGAAATGTGGTCCAAGGAATATGACTTGACGTGCCTGGAACGGCAGATGTCAGAAATTGCGTTTAGCCCTTACACATCTAAGGTAGGACTCGAAACTTTGTAAAATTGAAGCTAGGCTTAAGCATGCTTCACCAATGGCCTAAGTATGCTTTGCCATTGATGGTCCATGGAACTAGTTGTTTGCCATTGATGGTCCATGGAACTAGTTGATGTGCCCTGGACCAGCAGATATCAGAAGTTATTGACATTATAACGTTGATGATAGAGCAAGTCATAAGGAAAATTTCTCCTTGATATTATGTTCCGATAAAAGATCTCAGAAATGAAATCAAGTTAATTTTTTGAACTTTTTTTTAATGGGGTATGTGGAACCTGGAACCATATGGATATGAAAGCAATGGTGAAAACCAGATAACATGGAACTCTATAGTTGTTTTCAGCTTTTATGGTTGCGCTATAAATAGATACTCATTCAAAAGTAGATGATGGATTAACCACCACTAGGTATATCTCACGGATATGATATCAGTTTTCTTGTTACGTCAAGAAAACAACTAAAGAGAAAAAGGAAAATTTAAGGTGTTTAGATCCAGTGGACTGCATAATTTTTCCCAGCTAATTGATGATATTAGAAATGTAACAAGCAAGAGGTCCAATGCTAAGTTTCTATTGATGGCGACATGATAGTTGTCGTTCTAAAGAAGTTTGCTGAAGGGGTGATTTCCAAGTTAGAATAGTACTTGAACGCTTCAAAGGAAATTATTTCTAGACCAAAATGTACGATTTCCAGCTAACTTATGTGAGCTTTACGATCATGTATAATTGAAGGAAGGTTTTTAATTCTCATCAAAACAGTTTTTATTCTATAAAGTGACATTATATATAGAAAATGACTGAAAGCAAAGTATACATGGAGATACAGAATATTGATCATGTCATGTTGTGGTGGATATGTTTATATGTCAAAGAACCAGAATGCTTTCCTTTGTGAGACCTGGATAATTGCATATTTGGAGACAAAATGAGAGGGTCTCAATTAAGATATATCCTTATCATGTGCTACAAAAGAAGAATCATTGCACATCAACAAATACTGACATGTTTCAAGATGCAGGCAGATTTGAAATAACAGAAAATAAGGTGTGGCTAAGAGCTTTGGCATTGGTTTCATCAAATTTATCTCTAAAATTTGATGAAAAGTACATGTTTTACATAAATCCAAAACCTCCCTAGCCATAACCCCACATTGGATTAACCATTGGATTAGTCAAAATAATAATATAATATATTTATTTAATAATAATATTTTTAATTTATTTTTTTCATATTTTACAATTGCACTAACTATATGTTAATTAATAATTTAATTTGATACTTCAATTATTGTTTCCTAACTTAAATATATAGAGTGTGACCAGTTAGTCTTCAAATTTGAAGATGAACTTAAATGTACTGTAGCTCAAAATTGAAGATTTTAGTGTATGCTGAATCCAATGCAGTGATTTTAAACACAAATTTATCAAATTTTGAAGATGACACTCATTTGATGAGTCCAATACCAATGCTCTAGATCTCGTCCCCTTATTATTAGCCCCTTATTAGTAAACTTTTATAGTTGTAAGGTCTCGTCCCCTTTTTAGTAGCCCCTTTGCAACTTATTCAACAAATTGAATACTGCTTGGCTTATTTTAATGGTGAGAGTAAGCTGATACGTGAAAATATGGTGAAATATGCTACATATTTTTTTTTTTTCCTTTGATTCTCTTAGATAAGTATGACTTTGGATTTAAACCTCATGTTGGATGAGTGCTATTCTTTACCTCAATGGGAAAGCTTTCCCTCTTTATATTGGCAAAAAGCTATGCTCTTAAATGTTTTCTTGCACATCAGGTTTCAAATCCACCATACGAAAAATTTTATCCAGTCCTGAATTAAATGTCATGTTGTCTTTATTTAAAGATTCTTTTTGGGTTCTTTGATCCTATAATCCTTGTGAGGTTAGTGATGAAAGTCATGGCCATTCACCACCACCCATTTAATAACAACCTGCTTCTTCAGACAATCCTCACGCTCACCTGAAATATCTCCTTGCTTCCCAACACAATTTGCATTGAGTGTTGTTAAGTTCACAAACCAAAAAGCAAAAAGCATCTGATGTAAAAATTTTCTCGTGTACTATGATGTCATTCATTCATACACACATGTCAAGGTAATTAAACCAAAATAAAGCTCATATATATCTGAACAGTTTCAAAAGCACTCAAAAAGTCTTCTTATAGAATAGTTTTCATACATCCAACCTGCCCAGTACTTTATTCATAAAAGACTTCACGCCAGGAAAAAATAACTCTATACAAAGTGATTAGGGGGGAAAATCCTCTGCTTGCTGAAAGATGCACTGATGGGGAATTTTATTATATGCAAAACCAAAGTTGTAGACTTTGTAATATCCACTTTAGTTGTGTGGAAATTTTAATTGTGGAATTTCTGTTCCGTTGTGCTTGCTGAGGCCTGCATCATCCATGACGTCACACTTAAGGAAATATGAATACACAGAAAGGGGAAGGTTTTACAACTATCATAATATATCTCTCATCTCGCATGGTCAGAGGCAAAAAAAAAAAAAAAGGGAATTTATTACCCCTTTACATATTCAATATGAACTACATCCGTTAATATCCTCACTTTTTGAAGAATGAACTGCCTGGAATTTCAGTGAGGTGCCAGAGATCAGACACATGCTTATAATTCTCAACATCGTATAGTGAAAAAGTAACGAAAAAGTAAATATGGAATATTGAATAATAGTGAATAGTAATAAAAAGTAGGTGAAAAGTAATAATAAAATAATAAATAGTAGTTAGGTATTCTCATGCCTTCATGACACCCAAACTAGGCCGAGTTGGGGATAAGAGAAAGGGGGGAAATTATTATTCTTTTCCTATTGTAGTTGGCTTCCACTCTATATGCATGCCTTGAAGCTGTATGTATTTAGGAATATCTATAGGATTTATTCATCAACCTTAAACATCTGTTAAATCCCAATTTCCTGATCATCATAAGTCTGGTTTTAGTTTGAGTCACATACATTAGCAAGAAACTCTTTAGTTCAATAAAAGTGTACACCGTGTAAAAGAAATGCATACTGACCCCAACCGATGTCACAAAATTGCAGACAGCACATTTCACAGATCGTGCTCCATATTGGTACATTAATAGCATCCTGCAGTTGCCACAATTGACGTGTGCCACCTGGTTTGCTGTTACATTAATACATGACGTTGCTTTCCCAATTAGCAGTTACTCAATTGGTAAGATTTGTGGAGGAAAGAAGATGAATTAATTTAGCAAAACAGTTTATGCAGTCAATAGTTTTACCTTCCAAGGCTAGATTGACAGTGTGACAACAAGAACACTGTACGCTTGTTGCTCCACGGATGTACATAAGCAAGGTATGGCACCCTCCACAAACCAATTGGGCCATTTCCGTGCCTGTGAAAGAGTCAAACAAACAGAAAGTGAGTCTTCTTTGGCGTTCTTGACCTTGTCTACTTGCTTAGCTTAGCTTAGCCCAATTGAGATTAAAGAGACTCAAAACTAAACTGAACTTTTAATTGATATAAATATCAGAGCTATATGAGCCAAGAACTCATAGAAAGAAACATACCTGGAGGTGGCACAGCTGTGACAGCATTGCAAACAGCACAGCATACAGAAGTTGCTCCCACCGGATACAGTAAAAGGTTTCGACATCCAGAGCACACAAGCTGGCTCTGTGCACCTGATGGTCAGCAAAAGTATAAACTATCTCAGAAGTAATAAATAATAGAAGCATGGCAACTTTGTACTAATGCAAAAAACCAAAAATTTTCAGCATTGATGCTGCCCAGAAGAGTAGTTGCTTCGATGATGAACGAGCATGGCAGGAGACTAGAATAGATTTAAGTAACTAGCAACTATTGTTAATTTAAGAAGTTCACCATGTTCAATATTTTCAGTTCTAAATGTTATAGCTTCTGATTTGACTGACCCCTCAAATAATGTATTATTCTAATGAACAGCATGGATTCTTCTTCTTTGAACCTATATTCGGAACCAATGGACTATTGAGTCTATCAATTTACAGACAAGAAAGGGAATGAGGGAAAAGAAAAAGAAAAAGAAATGGAACAATCTAATCTTACCACAACTGGCTCATCACCAGGTACTGGAAAGATGCCTAGATTTCTAAACCATTCTCTTAATCTTTAGCAACGAAAAGAAAGAGATTCTACACTTTTAAAAGCTGAATCTACTGCAGGACTGAGTGAGATACCATTTGCAGGTGGTGTATATGGCGCTGGAGGTGTCGGATATGGTGCAAGCGGAACTGGCATTATAAAATCTCAGAGTTAATTCTTTCCCTCGCGATCTCTCAGTAGTTCACAGCGTGAGACATGCAGAATACTCTCATCCTCCCATTCTTATGTCCTGGATATAGAAAAAGAAATGAAAATAGAGAACACCAGAAAGAATGCTACGAATGTAAGATCTAACGAAAAGATCTGCCAAAACACACCTTAAATTGCCGAGGATATAAGTAGACATTGGAGTACAGTGAGAAAAGATGGTGTTAAAAAGAGATTTTTTACCCTCTTTTCCTTCTCACTTCATTGCAAAGACAAACATTATTGTCTCTTTGCTTTTTTTTCTCTCTTTAAGATATAGATGCGGTGATTAACTTCCATTCCGTTGGTGGCATATCAAGATCAACTTTGTCTGAAACTCTGGGCCCCCCGTCTCGCTTTGCTATTAGTGGTAATACAATACTGCATGTGAATGCATGATGCAACCAGCCACACGCTCCTTCCTCACGGGAATTGGACGGTTCACAATAACCCACGTTAGGCAGCAAACAGCAATCGGGGCCGTATGCAAGACACCAGTCTCACTCTGCTTGTTCAGAAATATAGATTGCGCGGTCAGCCCCTTTTTGGCTGGTGGTCCTGTTTGCGTTGCATTATTATGAGCTTCACTCACATATCGGTTTGACATCCGACCCATGATTCATTGCTGCATTTACCTCTGCGCCATTCTACAGTTAATTTTGACGCTGTCAATACCCCACATTTTTGCATGCATGCATGTAGAGAGTACATCAATAATGCAGCACTCTCAGACTAAGGTTGGTGTTGGGCCAAAGAGAAGGCCAATATATGCAATTGACATCGATTTCAAGTTGCTTACATGGCTGGTCATCAATTTTCAGGTTTGTATGGCCCGACCTGCTTAGCTAATCTCGGACAGTATACAGTATGCATAGGTGTGCTATTTGGGGTATATTTCTCTCCCCAAGTGTTAAGACAGCTCAGCTCATGATTGTTCCCTTTTGAATTCGTGGTTCGAATTTTATCCCAAGGACAAACAAGCACAGAATGAGGAAAAAAACAAAAAAAGGCAAGAAAAATCAAATTCTGTCATTTGATCATGGTAATTTTGTGTCGACACCTAAGGGTGTAATCGATCCAGTTTGATCTATAATTGAATCAGTATATGTCAGTTTTAAAATTTAATAACCAATACCGTACCAATTCACTACCGAAACCGAAACTTCCGGTTTTTTCGGTTTCGGTCCAATCCAATCCGATCTTTCCGGTTTCGGTCCGATTTTTCAATTTTACTGTTAATAATAATATGATATTTACATATACTAAACTATTAATCTATTTATATTATAATATAAATATATTATATATATATATCAAAAGTAAGTTTATATTAATAATTTAATATTAATGTTTATGTTTAAAATTAAAATTTTATGTTATATGACATGTTATATTAATTTTATGTTATAAGAATAATAAACTTGAATAATAAGATTAGAATTTCATCTTATATTAATAAACAATTTAGTATATAATAGTATATATATAATACAATAAAAAAAGTTATATATAATATAAAAAATTAAAAATATATATCGGTCTGGTTCGGTTTAAACCGATTTTTAAAATATGAAAATCAGTATCGTATCGGTTTAAGATCGATTTCGATTCTTAAAAGCTGGTACCGGTTCGATCCGGTTCAACTGATTTTCTGATTTTTTTTGTTTTTTTTTACACCCTAAACACACCATGTGAAAGGTGGTTGAATTTACACACTCCATCCCCAAAATGAGATTTACACTTAATGCTTTTTTTTATGAAATGAAATTTCCAAGAGTCTTGGGGGGGGGGGGGGGGGGGGCATGGCTGGTTCGCACACATGGGCCCTTTTATCATTGTGTATGATTTCTTAAGTTTTAAAGCCAGCTGTAAGCAAATTTGTTGGATCACTAATAGGAAGATTAGGTATGGTTTGGATAGAAAGATTCTTCTATCATTTTTTTTTTATTTGTAAGAAAAAGGAGGACAATTTTATTGTAAGATCCTCACTAAGGCGGAGAAACTACCATTTACACCAAAAAATAAGTAATAAAATTACACACGTAAATAAGGAAGTTCCCAACAATCAATGCGCAAAAGACCTCGTAACTTTCCGGTTTCAATATCTGATCTAAAACATACCCAACTATTATTTTTAGCACCTTCCTTGGTAAGGAAATCTGCAACCATATTTCTTTCTCTATAAATATGACTTATACTACACTTCAAGAATTGAAACAAGACGTTTATTTCTTCTCAAAAATTCCACATATATTAAAACTGACACACTCCACTTCGGATCCATCCCACCACCACGGAAGAGTTTGATTCCACCATGAGTTAATTGATTCCCATCTGTTGAGCCATTCTTAAGCCATCAAGTAGTGCATGACCTTTGCAATAGTGTTAAAAGCCACTCTATAGTGATGTGCAAACCCAGCCAAAACTCTGCCATTAGAGTCTCGAATTATGCCCCATCCACTTGCTGCTCCAGGATTCCCAATAAGCTCCCATCTACATTGAGCTTTAAGCACCCTCTTCTTGGCTTCAACCAAGCCACAGCCTTCGGAATTTTTTGAACAATCGGTGATAGAGAACAATTTAATTCCTGGAATATTTTCAAGTCTTTCATCTACATTTTCTTAAACTTCCAATCGTGAGAAAAAATGTCAAACAAGGCCCCTTTAACCTACAGAACAACCGCACGCCACTCTGGGTTTTTATCTTCCATTCTCGTATCGCATCTTGCTCTCCATAATGCCTAGGTTATCAAAATAGGAAGTAAGCCATGACATAGACCAGCTTGAGATACTTCTATATCTTTTCATCTCATCTTAATATCTAAACATTACAAATACCAAACTTTTAAATAAAACATAAAAAACAACTCAAATTTTTCAAATCTCAAAACAAAAATTATATTCTAACAATATTTTAATTTTATAATATTTTTATTCAACTTTTTCTCTCTCATTTTCCAAAACTCCATAAAATATTTTAACTCAAACTATTTCTAACTCATTTCGTCTTAGCTTAAATATCTCATTACTATTCACAAATCATTTCAACTCATCTCATCTCAACTCACTATCCAAACTAGACTTGGCTATGTTTGGCTGTTAATTAAGACCATCTCAAACTCCTTTACTACTATTTACAAACAACTCACTACTATTCACAAATTATTTATACTATTTCACTACTATTTATAAATTATTTCATTATTATTTACAGATAATCTGAGATACTCTTAACATCATATCAGTCATTACCATATTTTTTGTCAAACATATAATTAAATTGATATAAAAGGAGATAGTGACCAACCTATAAATAAACTGATAAATACAAATGCAATAAAAATAAATAAAATTACAACAAAATAGAACAATAACTGGGTTGTTTAGATTCAAACCCTCCATTCACCACCTCACGGAAAAGGTCTACAGAGTTCACAGGGTTGTTTAAATTTTAAAATTGATCTCAACTCATCTCATTTAATTTAATCATTACAACTTTTCTAAATTTTTAAACAAAATATAATAAACAATTCAACTTTTTCAAATCTCAAAACAAAAATAATATTAAAAAACTATATTTTAACGATATTTTATTTAACTTTTAAGGTAATAAACAATTCAACTTTTTCAAATCCTGATTCAACTGTTTCAAATCTCAAAACAATAATAATATTAAAAATAATATTCTAACAATATTTTTTTTAATTTTCAAATTTCAACTAAAACCATCTCATCTCATCTCTAAATCAAAACTATTTCATCTCAATTCTACTCACCATCCAAACCTCCATATCCTCTTACTACAGGATGCGTACGAACCTTGATTAAAATGCCAAGAAATGGGCTGTCGAAGGGGATGATTGGATGGAGTGCTATAGAGCTTTTGTTGTATAGTATGGAAGGGTGGAGTAAATCTCATGTAATCTTCAAACTGCAGGTTTTGATCCTATAAGAAATTTCATTAATTTCTGTCCTTTAGACAACTTAATTTGTTGAATAATAGTTGGCCAGGGAATTCTCTCTTTCGCTCGAGTATTCTTTGACAAAAAAAAAAAAAAAAAAACGGAAGAAAAAAAACAAAACTTATCACGCCCTTACTCCTAGGATTCATTCTAGGACCAACAAGTTTAAGGTAAAGTTGCAGTTGGTTTGTTTGAAGTGTTCTTTCTTCTACATGCAGCATATATGGATCAGTCAGTAATAAGGACACGTTGGCGCTTAATTAGGAGGTCATCAATGTGAACAAGTGCCTGAATTCATTGTAGGAAAACAAAAACACTCAGATTTTTGTGTGGAACTTGTGATTAAAGGAGGAAGTGTAAGGAATGGATAATTGAATGCTAAGATAGTGTTGTAGTATGTAGCTCATATTGAGTGGAACAAGTATATAGAGAAAGCGCCGTCGTTCCGCTCCGCTCGATACATACCATCATTGCGGTACGGTATATGGATATTATTAAAATTTTCTAATACCTTTTGTATGGCTAGGGTTTAATATATATACTTATGATCTAATCCTATTTTGACACTTAGTAAAAATTCAGCCTCCACTTCTGTGAATGTATGCACACTGACGAATCACATTAAATCTATATTTTTTTTATTTTTATTTTTTCGTATTCTTCATCATAATTGTCGCACATAACACAACAGATAGTTTGATGAGAGTAGACAAATTGCTTCATAAATTGTATAAATAATAGATGAGTCAGAGGCCGCATTCACCCAAAACTTGCTGGCATTGACAGCTTTGGCACAACAATGGCAGCAGCCCCTAATCCATGTGAATTGCTTAATTAGTTTGAGATTGAAATCCTTGTTGTTGGCACAGTTTCCCCGTCAACCAAAACCACTTGGCGTGTGAACGGTCCAAGCCTTCAAGAACGGGGGAAATGTTGCCGGGCTGATCCCTTAGGAGACTTCTTCGACAACTGATCTCGAAGTGACCGCATTTAATGCTTACTTTGAAGAGATTTGGCGTTATCCTGTCTGAATCAACTTGCATTAATAAATAATTATTAATAATTGAGTAACGCGATATTTCACAAAGAAAATGATTTATGCACAATATTTTTTATAATATTTTTTACAATTATATTTTAAATAAAAGGTATTTTGTAAAATACTTAATAAAAATAATATTATTTTATAAAAATACTCTCATTTTAACACATTGTTATATAATATATTGTACAATATGTTCGTATATATCATTACTCATTTTACAATATATTTCATAATATATATTTTAAAATAACATGTATTTATTTTTTAAAAGTATTTTTAAGAAAATTGTAAAATGTGTTTAAAATATAATTATGAAAAGTATTATAAAAATTATTGTAAAAATTATTTTTCTAAATAATTACACCTTATTGCCTCCGATTGCGAGTCTTGTCACGTGTCTCAGGAGAGGTTTGGATTCAAAATCTACCTCAACTCATCTCATCTTATCATTATAATTTTTATAAATTTTCACATAAAATATAATAAACAATTCAATTTTTTTAAATCTCAAAACAACTTTTCTAAATTTCTACATAAAATATAATAAATAATTTAACTTTTATTTTATTATTCACAAACCATTTCAACTCATCTCTAAATACAAACATCTCCTCAATATTTCTAGGCTTCCTGGCACGCCTTTTTGTGGGAATGGCAGTTGCCAATAAACTTTTCTGATATATTTACAGATATAATTACATCATAATTAATAATTTTTTTAAAAAAAATAAATATAAGATTTATATGAAAATAATTAATTTTTTAATAATAAATTTAATTTTTTACAAATTAATTACTCGATACTGTTAAACGATATTTTCATACTCTACAATTATATCTAATATTATTCGTCAGATAGTGAAAGGATTACTATTCTCTTACTATCTATTTATTACTTATAGTGTATTTGAAATTTTTTATTTTTTTATTATTTTCTTTAAATATTTTTTTAACATTTTTAATTATTAAAAAAATTTAAAAAAATATATAATTTTATTAATAATTACTTCTTTAACTTTCAAGTAAAATAAAAATAAATAATAAAAAAATAGTAACCTATCATTATTCTATTATGATTCTCAACCCATCGGCTCGTCATTCTTCGGCTTGCGGCTCTCCTGTATTCCTCGCTTATCCTTGGCAGCTAGTGTCCGAACTAGTTCAACTTTTTTTTTATTTTTTTTTTGGATGGAAACAGACTCGTTTCATTAATAAAACAAAGTTATAAATGTAACTTATACATGGAAAAACTAGACTATAAGCCAAACTATTCATCAGAACTAGAGCTTCCCCACACACAAATTTCTTTATGGCGGACATTGTTCAACTTACGTCTAGTGTTGCAATATCTTGTACACAACACATGTTTGGGCGTTGAAATCAATTATAACTTATCTCATTCGAATTATTGATAAAATTTAGAGTAATGTTAGAGAGAAGTTATTATAATAGTGCATACTTTATATTCATTACATGACTGCTTCTAGTTCTTTATTTCTTTTTTTTAGACTTAGGAGATGTGTGGTCTATATGATGCCACATCATATGTGTAAAATGGTTATTCCCAATAGTGACTTCTATCTATATTTATTCTAAAATTTATTATTTTTATAATTTTTTACAAAAAGTTAAATTCATGTTTTCTATATTCAAAAGATATATCTTAATATATTTAATTTAACATATCTTAATAAGATCTATAAAATATTATTATTCACAAATCAACTCAAATAATTTAAAATCATCACAAGATTCAAATACAGCCTTAATTACTGCTTTCGTACAGGTTGAGCAAAGAAAATATACCGAAACATGGAGAGCAGTAAAGTTACGTTTTTAACATAAATTCAATCGGAGACCATGCTGCTCTTTAAAATGCCTTTTAAAACTCAAGACAAAACAATAAGGCCGAATTTCAACTTTCAACTAGATAAGTTAAATTCTTTATAAATAGTAATGAGTTGAGAACGTAGAATTAGTTTTATAGAGTATACTTAAGATAAATTTAGATGTGTTTAGATGCTAAGATGAATTTAGATGTGTTAATAGAAAATTGAAAAAGGTTATGAGTCCTACATGTAAAGAGGTGTTGAGTTGAAAAAGATTGTGGGTCTCACGTGTAGAGAAGTTTTGAGTTAAAATGAGTTTAATAATTTGAGAGTTGAATGTTTCGATGTTATACTCAATTTAAAATTAGACTGAACTAAGTAAGTTGCAAACGGATCCTAAATGTCTATTATTTTCACTTGCTGCCAACAAAATAGGAAGAGAGTAAAATCGGATTGTCTCGGAGGAAATCTTGATAAAAGTTGTCATACCTCCTGCATTTTAAGATTTTGTTGAAATTGTTATTGGTGCACAAATTCCCATTATATTTTCATTACTACAAACAAAAGCTACTTGGGTTGTAGATGTCCGTATTTGAGCGCCTGATAAGCAGGAATATTGTTCTTCTTCTTAGACTATCATCTTTAATCACATTTATTGATGTTGAAGGAAATAAAATACTCAATATGATCTATCAAGCCCGGGCCCAAAGAGTGATCTTATGAAAAGGAGAGAGAGAGGGGAGGGGGACAAAGGTGGGGGAAAGTAAGGTGACATAAAAAGTGGGAGAGAGGTGACATAAAGTAAGGATGGACAGAAGATAAAAAGGGATCGGACTGAACGAGAAAATAAGACTTTCGGATGACTTCAACTTCAGTTTCTTTAACCTCACAGCGAGAGCTCCAAAGGGATCTCTTCTAAAAAATAAATCTGACTTCTATTGTACATCGAGGATGAAAAATCATGAGAGAATGTAAAACAATCATATTATAGTGGATTTATCCTCGAAACAATCCGTGGATATAGGTCCAGTGTCGAACCACGTAAATTTGTGTCTCTATCTCTTTTATTTTTCCTGTATTTATTTCCTCTTCACTGCCATAGATATACACACGGATATCGTACAGCTGCACTGAACTACTACCAAGGCTCCAAACCACGCCGATCGAGGCCTAAATCATCACATTTGACCGGGAATTAGGGCTGCACAGAAATCAACGGGCTGGCCATCGCCAATGCGGATTGGCCGCCAGAGTCCAGAACCGGTAGAGAACCAGTCGGCCGGCGGTATAAAAATAAGGAAATTGATACCAGCCAGTTCAGTCTCGGTCTGAAGAACCAAACCCAAACTGTCAAACCGACCAGTTATATATATATATTTTTATATTATACGTATATAAAAATGGCATTGTTTTAGTTATGACTTTTATAAAAAAAAAATTAGATGAAACAGTGTCGTTTCGACCTGTGATTAATAACCCCCCATCTTCTTCTTCCCCATCTTCTTCTTCCCTCTGGTTTTTTCCTTTCAAGTCTGCTTCTTCCTACCGAAGGCACAGTCCGTCGCTTCCCTCCTCCTTCACAGAGCACCGACGGCAGACCGACGAACTACACTGATTCAAGCCGAGATCGAAGTTGCCAATTTTCCCCCCCCCCCCCCCCCCCAATCGGCCGGTTCGGCGCCTTTCCAAAACTAGTCAGTGCAGCTTCTATTTTGGACCCAAATTGCAACTCTACTAGGAATGACTATTTCTCTCATTTTGGCTTGTTGTGCAATTTTTAGTATCAACATTTGTGGTCATTCATGGGATGTGACTTTTTTTCTACGTCGAAAGTGGGAGAATAATGATTTTCTGGCATGCGCAATAATCTTCAAATGAGCAAATAAAATTTTTCCAGTTAAGTATTCTCGACCTTTCAACTTTTATTTTTATGAACAACACTATTGCAAAAAGTTGGCCGAGTAAACCTTTCCTCACCCAGGTGGTTAAGTGCACTGTGCACTTAAGTGCTTTTTATGCACCCAACGTGTAAGGCCGGGAACCCGAGCTCCTCGGCCACTTAAGCTACAAGTGTTTAGTGCACTTTGAGTGCACCATGCAAAAAGAGAGGGGAGAACATGGGTGAGTAATGTGCACTTAAATGAAATGCATTGTGCACACGCACATGCACGTCCCAAGTCCCTAGTACCGTGCACCTACACTTGTCAGGCATAGCATTGTGCACATCCTAGTTGTGCATGGCATGCATAGTGCCATGCATAGTGTACAACGAGTGCACGTTGTCATGCACTTGGGAGGCTCGCAGTAGCCCACCGCTAATCCATTTGATCCTCCAACGGCCACCACGTGGGTCGTGCACAGTGCACCTAACAGGTGCACGTTGTTGTTTACCCAGGAGGCTCAAGGCAGCCCACCGTGAGCCCCGTTAGCAGGACTGGTGGCCACCACGTGGTCCTCCGATGATTTCCATCCACCCCCGAGGAGACCGCATGAAAGGGGGGGTACGTGCATGCCAGAACAACTGACACACGGCCTAAGGCTCGCGACGCCCAGCTGTGAGCTCGTGAAGCACCCAACGGCCACCAGCAAGGTCGCCGGCGTTGTCTTGCTCTGACGCAACATCTCCCTTCCCGAACAACCACACTGACGGGAGCTCCCGTGGCAGCCACCCAGGCATGGGAGCTTGAACACACCTCTCCTTAGCCACTGCTGGAACACTCGACTCCTCGGACGCTACTCGGACACCTAGCTCCTTAGCCACTGCTCAGCTCCTCAGCCACTGCTGGAACACCCGACTCCTCGAACACCTAGCTCCTTAGCCACTGCTCGGACACACAGCTCCTCAGCCACCACTCGGCCACTCAAAGTCCCTTGACCAAAGAGAAGAAGCCTGACTCATCGCGAGCACCTTCCAAGGCGCACCAGCAATAAACAGTCAGCAAAAAACAAAAAAAAACAAAAAACTGAGAGAGAAAAGAAAAAAGAAGAAAAATCAGCAATGGAAAAACTTAGTCAAGTGAAAATTAGAAACAACGGCCTCATCTCTCTAGTGTCAGCAAAACCCGAGAATATACCTTGTTGGAACTCACTTGTGCAACACGGGGCACCGGATACACAACCCTGCCTGAAATCGCGGGCACCCTGGACCTTCATCATTGCCAAAGCATGGTTGCCCATCGGCCTCGTCGGCGCACCTCAAACCTTCGTCATGCTCTAGCAAAGCGATTCAAGTTTGCAAATCTCACATTTTTGATTTAGATTATCTACACTAACCGGTTTGGTTTTTCATAGCACGGTCAAGCATCTCTGTCAAACAAAAGATAGGTCACACCTCCCCGAGAGTCAACAGGCGAGTTCAGTCTTTCGAGTGCCGACCTCCCTCATGGCGAAATCACAGCAGGTCCAGCCTTTCAATTGCTCAACCTTATTTATTTCCCATTGAGAGTCAACAGGCGAGTCTAGTCATTCGATTACCCAACCTCCCTCACAACAAAATCATGGTGGGTCCAGCCTTTTGATTGCTTGAACTTATTCATTTCCAGTTGAGAGTCAACAGGCTGGTCCATTCGACTACTCAAACACCCAGACGGTGAAATCACGGCTGGTCCAGCCTTTCGACTACCCAATCTTATTCATTTACCAGTGAGAGTCAACAGGAAGGACTAGCCATTCAACTGCCCGACCACCCTTACAGCGAAATCACATGCAACCTTGCTAAGTTCCTAGTTGAGAGTCAACAGGCAAATCCAGCCACTCGATTGTCTGACCTCCCTCACCTAGACAGTAACACTAGCACAACATATTTTCCAGCAAACACCGAGTGTTTACACTCGTGCCATAACCGTCGTCAGCGGGTTATCTCCGGGAACGAGCTTTCGAACTCCACAACCGCCTCGCGTGGGTCACCTTTGGGAACGAGTTGATGGGCTCAGTAACTGCCTAAGATAGACCCAATGGATCGACAGGCTCCCTAACCACTTAGTGTGGGTTACTATAAACAAACTCTAACATCAATACCAAAATGAAAACTGTTGTGGACTTTTAAATATACTTGCAAGTGCATGAACCATACCGAAGTATAGTTTAGCATGAACGAGGTCGAACCCACAGGGACTTGTAAAACGTAGGAAACCAATTAAATATAAACAAAATAAATTCTAATCTAGTTCAGAAAGATGAGTTTTAAAATAAAACAAAAAATTAAGAATTAAACAATCAATTAATCAAAGCAAGAAATAGTTAATTTAATAAACTAATCACAATAAAAAGAACTAAAAGAAACTCTAAAGATGAAAACTAATCTAAACAACGAATAAACTATTAATGGAGAATGAACTAAGATTTTGGAATTTACCTCATTAATTCATAATAATATAGAAAATTGATTCTTCCCAAACATCTACATGATAATCTAGAAATCAATCTTGTTATCATGAAAAATAGCATCGTTGAAACCCTTTTTTAAGAAAATATCTAAAGTATGTTCTTCTTCGCTCAAATATATAAAATCAAATTATCACTTGTATCTGTTAAAACAAATCACAAAAGATATAAGATTTTATTTTTAACAAAATTATAGATCAAGCTCTCAATTGATTAATATTATTCTAGATCATGAGAAAAACATGATTGAACTCATATCAAGAACTCTATCTCTTTCAATTGAGATGAAACAAGAACAATATATCATTGAACGCATAAATAACAGAAGGAAAAATCAATCTCATAAATAATACTACTACTCATCAATGAGGTTTCATCCTCAACTTTAGTTAAAAACTTAGTTAAACATGTTCATAAAAATAAATTTTAAAATTTGAATGTATATAAACATCAAAATAATATTTAAAAAAAATTAAAAAAAATAAAAATTACAGTGTTGTAAACATAACTTAAACATAACTATAAAAGTGGAGGTAGGGCTCCAATTTTATTTCTCTACAAAAAGCTCTGTGGCGCTAGATATTTCTCTTCGGAGTAATGATATGTATACAGTATATTTTATAATAATATTATAAGATGATGATATTTTTATAAAATAATATTATTTTTATAAAATATTTTATAAAAATATCCTTCGTTTAAAATGTAATTATATAAAATATTATAAAAAATAATGTATAAATCATTTTCCTCTATTCACCGTTCGGCGTGCTCTTGTCTAGTCCGGTTGTTGTTTATTTAGAGTTGAAAAGCTAATTTCCTTTTCCGTACACCTCTTCCTTTTTTCTTTTTTTTACTTTTTCTTCTTCTTTATCTCAGGTTACCTTTTCCGTTTCCTTTTCTTTTTGCTAGGGGTGCTACCCGCATGGTGCGGGGCGGGGGCCCTCCCCGCCCCCCGCCCCGCACCATGCGGGTGATGGGGGTTTTTCCCCTGCCCCCCGCCCCCGGGAGGCGGGGGCGGGGAAAAAACCCCCATCCGCCCCGCCCCCCGCTATTATATTAAAAAAAAAAATTTTTGGTCTAAAAATATTTTTTTAGACCAAAATTATAATATAATTTAAATAATAAATTAAAATTTATAAATATGAAAAAATTTAAACTCATTAGAGTTAGATTTTGGATTGATTTGGCCTCCTAGGCCAATCTTTATATAGGAGGCCAAGGCAATAGAATAGTCATCTTTAAGCAATGTGGGACTTAAAACAATCCAATGACTTGAATATAATTTTAAGTCTTTTATAAATTGTGTATATCTATATACAATATATTTATTTAATATATATAAATAAATTTTTTTTTTAATATGGGGCAGGGGCGGGGGCGGGGCAGGGCCCCGCTGGGGTCATCCCGCCCCCCGCCCCCGCTATGCCCTCTTTAATGTGGGGCGGGGGCGGGGGCAGGGCCCCGCTGCCCACCCCTACTTTTTGCCGTGTCCAAGCCAGCCTTCTAACGTGTGCAGCAAACACCTCTTGCATTACCTCTTTGCTTTCTTTTTTTTTTTATTTTGAAAAATTTTAGACTTAAGAATCACACTTTTACATGCTACTTAAAAATATGTGATTTTATTTTTTTATCCTTATATTTCATATTCATACACATCAGTTAAAAACATGTAATTTTATTTTTTTATCCTTATATTTCATATTCATACACATCACTTAAAAACATGTGATTTTATTTTTTTATCTTTATATTTCATATTCATACACATCACTTAAAAATATATGATTTTACTTTTTTATCATCATATTTCATATTCATAAATATGAAAATGGGCCTGCAAAAGACGAATGAGAGTGCAACTAAGATAGGGTGGTCTTGGAGTCGGGACCCTCCGATACCAAAGTTAGTAAGTATTATTGGAAGCTTGTAAATAAGTAAAGGAGTCTAGAGATTCGAAAGCTTTCTCGTACGTGAAACTGACTATTTATACCGTGGGTGGGGAAGGCGAAGGCGAGGATCGTCTTTGTCTTCACAAAGTTCGTGCCTCCTCTACAGTTCCTGCTGCCAGAACTCTTTAATACGGCATGACTATGAGACAACACTATAAATGTGGCGTGTAGCTCGGTAGTGACGTCATTAATGAGGAGTGGTTTCCTGATTTCGCGTCTGGTTTATATGAATCGTAGATGATCTGATGCCAACAAATCGAGGGCCACAGACTGCCAGGCTGATCTGCCTTGTTGGCCACTCAGTGCCTTTCCCTGGTAGACGTTCCGCCTTCTGCGCAGATTTGGGGGCCCTTGGGTCGGGTGTTGGGCCGAGGCCCAGTGGGCTTTATGAAATGGGGAAAATCTCTTTACACATATTATAATTGTATTATAAACTATAGTGATATATTATAGTATGTTATAATATATCGACATATTATAGTATGTTATAATATATAATATCCCCAAACCTGGTATCAGACCAAACTCAACGGTTCGATTCGGTCCTTTTTTTTTCACCCATAGTTTATTTAATTAGTCGACGTATATAACTACTTATAATGTGTCATATCAATAAATGTGATTCGAAATGAAAAAATCTATGATTAAGGGTTGCACTATTCTTTTAGGACTCACTTGGCAAATCTATAGTCCTCCAATATGATCTACTAGATTAATCATTTGGATATGCTTGAAAGAGTAACATCAATTCAAATCCAAATACAAGACCCACCCAGAGCAACCCTTTAGATTCCCATTTGGTTTTGTTATGACTGTGTTGTGAAAAACAAAGATGATGACAAACAAGTGAAAGCTAATAAAAGTAAATTAATCACATGATACAAAATTAACGTGGTTCGGTAACGTGCTTACGTCCACAAAATTAAAGAAGATTTAGTTATGAGAAATCACAAAATATACTTTGAGGCGACATCTCACTGTTTAGATCACTAAGGGTGTACTAAGCTATTCATTTATTACATATTTATAGTGTTATATGGTGAAAACCTTAATTTTCATTTTTCTACGTTATTCTCTTGAATGGAATGTCGAGCGCGCCTCAAGCGAATTCTCTGGTTGAGCTTCGTTTAAGCGACCTATCAAACGAGTGTCAAACGAACTTTTTACCTAATGCTTTTTCGATTGCAAATAATGTCAAAAAATTTCGATCTCTTCAACTTGGATCTATGAGCCCAATCCTCCTCAAAAATTCATTAAAAAACTATAAGACATCCTTATTGGATTGGGTCATCAAATTAAACCGACATATCAACAAAATTAGACTTCACATATCCAACAGACTGTAAATTAAGAAGGTTTTGAGCATATTAAGATTGATATCTGCACTCTCCTAAATGCTGTTTTCATTAATCTTTCAAAAAGGTTAGTGGGTGATTCTTCTTTTAAGTCTATGCAACCGAAGGCGTAGAAAGGAGTGGTGACAAAAGTCACGCAATGATGAACAACACTGTTGAGATCTTTACAAAAAATATAAACAAATAGGAAGAAAACGAAACTACAACAAAAACGTTAATGAGGCGAAAGGGACATGACAAAACGCAAGTAGACCCTCTTGAGAAGTACATGAAGGATGGGTAATAAATTCCGTAAGCTCTGTTTTTTTTTTTTTTTTTGGCTTCAACCATATCCAAACTTTCTTCTTCTTTTTTTTTTTAATAAATAAAATAAAGATTGCATAAACAAACTAAACAGAAACAAGATCGGGTGGGGCCCACAAATACCCTGAAACGAATATTGCAACATATTAAAATTAAATCAGAAAATAAGACTGAGTGGAGACCCACATTATTAAGGGTCTCTTACTCTATTTCAAACAATATATTCAGATTCAAAGCTGTGTTTAGTTGTGTTTAGTTGAGTTTTTTATGAATAATAATGAATTGAGATGATAAAGTGAGTTTCATGGGGTCCACTTAAGATGAGTAATATGTTTAGATATTAAGATGAGTTTAAATGTATTTATAAAAAATTGAAAGGATTGTGGATTCCATCATTAAAAACCATTGTTCACTTGACATTCTCTTGTCACTGTCTGCCAAATTTGTAAAGAAAAAAAGCCATCATACAAGTTGCACTTGCAACCATAAAAAATGTACAACACGTGGTTACACTTGCACTCATCATTTTCGGTGCAAATAGTGAGTTACATGTTGTGGGTCCAGCCGATGAAAAAGAAAAGAAAAAGGAAGATGTGTGTTTGTCAGTCGTGGGGTCCAGATAAGTTATAAATTGAACTGCACTAATTTATTAATAAAATTGTGTTTAGATATTTAACGTAGCCTAAAAATGAGCTAAGCTGAACTGCTCTCCTGCATCCAAACGAGGCCTAAAACTATTTATAAAATACTTAATATTTATTCTAAAACGAGTCTATTATAGTGTATAAAATTAAATAAAATAAATAAATTAGTCCGATGCAAATGGGTTTTGTGGTTCAAAGGGCCAAAAAAATGGGAGCCACGAAAGCTTTTTGCATAAAACTTATTTGGATAATGGGTTGAGATGAAAAGTTAAAAATTGAATAAAATATTATTAGAATATTATTTTTATTTTAAAATTTAAAAAAATTGAATTAATTATTATATTATATTTAAAAAGTTGAAAAAATTATAATAATGAAATAACATAAGTTGTATTTTTAGTATCCAAACATCGCTTAAATGGACCACCATATACTACTTGATCCCAACTGGATATTCCTCGCATTATTGACTTACTAGTTACTAAAGTGTCTCCTCAATAATTTAGCTGTATCTGTGCCTTCCATTTATTCTTTTGTTTTTCCCTTTTAATTCACAAATAAAAAAGTTCTTTTTTTTTCCAAAAATCAAAATGGCAAAGAACCCCCCCAACCCCCAGAAGCCAATTTCTTGTTCTCTCCCTCCATAAATACAGCCCATATCATATATATTTTTATGACAACAATATCTGAGGACATATAAACTCAACATACCTCTAATTTTGTTAAACTTTAGACGCATGTAATAAGGCCTGTTCATCCGGAACCCAGATAGGTTCCGGCCCAGAACAAATCCGGGTCGGTATCTTAGTATACCTGGTCCAGGGTATTGAATTTTAAACCTGAAACCCGGGATTATAACCCGGTAACCGGTTTTTTCTTTATTTTTTTTCTAACAACTAAATGGACAAAAACTCTTTTTTTTTCTTTTTTTTTTCTAGTAACTAAATAAACAAAAAATCAAAAAGAAAATGCATATTATGTTCAATGAATTATCAATTTTATAGTTTTTTTTTTACTCTCTTTTCCATGTAGCTTTTTATTGGTGGTCAAGGAACATGTAGACTTTGATTTATAAAATTAAATAAATAAAGTTTGAATGCTGCATCAACATTTGTTTTATGAAAAAATATTCATAACATGTAGGCTTTGAGTTAAAAATAAAACTAGGTACAACTTGGAACCCGGATTCTGGCCTAGATTTAACCCGAGCTAACCTGATCCAGATTCCGACTCTAGTTTGAAATCTGAGTTCCGGTCCAGGTATACCTAAGTTCTCGAACTGGAATCCAGATAAACAATACTATGTGTAATATGTTCTCATCATATGAATCAGGTACGTCAAGTCATAAAATTTTCACCAATGAGATATGATCCTAAAAATTATTTGCATCCAAAGATTAAAACCTTATCTGGAGGGAGCATACCTCCAAGATAAAAATCCTACTACTCGAACCAATCCCTACAAGTTCAATGTAATTGGAATACTTTGGATCCGAAAGCTCTTTTTTCAGTTTTATTTTATTTTATTTTATTTTCATTCTTTGAGGTAAACTCAAAATTGCTAATAAAATGTGTTTTTGTACGCAAAAAATGTCTTTCATTTGTGGCATCCACAATTCACCTGCCAGAATGGTTGTGGAGCCTCTTTGGGGTTGTTCCATATGTTTTCTGGCTACCAAACAAGTCTTACTCACCTTTTACACACGTTTAAAAGTTACTGACGTGTTGACAGTACCTACAACTGCAACTTTTCAGTGTGGAGTTCAGAAATGATTGCTAACTTTGCTGCCTGGCCAGCATTCGGGTGGGAGCAATGAGATAAGATGTCAGAGTGCTCTGCTGCTCAACAAAAAGACATGACAGATTTTCCTTCAACTGTTCCACATTATCCACTTCGTACGTCGCTTATCTAAAGCAATCCACTTGATTTGCCAAGCATCTGCAAAATGCCCCACCTAATATAAGATAATGAGATAAGAACTGAATCTTATTAGATCTTATGTCTTTTCACTTGATTAGATTAACTTCCACAGCTCAAGACAATTTTGATCCACACATGAGCTTCAAACTGAAAAGCCCTGAATTTGGTAGGAAAAGTTTCCTGATATTTTGGTTAAAGTTTCCTATCAATTCCAAGGCCGACATCTCATACTATGGACTGGCCCATAGATATATTGCCAAGATTAAATTTCAGCTATGTCTCAGCCACATTTCAAGGGAAAGAAACAGGAGGAGAGAAGGGAGAGGGGGAGGGATTCTGTGGACGAACAAATAGTTTGAAACAACAACCACCAGACATTGACACTTCTACAGGGTCTACGAATCGTATGCACTCATTAGCCAGACATCAAAATATTTCCAGGGGGGGTTCAGATGTGGGTCATAGACTCGTACGTATCATATGCACCACCAACTCCATTGATGTTCACATGCCTGCCTATTCAAACAAGATATCGTGTGCAGCAGAAAGAACATGTAGGTTGGTTTATGACTATGAAATATGTATAAAAATGTGTCCTACTTCAAGGAAAACCTCATGGTTGTCATGTAAGATAAATATTTATAGTGAATATTAGCAATATGTTAAATATAAAGGAGACATTTACTTCAAGAAAAGGAGACATTAGGAACTTAACAAACATTTGATGTAATAAATCCAAAAAGCAATGGATTCTAAGAGAACTCTTAAAGAAAGAGTCTGGCCAGATGACCATAACCATGTTTACAAGGCAATGTTCAGGGAAAAATATTCTTTCACCTCTCTAATTTTCTATTTCAATTAGCATATGGCCTATTAATCGGTTGTGGTCATCTAATTCACATCATTTATACAAAAACTGAGACTTCCGTGAATGCTTCTTTCTTTCTATATACAGATAGAAACTCCCAGAAAGGAAAACAGCTTACTAGTGCACAGGATGAGACTTAATCTTTGTCATCTTCAGCATCGGGGCTTCCATATACAACAGAGAAATAGTAACCTACTGTTCTCAATGTGAGGCCAGGAAACCTGTGAGAACTGCCTGGTCGCAGATCAATCTTAACAAATGGCCATCTCATGGCTTGTGCAGCTTCACATTCTTCCCATCCATCCCCAATTACACAAAAGCGAACATTTGAACAGCTGAAACGCTCCTTGATCCATTGAAAACATTGGACTTTCCCCACTTCCCATGAGCTGTAAACTGAAGAAATGGCAGATCTGTCACTACCTATTACTTCCAACTTAAGCTAATGTATATGTGAGAGATTCGTATTAACATAATAAAAAAGATACAAGCCCTAAAGTATTGTGTAAATGAAGTTTCACATAATGGGTTATTAAGGGAGAGACTTATATTAACATCAAATAAAAAAGATACAAGCAACAAAGTATTTATGCAAAGTCAAGTTTTGTATATTGGGATAGTATTAGAGGCAAAGATACATGATAAAAAACAATAAACGAACATTAACTGGCAGAAAACATGAATTTGTTGTATCACTAGATCATTAAGCATAGGTGATGCTCTTGTATATGTCCTGTGTACTTAGACTATTGCTTATCCCTATTATCAATAAAAAAAATACACAGTTAAAAAAAAAAAAAAAAACTGGCAGAAAACATGGATTCATTTGCTGCATTACATTACATGTCTCCACAGTTTTCCATCAAGTATCACAGCCAAAATAGTTTTTTTCTGATAGGTAAAATAAAATTTTACTAAATCAAATAAAATAGGTTTCCTGCGCTAGAGGACATGTAGATCGTTCATGGTAATTCTGAGGCATTACTTTGCCACGTTCAGGAAATACTCTATTCATGCAAACCAGAAAACCAGCAGGCCGACCTTTAAACTGTTCTAAAGAATGTGGAGCTATGGAGCTATGCTGCTTATAGAAACCACAATCATATGACTAAGAGGTTATCATGCTCTTCTAGTTGGCTGATGATATACTTTTACCAATCGGGTTCATGAACTTTGACAAAAATGGAGTTTCCACATATTCTATACCATGCATGTGTCTGGTAAAAGCAAGATAAACAAAAAGAATGTGAAGGGCTCACTTAACTGTAGCTTGATTGTCAAAAATTCTATCCTGGTTATCTGGTCAGCAAATAACTTAGAAAATACTATGTTTAAGCATTGAGAAACTTATTCTGAGGCTCCCACTTTAATGGTGCATAGTATTTCTCTTCAACATTGATAGTTCAATCATCTAAAATACTGTCATGTATTGAGGAAGCTTAAACTGATACGCCTTCTCTAAACAGGCAATGGAGATTAGTATACAGCAGACACGTTACTGTGATAAGGTCAATTAGGTAGAAACAGCTAATGGCAGTTCAGATACCTACAAGTCAAAAAACAAGCATAAGCTGATCAAAAGTGTATTTCAATTAAACATCAAAGAGAGGAAAAAAGACTTGCCATTTCCATGAGTTATTATACCGTCAAGACGAAAGAGCAAGCATTTGACAAGGCTGGGTATCAGTGACCCAGAAGTCACTAAAACATTAACCTGCTGATAATTTGAATCAGGAGAGTCAAGGGCCCCGACAGCAGAGGCAACAGAAGACGTTGCGTCTTTCTTCCCACTCGAACACTGCTCCAAGAAGTCCCGTGCTATATATATATATATATATATATATAGAGAGAGAGAGAGAGAGAGAGAGAGAACTGTGTAAGTAAAAAGATGTCATGCATAATAGTCGGAATACAAAGTATATCTCAGACTCCACAAGAAGATATCTTATCACCAGTCAGCACAAAGGTGAAGGAAAACCATGTAGAGTACTTACATGACTACAAGAAAGAAAGTCTACGTACACCATGGAGGGCATGTTTGGTTTAGTTATCAGGAAGATGTGCATGAAAAATATTATTGAGGGTAGAAGTAAAAAAACTAGCTCCATCTTCCACATCCTCAATTCCAATGTCAAGTACATTTCTTCCCAGGGACTCATTATTTCGCTAAGCAGCCATTATAGAGTAATTGCCAAAATTTCTGCTTCTCAGGCCAAGAATAGTTGTTGCATTGATTAGTTCCCAGGATGCATACTTGTCATCAAGAAAAACTATTTCCAAATGTAGACAATTTAATGTTGCCATTCCCCATCATTACGAGACAATTAAAGAATGTCATTCTAGGACAGTGTATTGGACCAAGCATATTGGTTTCTCCATAGCCTAGAGGGTGTGACTGGTATCCCTGTTTTTCACTAAAAGTTCATTGATTATAGAACCCGTATTTTCAGTATGGCTAATGATCTTTTGCTTCCACTTTATTTGGGGTTATTGTGCAAAAAAAAAAAAAAAAAAGCTGTTAGCAATATCTGAAATTTGTGCCATGTAGTTATTTGGAGCAACATGATAGACAGACATTTATCGTTTTGAGACACCTTAGAATTCACCTTTCTTTTTGTTTTTGAGATCAACTTTTGACTGAGTACTGCTTTGGAGTGTATCTGCTTTTCATCTTGAGGAACCCGTCTAATATTTTCCTCGTGCCACCCTCTTTTCTTAAAATGAAAGAAAAAATCGTGGCCAATATAACAAGACCCTGGTTCACTGCCAATAAACCATTAAAAATATCTCTATACATGCAGATGGCTCTCCCTTAATGGTCAATTGTATTTATTCATTTTTGCCCAGGTGTGGTGGAAAAAGTAAAATAATATACAAAAGAAAGCCAAATATGTCAAAGACTTCAGCAGCATGAGACAAGATGTCTAGTAGTAAACCAAAACATCAGAACCTACAAAGTAAATGATTGAATCACTATGCAGAAGCACCATTATTAGAGAACATACCTGACGAAAGCCATCTATCTGTATACTTATCAGTGACATCATACAATTCATCCCAGAGTTTCATTGTCTCTTGATCAAAAAAGCTATGCAAGCCCTGAAATGAGAGAGAGAGAGAGAGAGAGAGAGAGAGTTATCTCTTGCTGATGATACCTTTATTTTTATAAATAAGAGTAAATTTATTGAAATGAATGAAATAGGCATAGCCCGTGTACACAGGAAATATATAAAAGAACACCTAAATACATTCTAAGATCAAGAGATTAGAGACAAGAAGTCATGCACATTGTTTCCATTAAGTACAATGGCTGAAAACCAAAGCATTAAAGTGTGTACAAAAATATTCTGAAGCTCTGCCATTGTACGCTCCTTATCTTCAAAACACCACTTGTTTCATTCCGACCAAATACACCGCATGATGCACAACGGAATCATCTTCCACACTGCTGCCACTTGAGGACAACCTTGAATCTCCTTCCAGCAGGCCAATAAATCCACCACCCTCAGAGGCATTATCCATGCGACGTCGACTCTTCTAAAGATCCTCATCCCACAACACTCTTGTTGCCTCACAATGCAATAGTAAGTGGTCCACAGATTCTCCATTCTTTTTACACAAATAACACTAATCCATCACGACGCAACCACTCTTCCTCAAGTTGTCCGTGGTCAAAATCTTCCCAAGAGCAGCAGTCCATACAAAGAAGGCCACTTTAGAAGGCACACGAGACCTCAAATATTCTTCCAAGGGAAATGAACATTAGCTTGTGATCTCAATAATTTGTAATACGCCCTGACTGTACACTTCTTGCTGCCATTAGACCTCCACTGCATCTTATCCCCCTATGCCATAGTGTTCCCCGTGGAGTATATCAATCTGAAAAAATCTGAAACAGTGGGTAATTCCAAATCATGAATATCCCGATTGAAGAGGATATTCCACTGGGGAGGGACATGGGAAGATATCTGCAAATCCGCCACAATAGCATCCCTATTAGCTGCAATACGATAAAAGGTAGGAAAAACTGTGTTAAGAGTGCAATCTCCACACCAAACATCATGCCAAAACCTAATTCTGGTACCCTCTCCAGCCACAAGACGGATATGACTTAAAAAGCTCGTCCAACCCTTCCTAATAAATTTCCATAAGCCCACACCATATCCCCCCCCCCCCCCCTCCCCAATTTCATTGGAACACCAACCACCCCAAGCACTTCCGTGTCTACAATCAATAATTTCCTTCCACAACCACTCCCCCTCCAAGTAATCATAACCATTTCCCCAACAAAGTTTTATTAAAAGTCCTCAAGTTGCACACTCCCAATCCCCCGTTCGAAATTGAGGAACAAACTTTATTCCAATGCACAAGATGGAGTTTCTTCTCCTTCCCCACTTTCCCCCACAAGAAGGCCCGAAATAATTTCTCAATCATGTTCGCCACCCCTGCAAGCAAGGGAACAAGGATAAAAAATAGGTGAGAAGATTCGTTAAAGTACTCTTTAGTAATGTGAGTCGACCCCCTTTTGATAAATACATCTGTTTCCAACCAGCCAACTTTTTCTCTATTTTCTCCACAACCCCATCCGAAATAGCTCTAGCCTTAAAAGTTGCCCCCAACGGAAGGCCCAAATATTTAATAGGCAACAAGGACACTTTACAATCGAAGAGGCTCGCCAAGCTGTTGATACTGGGCACCACACCCACCGCAACCATCTCAGACTTACTCAAATTCACCTTAAGCCCCAACACGGCTTCAAAACATAATAAGAGTGCTCGTAGAGATTGAATCTGGCCATGATCCGTTTCACAAAAAAGTAGACGTCTGCAAATAAGAGATGTGAAATTATGATAAAGCTATTAATACCATTACCCATCGAAAATCCTGATAGAAAGCCGCCTCCAACAGCCGCCTTTACCATGCGACCAAGTGCCTCCATGACTATAACAAAGAGAAAATGAGATAGTGGATCCATTTGCCTCAATCCACGAGAATTGTTAAAAAAACCAGCAGGGGTGCCATTCACTAGCACCGAGAAACGGGCGGTGGAAACACAATGTTGAATCCACAAAATCCACCTATCACCAAAGCCACACCTCCCTAGCAAGTATATAAGAAAATCCCAATTCACGTGATCATAAGCCTTTTCCATATTGAGCTTGCATAGAATACCAAGAACTCCCTCCCACAGCCTATGATCCAAGCACTCATTGGCAATAAGGACTGAGTCTAGGATTTGTGTCTCCCAAACAAACGCATTTTGAGGCTTAGAAATAATTTGTTCCAATACCATGCTTAAACGGTTAGCAGGAACCTTAGAAATGATCTTGTATACTCCACTCACAAGGCTTATGGGACAGAACTCCTCAATTGTCTTAGTCCCATGTTTCTTTGGAATAAGAGCAATAAATGTCACATTAAGGCACTTTTTGAACTTTTTAAAGGAGTGGAACTCCCCAAAAACCTGCAAAACATCACATTTTATAATATCCCAACAAGCTTGAAAGAATCCCATTGAAAAGCCATCCGGACCCGGTGCTTTGTCCTTATCCATGCTAAGAATGACCTTATAAATATCATCTTCATCAAAAGGTCTTTCCAGCCAACTCACACTGGAATCAATAGAATCAAACAACAGATTATCAAGCTTCGGCCTCCAACAGGCCGGTTCCGTGAGGAGATTCTCGTAGTAATGCACAATATGGTTTTCTAATTCTGAGGAGGAAGTAAACACTTGAGTACCTGAAAGAAGTGTCTCTATGGCATTGTTGCGCCTATGTGAATTAGCTACTTTATGAAATAACTTAGTACATTTATTGCCTACTTTCAGCCAAAGGGCCCTAGATTTTTGTCGCCACGAAGTCTCTCCTCCATCAACAGTACCCTCTCCAAATTTGTCACTACCGAACTCTTCCTCAATGATACCTCCTCCGAGGTGTCTCCCATCAACTCCCTCCCCTCTAACTCCTACAGTTCCTCCATAAAAGTAGTCTTTTGGTTGTCAACGTTACCAAAAACTTCCAAGTTCCACTTTTTAATATCGAGCTTCAAAGCCTTAAGCTTGCCTTTCAAAACACAACTAGGAGTGCCTATAAATTGATAAGAAGCCCACCAATGGCGCACCTTCTCTACAAAACCATCATCTGCTAACCACATATTTTCAAACTTAAAATACCGACATCCCCCATGAATACCCCCACAATCTAACAAGATAGGAAAGTGGTCCAAGCATATACAAGACAACCTCTTCTGACACAACTCCGGAAGGTGGGCCTCCCACGAAGGACAAACAAGAAATCTATCCAATCTCGACCAACCCCAACTATTAGACCATGTGAACTCGCCGCCAACCATGGGGAGATCCATAAGATCTAGATAAAAAATGAACTCTGAGAACTCCTCCATGGCTAGGGAGATTCGATGATTCCCCGATTGCTCGCTAGAAAAGCGAGTGATGTTGAAGTCCCCACCCATACACCACGGCACCTCCCATAACCAATATAAACCCGTCAATTCCTCCCAAAGCCTTCTCCTATCTCTGTCTATGTTAGGCCCATAACTGCCTACAAAAGCTCTACCACATTTTAAAAACGGCTAGCGACCGAAAAAGTACCAACACACTCCTCTTCCGCCTCCACCACTCTTTTATCCCACATTAGGAGAACGCCACCTCCTGACGAAGCCAAATATGACCAGTCCACATATGAACACCCCCACAAACTTCGAATAATTCTTCTATCAATGACCTGCAATTTTGTTTCTTGAAAACACACATCAACCTTCCACGTTCGCAATAAAGATTTAATGCGAAGGCGCTTATTGCGATCATTAAGCCCCCGCATGTTCCAAGAGAGGATCTTAGGCTTCATGAGCAAAAGTGGCCCCCCCTCCCTTTCAATCTATCCCTTCCGCCACTTCCCTCTTTTGCTTCATAATTAATAGAACATTTGAGCCTTTTAAGTTCTCTGTCTCTCTTTGTAGCGGACTTTGATCTACTAGCTTCAATGGCCACAAGAAAAGCTCTGAATTGTTCTTCAAATCCTATGCAAGAGACCCCAACGCATACTTGCATCTCCTCAACCTTCTTAAAAACCTACTCCGAGATGAACCTTTCTGTGTTGGGGCTAGGAGGGAGTATGCATATTGGATCAGCATCCCCCCCATCGAAACAGTCCCCTTCACAAACAGCCAACTGCAGATCCACACCTTCTGACCCCCCCCCCCCAAAACAAGGAACACCTCATTTCTCAGGTTGCCCTCTACATTTTTCAGTGAGATTTCTAGTTCTAATATGCCGGTGGAAGGGTCCGAAACTACATCCCGTATCTGCCCAACCTGAGAGGAGGAACACATAGAGAGATTCGAACCCCCTCGTCTAGAGCTTCACTCCCCGACGGACTAGGCATCTGAGTTGATATCGTGGATGCACTGACGACCACCATTGCATGATTCTTTGCAGGTTCCGAAGGTGTGGATGCGCCGGCGATCACTTCAAGATCACAGAGAACATCGCGACTGCAGGATCTCTCGTTGTCGTCATCTAATAGTGTTGTCGCCACCGGCATAGCCTCCGACGATAGATCGGCAACCTTCGGTGAGATCACCTTAGTCTTCGCCAGTGACAGTGGCTCGAACCCTATCTGCCAAAGGGCCAGCTCCCCCCTGCTCTCTCTTCCTCCAGACCGGGCCTGTCTGTTGAAGGACTGAAGGCCGCCCCATGGGCTGAGGCCCAACACCTGGGCCCAGAGCCCTTTCCTTCACCTTCAACTGACCGACTAAGTTAAGTTCGTTGGGCCCATTGTGCCAGCCCTGATCCATAACACTTGAGCCCGTATATCCAGAGCCTTGGCCCAAGCCCAACGGCGGAACCCCTTTCCCCTTAACGCGCTGTTTAACCCAGTTTATTTTATCAGTCAGAGCTCCCAATTGGTTCTCCATTTCAGACAACGCCTGAAGGATAGTTTCTCATTTAGACCCACCACGACCCTACCACCCCCCTCACGGCTCTAAACACCTTCCGCAAAGGTAATGCCCCCTGACTTTGGCATGCCTACCCTCTTTGTGAACTTCGCATCTCAAGGCCTCTCCATCTGACCTTGAAGTACCTCCCTGTATGACCGAGAATTCGACGAATGATACTATAACTAAGATTAGCTACAGTAAGTAAATTAGCTCTTCTAAGGTGATGCTATGTGGATCTATGTAAATGAATGAGGCAACTTCATAAAATCGATTCATTCCATTTGGTAATAGTCTTCAAACTTATATGCGAATAAAGTTTAATTAGGTTGAAAAACAAACCTAAAGTTAATGATTGAACTACAACCTGGCAAAACTATTATCACAATTGCTAAAGACATTGTAAATAACAATTAATCTGCACCAAAATATCACAAGATAAGAAAAGGAAAGAACATTATTTTGTTCAACTAGGAGAGGCATAGTAAAACTAACCTGAATTCTCATTTAAACCCTTAGATATGCAAATGTGGGAGATGGACCTGATTGACTTTGCTTGTTATGCACTTGTAATACCAAATATAGACAAGAATATGCATATTTACAAAGAGATTGTCCCAATGTATGTTTCCATATTTGCATATTTTCCCAAGTTTTAGGATATATATATATATATATATTTGGCGCATGTTCGTTTCCTGTAGTCTCAAAAAGCACAGTGGTCTTACCATCATAATTAAACATTTTTTTCGTTAATATTTTTACCAACTACCTCTGTCTACTCACGTGCAATCCTGAAGAATCCTTGAGGGCCCTATATCCACACCTTATATCATGCCGAAAGCTAATCCAAAAGCCATCACCCAACACCAATTTGCTATGTCTAGAAAATGCCCCCAACCTTTCCTAATGTTTTTCCACGGCCCCACTCCATGTGCCCCTTGAGCCTCATTGGAACACCACTCCACCCTCCCCCTCCCCCCCCCCCCCCCCTTTCTCCCTACCTTGATACTTAGAATCCATAACGCCCTTCCACAATACCTCTCTCTCGTAGTTATAGTGCAACAACCACTTCCTTAGGAGAGACTTGTTGAAGGCCCTCAGATTACGAACCCCCAGCCCGCCTCCTCTAGTCGGAGAACAAATCTTGTCCCAACCAACAAGGTGAAACTTAAACTCCTCGCCTAGCCCACTCCACAGAAAGTCACATTGGACCTTCTTAATACGAGACGCCACACAATTGGGGAGAGGGAATAAGGATAAGAAATATGTGGGGAGTATTGATAGTCCACTATTTCATTATATGATGGCCTTCTTTCAAATAACATCCCTAGCTAAGAGGTAATTTCCAGTATTTTATTACAAAATCCACGACTAGTCATCCATACTATCCACAAGCAATCTCACCCTCTCCACGGACAGTCAATTTAAACAAAGGGTATCGTTGGTGGGTATTTGCTTAACCTTTTCCTCTATTTGTCGTCCTACTCAACTTAAGACCTTTTAGATTCTTATGCCTTCGTCAAATCTTGTAACTAATTTTTTTATATTGGCACCGGATGTCCGAGAACAACATCCCGACTAATACAAGGGGTGCACACACCCTCGGCAAGGAGTTTCTCACAAATGCACCTTGGGTAATTGTTACTAATAATAACGTAATCTTAGTTTCCCCTAACAAATTTATATTTCAATCTATAATTATAGTGACATAGCAAGCATATACTTTGAGTTTCTAAAGTATTGCGCCAAGGTTCTAACTAATAATTATCTAATTTTCACACACCAAATTTATATCTTCACCACTAGAGAATAAGTGTACTAAGGCCCCGTTTGGATTGAAAGTTGAGATGAGATGAGTTGAGATGAAAGTTGAAAATTGAATAAAATATTGTTAGAATATTATTTTTTAATACTATATTGTTTTGGGATTTGAAAAAGTTGAATTGTTTATTATATTTTGTGTAAGGATTTGGGAAAGTTGTAATGATGAAATGAGATGAGTTGAGATCACTTCTCAATCCAAACGGGGCCTAAGAAAAAGCTGCCTACATATGTCTACTAAAACTTCGCTTGATATGCCAGCTACATAAAAACTGAATCCATTGTGAAATTAAAACACAGTGCACAGAAACACGCATAAAAATAAAAATAAAATAAAATAACTAATTTTGAAAGGTGTATGGTTGACAAAAAAAATCCTTGACGAATCATAAGCATACCAGTACACATGCAAACATAGATAATAATGATAGTGAAAGTAATAAAGAAAATGTAATAATCATCTTGAGTGCAAATCTCATATCAGTTTTTTCTTAATCATTGCGTACATAAGCATAATCTACACGGAAGCAAACAGCAAGGAGTCTCAAGTAAATAAACAATGATTGATAAAAAACAAAATTGATCTCAATTTCCTTCTTGATTTTTTTCCCTCTTCAAGAATTATCCCCTCAGATAGAGTTATGAACACCATTTTTTATACCTTTTCATACTTTTGGGCTATGTATCTGTGCCTGTAAGCTAGTTTTCTTTTGTTGTCATCATCATGTGGTGGACCAAACCCATCTTGATCAAATTTGTAACCAGAAAGATCCTTCCCGTCATCATATTGGAGCAAGGCATCAAGAAACGGCTTATTGTAGTTCTCAATCTGTGTGTACAACACCAAACTCAACAAACAAAATCTCAAAAGAAACTCTCCAGGCATAAAACAAGTCATAAAGGATTCAGATCAGATATCAAAAGAACAAATTCGGAATTGCAATGCAAGATAGAACACACCTAAGCAAAAAGGCAAACATACACGTTCATAGAAGAAATGACTGTCTACACCTAAGCAAAAAGGCAAACATACTTGTTCATAGAAGAAATGACTGTCACACAAATCAAGAATGTGTTTCTCCCAAATCTTCCCGATTTCTACACCCTTCTGGGCGTCCTTCAAACCATTGAATGCCTCAGCATACATCCCATTCAACAAGGACTTGAGCAGTATAAGTGTCTCATCCATGTCCCATATATACACATCTAGTCTCCCATCCACGGTGTCTTCAACAATCCCTTTTGTTTCTTCGTGTGGAACATGCAGATTATCACCCATGATGTTCTCTATTTTGGTATCAAAGAACCAACTTTAAGAAATTCCATAAATAAAATCACATATATTATATCATATAGAAATATAGCTCATTATCAACAACTACAACAGAGGTGGTTTTATGGGATTAACTACAATGACTTATAAAACAAATATTCAAACGGAGTTATTAGGAAATGGGAAACCAACAGAAACTTGTGGGCAGCTAACAACTGCACATACTTTATAGAATTGAATCAAAATAATGGGAAAAAGGATCATAACAAAACGTCATCTGATTCAGTAAACGAAGTACAGTAAAGTAGACATAGTTTCTCAAAGGCCTTTATTTCGAATAAGATTAGATTTTTCTTTGTGATTATTTTTACAGAACTAGCAACTCATTTGCACTGAAAAAAGGGTGCCAAGAGATTTTCAACATGATAAAAAATATCGAAGTCCATCGAACATAAACGTAGATACGCAAATGTAAACATCGTAAATATAAATCTATATAAGATATGCATATATCTATCTTTGTGTACTTACATGGAGCGGAGGGAGTAGCTGGGGCAGCAGCCAATGAAGCAAACTTCTGATTTATGAGGAGGAAGAACAAGCAGTTGAGCGACAACGATGAAGGGCAACAGGACAGGTTAAAGGCCCTATACAAGGCACAAAAAAGGAGGCTGTGGTTGCTACGACGTCGTCTCTGTTGCAGATTTGTTTTTGGCACCGCACGCGGATTCGGGTATACCGCTATATCCGGATCCGCATAATCCGGATGTGTAATGTATCATGTATAACTTAACCCATGAGCATTAGTATTGGTCTATAGATATGCATATATAAAATTACTTCTTTTGCATAATCACTTTGTCATTCAAACAAAATTCTTACTTTGGCTTATGCAGATTCGAGACAAAATAATAATAAAATATTTTTATTATTATTAATTTTTTACTAAAATTAAATTTTTTATATATATTTTTCAATTAGCATCCACTACATACATTTGATATTAATAATACAAATGCAATAATAAAAAATATAATTTTTTTATATATTATATTAAAAATATAATAAAATGAAAAAAAAATATATAATATATTATAATAATAAAATGAATGTGCAGGTGAAGATTTGTTGTGTTGTTGAATGAGGGAGAAAATGAAAGGATTGTGAGTGAGAGAGTGGGAGGAGAGAGAAATAATGATTAAAATATGTTTTGTGGAATGAATAGTAGTTATCCAAATTTAGATAAGTATTGTTCATAATTAGCTAAATATTTGAATATGCATAAGTCAATGTAGAGAATTTTAGGGTCATATTATGCAAATATGACTTTACATATACATATGCATAGACCAATGGGATGCTCGAGATCAATTAAAATAAATTGAGATGGTTTTAGATGAGTTGAATAAAATATTGTTAGAATATTATTTTTTAATATTACTATTTTTTTAATATTTGAAAAAGTTGAATTGTTTATTATATTTTGTGTGAAAATTTAGGAAAATTATAATTATGAGATGAGATGAATTGAGATAAATTTCCAATCCAAACTGGGGCTAGTTATTGAAATTCGGATATCCACTATCCAAAAGCCGTCCCTTTTTTGTTCTTTTAGAAGCTTTTTCTAACTAAACTTTTTTCAAGAAAAATGTTGAAAAATAATAAAGACAATGAAATAAATCTCTAAACATCAAATAAATCTCAAATTGTCCATTTGTCCATAAAAATAAAAATATATCAAAATTTAAAACTAAATTTTGTGTCAAAATAATGAAAAAGCTAATAATAACTAATTACATTTTTAACTAAATATATCCAATATTCATCGGTGTAATGTCACAAGCACCAAGAAGAAGAAAGAAAAAGAAGATAGAATAAAGAAGTAGGGAGAGAGAATAAGAGAGAATTGAGAGAGAAAATTAAGAATCAATATATTATTTTCTTGTATCTTGCTATTCCGCTCCATAGCCTTTTATACAATCTTGGGTTTTATCTCAATTGGTAATTATGAGTTTTGATAACAATTGTGGGCTTAATATTTCTTACAACAATTATGACTAACTAAACTCATCTCCAGTTTGACTAACTCAGCCCGTATGCTACCCGTCATACTATTCATCCTTTCATGTGTGTCTGAGTTTATGTTACCCTAAGAACACCTTGCCCACAAGGTGTGGGGTAGGCCGTTGACATTGACTAAAACTCCTCCCGAGTGTCATCCTCAGCCGATTGTCCCTACCAACAGACTAGTAACTCAACCAAGGGTCGATTGTGGTGCTTGCGGAGTCGCCGATTGAGGATTTCGACTAGTTCTGGTTTAAGGACACCAGACGAATCAACCAGATAAGCTGAGGCAGAAGCACTACTAAAGACCCAAGCTTACGCTTCAACTGAGATACATGGAAGACCGGATGAATCTGAGACAAAGCAGGCTGCTAGCCAGTAAGCAACTTCCCCAACCCTCTGAGTCACTTGGAAGGGCCCATAAGACCATGAAGCTAGTTTAAGAGACCAGCACTTTGACACTGAAGATTGTCAATATGGCTGCAATTGAAGGTAGACTCAATCCCCATCTATAAAAGTTTGTTCCTTACTCTTTAAATCATCAAATCTTTTCATGCAATCATGTGCACGGTGCAAGTTGTCTTTTAGCAAGCGGAGTATATGCTCTCTGGTCAATAGTTGTTGATCTACCTTAGCAACTTAGGTGGTTCCAAGCATGTACAACAAGAGTCAAGGAGGTTGAAATCCATACATGGCCTGGAAGGGGGTCATCTTGGTCAAGGTATTCACTGAGGTATTGTACCACCACTCTGCTAACGAGACCCATTGCACCCAGTCCTTAGGACGATCCCCAACAAAACATCTAACACAATTCTCTAGGCTTTTATTAATAGTCTTGGATTGCCATCCATTTGTGGATCCCATGCAATTTGAAAATATATGTTGTATATAAAGTTAGACAATAGTCTTAGCAATATAAGGATGGGATAATGAGACAAAATGACTATATTTAGTCAATTTGTCCACCACAACCCATAGAACTAAGTGACCCCTTGAAACTGGCAAACCTTCAATGAAATCCATTGAGATATATATCCAAGGTTGATTAGGAATAGGAAGAGGCTGAAGCAATCCATTGGGCACAAACATCTCAACTTTAATCCTCTAACAAACATCACAACCACGTATGAACTCCCTAATAGCACCCTTAAGGTTTGGCGAGAAGAAGTTTCTCCTCACCCTGTAGAGGGTTTTATTAACCCCAGAATGCCCTCCTTCAGCACTCATGTGAAGTAGATGCAACTTCTTAATAAAAAAAGGGGTCATTAGGCACATAGAATCTACCTTTATAGAATAGCAGAACCCTTTTGATAGCAAATTTAGAAGAAAAAGATTGACCCTCAGCTACTTTCTTAAAAGGGTTAATTATACTTTACCCCCTCAAACTTTCACTCAATTCACAATGTGTCCCCAAAACTAATAATTGCATTAAAGTGGACCCACTTACTTTCAAAACTTACCAATGTGCCCCTTCCGTCCACCAACAGCGTTAAATCTAACGGAAACTGTCTCCATATGTTGCTTATGTGCATAACATTCACTACAAAGATGTAATTTTCATCTAATTTATTATCATTAATTGATAGTATATATTATTTTATATTTTATATGGTCAATAATAAATAAATTCGATGAAAATTACATCTTTATAGTGAATGTTATGCACATGTGCAGCACATGGAGGCAGTTTTCATTAGATTTAATAAATAAATTCGATGCATGCACATGGAGGCAGTTTTCATTAGATTTAACGCTGGTGGTAGACGAAATGGGCACATTGGTAAATTTTGAAAGTAAGCGGGTCCACTTTGATGCAATTATTAGTTTCGAAGACACATTATGAATTGAGTGAAAGTTCGAGGGAACAAAGTGTAATTACCCCTTCTTAAAAAGCTCAATTGATAACCAATTGATAGTATGAAAAGTGATAAGAAACAAAGAACCAGATTCTTCAAATTTTTTAGAAAGAGAATCTACCACTTGATTATCCTGCCCCTTATTATACTCTATAATAAAATCATAGCCCAACAATTTAGTCATCCACCTCTGTTGCATAGGGGTGCCCACCCTCTACTCTGGCAGGTATTTCAAACTCTAATGGTCAGTTTTAATGACAAAAGATTGATTCAACAAATATGGCCTCCATCTTTGAACTATAAACACTGGGGCCAACAATTCCTTCTCGTAGGTAGATAAGGCTACAATCCTTCCCTTCAAGGCTTGGCTGAAGCATGCAAAGGGCCTAGATTCTTGCATTAAAACTGCCTCAATACCCATATCTGAAGCATCACACTCAATGACAAAACTTTTTGAAAAATCTAGAAGGGCTAGTACTAGGGGTTGAGTGACTGTTTGCTTCAGTTTCTCAAATGTTGCTTGAGCTTCTGTAGTCCACAAGAAACTGTTCTTCTTGAGTAAGGCAATGAGAGAGCAGCAGTACCTCCATAACCTCTATAAATTTTCTGCAATAACCAGTAAAACCCAAGAAACCCTTTAAGGATTTAACTGAGGTGGGCACTAGCAAGTCAACCATGGCTTGTAGTTTAGTCGAATTTGCCCTAACTCCATTCACAGAAGCCAAGTGCCCAAAATAATCCACCTCACTACACCCAAATCTACATTTACTTTACCCAGCTTAACAAATAACTAATTCCGCCTCAGAATCTCTAGTGTAATTTGCAAATGTTTAACATGTTCAGCCTCGTTTTTGCTATATACTAGGATATTATCATCAAAAAATATCAAAATAAATTTTCTCAAATAGGGCTTAAAAATGGTATTCATTAATGACTAAAACGTAGAGGGTGCATTAGTCAAACCAAAAGACATGACTAAGAACTCGTAATGACCCTCATGGGTCCTAAAGGATATCTAAAGAATATATTTAGTTCTGACCTGGATCTGATGATAACCTGATTGTAAATCCGGCTTAGAATAATTCTGAGAACCAAATAATTGATGCAACGCTTCTACAACAGGAATAGGGAACTTAACTTTAATAGTTTCATTATTCAAAACCCTATAGTCAATACACATTCTCCAGCTACCATCTATCTCATTATTAAAAAAACTGGAGAAGAATATGGACTTTGACTTGGGTGAATCACTCCATTCTGTAATAATTCCCTTACAATTCTCACAATTTCCTTTTTTTGAAAATAAAGGTATCTGTAGGGTTTGACAGATTCAGACTTAGATCCAATTTTAAAATGGATGGAATGATCATGAGATCTACTAGGAGGCAACCCTTTTGGTTCAGCAAAAATATATTGATAAGTAGATAAAAGAGTTCGAATAACCGGGGGGTTCCACAGTTACTGTTTTCTTTCTCCATTAGAGACAATAACACCATTTTATCTCCAAGTCTCCCAACTTAAAGTTGGAGGAATCTTCTAGCAATCTTGACTGGTTCAACCCTTTTAAGGTAATATTCTTGCCTAAGTAGTAGAACGGCATTGTAACTTCTTCAAAGTTCCATAGAATATTACCTAGTATTTGTAGCCACTTTACTCTAGGAAAAATATTACAACATGCTAACACTAATACAAATGCATCCATGGAAAACATTGTCTCTTGTATCAACATTGGTACTGCCCCACAACTTCCTTCACTCACAATCTGATCACCATTTGCCACTTTAACTCTCACATTTTCTTCAGAATTCACTATTAACTGGTTTTTTATAACAATAGCTAGGTCCACAAAATTGTGAGTGCTCCCAATGTCTATCAAAACCACTACCCACTGCATGCCAACTCTACCCTTGACTCTCATTGTTTTAAGACTCACTTCTCCAGTAATTGCATTCAATGATATTTCTGGCTTGCTAAATTCACCTATGTAACACAAAGATTGACATGGTCTACTTAATTCTTTTCCACGCACTTTACTGTTATACACGTCGGGAATCATCAATAATCTCAACAATTAAAAATAATTTGGGATCTTATACTTGTGGCCTGGTGCCCATCTTGAGTCACAATAATAGTAGAGATATTTTTCTATTTTGTCCTTCATCTGATACTAAGAAATTTTCTGCAATGGCAGACTATTCTTGCTACTATCCAACCCTAGGTTCATTGGATTCTTAGCAAATCCACATGCCTTATAGTTGTTGTTGTTCCTTACTAGTTTCTTGCTAACATGAACATGCTCTTCTTGTATCTTGGCAAGGCCATAAGCCACCAACAAATTTGTAGGATTGAACATTCTAACAGGTAATCTTATCTCATCTTTAAGGCCACTTAAAAAATAAATTAACTTGTAATTCTCTGACAGCCCCCTCAGCCTAATAGATAAAGCTTCAAACTTAGCTTTATACTCTTCCATAGAGTCAGTTTGTCTAAGAATTGTGAAGGCTTCAATCGGATCATCATAAGAACTAGCCCAAGTCTTAAGAGTAAAGCTTTAACAAAAACATCATCATAATCTATCAACATTCATGATTCCTCTAAATCTTGAAATCAAATGAGGGACCTGTCCCCATGATTCACTTCAATTGCTTGTCCCCATTACTATTCCCTGCAATGATTCTTCGTTTCTTCTTTAATTCATTCTTTGCATTTCTGTAGTGAGTCCCTTCAACTCATCACCAAGGACTCCAAGGTTCTCTAAAGGGTATCAAAAGACTTCTTCAAGGAGCCCACTTCCAACTCCAAAGCCTTTTGATGGGATTCCGCATACTTCTTGACACTCGATAATGAATCTTGCAATTGATTTAATCTCATTCCTTCAGCCATGGAGAATGACAAATTTTCAATCTCTGATACCAGACTTCTCACAAGCACCAAGAAGAAAAAAGAAAAAAAAAGAATAAAGAATTAGAGGGGGAGAATAAGATAGAATTGAGAAAGAAAACTAAGAATCAATGCATTATTTTCTTGTATCTTTCTATTCCGCTCTGTAGTCTTATCTTGGGTTTTATCTCAATTGATAATTATGGACTTTGATTGCAATTGTGGACTTTAATATTTCTTGCAACAATTACAACTAACTTCCAGCCCAATGGCCCAATCAACTAAAGCCATATCCAAACTAACTCGGCCCATATGTTACATGTCATACTCCACATTCTTCCACCTATGTTTGAGCTTAAGTTACCCTAGCCTCTTATATGTGACATGTAAAATGCATGAAACACACAATACAATCTACTATATATTACATTGTAGGGTTTTTATTCATTACAATAAAAAACACAATAATTATTTTCTTTTAAAAAACAATTAACATTATATTAGTTTACGCATATGTGAGTTACAAAACCATCAACAGGGGCTTCCAACAGTACAACTAGGATTCATTTCTTGGTGAAACTTCCCTTTTCCAATCCTAAAATACTCAAAGCTTCAATCACAATGCATATTTTCTACCTAACAAGTGAGTAAGGTGGTTTAGTTAATAAAAATGCATTCAATGTGCATGATATGAACATAAATACTAACCTATTTAGAGACTGATTTCAAACATCTTGTCTTGATTTAACTTCGATACAACTTTGTTCGAAAATACTATACATTTGAAAGGTTTTGGTTTGTAGTCAAGTATGTGTTGCTACAGGAAAAGGTCCACAAGAATTCAATAATGAGTACATACAACAAATGACATTCTTGGAAACAATTTGAGGCATGATCTAGAAACTACATTTTTAAAAGGAAAAAAGTCAAAATTGCTTTAGAGAATGTGAATGTAAGATGTTGTGTAGATGCAATTTTCTTTCATGCCAAAAAAGTTGCTCGGTGAACCGTTTAACCCCTCAATTAGAGCACTGATTTCCAATTCCTACCATGAAGCATTGGATTAGAAAAATGACTTATAAACATATATATTCACATTGACATGCTAGTCTATTAGAGTTAAAACCATGCATTATTTCTAAAATAGAATAATAAAAGACACATGAATAAGAAATTCAAGACAAAATAGAATGAGATTCCTAAAATAAGTTGTATATGAATTAGTATGTTGAAACTTCTCATAAAATAAAATAACCAAGTGTTTTGATTGCTAAAAAAAACCCATTAGTCCATTAGACTTTGCAGTTAAATAATGAAAAATGTAACAAGTAAAGAGTAAACATAATAACATTTATAGTAAGGTATAAATGTATGTACTATAGAAAATTGATATTCAAATCGTGTTTCCTTAAAGAAACGTTAAGCACATTTACACCTAATACAAATCCCAAGTTAAACATAGTTTACTTGAGCTCAAGTCCCTCCAAAATAACCAAGCATGCCTTCATTTGTGCATGTCATGTCATGCTTACTACAATAAATTTGAGTTTTTGTATCGATTTAGCCTCTGTGACGGTCCATAAACCATCATGAAATATATTTTTTGTGATGTTTCTTTAAGCTGTCACTAAAGTTGGAAGAAAAATAGACTAACATTCAAACATTAAATTTTATACATTCAAACGTCAACAAGATACTGTCGTTTTTTGTTGAGTACATCCGAATGTCTATCAATATATGTTCTAACGTATATAATACGTTCGAACATATGTTTATATAGACTAGCAGTTTTGTAGTTAATTTAAACGTTATGTGACCTACGTAAACATAATCATATAAAATTAAATTTATATTATGTGGATGAATTACGTTTGAATGGTATAAGATACATGCAAACTTACAGTTATATCATTTGAACGTAATGTCTTCTCGTGCAAACGATATACATTATTATTTGAACGTATGTGCTTAATGTTCAAACATTTGTATATTTGAATTTAAACTTGAAAATTTAAATATCCAGACCAAAAGAAAGAATATAATATTAAATAATAAATTTTAAATTAAAAGATTGTTGAAAAATGAAATACATAAACACGAAAAATATTAACTGATATTGTTCTTTACAAAAAGATAACAAAATCTAGTGGAGGCCCAGCCTCATGCCAAGCACGCACCTTCGCCTATCCACGGCTCTGCCGGTGTGAGGTCATATCGCACAAGATCATTTGCTCAACCAACCATTCCTCGGCTTGAGGTGCCACTCCCTGTTGCAGTAGCAATCGTGTAATTATTACCCCATATGGAAAGTTGTTGGTGGAGATGACATTGGCCTCGTAGCGGATCCTCACAAATATCCACAATAGCAAGTCAATTCTTCACGTGCCATGCGTAGAAGGAATTGTGCACTAGTTTGACTGAATGTGTCCTTATGTGCCACAGGATCTACGTTTGTTGCAGCTATAATTTGCAACATTTGGAAAAATGGTAACAACGTGCTTTGATGGAAGGAGTTCTTCATCTCGAATGGAGTGCAGTATCTCCCTATGAGAGTGAACAATTCCTCTTCACGATTATAATCTTAAGATTGAATCCATCGCCATTCGACGGGTCTACATCTATGCCTATCGAATCGGCCTCGTTAGGTTCAGTAGATGATCCAGATATTCCAACATCTGGTGCATCCTTGGCCTGATCCAATGTAACGGATGACTCAGATCCCAAGTAGGTTGGCGAAGACGTCTGCCGATACCTCAAACTAAACACCGCGTATACATACAGTGTGAATATCTGCATCATGTGGCATGTATTGCATTTGCATGTAGAACTCGCGGAGCATTGACTAATATATCTCCCCTTTCAATGCACATATGCTAGTTCATCTTTTGGCAATGAAGAGGGACCTCAGACTCCTCCCCTCCCAAGTCAGCACATTGAACTTGTCAATCTTAATCTTGTGTTCGGCCATGACTATTTGAACGCTGATCTATGATGTGTCCAAGGTTCATTCCCTACCCTGTTTTTGTGTTGTCAAATGATGAGACATATTCTACAGAAAAAATATAAATATAAGTACACCTTTCATTAGATTTAAATGTGTTATACATGAAGTATGTGGTATAATAGAATATTCTGACATCGTTCGAATGACATCATACAACAGTTCGAAGGTTAAGCTACAACGTTCGAACATAATTCCATAACGTTCGAATTAAGAGGTACATGTAAATGTGAAAATTCACATGTGCATGTAATACTTAAAATTCAAATGTATATTGTCACAGTTCAAACGTTAATACAATGTTAGTTTGAACAATAAATCTTATACTGTTAAACGTTCGAAGTACATCTATGTGTGAATTTTATATTAAACATTCGAATGATTATGGTTTATGATGTTTGCACGTTTAAAACATGGGCGAACATATACCTATACGTTCGAATGTGAATCTCGAATGACCGTATGTTTGAATATACGTTGTTACATTCAAATGTACATACCCAGAATCGCCCAACCACACCATCATTCAGGTAATGGCCACCATAGAATTGAAATATATAATGAGTGTACACTTTCTACAGTGGCCATTTGTCTAGTCACCGACCACCGTGTCAGAAAAATTCAAGGAAATGTTAGTTTCAGAATGAGTTTCAGTTCCCACTTAAAATCACTTGAAAAAACCTTATAGTGGATGTGAGAGGGGCACTAACCTTTTCGTGAGGGTTGTGGTGGGGTTGTAAGGAGATGGACGGTGACATTGCGACGGTTCATGTTTTAGAGCGTATCAAACTGATATTCGACGTTTAGACTTTGTGGTTATATAAACGTAATGTTCAAATGTTAAGTAGTAAGAATTCCCTTTGTGCAAGTATGCGTTCGGACACGATACTTTATAAACACCATGTGCAAAAATTAAATGATAACGTTCAAACGTGAAGATGTGTATTTTGTTAATGGAGGGAAACGAGGTTTTAAGGCGCAAAATTGGTAAGTAACGTTCGAATGTTGAAGTGCAAACGTTCAAACTCTTAGCCTTAAGTTCGAACATGTAACCAAAGCATTCGAATAATTTATATATAGTATAATATATATTATGCATTATATATTATATTATATAATATACTATGTAATTAGTTATACGTTATACTATATGTAGAATTTAATTTAGTATTGTACAATTTGTACTAGTATATTATAATATATACTATATATAGTATCATATATATATATATATATATATATATATATTGGATGCTATTATATATATATGTATAGTAGAATTCACATATACTATTATACAATACTAGTAACCATTAGTAAATGTATAATACTATCATAACACAATATATACTATGTTATAGACCAATATTATATTAGTCTAATGTAGTATAGTCCTGTATTATAGTATAGTGCTATTACAAGGCGTAAATCCCAGGTAATAATAATAGATAGTAATAATAGTATAATATTAATAAGAATAATATGCGGTATAACCAGCCATATGCATGATATCAGATAAAGCAGGCGATATAACCGACCATATGCATGAGGAAGTAAATAACATAAAAAAGATATACAAAATAAATTTATTCATTAATAACATAATACTTACAAGGAGACTAATTCTCAGGGGAGTTGGAAGCAAAAGACATGAAGAAATAAAGATTTACAAAGTGAGGAGGACTGGAGTGGATTGGTTTGGGCGAGAGAGGAAGATGATTCAGATGGAAATTCTAAATACCCTTCTTCCTTCGCGAACCCCTTTATATAGACACTAGAACAGTATAAAATAGTGATTCTAATAATACATGAACAATATCAGTTGACACTAAAAACAAGAACAGTATCAACCGTCACTAAAAACAAACTAACATAGTACAGGACACGTAAACTAGTATGTACAAAGTCATTTTTTGTTTTTCTGGACAATAATCTGACATAAATAATAATCTTTTGGAGAGATAATATTCCTGACAACTTCCATCTATCATGCTGACTAATCGAGAAAGTAGTAATCTTCTGGAATCACATAATCTGAGAGTCATAATTTGCTAATTCCAATTCAAACGGGTCTTAGGAATCCATCAGATGTACTGAATGGTAGGGTGAGTAATCTTGAGAAGGAGAGGCGCCTTGATTACCCTGAGAATGAGATGCCTATTGAGAAGGAGAGGCCTGATGGGCTGGTGATAATGCAGGTTGCTGTAATGGAGATAATCTGGCGAGATGCTGTGCTTCTTCTTCATTATTGCTATCTGAAACTTGTGACATTGCTTCTGCAAATTTTTTCAAATCTTTCTTGCTGGTAATGAATGCTAATTGTGTCTGAAATATGCTCCTTTGGACTAGAACTTCTGGAGTTTTGGTAACTTTTGAAAACATCTTTAAGACATGAACATAATTGTATTTTTTCCACCATTTGACAGAAACTTGGCGAGCTAGAAACATAATGGTTTTGAGAGAGGGATGAGGTTTGATAACATATTCTCATTTCATAATCCAATTTAACTTTGTTTTGAGGAAAAAAAGAAGGAGTAGTGAACAATGGTTTAATACTGGTGGACTGTCATTTTGTGAAGTAAAAATTCGAAGACTTTCCTGGAGGGGAAGAGGAAGGAGAAGGGATTCGGGTCCATAATATTCCCACCATAGTGAAAATTACTTCGGGAGTGTATTGATTTATTGTAATTTGTAAAAATGAAGAAACCACAAATGACGCATATTCTTATTTTGTTTTAGAAACATTTTTGTCCATACTTGATGGTAATCATAATAAGGCGGATCATAAGGATAAGAAAACTTTCTTGTTAAGTAGGAATTTTTTCCCCATTGTTCCAAAGTGAGAACCTGTTTAATGGTAACTTTATGAAAATCAATAATTAGATATGCAGGTGGAGAAGGTTGAGTTTGAAAAGAACAAGGAATTTCAGAGAGAATAATTGAGTCGGTGTCTACTAATATGAATTCATAAAAATGCTCGATTTTCTTAATATTTTGCGGAACATAATGTCAGTCTGGTAAAAGAAAGTCATCAAATAATTTTTGGGGGTCAGACAGGTGTTGAATTTCAGATTCGGTGGGGAAGACTGGGTGCCAATGAGATTTGATAATAATAGGAGATGAAGAAGGCTGAGATAGTAATGGATGATTAATAATTTGGGAAGGGGAAGAGTAAGAAGGGGAAACAGCTTTGGAGTAGGTTGGTAATTTTGGAGAGGCTAATGGTGAAAATGAATTGTAAGATGGTCTAATGTTTTGTGGTAATGACCTCAATACCGTATATGGTCTTGGAGTTGTAAAAGGACAAGGTGAAGGATATGGAGGAGATGGTGGCCGTGCGTATAAAGATTTGAACTTTATTTTTGACTTTGAAGTTGACATGATTTTCTTTATAAGAATTCTCGTGATAGAAAATCAGGAAGAGAATTTGATTTTCCTTTAATATGTTCAATATCAAAATAAAAAATACTTAATATAGCTTTCCATCTAGCAAATATTTGTTTAGCAGCCAGGTTTTCCACATCTTTAATCAAAACTTCCTTGACTGATTTACAATCTATTCTAAGTAAAAACTTTTGGTTCAACAAATCATCTTGAAATTTAGAAATACATAATACAATAGCTAAAATTTCTTTTTTAATAGTACTATAATTCTTTTGGGTAGAATTCCAACATCCTGAATAGAATCGGACAATCTGTTCCGAATTAGTTGTTAATTTTTGTTTCATAATTCCTTCATAACCAAGATCAGAGGCATCTGTTTCAACAATTTTTAAAGTATGAGGAGATGAGAGTCCTAAGCATGGTAATTTCTTAACATGAGCCTTACTTTGTTTTATAATATATGTATGTTTTCCTGTCCATGTGGGTGGATTCTTTTTTAATCTTTTAAATAATGGTTTACATAATGGCCTGAGAGATTGATAAAAATCTGCAATATAATTGAGGTTTCTTAAAAATCTTTGTAGTTGTTGCTTATCTTTTATTTCATCTGAAAATTTATCAGCAAATTCTATTACTCTACTAATTCGTGTAATAGTTCCTTGATAAATTTCATGTCCAATAAATCTAATTTTGTCTTGAAATAATTTTATTTTTGGTGATGAAACGACTAATCCATTTTGTTTGATAATTTGAACAAAAGTATTAAATGTTTCCAATGTTGTTCAATAGATAAAGAAAATATTAATACATCATCTATATAAACTATCAAAAAATGAGTGAAATGGGTAAATATCTCATATATAATATTTTGAAATACACTAGGAGCATTTTTTAATCCAAAGGGCATAACATTCCATTCAAAATATCTAAAGAAAACTGTGAATTTTGTCTTATAACGGTCTTTTTCAGCAATTTGGATTTGCCAAAACTCACTTTTCATGTCAAATTTTGAAAATTCTGTAGTATTATATAGTCGGGATAATAAATCTTTCTTATTAGGAAATGGGTATCTAATCCATTGTAATACCTTATTTAAAGGTTTATAATTGATGACTAGACGAGAAACTCATCTTTCTAATTCTACCTGTTTTTGGACATAAAAGGCAGTACAACTCCATGGTGATTTAGTTTTCCTTATTAATCATTTTATTCTTAAATCATTAATTTATTTTTTACAGTATTCTAATAATTTATTATTCATTTGAATAGGCCTAGCCTTAGTTGGAATATTTTTCTCAGAAAATTCTTTTTCATGGAGTAATTCAACTATATGTTATTTTCTATTCCAGAAGGCATTAGGCAAGTTAGAGTATACTTCATTTTCAATTATAGTTTTAAAATTTTCAATTTTTTGGGTTAATAACGGGTCTTTTAATTGTTCTTAAATTCTTTTATATTTTAATTCTTATTTTAAGAAACTTATCTGGTTTTCCTTTCTTCTAATTCTATTTTTTGTTAAAAAATTAATTTCTCTGGTTAATGAAACTTTCTTTAAAGAGTTAATTTCTTTTGATACTGGGGGAAATAAGAATTTAAATTGAATTTCTTGTCCAATTATTTTAGTAGAGATTTCTTATTTTGTTACAGAGAAAGGGTAGAGTAAGGTAAGGAAATAATTTCCTAATATTACTTTAGTATTAATATTTTTTATTAAGATAAATGTTGTTTTAAAATAAATTACATTATTACAAATATGTGTATTAGATAATTTATAATTTATGTTTAATTTTGTTCCATTGGCTTGGAAAAATATTTCTTTTGTTTTTTCAAAATATTTAAAAGGTATCCCTCTTGTATACAATTTAAATCTGCTCCTGTATCTAATAGGGCAATTATAGTGAAACAAAATTCTTAATTAATTGAAACTGTTACTTCAGCATACCATTTTTGAAAATTTATCTTATCAAGGATATTAATGAAATTATATGTTTCATCTTTTATAACTAATGTTGAACACTCTCCTTGCTCTTTATTATGTTCTTTTTCATGAAAATTATTCTCGTTTTTCTCTATTTTTAATAATATAATTTCTTGTAATAATTGTTCATTTGAAATTTCTAATTTAAGATTAGATGTTTTCAAATTTCTTGTTTTATCTCATTGATTTCTTGTTGTATATCTTGTATCATAATTTTTTGTTTGTCTGTTTTAAATCTTCCTATTATTTCTGAAAAATTGTAAGTGTTGAGGACGACGTTACCAAAGTGTTTTGATTATTAAAAGTATCTTTTAACTTTTCTAAATAATCTTTTATTTCTTGAGGGTTACTAATTTTATCTCTTAATTATACAAAAAATCTTCGCAACCTCCTAACACTCCACACTCCACATTATTTTTAACTTTTATTTTTTTTTCTTTTTTAAATATTTATTATATGAATAATGAATAAAAAATTTGAAATAATTTAAAAAGAATAAACTCAAAAAAAAATTTTAAAAAATATTAAAAATTTAAAAAAATGTGGAGTGTGGAGTGTGGAGTGTGGTGGAGGTTGTGTAGCAAAGCTCTTAATTATAATATAATATCTTCTTGTTTTGAAAGTACATTAATAGTTTTATTACAAATACAATTATCCTTATCAAGACAATTACAAATCTATACTTCATCTTCTTCAGATTCACTATCAGAAGATTGTTCTGAGAAATTTGATTCTTTTAATTGATAGATTTCTTCTTCTGAAGTGCTTTCTTCCTCTTCACTTTAATGTATTATAAAATGTCTAATAGTTTTTCTTTTAATGCTTCAGATATATCTAACTCATTAATCTGTTGTTTGACTTTACAATTTGATTTATAATGTCCAACTTTTCCGCATTTATAACAAACAATTTGTTTTTTCTTTTTATTAGTCTTTTTAGAATTTTTTATTGGTTTATTATATATTTGTTTATCTTTTATCTTTTTATAGGGTTTTCTGTATTTTCGTTTTTTATTAGAATAATTCTTATAAATTCTTTTTCCTTTTTTTGTCTTCTTGAAGGGGCTAATAATGGGGTATAACCAAACTGTTTAATGAATAAGTTTATTTTGTATATCTTTTCTATATTATTTACTTCCTCATGCATATGGTTGGTTATACCATCTGCTTTATCTGCTATCATGCATATGGCTAGTTATACCGCATATTATTCTTATTAATATTATACTATTATTACTATCTATTATTATTACTTGGGATTTACGCCTTTGGTATCAGAGTTATTGGTGATTATATTATTATATTTTATTATTTTGCCTTTTATATTGCTATTTTTCCTTGCTGTTTAACTTTGAATAGTATATATATATATTATACTATATATAATATTATACTATATATATTATAGTACTATAAAACTATATATTATATATAGTATGTATAGTATAATATATAATAAATAATATAGTACACATTATATATAGTACATATCTTGTTTTCAATTAACTAGCAATATACGTTTAACGTGAATAGTTGTGGAGGGAAATGATTGCGAGAACTGAAAATGTGCAAAATAAGTGCAAACGTATCATTACAATGTTCGAACTAATATTAACGTTCATGCAGACGATTTTTGGGTATGTTCGAACGTGATGATTCACATGGCGGGAATGTTCTCGCATTGAGGGTTTACCATATACATGAAATATTCTCATATGTTACGTTCGCACGTCCAGTTTGTAATGTTTGAACGATATGAAGTGGCACAAACTTGGCAGGGCACTTAGACGGGATGTGTTTCATCACGTTGTAAAATTTTTGTTATGTTTGAAGGTTGATATTTTAATGTTCAAATGTAATGTAAATTTATACTAAAGATTTTTACGGTGTACTAATTTCTTTGTGTTAATTTTGAAAGAGTATTTATCGGAGTTTATTGAAGAGGCATTTAGAGAAAACGTTTGGTTAACTAGGTATATTTCTAAACAAATTATTTCAAATTTATTGTATATTTATTGAGTTGGCTTCCATGGTTATTATATTGTGAATGTGTTGTCTAAGTATATTAGAAACATGTATAGGCAGATTATAAAGAATATATTAACACTACAAAAAATTGTGATTTGTCGACGTTTGATAAGCACCAACAACAGTTAAAATAAACGCTACTAATAAATTAACGACATTTATTTTCCAGTGCTACGAGATATATCCATCGATAATAACCGGTTTTCCAAGTTTACATTCTGCAACTAAATATATAATAAAGTGCACCATAACCATGAAAAATAATGGCGAAAATATCATTTCTAATAGGCACAATATGTATGGTACTCTAGATTCCAAACAATCCAAATATTTAAGCCGCATCGTTTTTTAACAAAGTTTCCTGAAAAATCTAAATAGCTCGATTAAAGGTTCTCTAACCTTTTTAGGTAATGACCCACACAATGCAATAGGCAGGAGCTGTTGCATTAGTATATGACTATCGTGACTCTTCACGCCCACTATAGTACGTTGTTGAAATTTGACACAACGTGAAACACTTGAAGCATAACCATCTGGCACTTTTACACTTTTTCTAACCTTCAACTAGTCTTCTTTCTCTTTGTTACTCATTATAAAAATAGCTAAAGGCAAATATGTCGTGTTTGCAGCTTTGATAACATGAAGAAGTAGTCTCAAACCCATATCTTGTAAGTCAAGGCATGCCTGTAGGCCATCTTTTGATTTTGTATAAATATTTAACAGTGTGCCAACAATATTATCCACCACATTTTTTTTAACGTGCATCACATCAAGATTATAATGCAATAAATTATCTTTCTAGTAAGGCAAATGAAAGAAAATATTACGTTTCTTCCATAAGTGTTTCTTAACATTAGTAGACCCCAACACTCTATTTCTTTTATGATTTCTTCTAGCATTGCATCATTCATCCTCTAATTATTCGAAAATGTCATAAGCTATTGTCATAGGTACATGATCAATTTCTCATGTACTATCAAATGTTCTTGCCATAATTCTCCACCTATGATTTCTTGGCAAGAAAAGTCTACGCCACATATAGGAAAATTCTTTTCCATGTTTCAACCATCTAGATCGTGTATTACCCATACAATAAGGACATGCTAAACGACCTTTGGTAATTGAAATTACCCAAGTACTCCTGTATTGTAACGCAGCGAAAATATCTACCAATTCACTCAACAAATTTGTTAGTCATTATCATGCAATTATTTAATAATCAAGCAATAACATAAAATAAATTGTATAACACTAAGATTGGTATCGAAGGGAAATCCTTTCAAAAACTCTTTAAAGGTAAAACCCTACGGGGCAGTCAAACCCAGAAAAGTTAATTTTATTATTTGAAAATCAATTACAAGTAAAACTCAATTACAAAACCTTTATCAATTGACACTCTTACTTGACCAGACAAATGACCCATTTGTCTTCTACCGCAGTAGCAGCCAGAACCTCTAACGATCTTCAAACATTGACTTTTCTCCTGGAACTCCAGTGACTGAAACTCGACTAATCAATTCTCCAACATGGAGCACAATCACACTCTTTGAGAGAAACAATATGAAAATTCATTTCTCACTAAAATATGTACTGAAAAGTGCTCTAGAAAATATGTAGATTTGAATCTCTGCAGATCCTAACCAATAAGATTGCTTAAATAAAAAATATGAAAATCAATTCCAGTTGCAGTAGGATTCTGCTGACGGAACAAACCTGATAGGAGTTTGATCTGTAATAGGATTCTTCTGACGGGCTCAGTCTATTAGGACTTTTAGATGTAGTAGAAATCTGCTGACAGGAGAACTCTGATGGGAAACGATTATGCTGACACATGGCGCTGAGTTTTCTTATCATATATATATTTCATTCAACTGGATAATTTCAAACTCATTGAAACTCGATTTTCCTACTTATAATTTGGTGGGTAATTCCTAAAATCAATTTGTCGCAAAGACGTCTCTTGACAGAATGCTGACACCTGCGATATCTCTTAACTGTAGTAACAGATTTCAAATCAGCCTCTTCTTTGGATAAGTGTAGATTCCTTGTGCCTCGATTTTTCCACTTATGACTTATCTAAACAACCTCTAATACCTCTTAAATAAACTTAATATTGTTATAGATAAAGTCAATAAATAATTTACATTCATCCAAAATTACCAACTTAATGATAGGATAACTTCTATCATTTTAGTCACCTAATCCTATACAAACTTATCAACTTAGTCACCTAGTCCTAGCTAATCTTTTACATCTATAGTAATCCATCTAGACAAATCACTATATGCAGGAAAATTATCTATCGTCCACATTAAAGCCGCATGCATTGTAAATATCTCTCTAGAGCAAACATAATAGGTTGGTGTTCCAACCTCCCAAAATCCCTTTAATTATGGTATTAGAGGCTTTAGGTATACATCTATATTCATTGAAGGTGATGATTGGCTTAGTATAATCAATGATAACATGAAAGTTGATCGTTTCATGCACATCCAAGAAGGTAAATTGTAAGGTACGTATCAACATAACTGGCCAGATACTATTGGAAATGTTCATGTTACCAAAAGGATTAAAGTCATCTGCAGATAAACTAAACCTAACATTGTGGGGGTCAGAGGAATACTCATAATGTTGTGAATCAAATGTATTCCAAGTCAAACCATCTGCTAAATGCCTTAGTACCCCATCATTTGTGTAGCCTATAGCATGACATTTCATTTGTGAAGAGGTCTTCGATGACATAAAAAGCCTTTGCAATCTTGGTTTTAATGGAAGCCACCGTAATACTTTCACTGGAATTCTATGATTTCTTTTAGACCTTTCATCCATAAACTCTTTTTGCTTCCACTTTGACGCTATGCATACTACGCATGTTTCCAGATTCTCATTGTCCTTCCAAAATAACATACAACCACTGGGACATATTAAGATCCTCTAGTATCCAAGCCCTAAATCATTCTTGTACTTATTTGCCTCATATGTATTCTTAGGCAATGATGCTCCTGGTAGGAGCAACTCATTCACGAATCAAGCAGTTCTGTAAATATGCTATTACTCCATCCGCCCAAACACATCATATTCCAGAGACGTACGACAGCACTAAACTTAGTATGTTTTGTGCACCCTTCATATAGTGGCTCGTTGGCATCTTTCAACACATTGTAAAATTTATTAACTCTCTCGATAGAACATTGTTGATTTTCATCTTGCACTCTAGCTTCTCCAGCTTCCACACTTATTTCAAGCCCACCTTCAACTATTTTAGGATCAAATATAAGAAAAATGTCATGTAACATGGTTGTCATCCCACTGGAGCCTTCATGCATTTGCTCATTATTGTTGTAACAACCCGATCCTAAATTTAGGCCATAAATATTATTATTATTATTATTATTTCTTTTATCAGATTATTAGAGTTTTGGATTTGAATTTAAATCTTGTTTGTCTCTATTCCTACGACTTTCACGGCAACAACTTGCATGGTAGGTATACATTCTCAAACTCATGCACTTTCACGTCTCTTTTTCTCTAGGGTTTTCCTTTTTGGTTCTCTACCAGCTAGGCCTATAAATATCGATAGCCACTGCCGCCCAAGCTGTTTCCTCTCCGTAAATTTACCATGGAAACCAAACCCGTACGTCACTCAGTTGATGAGTAGTTTCTCCGCTCTGCACGTCTCAGCCTGGCTTCACAGCAAACCTCCACTGCGGCAACTCCACTGTCCAGACCATGCACAACCGTGCACGCCACGGTGAAGAGACTTCGCACTACCGTCGCACGGAATGACAAAATAGAATGACTCTGTTTTCCTCTCACGAAACAGAGCACCCAATATGTCGTGCCGCGAACCACCATCAACCACGGCGACTCCATGCTGCTCAGAACACGCCGATGCCACCACCAGCCACCTTAGAAGACACCGGACCATCCCCAGCCGCGAAGACACGCCGCAGCAGCCACGGATGTGAAGGCCGAAGCCTCTGTTTCGCTTCAACGGTAGCCACCTAGAGGGACGTCGAATCACCGACCAGCCACCACAGAAGCCGCCGACCAGCTCTCCCCCGTGGCACCTACTCCTTTTTCGACAGCCCACGACCGCCGCCAGCCTCTCCTTTCGGTTGTTTCAGTAGTTTTCGGTTTACAGAACACTCTCTCTCTCTCTCTCTCGGTGTCGCACCACCACAGAGTAGTCGCTAGTTGCGCCGTCGTGACCCCCACTTGTCGCCTGAACCGTCGCGCAGCCCATCTCCGTCGCATACCTCCTCTCGGTGAGTCCTCTGTCTCGCACGCGTCTCCCGTTGCCTCTGTTTCTCTACATAACGTATTAGTTGCTTTTTGGGTTTATTTCACTCAGTGCAAGTGTTCAAAGGATATTACTTTTATACCCTTTGTAATCCCTTCCCATAGTATCTTCAGTGTTTTTAAGTAAGATTACATTTATAACTTTATGTTTAAATGTATGTTAATTATGATTATTAATATGTCATTGTATTGAAGTTGAGTTTATTTTATTAAATAAATATATTAGTCATGAGCACATTTTTTTTATAAGAAAATAGTTAAAGAATTTGAAAGGGTATTTTAAATTAGATTTAATCTTATTTTAACAACGGTTTTAGTAATTTTATTGGACTTAATATTTTAAAGGTTAGTTTTTAATTAAATAAATATATTTAGTTAAATGTTCATTTTACAAGAAAGTGTTTAAAGAATTGGAAATATATTTTTAAAGTATACTTTTAAGTCTAATATTTTAGTTAATTTTTCCTTTATCAATTTAGTAAGATTTTAATAAAATTATTATGTTAAGAATATTTAATAGAATTTATTAGGTTTCTTATAAGATATAATTATTATGTTAAGAAGTAAAACTTAGTTAAGAATTTAAGTTTTATGAATTATTTTAAAATAGCTCGAGTATTTCCACTAAATTATAAATTAGTATTTTTAAGTATTTTAAATACTATGAATTATTGATTTTAGTGTTAAACAAAATATTGGGTTGACTATATTTTAGAATTTCCGAATTTAGTTAAGTAAGATATTAGCATTTATTTATTTCCAAACAATTTAGTGATAGTTATTTATTGAATATAGGTTTTAAGTTACGAAGTGTTATTCAAGAAGAAGCGCAGCGAGGCAAGTAAATTTGATCATAAATTAGGATGATCACAGTTAGCTTATATGTATGTATTATTCAAGCCAGTTCATTGACAGCCACTATTTATGAACCGCTCATGTCATATGCAAGCATGTCATCCAGCATAGCATACGATCATGTCATTCCGCATCATGTTTCAGATTCAGAAATTATAATTATGTATGTATTATGTCATGCATCTCATGTGTATAAGACACATAAGCCATCTTAAATCCAAGTGCAAGATAATATCAGATCAGTTAATAAGATGGCCATTCAGATGCATGGTACCAATGCAGTTCAGTTCAGTTCAGGGTGGTGTGCAAGCCATGAACCTAGTCGTGGTCCACCATAGTATGCTAGAATACTATCAGCGGTTCCCCTTGCTGCAGCGGGATGTGGGGCCGGTGCACAACCTTGCACACAGGGTTAAGTGTGTTGGCCAGTCAGATAAACCAGTTAAATCAGATAAATCAGTCAGTTAATTCAGTTAAAACAGTCATACATAGCATAAGCATCAGTATGAACAGTCATGAATTTTAAGCTCAGCATGATAGTTGTTATGAAAATCTTATGTTTATTACGTTTACACTGTGATAGATTTCTTACTGAGTCATCGACTCATTTTAGTTTATTTTCGTGTTTTTTTAACCACCCAGGTGAAGGTGATGATTACGAGCAGGCAGGCCAGGAGTAGAAGGAACATTTATTTTTAGTTCAGACTTTCTAAAATAAAACATGTTTTTATGACATGAATTTGTTTCAGTTTATTTCATTTAATGCTTTGGAATACAGTTTTATTAGACATTTTTCCGCATAATAAAAGTTCAGTTTTTAAATTATGAAATTATGGGATCTATTGCCGGGTTTATTTTATGAAAAACATGTGACACACCTAGCCTACGGGAAGGGGGTGTTACAATTGTATTGGGAATCAGTAGCATGGTAAGATGCTTCCCTTTTCTCCCCCCATGAGCATACCAAATGGTGTAATCTTTAGAAATTCCATAACTAATCAAATGATCATATTCTATGTTGGCCATGAATAGCATACTTAATCCACATTTTCTACATGGACAACAAATCGACGCATTTGTAGGACAACTCTCACATGCAAACTTCAAAAACTCCTTGACACCATCGACATACTCTTTTGTATATCGAAGTTTTTTTATCCAACTTTTGTCCATAACTTAACTATATTTGAAATATGAAAATAGAATTGAATGTGAATGCTAGATCATCAATAACTTAAAACTTAGTATAAAAAATAATATTGAACTTTGAAAAGTAAAGCAAAATAAATGATAAATTTAAGTATCAAAATTTATGAACTCAACATAAAGCCATTTCATGCAATTTTTGCACAAAAAAAAAAAAAAATCCATTCATTTTTTTTCCTAAATTCTTAAATTCTAGTACACGAGTTATACTCGGATAAATCTAGGTGAAGAGTTGTAGAAAACAATTCCCTATTTTGGGTTCTAGAGAAAAGCTCACAATTTTGATTGTCATATTTTTTTTTTCTATTTTTGTTTGTAGGCACTTATTCTTCCTAGGCTTATATACTTATTTTGTTCTGGTGTTATCCTCTTATGTTGATCCAATTAAGAAGTTTTTCCCAGAATGTAAGTGGATCGAGCTTATTTCTAGAAGATAGTTAAATCAGTTGGCATATCGGGAGTTTCATCTGATTCAGGCATGTTGCTTCTTTCCTCCATTTTAGATTGTATATTTTTTTACCTTCTTTATATATATATATATATATATATATATATATATTTTTTTATAAGGTGAGACAATATTTATATTGGATTCGGTAGCCTTGTGAGTTTCTATTCTTGTTTCTCGTATTAATTTATATGTTATTGCCTTATGATTTTCCCAATCTATTGATGCTTAAGATTGTTTCTAATGTTTTAGTGGCTAGTCTTGTGACTTGTAGAGGACATTCACAATTTATTGAGAGTTTTTTTTAAAATGAAGATTCTTACCATGAGGACTAGAAAGTGGGTGGAATGAAGTTTGATAACTGATTTTGTACACGTTGTTTGAGCTTTGGGTTACCTTTGTGGGTATTTAAGTTTGATTGAAAAACTAAACACAATACAGCATACGAAGAGGGTGATTGGAGATGATTCTGTCCTAAAAGCATCAATGTTCATGTTGAGATGATGCTTAAGTTGTGTGTAACATCAGGCCATGGCCTTATCTACCTACAAAATTAACCATGGTCGGTAGACTTTGTAACGAAATTTTAGACTATTTGTGGCTATATATATCGCTACAAATATTGATTTTTTTTATGTCCAAAAGTAAAATCACTATATAAGAGCTTTTGAAACTCGTTATTACCTTCCACCTAGTGGCGAATCTAAATGGATGGGAAAAATTTTTTGCGACGCATGTGCTACTTTTTGTGGCTATTTTAGGCACCTCAAAAAGTGATAGTTCTTGTAGTGCTAGTCAATTTTTGTGTCATACTTGTACGGTATTTCATCAACATATTTTAATCAACATATGATTCAGTCAGGCTTTCAAAGGTTCAACTACAACAATCCAAATTCCAAGTTAAAGTTTTGAAAAACTAAATCTATTGCAAGCCGATTTATCTATACATTTATAAATAAACAAGTTCAACTTTATACTTATGATTTTTGAGAAAGAGTTACATACCATAAGTGATGATTTTGAAATTGAACTATGAGATTATGGCAAGGATGTGATTGTTGAAAAAGCCCTCGAAAGCAGTGGCCATATGAAATCCAGAATTTAGTTATTATATCTAAATATTTTTTCCTATTCTGTAATTAACTGCTAACGTGATTTAATTTTGCTAATATGGTTTTATTAGAAATGTGATGATCTTGAAAATTTCTCCTTGATTCATGCGTATGCTGCTACCCATACTGATGCCAACTGTGAGTGGATTGATCCTATTGCTAGAGATAATTACATAAGTAAAATTCAATTTTGTGAATAACTATGCCAACATAGATATCATTTGTTTATTATGTTTTTGTTTTTTACTTATTGTAGTTTCTGTATTTCTTGTAGGCAAAAATGACTGAGCTGTAATCTGCCTCTAAGGAATCTTTTCCCAATGACATCGACATATTTATGCAAGTTCTCGGGACTAAGTTTGGTTCAATCAAAGAGTTAGGATGTTCTTTCAAGCGTGTCGGTTCATCCTCTACGTCTCATGTTCAGAAGTTAATAATCTTACCAAAAATTTGAACGCCGCAGAAGTTGGAGGATCTCCTATCACAGCAGCCAGATTTAGAGATGCATTTGTAGATGCAACAAATGGACCAGGAGGAAAGAATATGCAATAAAGTTCAACAACAGATGCAGAGAGATGCTAGTCCAAATGGAACGTGTCATGTAACTGCACCAGAATCATAGTGATTGGGGAAAGAAGAAAGATTGAACTTTAATATTTGGTTGAAACATTTATCATCTAGTAGATACAATTTGAATTATATTTAATTTTACCTAATTATTAGTTTTGATTGGCCATACGTTCGAATGTAAAACTCACACACTCAAATGTGAGTTCACGTACGAATGTGCGATCACAATTAAAAAAATGTTCGATCATAAATACGGAACGTGTGATAATAACGTTCAATCGTACACTATAATGTTCAAACATGTGTTGTTCTCAAATGAACAAACGTATCCTTGCACATCCGAATGTATATCCCTTTACGTCCGAGCTAATGACAACCCGGCGTTCGAACTATATAGTACCATTCAAACGTCGCATTTAAAAAAAGTTCAAGCGTATTTTCAAACCTCCAAATGTCTATTTTTTTACGTTCAAACTTTCGTTGATGGACGTTGGCATTTAAAATCTGAACATCACGTTTCAAACGTTCGAATGAATGGTACATGTGAACTAAAATAATCTATCGTTAGAAAAAATAACATTCGAATGATACATGATTGGATAAACGTTAGAATGGAAAACTTAAAAAAAAATATTTCTTGTGACGGTTGTCATTAAACCGTCACAACAAATATTTAGTGATGTATTTGTCGTGTCAGTACATTAATGATTTCTAACCATCACAAAAAAGTTTATGTGACGGTAAATTTTTTTTCTTGTGATGGTTTTGTCCATTACAAAAATAGAATCTGTTGTAATGGCTTAAATTAAATTTAAATAAAAAAAAATTGGGTTGCATTTAACAATTACCATACCCACTCCGGGTATAAACATGTAGGGAAGCCTGATATTGACTCAAGGACAACTGTCGGTATGAACCTAATTATCTATTCCGAACTAGACCAATAAAAAACAATCAGCACAAATGAATAGTCTTATTTTTGGAAATCGTTGTTGAATTTTTTTTAAAGGGTAAAGCAGTTACAGTCTTGCCAAATTTACAACGCTAACTTCACTCAAATCGTCATGATCAAAAGGCTTCATTTTTACTTTTATTTTTTACTTTTTTAAAAATAACTAACAATTCTTAACATAATACACATTGGATTGATTAGAGGAACACTCCATTCTGTTCTCTTAATTCGAAATAGTCTAAGTTCAAGGCATCATTACTTTTGTGGGTTTGCATAAAGGAAAACACTAGTATGCCCACTTTTTTTGACACCTCTATTTGACCGTTGATCAAATTTTTTATTTATTTAATGATTAAGGAAGTGATTTTAAATGTATTGAGATATTTTTTTATATTTTTTAAATGTATTTAAATATGTTAAAAAAATGAAAAAAAAAAAAAACTTTTTACGCTGGGCATACCACCCAGCGGTGGGACGGCATAGTAGCCGCATCCTTGCATAAAACCCACTTTTATGATGGTCGTTTCTGGCATATAGGTCACAACCATATATATATATATATATATATATATATATTGAAACGGGTTGTTTGTTGAATTTAATTAGTAAATATTAAGAGTGTATATATAAAGAAATGTTTTTATTTTTCTTAAATCATCTAAATCACATTATTAGTTACTCCATTACATTTTAAGTGGCATATTATTTAAGTGATTGACTTATAAATTACTTAAAATGTGTCATATCTATAAGTGTGATTAAAAATAATAAAACTAATAATAAAAAGGATTGCTACTCTTATCTATATAACATTTTTCTATAAATCCTATACATATCTAGAACTATAGAAAATTATTAAATAATCTACAAGTACATGACGTGACATTCTCATTCTATCAGGCAAGACGAAGCTAGGATGTTTATCTTGGGAGGGACCGGATATGATGCTAAAATGTAATAGGTAAATATATATATTTTGATAATTGATTGACAACTAATTTTTTTAAGTTGTTGTATCATGCCATACTATCGATGCCTAAAAGTTATAATATAAATAAATAAATATTAACAGGATCTAACATGAAAAATGCATTTAATGCTCCTTCAATTAACTTAAGTGATCAGATAAATATCATATATATATATATATATAATATAATATAATGAGGAGTGCTACAGACACAAAATGATTACACAAAAATAATTCTATAAACTGACGTAATTTCATGTGATCCGTTAAATCTATTTTATAATAAAAGTATATTTACAATATGACGAATCACCTATGTGTATATGATATATATCTATTATACTATAAAAGTGGCTATCGAAATGTGAACAAGAATCCACATTAATTTTTTTTTGACACTTTTTTTTTTCCATTTATGCCCCTGTGGAGTTGGTTGTTATTACGATTTTACCCCTAATCGAGTATGAAGAGTTTTTCCGTCTACTAAAATCTTCCCAATTTTGTCCCGAATTTTTTCAAATTCCATCTTTTTGCTTCTTTTCATTTGACTTTACAATTATTTTTTGTGTGACAATTTTTTCTCTCTTTCTTTGGCCACCGCCATAGTTAAGCTTTTGTTTGCTCTCTTTCTTGTGCCACCACCACAGTTAAGTTTCTTCCCAATCCCTCCTTCTGATGCACAAAGAGCTCCGATTTACACCCCACTCCGACCCAAACACCAGGACTCACCACCATCGGAGAACCACCAAACACTAAAAAAGATTGTTGATGAGACGATTAAGAAATAGAAACAAGGGAGATCTTACGGATTCTTACACCGAGGCACTAAGGTGGTGTGAGGTTGTAGGCCGTGGAGGGTGGCGGTTGTGGTTGTGAAAGTTGGACGGAACAGAGAGTAGAGAAGAGAGAATGCGACCTAATGATGACAAGGCAAAGAGAGAGAGGGATATGGAAGAGAAGAGTTGTGGAGATAGACGGATGGAGGAAGACGGTGGCCTTTGCTATTGGTGATAAGAGGATTTGATGACTAGAAAACGAAGAAAGTTGTAAAGAACGTGGTGTAGCAATGGGGGGGGGGGGGGGGGGGGGGTCATTTGTGAGAACTTGATGGGTTGTCGGTGCATAGAGGAGGAAGGGAAAAGGAAGAGAGACTGAGAGAGAGAAAGAAGAAAAGAAATTTTAAGGTTTAGTGTATTGCCTTAAACAACGCCATGTGAAATGGGGAGGGGGGCTGGGCTTCCATCTATAACCTTTGGGCTTAACATGTGACAAATAGACAATTTTATAAATCGTAAAAAATTTATCTCAAATGGCCTATAGTCTTTTTTTTTTTTGCAAATTGATGGTAACTCTTCATAAAATTTTTATTTTAAAAAATTATCTCTTGAAAAAATAAACTTTAATATTGGACAGCACTTTATTTTATTTTATATTCTGTGCATATTTAATCGAATTGGTTATATAATTTTTTTTTTCCGTTTCTTATAGATTTCTCCTCATTAATTTATTAAGATATATACTTTTGAAAGTTAAATGTTTGCTTTATTTTTCTATGAATTGAATAGTTTATTTGTTAACCTAAAGTTAATAAAGATATTCCAAACGGATTTACCGTTTCAATTTTACTATAGTTTGTTTATTTTCTTTTAAGTTTAAAAGATGGTTCTTTCTAATTGAAATAGAGAGATGTTGGAGTGCAGCCGGAAGCCGCAGTACACCACTGGTAAATTTTTTTTTTTCTTTTCATCCAATACGTTGAGTGTGCGGTTGCTGTTATGCACAATAAGGTACTATTTATATTTTCTGATTGAAATATGGTTAAACTTTATTTGTATGTTCAGATATCTGACAACTTTTATAATCTTATGTGTATGTATGAAAAAGAAAAGGACAAAAACGAGAGCTCCCTAGCAACTTCTTCAGTTGCTTGCAGCCGGCTCAACCAACGGTCTATCTCGAGCTTGAACAAATGGTCACGTTAGTGAGTTCCTAAAGGACGTGACCCGTGTCAGCAGGCATGGAGAGATGACGCAAACCTATCAACACGGTAGTAGCCTTAAGTCTTAACTTCAATCTGTCAATGAACGACAACCTAAAGCTTTAACATCTTTTCTTATCAAAATCTCCAGTGTTATAAATATGTAACTAGATAAAATATCGATTTTTATGGAATTGTCACTTGTTAACTTTATATCAAATTATAAAATAATAAATACATAATATATTTTATAATTATTTATTTATGTGATCTGATAGATTTATTTTATAATAAAAATAAATTTATAATTTAACGAATTACATCAAATTATATTAATTTATAAAATTACTTTTAAATAAATTTTTTTACGACTAAAATATTTCTAATATATAATAGAAAATAAGTTATAATTCATACCAATTGAAAGGAGAAAAAACACAAAGTAATAATAAAAAGTTCAAAGAAATTATAAGGAAGTAGAAAACGTGTCCATGTGGAAGATGGAATAAGACAAAAGAAATGAAAGGATAAGCTTGACTATGGACTTTACTAGAAAACAAATCTACATGTCTGCATAATTCTCATCTTACAGTCTCTGCTCGCATAAATGGTGTGGCTCTTTTACAATTATTATGGGTTTTTCATCCACATGAGTGAAAAACTGCACTACATATATATATATATATATATTGTATGGATAAGTCTGATTCATTGTGTCTTTACTCTTTTGATTTTTTTTACCTTTGTTAACTACCGCGCGCTGAATGTCTGTGAAGAGGAGAGGATGTAAGCAAACCTTGAATAGATGATTAGGAGCAAGCTTCAATGGATGCCAAAGACTAGAGTACAAGAGTCATGTCACAAGGGAGATGATTGTCATTTTCAAACACTGTCAAATTATAGATTGGATTTCTGCTCGTCACTTCTGACTTTTGGATTTTTTTAGGTGAAGTTGTAAAGTTTTTATATAAAGAAAATTTTAATTATAAGTATTTATGCATACTAATACTATATTTATTTAATATAATTGGTCAGAAAGTAGATTTTATTAAAAATATTACTAATTTAAATTTAGAATATAAAGATAACAACATTAATACGCAGATTGATACGTAAACTTACTTATAAATAGTAAAACTTCCCAAATAATAACTAATTTATGCTTTTGTTTTTTCTTTTTATAATGTTAATGGGTTTTTGGACTTATTTTATTGGAATTTGACATAATTTACTTTCTTTCTTTTTTATTTTTTGTAAATCATTGTATGTTATAATTGAACATTTTTTTTATTAATCTTTTTCCTTTTATGTTATATCTATCAGTTAAAGTTTTCTTAATAATTGTTTCTTTAATATCTTGTTGCGGCCTTCTTCAACTTCGAGGCCTTAGGATCCGTTTGGTTGTTAAGATGTTATCAAATCATCTGAGATAGTTTCATACGTATAAATATACTCTCAATCCAAACACATACGACTTACTTCATTGGAAATAATCTCTTCTTTTTTTTTAATCTTAACTCAGCACTGTTCATCTCTCTCTTAAAAATTAAGGGCTTAATTGCAAGCTCCTATTTATTTATTTATTTATTTTTACTTGGTGGTAGAACACGCTAATATTTTTGTTGGAAAAATAAAAAAAAATTAAAGAAAACAGTTACCATTGATTTCTGCCATGCACATGATTTGTGGTTGAAAAGTCATATACCAACACACTTCCTCTTATTTTTATTTTTAAACTATTTGTGACAAGTTTCAGGTCATCTACTTTAAAATTTTGACACTACAATGTCACGTTGTTATAATTATTTATATAAATGTTGATTTTTAATAATATATCATCTTATAATAAAATAAGAATATAGTGTAATCAAAATCCTATAATATCATATATTGTAAATATATAGAATAATAATATCATCTTATTAAGCCCACCGCTTTAGAAAATAGATTGAAAATAGGGATGCTTTTGGAAGCAAGCAGCTTAATAAGTCAACTTTTTTATTTTTTATTTTTTGTCACCATTCAATAATAAAACATTTATCCAGTAATATAAGAAGCTGATGAGGCATTGTTTATCACGTAACTTGATCAATATTTTAAACAGACCGTTGTCTCATGAGCACGATGTTGACATTTTCCCACATAGACTTTCTTGGTGACAAACATCAACAACAACAATAATTTTGAAGCATAAGATATGACACTGATGAAAAATGATTTAACCAAAGATCTAAACATAGTTTTGAATTTCGTTTTATTTCAATTAGAACGATCGGAATTTTCTGTTTTTGTGTAGTATCACTTACACTATACATTCTCATTCCGTTTTGTTTTAAATTTCGGTTCATTCCAGACTACATTCCATTCTGGATTATTTTAATGGCAATTGAAAAATGCTATTTATATTTATAATTTTATTACTTTACATTCTGATGCGTCAGCGATTGAAAGTGGTAGAAATTTTAAAATTCTAGATTTGAAATTCAAACTAAAAAAAAAAAAACACTAATAAAATGGTATTAACACTACTCATAACAAATTTGTCATTTTCTTGATTTTGGATAATATTCTTGTAAATTTCAAATTTAAATGACATTCATATAATTTTAAAATCTAAAAAAATTTATATAATTTAAATTTTTTTATAACTTTAAATACGATCCCTTGTTATTTTTAAATCTCATTATTTTTAATAATTTCTCGGCTCTTTATTTTTCCTTTATTTATTTATTTATTTTTTATCTTGACTCAAGTTGTGGTTTTTTAATAATATCTTTTGATAATGATATCTCTATTTTTTTTTAATGTTTTCAACATATATTCATTTTAGAAATATTTAATTCTTCGATATATATATATACCACCTATACACACAAATACGTATACATTACACACGTACATGTATTTCTTTCATTAATTATCATATAGCTAATTTCGAAATGATAAACTAAAATGCACCGATACTGAAATTTTTCATTAGTATTTAAATCAAAATGATAACTCGGAAGAGTAATGCTAGAGAGAAGCCACTATAGCAGTGCACATTTTGCACTCACTGCGTGACTGCTTCTAGTTCATTGTTCCCAACACTCACTTGGGGAGATGTGTGGTCTAGATGATGCCATATCATATGTGCAAAATGGATACTCCTAATAGTGACTTCTATCTATATTTATTCTTTTATTTATTCTTGCCTAATGATAACTATTTTAGATATGCCTTTTAACACCGATCGAGCTGAAAAATTCAGTAGAATAGATTCCAAATTTCCAAATACAGCTAGAGGGGAATAAATGCGTGTTTCAGGAGCGGTTTGGTTAGTGAGGTCGGAAGTTGAATAAAATATTATTTTAATGTTATTTTTATTTTAAAATTTTAAAAAATTGAATTGTTTATTTTATTTTATTTGAAAATTTAAAAAAATTATAATGATTAAGTAGAATGAATTGAGATGATTTTGATATCCAAACAATGCCTTAACCAAATCTAGTAGAATATAAAATATTCACATGCCAATAAAACTAGGCAACTACGTGTAACAGAATTTAAAATCTAAGAAAGCAATAAAAATAAGAAACACAAAAATTTTGTTCACCAAGGAAAAAAATTTTGAAACTCTTTAAAAGGAAGCTGAGTGCTCTTCAGCTCTTACAAACCATCTCATAATTACAATTTTTTCAAACTCTCAAACAAAATACAAAAAATAATTTAATTTTTTTCAAATCTCAAAATAAAAATAATATTAAAAATAATATTATAATAATATTTTATTCAACTTTGATCTTATCTTATATGTGTAACCAAACGAGACTAATTGACTTCTTGCAACACCACTGATGGACTCATTGCCAATTTCTAGAATAAGATGTTGGAAATGATAGAAAATAAAATATAATATAAAAGAAGATGGAGAAGAGGGAAAGAGACATTGAGGGCTACATATTTATTTCTCAATTGTTGGCGAGTAAAATGCATACATCCCTATTTATAGAAAATTATTTTGAGATAAGATAAGATAAATATCTTAAACATTATGAAAATAAAATTAAGATAATATTTTTTTTGTTTTTTTGTTTTTTTATAATCGCACGAACACAAGAAACATGTATTTTGATCATAATGATGTGATAAATTAGGCGACTGCTATGAAATAACTATGGTGAAACTTTGCTGAGGAACATTGAAGAAAACGATACCATTTGTCAAGCTACTCACCATAAACAAATACAGTACTTAGAGAGAAACAATAAAGAACGACCAAAACAAGAAAGCTCGTAGCTATTTCCATAGCAGTTCTTTAGGAATTGGACGAATAAATTCAAATGATTCATACACATATATCAAGTAAATAATGATGGAAACAAAAGAGTTATTACCTTTGTATCAGAGTAAAACATGTTATTACAGTGTCTTACATTTCGCTCCCACCAACCAATACCAGAAGTTGAAAATTGTGTGGCATCACTTAATTATTTGTACAGTAAACTGCAAATATGGAAACAATTTCTTTCTGGAAAAAAGGAGAGAAGAATTCTCAAATATGCACATGAGCTGACCAGTGTAAAAATCAAGTTCTCGGCACATTCTTGATTTTGGAGACATTACTCCGCTTGGGACAGAACATTGAGCAAACCCAGAACCAAAATCCCTTCTTCTTTGATATTGGTGTAGATACAGCATCCCTCTTTGCAACAAAATCAGCCATGTACTGAACGACAGCCTGGTGAACAAGGGAGATAGATAAGTTAGATTCATATGACTAGTTTAACAGGAAACAGAACCTTGAAAAGAAAGAAAACCAATGTTCTAAAGTGGAGATCCAACACCAAGATCACCTGAGCACCTAATGCAATTACTTGTCTTGATGGCACTTCCAAAGGTGTTTCATCTGCACGGAAAACTCTCAAATTTGACAAAAGCCTGAAAGAATCTGGCAATGTTCTTATTTGATTGCCACTTATATCCAACTCTTCAAGCATCTCGAGATTCCCGATAGATCTAGGCAAGGCTCTTAGATCTGCAAAGTTCTTCCCCACTATCAATTTCTTTAGACCTACTGCAAAACATAGGTTTTCTGGTATATATTCAAGTTCATTGAAGCTGGCATCAAGTTCCTGCAAATTGGAAAGGTTGCCCATTGTTGTTGGCAACCCTTTAACTCTATTGTAGTGAAAAGTAATGATCTCCAAGCATTCAAGCTTTCCAATTGCCTCAGGAAGAGCCTTGAGCTGATTGAAATCTAATCTCAGCTCCACAAGTGATGAACAAGATCCAATTGTGTAAGGTAATTCCACAAGCTCATTAGTTTCTACATTCAATCTCTTCAAGAGAGTAAAATTCCCAATTGTCTCTGGTAAATGAATGAAGTCATTCAAGCTCAAATCAAGATTAATGAGATTTATCAAGTTGCCAAAAGAATCTGGCAGTGATTTCAACCTATTTGCACGGAGGTCAAGATCAGTGAGATTGATCAGTTCCCCAAATGAGTCAGGAAGGTTTATAAGTTGGTTTGAGTGGATGTCAAGCTTTTGCAAGGCCCTGAGGCCACCCATTGTGTGTGGAAGAGCCATAATTTGGTTCTCAGATAGGTCCAAATCAGTGACCTCTGATAATTTCCCAATTGAGACAGGAAGCCATTCCATACGATCCATTAACTTCGCCTTAAGATCAACAACTACTGCCCCAGTTTTAGCAGATTTTTCAATCAGAGCTGCTACCTTCATTAAACTCAACTTCTTGGAGTCTCCACCACCTACAAATGTACCAATTGAACTACATCAAGAGTAAGACATTGAAGAAACTTCAACTATCCCGATATGGGACTAGTTTTCGAAGGAAACACAAGAATTATGGAACAAATCACAAAGATGGACTTCTGAAAACTCAAAAAAGTTCTGTTAATCGAGAGATAATAGAAGAATCACCCTTTCGGATATATTTTTAGTTCTTATTTTCTTTAGTTTTTTTGTTCTACCTAATGTTGGCTTCATCTGCAACATGAAATTGATAAAAAAATCATTATTTTCATCTGACAAAGCAGGAAGCAAAATAATTTTCCAGAAGATAAGAAGCCAACTAATGTTTTTTTTTTCTTTGTTCAAATTAATTCTCTCCATGACAGGTTTCTCTGGAATACGAATCAGGTCGTGAAACTACTAAATTCTTGAAATAAAAGAGAAATATACGCTAACCTGAAGAGAAAATAGAAGCCTTTGTGGAAGCACTCCTAGTCAAACCCTTCGAAGTCTTTCCCTCTGGTTCTTCATCTTCCCTGTTCTTCACCAAATCCTCATCACTGACTATACTTTCTCTCCCAAATTTGTTAAATTTTTTATCCAAAACAACATGTTTCTCATTCTGGGTATCCCCAGAAACCAACCCAGAAGCTCTCTGAATGAGATCATCAAATTCCTGAAACATCTTGTCAAGCTCAACCAAGTGGAGAGCCTCCTTCTTCTGCTCATGGTTCTGAAACAAAACCATGTTCCTCCTCACTTGCTGCAGCACAGAGAAGATGTCCTCAGGCACATCTTGGGAAGCCTCTTGCTTTGAAATTTCTTCAAGCTTCATCTGCTCCTCGGTATCCACAGTTTTTAGCACAGAAATGGCTGCTTCAACCTCTTCAACGGAAGGTCTTGTTGGCAGTGATCTATAGATTCTCGTTATTTCTTCTACTGTTTCTGCAAAGGCAGGTGATGGAGGCTCTTGCTTGGGTATTACAGCCATGGCTATAGTTGTTTGGACTTTTGGAACAACTGATTTGGGAGGAGGAAATGGCCTTGGTTTTGAAGCGTCTATGGGCTGTGGTTTTGATTCTTAGGATTAGACTTGTAATACAACAAAGATTAAATAGTGGCAAAGAAAAGATTTTATCTGAATTTTCTAATCTGGTATCAAAGGAATAAAAAATGTATTTATTTATTTATTTAATTTCTTCTACCAAACTCTTATCTTATTGTTTTCGTCTATTATTTCTTAAACCAACTTTAATCTTCTTTACGTTTGCTTTCAAAGTTTTCTTGGCTGGCATTGCTTTTGCTGTTTTGCATGATATACTGTTGGCTATCGGTGGATAAAAACCAAGAGTGTTCTTTTAATGATCCTTACGCTAATTTAGAATACCCAAAGAAAGACATGCAATGAGAAAACTAAAATTGAAATGAAGATAAATAATTTAAAGTTGAAAAAATTATATTTAGTTTATTTACACACTAAACACATCGCTGATGTAAAATCTTATCAATGAGTTAGCATAAAATAATATTTGTGTTTTTAATTTTTTTTTTTACTGGAGTTTTTCAAGGATATATACGAAGATTTATAAATATCCGAAAACTAAAATACGAATGAAGATAACTAATTTAAAGTTGAAAAATTATATTTAATTTATTGACACACTGTCTCGTTTGTTTTCAGAAAACATCATATCTCATCTCATCTAATCATTACAACTTTTTCAATTTTCAATACAAAATAAAATAAACAATTTAACTTTCTCAAATCCCAACATAAAAATAAGATTAAAAAATATATTCTAACAATACTTTATTAAACTTTTTAACTTTAATCTCAATTCATCTCATCTGCGAAAACAAATGAGGCCTAAATACACTGTTGATGTAGAATCTTGTCACATGAGTTAGTATAAAATATTATTATTTTATTAAAATAAAAATATTTATCGAGGACATTCTAAAAAGATTATAAGAATGCCAAATCTTAATAATGAGTTAATGATTATAAAGAATCATTTAATGTGATTATTACTCTCTTAATCTAAATTAAATCCCAAGCTTTTGCAAATTATGCCTTTAAGCTTCAAAAATTTTGAAAGAGTAATTCTTGGGAATCCTTTGTAGACGCAATAATACATAATCCAATAAGATATATAGACTGCTTCTATGAGAGTATATTCCTTTTCACTGAAGAATTATCACTATTTATTCAAAAATATATATCAGCATACAAATTTCAAAATCTTAAAAGAAAATAATATATAAAAATTTAATTTAAATGAATACAAAATAATTACCAAAAATACATATCAAAAGAAAATTGCGAATACAGTCAGAGGCAAGCAAGCTAACTAGTAGGAGTGGGTCTATACCCACAGCTGGTGGGTCTCCTGCTAAGTCAAATTTTAAAGTTTTTTATTACATCATTTTTAAATATTTTTAAAAAAAGAAAAAAAATTCATAATATTATTAAATAATATTTTCTTAATCCTTAAGTAAAAAAAAAAAGGTAAAAAAAAAAAAAAAAAAAGAGCTGGATCTCCCAGCGGGGATCTAGCTTTTTCCTTTTCGTTTTGTTCTCTTGCAACCGTGGCTACCACTGTACTATATAGCTATGTCAGAGTTTTTTATTTTCTATTTTTCCAAAATGAATTATGCAGCTATTATTGGGTTTTTATTTTTTATTTTTCTCCAATGATTGTCACACGGAAAATACACAAGTGAAGAAAAAAAAAACAGTACATATCTTCTGTTCATATAAATAGTGCATGAACACCTTGAGCTTGAAGGTCTAGCAGTCCTTACGGGGTTACAGTTGTGTCTTTATCTTGACATCTATCATTTGTCAATTGAATCAGATTCTCTCTTGGTTGTAAATGAGTTTAATCGTAATGGACAGTCTATGGACACAATAGGGAACATGATTAGTGAAGTCAAGAAGTTAATGCATCGTTTTCAAACATGTGTTCTAAAACATGCAAATAGAAGCTGCAATACAGTAGCTCATACTCTTGCCAAGCTTGGTTTGAGTGTCTCGGAAATTAGTTTATGGTGGAGTTCTTACCTGGATGTAATTGCTAATTTCATTTGGTTTGATTCTTCTTTGTAATATGTTTTATCATATGAATGAAGAATTGGATTTCCTATAAAAAAAAAAATTAGTGCATGAACATGAGTACTACATATTCCTCTTTTTTTTCATCTGTATATTGTCTACGTATAAATTTTAGAATAATGCTAGATATAGTTTTAGGATGTACAAGTCTTCCGCACTCCATTTGAAAAAAAGTGGAGTCCACTATTAATAAAAATGGATTCAAGATTTATCTATTTTTTCAAAAGAAATGCGTGAGATTTACACATCCTATAACTACAAATATCATTTCTTATCATACATGTTTTGAAAAAGTGACTAGTAAATCAAAGTTCCCCAATAACAAAAAGGAAGTATAAATTATGATTATAAATTATAAATATAAATTTTGAAAATAAAACTACTGTGAAGACATGATTTCTGGAAAAATATGATTGTTGGAAAGAAACAATATAGAAAATGACATATAAATATGAAATCAAAAGAAGAGTAATGCTACTAATTTTAGAGTAATCAATAAATTTTATTTGGACTTGCTTAATCCAATGTAGGTCATGTTTTTGATGATCTATTAAAGCAAATGGATGACTTTGATAGAGGATGCCTGATCAACGAGGATGCTCTAATGTTAGTGGAGTGTTCTAATACAATTTTGGTAGCTAGCTGAAATGAGACACCATTTTCTATTGTTTGTTTTCTGGGAAATAGTCGACTTTTATTTTATTTTATGGTGGATGTTACAGTTTTTCAGTTTGAGTTTTCACATGAGACCTTGGGAAGTCTATTATGTCATCAGTGATGAATGTGGGCGTTTGAAATCTCATCCGTGACGTATAATCGATCAAAAGGTCCACCTCATCATTCTAACTATTTCCTTTTAATTTTGCTAATGGTTAATCCGATATAACCAAAAAGATATATATATTTTCAAAACAACTAACTTATTGAGTTTCGTGGTTTCATATGTTAATTATTTAAATGCACAATTGCTTAAAATGCACAGTAGTAATATGATCACTGAAATTACCCAAGTACCTCTGTGTATTTATGGAAATATTCACCAATCCACTTGAACAAGTTTGTTAGATCACAATATTGTAATTATTTAAACAAATGAACATGTAAAGTAATTAAATAAATTGCATAACACAATGAGAAATCTTTTAAAAAACTCTTTAAAGGTAAAATATTTATATGGGGCAACCAAATCCAAAAAAGTTAATTTATTATTTGAAAATTAAATTACAAGTAAGTTCTCAATTACAAAACCTTTGTCAATCAACTCTCTTGCTTGACCAGACAAATAACCCGTTTTTCTTCTATCGTAGTAGCAGCCATAACTTCTAGCGATCTTCAAATATTATCTTTTCTTTTAGAACTCCAGTGGCTGAAATCTAATCAACGATCCTCTAACTTGGAGCACAATCACACTCAAGGAGAGATAAAAAAAAAAGGAAAAGAAAATTCTCAAGTGAATGTTCTCTCTTAAGCACATGGAATATCTTCTCTATATTTTCTCACTAAAAACTCCTTAGATAATTAATAAATCGAATCCCTTTAAATATCAAGTCTGGAAAGAGTTCTAGTTGAGGTAGGACTCTGCTGACGAATTTAATCTGTCGCAAAGATGTCTCCTGACAGATTGCTAACATTTCGCGATAACTCTTCACTGCAGTAACTGATTCCAGTTCAGCTTCTATTCTGGATAAGTGCAGATCCTTATGAACTCGATTTTTACATAATTGACTTATCTAAACAAACTCAATGATTTCTGGATAAACTTAATAATATTATAGATAGAGTGAATAAATATTTTACATTCATCCATAATTACAAACACAATAATAGAATATACCTTATCATTTTAGTAGCCTAGTCCTAGTCAAAATCTTGTATTTACAATTACGGATGTTAAGATTTAAGATGAAGAACAATATTTCTCTAGAATTTCCAACAAATGTCCTCTTATAACCAATATAGTGTATAGAGTTAAAACAATAAAAAAGAGAATAGAACCAAAAGCTTGTATTGGGTTTGCATTCCTTGGTAGCAAATGTCAGTCCTTGATAGAGTCCCGGTACTTAGGATTTGTGGTGTTTCATTTGAAAGGCATAGAAATAGATATACTACTTTAAAGTATATGAAGAGAGTTTTTTAGGTTGCCATCCTCCTTATTCTCTTAAAAGGAAGCGAAAACATGTCTTTTTTTTGAAAATAATTGTCTCTCGAAGAGAGTAACTTCCTTTGAGGTGTCGCAAGTTGGGGGGGTGCATGGGCACCGAGTGTTGGTAAAGTGGCAATGTTGGGGCCATGATATTGTGGATCAAAAGGTGGTAGAGCAATGGGATGGTAACTGATGGTTAATGGTGTAAAAAAGATGATATATCGGCCAAAAGAGGATGACATTCAAAACCTAGTTGAAGAAGGATGAGAATGCTCCAAAGAAGGTAGCACGTGGCAATCATTTGCATTGGCGATGGCGTGTGACAATCACAAATATGGACCATATGGTGAAGTTTGAAGTTAGAAACACGGGGGGGGGTGGGGGGGGGGTTCGGTGAAAGCGGTTCGGTGAAAGCAAAGAAAATGATAGAGAAAGATTAGGTCAAACAAAGAACAGCGGGTAGGGGAGAGGGAGAAGCTACGTTGGATCAAGGTTCCCTCAAGTTCTTATCTAAACTTGAAAGTCTCAAGTGAGAGAGATATAAACATATAAACTGGGGCCGAACAATACTTATTGCTCATTTAATATTGTCCAAGGTATTTATACAGCCAAGATTAATTGTTGTATGGTCTAATTTATATTTTTACCTCTATCTCATTTATGACTCTCAAATTCAAATAAGAATTTAAGAGGATATTTTTCAACCACCTATGGCTAAATTAGAAATGAAGGAGCTTTGAAAGAAAAACATCCTTTCAAAAGGTAGAGAAAGTTTTTCTATCAAAAGGGAGAGAGGGAGACGGGGGGAGAGAGAGATTTTAATGCAATCGCATATTAGAACTAATAATTGGATAACTACATACTAGCATTTAGGAAACTCATTTAAGAAGAATGTAGTGATAGAATCGGATCTTCAAATAAACTTTGTTTGAATTTTAGATCTAAATCTCGAGAATAAAAACATAATCTAGACTTCAAATCTAAATTATCCATTGAGCATTTAGTGTTGTTTGGGAGCTCCGCATAAACAACAATAAATTTCATATAGTTTACACTCGATGTTTATATATCTATGAGATCTAGACCCTAGAATTCAAATATAAATTCTAAAAAATATCAATCTATTGCAACAGTATTGGAAGTACTATTAAAGTCAACCAAGTTTGCAAAGTCCAATTCATTTCTCTTTGAGAACTATTTCGAAATGAGTATTTATACTCTCTACACCTCAAACATGACAGAATATGACTTGCAAAAGATTTTGGATTTTTAAACTTATCTTGGAAATTATGTTTTACCATACCAGTGAGGCGCATAGCATGTTCTCTACACCAACTTACAAGTAGAATTTTTCTTTCAGAATCTCTTTGAGGACAACTCTTGTTATTGAGAGAATTAGGAAAAAATAAAAAAATAAAACGGGATGTTTGAGGAATGAAATGAGATGAGAAATTTGTTAATAATAGTGAAATGATTTGTAAATAGTACTGAAATGGTTTGAGTTAAGATGCTTTATTGAGTTTTGAGAAAGGAGAGAGAAAAAATTTGAATAAAAATATTCTAAATTTAAAATATTGTTAGAATATAATTTTTTAATATAATTTTTGTTTTAAAATTTGAAAAATCTGTATTATTTTTTGTTTCTTGTCTAAAAGTTCGAAAAATTTGTAATTATTAGATGAAAAAAATTGAATATTTGAAATTGAAAAGTGTTTTTGTTTGAGTGATGTTTGGAAATGAAAATTTGAAAAATCTTGAGATGAGATGAGATGAGATGACATAGTTTGTGTTTCCAGCCCTTAGTTACATCCTGGATAAAAAATAAATGTTGTAAGATTTATTTCATGAGTATCTCTCTTCTACTTGAGACCCTAAGTTATAGTGGAGGTGTGTGATTCATATTAGGTTTTGTGTTTGTATTTACGATAAAAGAGTGAGTTTTGCATTGACTCTTGCTTTTTCTTGTTGTTGTGCTGACGAAATTGGCCCTCTTTCTAGATATTTATAGAGTTATTTGATCATGTACAAAAATTTATTCATTGTACATTATGGTCGATTTATATATCTGATGTGACGCTCGCTAACCTTGAACCTCAAAATTTGTTCAAACATCTAACCAGACATGAAAAATAGCACTTGTTACTAACACTAGTCCTGTAAAATTGACAGGCATAATCAGATGCTAGTCCATTTTTAGTGCCTATTTTACAAAATTGATGTTATAATTACCTTGTGACTTTGCTTTCGGTATTGCTCGCTTAGTGGCGAGCACTTCGTCCCCGTGGTACTTGACTAGGGAGTGTGCCTTGTGCCTCTCGCAGTGCTCGATCAGGGTACAAGCAATTTGCCCTATGGTGCTCGTCTCGATGCAAACACTTTGTCTCCCTTGGTGCTCGCCTACGGTATAAGCACTCTACATTTGGTATTTCTCTCTTGGGGGCTCTCGTGGTTCTTGTCTCAAGGTGAGCACTCTACTTCCAGTATTGCTCACCTGGTGACGAGCACTTTGTTCTCTATGGTGCTCTCCTACAATACGAGCACTTTGCTTTCGGAATTGCTCGCCTTGTGGCAAACGCTTTGTCTACCGTGGTGCTCGCCTTGGGATGAGCACTCTATTTCTCATATTGCTTGCATAAGGGAGAGCACTTTAATTCCTATATTATTGGGTTACTAGGGTACAAGCAAGTTACCCCCCATGGTGCTCGCCACCAGGTGAGCACTCTACTTTACTAGGGTGTTCACTTGGTTACTGGGGTGCTCACTTGGGGGTGAACACTTTGGCTCACATGGTGTATAAACACTTTTCATTTTTTCTGTTTCTCATAGAGATGCTCGCTTGGGGGCAAACACCGTGGTGCTCGCTTGGTGGCAAGCACTTTGCTTCTAGTATAACTTGCCTGGGGGCAATCATAATGTCTCCCATGGTGCTCGCCTTGGGAGCAAGCCCTTTACTTCTCGTCGTGCTTGCCCGAGGCATGAGCACTTTTCCCCCATGGTATTCACCTCGGGGTGAGCATTTTACATCCTGTTGTGCTTGCTTGGTTACATTGGCGATCAATTTGGCTACCTTCATGCTCTACGTGTTACTCGCCTTGGGATATGAGCACTTTACTTCTCTTTGTACTCGTCTAAGGGGCGAGCTTTGTCTCTTTCCACATTCCTCCCCAACATGCTAGCCCAGGCGATCACTTTCTTATTGTAGTTTGCTCATTGAGATGGCGAGCCTTTGGCACCCTTGATGCTCTCCATGTTGCTTGCTCGGGGCGATTACCCCTCCCCAAGCTGCACGCCGAGGTGGCAAGCTCTTTGGTGCACTTGATCCATGCCGAGGTAATGGGCAATGTTGTTATATTATGCTTGCTCGGGTAAGAGCTCTTTCCCTCTTCATGATACATGCTTCCGTGGTACTCGCCTTGGTAGCGAGCACTTTGCATCCCGTGGGGAATCAAGCACGTGTAATGCACAAGCGATTCTCAGCTAGAATTTAAGATAAGAAGTATTCAAATTTATTCAAATTTTTATTTAGTTAAATATCTCAATTTCCATGAAAAATAATATTTCTAACATCGCTAACATGAGATTTTGATTCATCTTTTTACCTATAAAGTAAGCACATAGAGTTAGTTTGAGAACATAATATCTGCATTTTACCTAAATCAAGTAATTATCCAATGTATTTTTGTAAACTCTAAAAAATTCTAATTCTTACGAGTTTAAACACTTTTGAGATTTTAAATTCCCAACTAGGTAACGGATCCTTAGTGAGTCTCTCTTACAATCTTTTGTATTATGTAGTGAACCTATGGAATCATAAACTAATATTTATGCAAGATTTAGGTGATTGGGATAGTGTTTGAACAATTATGTGATGATTTGATTGTTTATCTAATGACATCATCCAGAGATGATTGAAACCCTATCCTTATAAATTGGTCACGAGGAAAATCTTTTCATTTTTGCCTTAAAATATCATGGCTGAATCAGTCTAATTTGAAGTCATGCACCAACCTTTAATTTAGGTGCGTGTACTTGTAGACACACATGTATATATGTGTGTGTGTGTATATATATATATATATATATATATATATGCTAATGTTACATATTTTAAATAATTTTATATGCTTACTTATTAAATGTATAATCATTAAAATATATCACATCAATAATTATGATTATTGTTACGAAAACATTTTATCAAGTGATATGCTTTTTTGTTAATATAGCATTTATATATATATATATATATATATATATATATATATATATTCCATTAACTCTATTATCTTCTTGTTTATTTATTTGTTATGTTGGAACTTAGTTCAAAACAAATCAATTAACTACCATCTTTACATAAAATGTGTTTTTATCATTTTTAGTGAATAAGTATAAATGCAAATATATACAAAATTACTTTTTTACATATTTCTTAGAGCCAATGCAACAGTAAATCCATTGCAAAGGTAAATATGTATCATACAATAGTTTTGCTTTGGAGTGGACGTGGTGTGAAAAGGGAGTTGCCACCCTCCAACAACAAATCGCCAGCACATCAGCATTCCACAAGCTAAGTAATTTATAAGCCTTATCACAAGTGATATTGTAACGCCTGTTTTTGTGGTGAGACTTTTTATAAAATGTTTTAGAAAGGACGACGAGAATTACCGTTCGATTTAAAACTTTTTACTTCCATACCCAGAGTGCAAGACTCTACGTTTATAGAATAAAAAGTACTTTGACAATAAAATAGGTTTTCAGCAGAAAACATCAATTTTAAAAATAAAAGGCCTCTCATACAATTAAACTCTCATGCCTAGACTTCCGTGCTCTTCTCCTTGGGCTGTGTCCGTCCTGATGCGTACTTCATTCAGTTCCTGTGGGGGGAGGAGCATGCATAAAAACTAAAATGAGTCGATGACTCGTAAGCATTACTTCATACAATTAAAATATAATAACATAGGTTTTCATTCATGCATTCATCATTCTATACATACCATACGTACATGCATACATGCATTATTTGAAAACATCAATGGACGAGGTTTTCTTTAAAAATGGTTTTCTCTTCGTAAACGTATCTCCCGTCAGTGCCTTCATTTCTTAAAGAGTTCATGCATTCAGGCATTCATATATTCTTTCTTATCACTTTCATTGGCTGGTACACACTGTTACGCTCCGTGTGTTGGGGTTAGCGGTCTTCCTTTGGACCCAGACTCCGCCCGTGGCCACGGGTTGGGAATCCCTTTCATGGGGAGTAGCACTAGGTGCACTACCAGTACTACTTACCCGGCATTACAATCTGCCCATTCATTGGTACCCTTTCCATTCATTCATATGGCCGTTATGTATCTTCATATAGTAAACGTTCATTTCATTTCAATCCTTTCTTTCAATTCAGTCTTTTTAGTTCAGTCCTTTTCATTTAATCAGTTCGTTCATGGAAAAACGTCATTTAAAAGCATGGGCTTAAATGTTATCTTTCATGGCATCCATAAGCATCAGTTCATGGCATCCATAAAAGCATCAATTCATAGGGGCATTTTAACTTCAGCTCATAGGGACCATTTTAAAATACTTTCTTCGCGTCCTTTAAAGCATCAGTTTAAAGCTCGAGGCATAAGCCTCTACATTTCTTTTCTTTTCTTAGAAAATACATACAATAGATATACCGTATAGTCATCCATTCACATGCATACAACTAATACTTTTGTTGAGGGTCGTACATACGTATACATTTGAACACCTAACATGCTTTCATAAAACATCTTTCGTGTCGTATCGTAAAGCATCGTAAAAGAAAAGCGTTTCGTTTTCATTTCTTATATTTTAGAAAACTCTAGAAGAGTATGAATGTAATACTTACCTAGACTCCATGCTACTTTCATATCATGCAGTCAATTCATGCGCGTGTCAGATGACAACCTACATGCATACACATAACCTTAGCGTCATTCTCTATCTAGTACATAAGCAACTTAAACTAGAAGTAGAACTATACTTCACTTGAAAACACTCTCCTTCTATCCAGTGCTCTTAAGTGCCCTTTACTATGCTAAAATCTTCGGGGTCTACTTACAGTCACTACCTCTTCCAAACTCAACGTTCTACTTCGAGTGCTCATCCACTAAAGTGAACCCATGACTCACCTTAAGATTAAGACACTAGGACCTTCGTCTTACTCTTCTTACTAACCACATTCCGACGCATGATTCCGACCGATGAAGTTATGCATCTCAATCCTAAACAATACACCCGTCACTATTTTCATTCACCTTAGCTTACACTAAATCCTCATTCTCATCCATACAAGCCACACGGCTCTAAGCCAACTCTGAGACTTAAGCACCATGCAACTATGCTTAGGACAGATTACTCATTACATATGGTGAATCCGTCTAGCACATGTGTCTCACCAGATTACACATGTACCTTATCCCTTATCACCTAAGATCAACATATAACACGTTGATTACCTACTCGTAGGGACAAACGCCATACTCCGATACCAACATTCTCTTAACCCGGCTAGTATGACTTTTCACGCTACCTGTCTCTTTTGATAGTTCATCCCAATACTTAACACGACAAGACTACATTCACAACTACGCCTTACGTCACGTTATATAGCTCAAGACTATTCCCAAGCTACACTGTGACAGTGTCACGTCATCTGACATCATGCTACGTCATTTCTATGCCAACTCCTAACTCATCACGAGTACGGTCCCTCATGTACTCCTGTCACATTGTGACATCTCGTCACGTTCCTACTACGCCATTTCTACACTAAGTTCTCACCCATCACAAGCACGACTGTCAGTAACCGTTGCCCAATCATGCTTTCGCTGCACTACTCTGATACTTGTTCTGCTACTACACCCATACTCCCAGCCATGAGTCAACTTTACGGTGACATCCATCACTTCAGACTACAGGCCACGTCTTAATTGCCTCGGGACACTGTTCCACAGTTCCTTACACTACTCACCACGCTTTACGCCCATCAATCACACAACCATCCTTATCTCTGCGACACGCCACAAGGTGTATCGCTGCATCTCATGGAGTACACTCCACGTATACTCCCTTCACACATGCTACGCCACATCACCACTACGACATACCCGCCATACGGTGCATCACTTCACCACATGAAGTACACTCAACGTGTACTCCCTTCACACATGCTACACCACATCACCACTATGGCGTATACGCCATATGGTGCATCACTCCCTCACATGGAGTACACTCCGCGCGTACTCCCTTCATACACACTACGCCACACAGAGTACATTCAGCGTGTACTCTTCCCATTCTACATTACGCCAGGAGGGTATATTTTATATATACTCTCCTTATCCCACACTACGCCATGAGAGTAAACACTCTCTTCCCAATTCACACGATGCCATGCCACTATTACTGCACAGTCCACAACACTTCACAACACACTTCCCAACTACGCCCAACAATTCACAGCGCACTACACATATATGCCCAACGCTTCACATACATAACACATCACATCTCCATACTACACAGCGAACTCCACAAATACTAACAGCATAGCCACAACCTAATCAACTAATAACATAAATAACGAGGGATTAAGTATTATACCATCGACGGGATAACCCATACGTTGCTCGCTGACCGTCACGGTTGATGATGCCGGAAGGATTGTACGTGGCAACTAACCCACGTACAATGGCTATTTGGGCGTTTGGATAACTAAGTGTGGTCTTGGAAGGGCTCGTGGTGGCCTCATGGTGGCAGTGAGGGGCGGTACACAGTGTATCTAGCCGTGTACAGTGGCTGCCTTGGCCGTTGGAGGTGGCTAAAGGTGCGGGCCTAGGCATAGGAGGGTCGGGTCGTGGTCTTGGAGCGGTGGTCTCGTGGTGATGCCGAGGTGGCACACGTCTGAGACACGGCAACTCGTGGAGGAGCTAAGGCCGTGGGTCTCAACATGAGGAAAACAGAGGGAAAGCTTGGCTGGCTTGGAGGAGCTCGAGGAGGAGCCATGGTGGCCAGGGAAGGTGCTTGGTGGAGCTAGAACCTGCACACAGCGGCGCTAGGGCCGTTGGTGGCCTTGAAGCCGTGTGAAACCCATTTATGGGTTTCGTGCGTGCGTGCGACGAAGGGGGAGAGGGGGGTTACCGTGGCTTGTGTTCTTGCGAGGCGGTCACCGGTGTGAGGTGGTGGAGGTGCGGTGGCCTAGGTAATTGCACACAACGGCGCACGGTGGGGAAATGGGTAAGGAACCCTTGCATGTGAGGGAGAGAGCCCGTGCGGTGGAAGGAGACTATGGGCCTCGGGTCAGGTGGAGGAGGAAGGGGGAGGGAAGGAGAAGCAAATGGAAGCGCTTGGTGGCCGCGTACGGCGGCGCAAGGAGGAGAGAGAAAGGGCTGCGCGTGGGGGCTTGGCTCCGACGGTGGGAGGTTGCCAGCGTGAGGAGGCTAGTGGCGACAGCGGTGAGGCCAGGCGGCGCACGGCGGCGCCGGGCTCAGCAATGGAAGGAACGGCTTGGAGAGGGGCAGCGTACCGCGTACGCGTGAGCTGAGGGAGGAGAGAGAGAGGGGAGGGAAAAGTGAGGGAGAAGGAAGAGGGGTCTGGGTATTTTACCCAGTCCCTTCGTCTTGGGGTCTACAAAACGATCTAACGATGGGGAATTAAAATACTGATTTGAATTTTTTTTTATTTTTTATTTTTATAGAAGAGTTAGGGTAACCTGTCCAACAGTGACCCCTCCCCAATTTTATTAATAACCCTCACTTGTGGCGGAGGAAAACCGTGGTTACAAAAACAAGCATCTGGGGTACAAACTAAACCCAACATGCCAAAAGAAAACAAAACGGAGAAAATGAAAACAAGAAAAACGACAAAACCACAAGCATAAGACAAAATGAGACTAAATAATATGAATCGAAGGCATCTCGGAGTAGTCCATGCGAATAAGGCCACGCAAGACTCGGGGAGTCTCCATCAAGTGGGAAAAAACTGAATCGCTACCAGAAGCCCCATGCTTGGCTAACCAATCTGCAACTTTATTCCCCTCTCGAAAAAACTTATATCCCTCTCGAAAATACTGATTTGAAAATGCGTAAACATTAACTTAATTAAAAGTATTGAAATAAATAAAGGTAGAATATTATTTAAACTAACTATAGTTTATAAAATAGTATTTCTTCATCATTCATAAAATGATAAAGTCTTATTTAATATATTTAAGAGAATAAAATCATTTAATTAATTAGAGTTTTCAACATAATTTAAATCACATAATATTTTAAATAACTGAAATCATTTTAATAAATGATATAAAAATGATTTTCTACAATTATAATATTTTTGGAGCTCTTCAAGAATATTATAATTATCTTATTCAAAATCAAATTTAGTTCAATAATACTGTAAATACCCCATATAAATATTTTCAGTACATTTAAAACATTGGGCATACTTTAGAAGTCACATAATATCTTGAGAGACATGCCATCGTGGTTCGACACGCATAACGAGACTCGCAGTCACTAGAGAGAAGGGCAGACTGTTGCATAATTTCCACCTTTGGAATTTGCTTATGTCAAAAAGAAGAAATGTACGTAAGAAGGAAGGAGCGGGATGTTACAGATATTCCACTGTAAAAGTTGGGGAGTAAAAAGTAAACATAAAAAAGCTACATGAAGAAAGACAAAAAATTAGGCGGTGACTTTAACGTTAGTTGTATTGGCAAGGATATGGAAAATTACTTGGGAAACAAAAAAAGAAAATTGTTTGAAGAGGCTGATGCACAAAGGATGTATGCCTACTTTCTTGATCAACAATGTAAAGAACTTGGTTTTGTGCTTCCATCCAAGTTTATGAAAATGAATATATGGGAAGTTATTTTTGGACAGATGCAAGACTAAAGGCTGCATACCAATACTTGGGGATGTTGTCACCTTTCATGTCACATACTTGACAAATATTTATATGATGCCTTTTGATGTCACGTACTTGACAAATATTTCTATGATGCCTTTTGATGTCACATACTTGACAAATATTTATAAGATGCCTTAGGGAAGTTGTTTGGTTTTGCTTTGTTAGTTAATTAAATAGTTGAATCATATACATAGTTATTAAAAGCATGGCAAGAGACAATACTTGGGCATGCTTCCTCAACTATAATCACCAATGACGACGAGACGATGGCTAATACAAACTCCCAAATACAACTCATAGGTTGTGCTTGGGGGCCATTTTGCAAAAATCTCCAGAACATTTGATTTATATATATAACAAATTTCTGGAATTTCAAAAAACTTTTCGTCATTGTATTCACGAGACATAACGATTGATGAGTTCGAGCAAGAATAGAGTTCACTATTGAAGTATGAGCAACTAGATAATACTTGACTGCAAAATCTTTATATCCGACGGGAGAAGTGGGTTCTAACTTACTTGAAAACTACATTTTGTGCCGATATGTCAATAACTCAAAAGGGTGAAAGTATGAACAATTTTTTTAAGGATTATGTTTGTTCAAGTACAAGGATCAGTGAATTTTTGTGCATCAATATGAGAAAGCCTTATATGCTCTTTATTTTAAAGAGAAATAAAAGTATGTGGAAACAAAATCTACACAGGAAATTTTGAAAACATATCACAAAATTGAAGAAGAGACAGCCTTCGTCTATACAAGAAAGTCTTTTATAATTTTTAAGATGAGTTTTTCAATAGCCAATGATACAAGTGAACCAAAGATCACAAAGAGGATGAAAGCAAGATATATAGAGTGGCACCTCATGGCCAATAGATCTCTATTTATTATGTGATATTGGAGAGTGGAGAAGTAAATGCAACATGTACATGTCATATGTTTGAGTTCATGGGAATTCTATGTAGGCATATTATGTGTTTTGGACAAGAAATCTCAATTAGATATTTTGCTACATCATTATATAATAGAGAGATGGATAATCAATGCTAAGAGTCAAGCTATTCTCGACATACCTAATTATGAATGCCATGTAATGACACAAAATGATCAAGAAAACCAAGTTGATGATGTAATTTTATGATATTTCAGAAGTTTGGTCACAATTAATAAAAAAACTCAACCACCTCTATCTTGCCTTGCATAAGGTCCATCAAGAGTTGCTTTCAATGGAAGATAGTCTTGAAAAAAATTTAGAAGGTGGAGATGTGCCAAAAATTAACTTATCATATATTAAGAAGTCAAATTGTATCAAAGTTTTCACTAATGCTACAAGATCCTTCACGAGTGCCAACAATAGGATGACCAAGAATTTTGAGATTAAATAACCCAAAAGAGACTCAAGCAGCAATGAATAGGGCGGTGTAGCATTTGCAAGAATGAGGTAATGCTAAGAATAATGTCCTTCATTGAGGTATAGTAAGTTATAAAATTATTATGTTTTATTAATTTTAATCTAGCATACTAATTCTGATTTTTTTAGTTTTTTAGGGATCTTGAAAATACAACAATCTCTATATCTGAAAGAGAAAGATTGGATCCTTAGTGCAAAATGTCTATAGGTTTTAAACTATTTTAACATTTTTAGTGATACTTTTTAAAATATTTATTTAATTTATCCATTCTTCATGAATTTAATTGATTTTATTGTTATGTTACAATGAATTTCTTCATAAATGGTCTTGGTTGACAGCTGACAAAATCTGATGAAGTTTTTTGAAGTCTAAATATGATATATATGAAAGGTCACATTCGAGTGTTGGAGTTTTTGTAGCTACTTGTGCCCATTTAATTAGTATATCTTGTAACTATATTTTTTGGTGACTTTTAAAATAGTAAATTTTTTTTTTAGAAGCTGTGAAGGCCTACTGTTATAATTCTTTTGCTGTAATTATAATAGATTGTGTAATTAAACTAATTTGATGAACTTGGATGCCCAAATTTTACCAAGATCTTGACTTGTACGTGCTTTGTGTAGTTTTTCAAATAGATGTTGTCTGAGCTGTTGTAATTTTGCTAAAGTTAAATGGATGTATAATTATGCATGATAGTGATAATAAAACACAATGTAAGCAAATATGTTCATTATATTAATCACATTTCAACATAAACATGCCTTAATAGGCAGTTGTACACAATGTCTATTAAACATTACAACATCTTGGCTTGATACACAAAAGATAATTACAAATCACCTAATAACCATATCTTAGCACTGGCCGACATACATTATTGTATTTCAGATAAATAATAATTCCAGCACAAATTACAATGAAACAAAACCTTGACAATATTAAAACTTTCAAGGTTCCCTTATACTTCTTCTCCATGACTTTAAATTTGATTTGTTCAGTCATTACATGTTCAACATTTATCTTGTCATTCCTTTGTTGAGCTAATTGCAATGTAATCTTGCATCAAGTTTTTTGTTCCATTTTAAGATCAATCCATTCAAAAAATTCACATTGTTTGTTGATTTGATTGTTTGGACAATTATAAAATCGTCTGCCAAAACTACCAGTTTTGCCAGAAATCCTTAGCTTGGATGGAATCTCACAGTAGCAAAATTGTCTCTTAAAACTAGTTTTGTCTTTTGCTTTTGTAGTCCAAGAACTTGGATTGGAATGAGAACCTGAACTTACCATATTACTTCAAAGTAGATACACAAGACAATCAATTCACTCGAAGCCAAAGAAAGGGCAATGCATTTTTAAAAAGATTAGAGCCACAATAATGAATAAATTTAGAGTGACCAATGGAAGAAGACTATTCATCACCAATACCATATTTGTCCCCAAAAATTATGTACAAAATGAAAATCAAGTCAAAGAAGCAACAAAACATCTTAAGGGTCCAATTTATATTAGATGTGTTCTTGGAGTAAGCTTTTGAAGATCCAAAACATAATCTCAATCATGTTATGGTGTTACCTAGTAATTGCCCTATTAACGTGAGAATATGCCAACTATACTGGACTAAAGCATCACCAGAACCTGTCTCTGACCATTCTAAAGAATAAATCAATGGAGTCAAATGTTCAATTCTTAAAAACTTAGAATTCAATTGAATAAAGAGTAATTCTACATACAACCGTGAAGTGTGCAACCGTCGAGTAATTGCTTTGAAAAAGAGTGGGATCCACTATTAAAAAATTAATTTTTTTCATGTGGGTCTCATGTTTTATTCACTTTTTTCAAAGCGATTACACGGCGGTTGCACAATTCACAGTTGCAAATATCTTTTCTTTTGAATAAATAGGCTATGACACAAGAACGAGTTCAATGGCCATAACTCAATAACCACAAAAACAACCATTGATCATCACATTAATAAATTGACTAAAAGAAACTTACATAAACCTTTTCAATTTGTCAGCTCTCACTTTCCAACAATCACTTTCTAGACTGGATATTGTCCAAACTTAATAGGAATTAGCTTCTTTCCATAAAATCCATAGGAAGAATGATAAAAATGCATATGTACACAAAAAACACTTTCAGGATTCCTAAGCCTTAACCATAGTAAATTCTAACTATGTGGTACATCAACAAATTCCAGCATAACCATCTTTTTTTGAGCTTGAAAGAGATAACACGCCCATCTACATTATTGGTACTTCATCTATTTTTGGCTTGAAAGAAATAATGAGCAATACTAGAACCCATTTTAAGTTTTTAACTACATCAGGCCGCTTATGAGGCCTTAGCCAGGCCCAGACTTCTTCCTGGATTTCTGGTGGTAACTCATCAACCACGGAGGGGTCAATCTCATCAACTTTGTAACCCCATGCTTCCATTTCTTGTTCAATATGAGCCAAACTAGACATACTAGTGTAATTCCCAGCCTTTTCAAGAAGTCTTAGCGTGAAGTATTCCTCAAATATGAGAGAGAGAGAGAGAGAGAGAGAGAGAGAGAGAGAGAGAGAGAGAGAGAGAGAGAGAGAGAGAGAGAGAGAGTGTGCGCATGTGTGTGCATGTGTGTGTGCATGTGTGGAAAGGAATGCAGAATGGAACATAAAGAAATACTTGTAAATGTAAAATCTAAATGATTGAGCAACATCCACAGCAAATATTGTCAAAGGAAAAATATTTGCTGCAGCCTACATCCTCAACACACCAGTGTTGAGTTGAAGAAAAAAAAAATTTCTGAAGAGTGTGTTGCGGATGTAGGCTGCTGCCCAGCATTAAATATGACAAATAGCATAAGCCCGAAGACACGGTATAAATATGTGAAGATAGAATTACCAAGTTAGCTCACAGAGCACTCTCAGCTTCACGACGATCTTGGGTTGGATTCATCACACTTAGACCTCTTGGCGAGGTCTATGGCGAGTGTTGATGGCTATGACTGGGCAACTAGTTAGCTTTCAGAGAAATGGGTTCAGAGCCTTGGTCGATGATAATGGGTCATGGCAATGGGCAATGGCGATCTTGTCAATCATCAAGTGTCACGACAATTGTGGATTCCATGGTCATGACAGTGGGTCTAGGGGGGTCTAGGGCGGGGTTCCCTTTTGTAGTCTTACTCATGGAAAAATGGTATTCCAGATCATTTGACCCTTACCACCACGACATGTATCAGATATTAAACTTATTCTTTAATTCTTTAATTCTATTATTCATTTTATTCATCTTTGTATCACATGTTAGTCACATGTTTTTTATTTCCTCATGTATTACTATAGATATTGCTACTGTACACGGATGTAAATACACTTTTATAATAATATATTTTATTCACTTCTTCTGAAAGATTCGCCCTCTCTCTCTCCCTTTGGTCTGCTAGGGTTTCATCCTTCTCGTGCTCTACTAGGGTTTACATTTTATATGCTATCATATGTTCTTTTTCATCGCTTCTATGGCGCCGTCTCACAAATCCATTTTGGAGGATGCCAATTCTCCTTATTTTCTTCATCCTAGTGACAGTCCAGTGTTCTCTTGGTTACGCAACCTCTTATCGGTGAGAACTACCATGCCTGGTCTCATTCGATGTCTATACATGCCTAAAGATTTACTCATCATACAATATTATTCTCCCATAGTTACATGAGAGTAAGATATTCATACCTCAATCAAATATACTAATGATCTCTACTTAATACAATCTTATTGTTATAGAACTTTTTAGGGTTAGTTACATGATTTCTCGTCTTGCAAACTACTGTCTTATCATCACTTACTTCCTTAAACTTTAATTGAGTATGATTCACATCTTAATTGAAAGTTTTGAATCTTTCAATATGTTAGCTAACCCTATTAATGATACCTTAGCTTTTATCTACATTATTCAAAAAACAGTGTACTAAAAATGCAAACAGAATATAGACGAAAGAATGCATTGGATAAAAGTTTAATTTTTTAGAGAAAATGACGGTACCTTTTTTTTTTTTTTTTTTTTTTTACAGTAAAAACACATCCACTTTCATTACTGAATAACCAAATCAGACAATATAATCCCACTAATACAATTAGGTAAAAATCCCATATCTACACACTTAGAACTACATAATAAAGCATGTTTTGCAAGAACATGTACAACTTGATTAGAAGTCCTCTTAACATAGCAGATCTGCCAAGCATCCAAACCATTTAAAACTTACTTAATTTCCTCCGCAATATGCCCATACCGTACGAAATCTGTGGCTTATTTACTGCATCAACTACAATCTAATAGAATTGAAAACTCAACACAAGAAATGATTTTGATCTATTTTCTTTTCTTGGGGTTATATTTGGCTCGTTTGAATTCATAGAGTGTTTCATCTCATCTCATCATTACAACTTTTCAAAATTTCTACACAAAATATAAGAAACAATTCAACTTTTTCAAATCCCAATTAAACTTTTTCAAATCTAAAAAAAAATAATAATATTAAAAAATAATATTCTAATAATATTTTATTTAACTTTCAACTTTTATCTAAAACCATCTCATCTCACTATCCAAACCAGGCCTAGAGACTACAAGAAGTTGGGGTTTATTAAGCGGAAAGAGCACAAAAACCAACTTAATTGTGGTCCATAATCGATATTTATATTGGTCCACCCAAATTCCTTCCCAACAGCCCTCCAGTTGCTTCTTTTTTCATTTTTGTTTTTATTTTTATTTTTATTTTTTTGTTATGGTCCGCTCCACATAAACAGTGCCACCTTGTCCTAAGACTGATATCCACATGGTGCGGGGTGGGGTGGACAGGGGCGGGGTAACAGGGTACGGGACCCCTCTACCCACACCTACGGCTTGTCTTGTCTAATCACAAATCATTATTCATTTTTTCAAAATAAAAAAATATCATGATCCATGTATGTATATTAGATGCCTAATTAGGATCTACAGTTTTTTACACGACGAATTTTATACAAAATTAACTGAATTAGGGTTTAGAACTCCATCTATTTAATTGGATGAGTTAGATTAAAATTAATTCATATACAATCTCAATTTGATTCAATAATGATACAAAAATTTTCAAAACAAATCAACTTTGTCTAAATTTGTGAACGACAGTAATTAGATTATCTCGATTAATTAATAGATACTCTCGGAGTATAGGCACATACTACTCACATCTTATCATAAAATGTTATATTATATAAATTAGTGTTTACATGAATAATTCTTAATTGAGTAATATGCTTTTCTTTAGCCAATAAATTGATATCTCCAGTCATATTTGATTATGTGATATATCATTTAAGTGGTTGATAGAAGAAGTTATTCAAAATGTGTTACATAATTGAGTGTGACTGAATTTGACAAATTTTAAGATGAAGATTAGCATCACCAATTTTAAATTATATATTTACTATTATATGATAAAATAATTTATACAAGCTTATGGGGTAAAAGAATCGTTCAAGTCTTTTGAAAAAAATAGAATTGATCAAAGTTTTCATATAGATTATATATTTTTTTTTTTTTTACCAAAAAGACTTGTAAAAAATATATAATTTATTATTAAAAAATTAAATTTTTTATATCAATCTCATATTTACTGCAATTACGTACTACAGCAAATATCATTTCTTTAATATAAATCCAAGAAGTCATAGACCAACACCTAAACCATATCAAGCTCTCTGCAATTTGCATGCCCTTCCCTTGTCAGTTGTCATCCACTCGTGCGTGTTCACAATCTCTCTCTATCTCTCTCTCTCTCTGCTGCGTCGTGCAGAATCAATAGCCGATCCTCTCCAGAAATGCAGTGAGTCTCTCAAATAGCATCAAAATTCGTTCTTATTTCATACAGATTAATAGTCTATTTCTTTTTGTAATTCTATTGCGGTTCTGTATCAATCTCTGTTTAAACATATACACGCACATGGGTTGCACTGTAAGAGAGAAGCACATCAGAGCGAATCGGAGGCTCCGATCGGTGAAACCTGAATTCGATTCCAATGCTCATTTAGACAGAGCATCAATCTCCAAATCCGTGTTTGATTCTAGTCTCAAATCTTGGAAATACCGTCTGGATCATTTGGGTCTCAAGGACTCGACCCAAAACCCTGATTCTAATGACCCTGATACCGAAGATAACGGGTGGGGCTACTGCACCGAGGAACAAATAGAGGAGTTTCTGTTAAAAAACTTGGAATTCCTCTACAATGAAGCTATTTCTAAGCTTGTTGCATTGGGATATGATGAGGATGTTGCCCTTAAAGCGATTTTGAGAAACGGGCATTGGTATGGTGGTATGGATGTTTTGACAAACATTATGCATAACTCCTTGGCGTATTTGACTAGTAGTGGTATTAGTGATCGAGGTAACGGTGGTGGTGATGGGAATTCGGATGATTCAGAGCCTGTGTTCACGGATTTGAGGCAGTTGGAGGAGTACTCGCTTGCGGGTATGGTGTGTATTTTGCAGCAGGTTAGACCAAATTTGAGTAAGGGTGATGCCATGTGGTGTTTGCTTATGAGTGAACTTCATGTGGGTCGGGCGAGTAGCATTGAAATCCCGGTGCTTCCTTTGAATATGGGAAATAAGGATCTTAGTAGTGGTCCTGCTGTGTCTAATGGTGTTGAGAGTGTGGGTGGTCGTGGTGTTATGGCCCCAGCACTTTGTAGGTTTCATGGTGGGTGGGGTTTTGGGAATGGGGGAGGGTCGGAGTTTCCAGTTAACGAGGTGACTTTGCCGAGAGATATTGAGTGCCCAAAGAGGTTTAATCTTTCTCCTTCGATGAAGTCATTATTAAAAAAGAATGTTGCAAGTTTTGCTGTTGGTTTCCGGGCCAACTCAAAACAGCTGCAGCTACAGTCTCAAGCCTGCCCGAGTGCTTTGTCGCATGGGCATGCCCATGTTGTATTGGGAGCTGAAGTTCCAGCTGAGCAGAATGAAGATTCTTTGGGTCTTAACAACCAAGAGGTTGTAAACTCGGTTTTGAGTAAATTTCGTGATTTGAAGCTTGATGAGAGTTGGGATTCTGTGGCAGAAGATCAGAAGGATGAGATGATTGTAACTTTGCTTCATCAGGTAAAGGATCTCGAGAAACAAGTGAAGGACCGGAAGGAATGGGCACATCAGAAGGCAATGCAAGCTGCGAGAAAGCTTTGCCATGATCTGACTGAGCTTAAGATGTTGAGAATGGAAAGGGAGGAGACTCAAAGGTTGAAGAAAGGGAAACAGACTCTTGATGATACAACCATGAAAAGACTCTCGGAGATGGAGAATGCATTGAGAAAGGCTAGTGGTCAAGTGGACAGGGCAAATGCGGCTGTGAGACGACTTGAGACTGAGAATGCTGAAATCAGAGCAGAGATGGAGGCTTCTAAATTAAGTGCATCAGAGTCAGTCGAGACATGTTTGGAGGTTGCAAAGAGGGAGAAAAAGTGCATGAAGAAGCTTTTGGCATGGGAAAAACAGAAAACAAAGTTGCAGGAGGAGATTGCAGACGAGAAACAGAAGATCATGGAATTGCAACAACAGCTGGTTCTAATCACACTGGCTCAGAAAGAAGCTGAGGTGTGTTAAGAATGTTAATTTATCCATCTTCACACCACATACGCACAAACTTTCATATGTCTATTTGCATGGCTTAGTGTTCATATGAGATGAGAGTAGAATTTGGACATCAACTCAGGAGCATGAATACGTGCACAAAAGCTACAGGATGACGAGTCAAAAAATGATTATATGCAATGTATGGGCTGAGTTTAACAAATGAGGAACCAGCTAAGATTGGGCAGTATATTGAAGCAATATGTTCAATGGAAATATGATAAGTTGGATTTCAAAATTTTAGACCCATCTGTGATATCAGTTTATTATTCTGTAAGTTGTACATTATGGTAATATATTTTATTTTTATAAATGATATATATGAGGATAAAGTAAATGCCTTGAAATGAAATGGGGATTAAGTCATTTGAATCTGATAACTCTGGTAGAGGTTCCAGAATTTCTGATCACCAACCCAATCCCCATTCATCTAATAATCTCAGTGGGTGCTTCAGAACCTTAAACCCAATTTAACACCTTTTCTTTGTGCCAGTTTCATCACTGTTATAATCTTTGCACGTACGACTGTCCCAGTTAGGTGCTTGCTTATTATTCGGTTATGTGGCTTGTATGTTCCCATGATTTCCGTGTATATCTTAGTTAAACTATGTCGGCACTATTCTCATTACAGGAAAAGTGGAGGCAGGAGCTGAAGGCCAAAGAGCTTGCCTTTGCACAAGTGGAGGAGGAACGACGCTCCAAGGAAGCTGCCGAGGCCAGTAACAAAAGAAAGGTCGAGGCTTTGCGTCTAAAGATAGAAATAGACTTCCAGCGGCACAAGGATGATCTTCAGAGACTTGAGCAAGAACTTTCACGTCTAAAAGCTTCTGCTCCATCCCCTGAGTCGCATTATCCATCAAATATGGTCTCCACAGCATCATACGACGAGGAAGCAAAACCAAAAGGAGAAACAATTGCTAAGCTGCTTCATGAATTATATGGTCAGGAAGATTCCTCAGATAAAGAAGCCAATTGTGATAGAGAATGCATGATTTGTTCGAAAGATGAAGTGTCAATCGTTTTCTTGCCGTGTGCCCATCAAGTTCTATGTGCCAACTGCAGTGATAGCTATGGTAAAAGGGGTAAAGCTACTTGTCCGTGTTGCAGGGTCCCAATTGAACAAAGAATCCGTGTTTACGGGGCAAGATAGTTTATTTTAGTTTGGTACGTGAACTGAGGGGACTCATGGGTAATAATTGTAAGAGCATTACAAATTGGAGGGGGGGTCTGTTTTTTTTACTTGTTTGCTCTTTTTTCCTTTTTTTTTTTTTGAGAAATACTTTAGCTACAAAGAGATTACACAAAAGTAAATCCACAAACTGACGTGGCTTGATGCAGTATGTCAGTTTGTGGATTTATTTTTGTATAATCTCTTTCTTTTGTTCCTTCCTCCACCTGTTTTGGGTGGCACCCATGGCTGTCGCAGTGCATGTATCCTTTAACTGGTTGAAAAGGAATTCTCTTTGCCGTTTTGATGTTAGTTGTTGGAGTATAGCATCCAAGATAGAAAATATGGAATTAAAGTCAAAGTATGAAAAGGGCAAATTAGAGAATGAACAATAACAGTTATTTCTGTTATTAGTTCATTGACAGTTATTTCTGTTAATAAGTCTTTTCTGTTATTCACTTCTAATATTAGTATAAATGCATGTAAAGAACTCTGATCAACACTAACTTTCTCTCAATTGATTTAGAAGTTTAATACAATATATTCGATAGTCTTCATTTCCTTTCCTCTGTTTCTTTGTTTCTCTAGCCTTTATCAAGTTCTCAACATGGTATCAGATTAAAACATTCCGCAAATCTTTCTTTTCTGGAACTTGATTTTTCTATTTTCTACACTACAATATTTTCTCAAAATCTTGTAGTGACTCTTGATACGATCTCCAATTTCTCTCAAGATTTGCTTTTCAAGATCTGCAAATCTGTGTATTCTTCATTATTCTTGAAATGGACGATGAAAATCGTGTGATCATTAATCCATCAGATGACTCTTCTAGCCCTTACTATCTTCATCCCAGTGATAATCCAGGTACTCTTCTAGTTTCTGAAATATTCAATGGAGACAATTATGTTCCTTGGAGCAGATCGATTGTTATAGCATTGACAGTCAAGAATAAAATTGCATTTGTTGATGGTTCTATCAACCCACCTTCTACCACACAGATCATTGCACACAAAGCCTGGTTGCGTGCAAACAATTTAGTGCTTTCTTGGTTGATCAATTCTATTTCCAAGGAAATTAGAAACAGTCTGTTATATGTTACTTCAGCCTTGGATCTTTGGAATGAATTAAAGACTCGGTATTTGAGAAGTGATGGACCGAGAGTATTTCATCTTGAAAAGTCTTTAAGTTGCATTAATCAAGGTTCTTCCTCAATCACAGAATATTTTAGTGCTTTCAAAACACTTTGGAATGAGCATGTGAGTTATCGTCCATTTCCTACCTGCACATGTGGAAAAATGTCATCTTGTACATGTGATCTTTTTACTTTCTTGATGCAAAGACAACAATCTGATTATGTTTTGAAGTTTCTTGTTGGCTTGAATGATTCGTATGCTTCTGTCAGAAGTCAATTACTTCTTATTGTTCCCTTACCAACTATGGCCAAAGTGTTTTCTCTATTAATTCAAGAAGAGTCTCAAAGACAACTCAGCAATTCAGTTTCTAGTGAAACTCATGCACTGATGGTAAAACAGTTGAACCCAACAACTTCTTCATATCGATTCTCAAAAGAAAGATCCAAGAAAGCTTCACTTCATTGCACACATTGTGGATACAATGGACATACCATTGAAAAATGCTTTCAGCTTCATGGTTATCCCCCTGGGTGGACTGGACCAAAAGGGAAACGAAATTACTATGCTCATAATGCCATTTCAGCTGAAGTTTGCAATCAAACCAACAATGAGGAACCAAAGTTTTCTTTAACTGCTGAAGAAATTAATAAACTCATAGCTCTTGCCAACAATTCGATGTCTTCTACAACTATTCAGCCTTCAACTTGCAATCTTGTTACATCCTCAAATTTCTCTGGTAATGTCTTTAAATGTCCTACTTCCTTGATTCAAAAATCCAATTACCATTGGATTCTAGACACTGGTGCAACAGATCATATGATCTGTTCACCACTTTTATATTGCTTTCCTCCCAAAGATATCAACACTTCAATAAATCTACCTAATGGCCAAACAGTTCCAGCCACTCATATTGGCACAATTTGCCTTTCCAATCAAATTTTCTTATCAAATGTACTATGTGTACCTTCATTTTCTGTTAATCTCCTATCTGTCTCAAAACTCACTAAATGTTCTAATCTTTGCTTATCTTTTGTTCATTCTCACTGCCTTTTACAGGACCAATCCATGAAGAAGATGATTGGGATTGCATTTGAAAAACAAGGGCTCTACATTTTACAACAAGATGATCTTAAGGCTTCTTCCTGCAACTCTCCTAAGCCTAACTCAGCCCCTTTTGCTTCTGTTGTATCACAAAATCCTCCAGATATCTGGCATTACAGATTAGGTCATGCATCCCACTCTAGATTACTTCTTCTCAAGAAGTTAGATCCTTCAATCTCTATCAACTGTCAAAGTGTTTGTGATGTATGTCCATTAGCAAAACAAAGAAAGCTTCCCTTTGCTGTATCTCATACCAGTTCAAATAAAATTTTCGATTTAATACATTGTGATATATGGGGTCCACTTGCAACAGTTTCTTACTCAGGTTATAAATTCTTTTTAACAATTGTTGATGATTTTACAAGATGTACTTGGGTTTATATGCTTAAAACCAAGTCTGAAGTTTCTTTTACACTCAAGAATTTCTGCAATATGATAAAAACTCAGTTTAACACAACTGTTAAAACAGTAAGGTCTGATAATGGACCAGAATTTTTCATCAATGATTTTTATCATGAAAATGGAATTTTACACCAAAGAAGTTGTGTAGAAACTCCTCAACAAAATGGAGTAGTTGAAAGGAAGCATCAACACTTAATTAGTACAGCTAGAGCTTTAATGTTTCAAGCTAATATTCCCTTATCTTTTTGGACTGATTGTGTGTTAGTTGCTGCCCACATAATAAATAGAATTCCTACCCCACTTCTCAATAATAAAACACCTTATGAAATGTTGTTTAACAAAATACCAAAATTTTCTCATTTAAAGGTTTTTGGCTGCCTTTGTTTTGCATCTACATTGCAACATCACAGACACAAATTCGATCCAAGAGCTACAAAATGTGTCTTCCTTGGATATCCATCTGATATCAAAGGCTACAAAGTCATGGATCTTAATAGCAATAAAATTTTCATTTCAAGGAATGTCATATTCCATGAAAATGTTTTCCCATTCAAAGCAGTCCCCACAAATTCTCATACTCATTCTTTTTTATTTCCTGCCTCAGAGAATTCATATAGTACAAATTCCTCTCCAAAAATTCCAGTTGTCAGTTCTAATCAGAGTGAATTACAAAATCTATCCATGAATGACTCTATGCCAAACCTTGATCCAAATACTTCCATACCTCATGATCAGTCTAATAACAGCCCAAACAGAAGAAAATCCTCTCGAGTTAAACAGAAACCAAGTTTCTTGCAGGATTACTATTGCAGCAATGTTTCTTCAAATGCAATTCCTCTCACTTCTTCTAATGATGGTTCTAAAGGTAATCCATATCCTATCTCATCCTTCTTATCTTCTAGTAGACTATCTAATTCTCATAGAGCTTTCCTTGCTTCTATTTCAAATTGTTCAGAACCTAAATCCTATAAACAAGCTGCACAATTTCCTGAATGGCAAAAAGCTATGAAAAATGAACTTGAGGCTTTGGAATTAAACAAAACTTGGAACCTTGTTACTCTACCTAAAAATAAACAAACTATTGGTTGTAAATGGGTATTTAGAGTCAAATATAAAGCTGATGGAAGCATAGAAAGGCATAAGGCCAGATTAGTGGCAAAGGGCTATAATCAACAAGAAGGTTTGGATTTCTTTGATACATTTTCTCCTGTGGCAAAAGTGACTTCCATTAGACTGTTACTTGCTGTAGCTGCAATTAAAAACTGGCATCTTCATCAATTGGATGTAAACAATGCATTCTTGCATGGTGATTTACAAGAAGAAGTTTACATGGAGCTGCCCCCTGGAATGCCTAATGCAGAAAATAAGGTTTGTAGACTTTTGAAAAGCCTTTATGGTCTCAAGCAGGCATCTCGGAAATGGTTTGAGAAACTGTCCACTGCTCTCATTAGCTATGGTTTTACTCAAGGGAATTCTGATTGTTCTCTTTTTATAAAGAAATCCACAACATCCTTTATGGCATTACTGGTATATGTTGATGATGTGCTGCTGGCCAGTGATAGTCTACAGGAAATTCAATTCTTAAAAGAGTTTCTACATGATCAATTTACTATAAAAGATTTGGGGCCACTAAAATATTTTCTTGGCTTGGAAATAGCAAGATCCAAAGCAGGTATTTTCCTTTGCCAAAGGAAATATACATTGGATATTCTTCAAGACACGGGAACAATTGATGCAAAGCCTACTGCCTTTCCAATGGAAACCAATTTGAAGTTGACAGCCACTGATTCTAATTTATATGAAGATCCATCTGCCTACAGAAGACTTATTGGGAGACTATTATACTTAACACTTACAAGACCAGACCTTGCATATGTAGTTCAAGTCCTAAGTCAATTCCTTGCTAAGCCTGCTGTGAGTCATCATCAAGCAGCAGTTAGAGTATTAAGATACTTGAAAGCCACTCCAGGTCAAGGATTGTTCTTCTCGGCATCCTCAGAATTGCAACTCAAGGCATTCTCAGATAGTGATTGGGCAGGGTGCATTGATACAAGAAGAAGTGTCACAGGGTTTGCAGTATTTTTGGGAAACTCATTGATCTCATGGAAATCCAAAAAGCAAGTAACTATCAGTCGATCTTCTGCTGAAGCAGAATATCGAGCCCTTGCAGCCACAACATGTGAAGTCCAATGGTTAGCTTATGCACTACAGGACTTACAAATTCACCATCCTCAGCCAACATTGATGTATACTGATAGCAAGTCTGCAATGTCCATAGCCTCCAATCCAGTACAGCATGAAAGAACTAAACACATCCAAATTGACTGTCATCTAGTTCGTGAAAAGCTTCAGCAAAACCTCATCAAGCTATTCTACATTCCATCTCGGCTACAGTTGGCAGACATCCTTACAAAACCACTTGGTGCTTTACCTTTTCATCATACTCTCCGCAAGATGAACATCCTCAATATTCATGTTCATCTTGAGGGGGGGTGTTGGAGTATAGCATCCAAGATAGAAAATATGGAATTAAAGTCAAAGTATGAAAAGGGCAAATTAGAGAATGAACAATAACAGTTATTTCTGTTATTAGTTCATTGACAGTTATTTCTGTTAATAAGTCTTTTCTGTTATTCACTTCTAATATTAGTATAAATGCATGTAAAGAACTCTGATCAACACTAACTTTCTCTCAATTGATTTAGAAGTTTAATACAATATATTCGATAGTCTTCATTTCCTTTCCTCTGTTTCTTTGTTTCTCTAGCCTTTATCAAGTTCTCAACATTAGTAGTAAAAAGAAGACAATAAGATGAAAAAGAACATATTAATTAACACATCATCACCATCGGATTAAAACAATCCCTCAATCCAATAGGCAAAGTTTGTACCCTCTAAATCCGATTATGGCAATCCCCTCATATGAGCCTTGAGGCAATGTAATTAGGAGGCTTGTCTTTCACTAAGGTCAGAAATTAATATTCATCTCATATGTTTTAAACACAGTTATGTATCAGCCGTCTGATGACATTTGTCTCAATTTTTCACGATGGATATTGATCAAGAATCGAGTTTTCATACTACCAACCATATTAATAATAATAAAAAAAAAGTTCATCTATTATTATTATTATTATTATTATTATTTACTGAAACAGGAAACTCTTTACTGGTCGGACCTTTTACTACTACAGTCTACAGTCTACGAAATGACAATGTTCAGTTATTTTTTGTTTGTTTGTCTAAAGAATTGCTCTAGTCCAGCAATAATAAAGACAGATTAGGGTTGGAGGGTTGAACTTTTATTGCAAGTTGCAATGGAGGAAGAGTCGTCTTTTTATATTTCTTCTTGTTTTCAATTGAACTGAAGGGTCTCTTTTTATTCTATTTAACATACTTTTTAGTTCTCGTGAAGAAAAAAAGGAAGATTACGCCATTTGGGAACTCAAGAAATGTGCCACATGGAAAGCCTTAGATTCATATAAAGAAGTTGCACGGGTGGGTGTTTTGCTCAATAAAAGTCAGCCACAGCTAGCTCTGATTGAGAACAACATACCACAAGGAAAAAAAAAAAAAAGTTGCTCTCAAATTTCATACTGTTAGGTTAACCATAAGGTTTCCTTCCTCCTCAGGCAAGTTAGAAGCATTAATTGGGACAATTAACTGCATATATATGACCCGTGATTCTGAAATAATGCCTCTAACTTGCAGCACCTTTTAATGCAGCAACAGGTCGTGTAATAACCATATACATATGCCCACTTGAATTGGGTCAACTCCTAACTTAACCATTGATAATGACAGCATCCATTTAGCTAGCCAACTCCGCTGGATATCTCGGTTTTGAGTTCATTTGAAGAGAACAATCTGTGATAATGCAATGGTTAGGCCCAGTTTTAGTAACTTGATTAAATCACTGCACTAATCTATTGGAAACTTTTGGTAGCTTTTCAAACAGATTTCTTAATTTGGCCATCTTCCTCCTGATCATCCTTCCTTTTTTCTGGAGTTAAACTATGCAAATCAATCAAGAAAGGAAGTTTTCTTCCCTTTCACAGAAAATCTCTAATATGTATATTGAGTGCAGATTAAAGAAGAATTACCAGGTACTGGTGCATTGCAAACACCTCTAGTTAATCACCTTCTGAATCATTTCTACCTTGTTTTGACTTTCAGTTCCCTTTAAAGCAACGTCGACCTTCGATAGCTGTCAATGCCAATGGAATACATGTGAATGTAGCAAGAGCATCACCAGTCACCACCCTCTGTCTCTTTCTCTCTCTCTCTCGCCCCAAGATATAAAGTGACACTAGCCTCTTGATGAAAGGTGGGTTTCTCATTATACAACGAAACTCACTAACAAGCATACGAATTAAAGTATCATCTTTTCCCTATTTGCTTAATGTTTCCCATATCATGGTCGCATAGTACTGTTGTTTCTTAAGTCTAGGGAATCATCTAGATCGGAGCTTTTGCATTAGAATCACCATTTTCTGTACAAAATATTACTCCCATTACCATTACTGACCATAGCTTTTCTTGTTTCCAGTCAAGAAATGTTTAACAAAGTTCATGCAGGAATGGAAATGGCTACGGACAGAAATGGGGAATCCACTAAAACTATGGGGGATTGGGGAAAACGTATAGAAATATTTGCCCAGAAAATGAAAAGATTCCCTGGTTTGGTGTGGCCAACGATGTGGAAAGTGGGAAGAGAAGACCCGAGAAGGGTGATCCACTCTTTGAAAGTTGGTCTATCTTTGACGCTGGTTTCCTTATTATATCTCATGGAACCCCTGTTCAAAGGGATAGGGCAGGGTGCCATTTGGGCAGTCATGACTGTGGTTGTTGTGCTAGAGTTTACAGCAGGTTAGTCTATTTGCATAATTAATTGTTTCTGTATGTTAATTTAAGAGTTTGTCACTAAATTTGGTTGAGAGTATTTTTCGATTACAGGGGCAACTTTGTGCAAAGGGCTGAATAGAGGGTTTGGGACGCTATTGGCTGGATCATTGGCTTTCTTCATCGAGTACATTGCAAATGAATCTGGCCGGGTCTTTCGAGCTATTTTCATTGGTGCTGCAGTTTTTCTAATTGGTAATTGAGTTTCACCTTAAAACTAAGCTGTAGCCAATTAATCCCAGGGCCTTTTAATGACATTTGCTATTTCAAAGGAGTGTTTAAGACACAAATATATTCAGTCCATTGTAATTCGCATAAGATATGAAATGAGCCTTGGTTTGCATATCAACTTCATTTCATTTAAACAAACTGAAGTTTAGCAAAATTTTGTTTTGTTCGATACAAAGGGCAGTTTTATGATCCTTAAATTTTGGGTTTCCATAGCTCAAGTTCCATTTTCATGCGACATATGGATTTCAATGAAATTTATAGTGTTATTGTCCAAACTTTTTCGCAATCTATAACAAAAGACTTAATGTCGAAATCCTTACTTTGTTGATTTATGTAGGGTGTAGAGTCATAACCAGAGCCGTTCAAATTTAGTACCAGCTTCAGCTGACTTCAGTTTAGAGTTTTGCTTTGCTGCATCTTTTCTGAGGCTAAATGTTATGTTGCATTACAGAAGAAGCAAGTTAATTAACCTGTTTTTCATTTCCAATTTTTTTCAATTTGCCAGGATCTGCGGCTACATACATGAGGTTCTTTCCCTATATAAAGAGGAACTATGACTATGGAGTTGTGATATTTCTCTTGACTTTTAATCTTATAACTGTATCGAGCTACCGTGTTGAGAATGTCTTGAAGATTGCACATGATCGTTTCTACAGCATTGCCATTGGCTGCGGTGTCTGTCTATTCATGAGTTTGTTGATATTTCCAAATTGGTCAGGGGAAGACCTCCATCATTCCACTGTGTTCAAGCTTGAAGGCCTAGGAAAATCTATTGCAGGTATGCTAATTGCAATGATGGTACTATGGTACCACAATTTTCTATGCATCCAGTCATATATACTAGTAAAATTTGTTTAGATTACAGCAACAATGAAGTTGAATGCATGCAAACTTTAAATTTAGAAAATTAGAACTTTTTTGGCTTATGCAAATAAATACTTTTGAAACTTTAATCACACTTCAATGTTCCTTTGCTCGATGCCAATAAACATAAACTTTGCAGGTTGTGTCAATGAGTACTTTAGTGATAGTAATACAGAAGTAACTGAAATTAAATCTTCAGAGGATCCCATCTACGAAGGTTATAAGGCTGTCTTGGACTCGAAATCCATTGATGAAATGTTGGTAAGCTTTTCAAACTCTCCTGGTTTAGTTTGTTATACTCAAGGATTAATATAGAACATATGCTACCTCCTCAATGTTCTTGGAATGATGTCGAATCGATGATATTGTGAACTAAGCAGGCATTACATGCAAGTTGGGAGCCAAGGCACTCAAGATACTGCCATAGGTTTCCATGGCAGCAGTATGTGAAACTGGGAGCTGTTCTTCGCCATTTTGGCTACACGGTTGTAGCCCTGCATGGATGTTTACAGACAGAAATCCAGGTAAGATCTGATTTTCAAGAAAAGTTTAAAATTAAATTATAAAACAAATCAAATCTTGTCACGTAAATGACATAAAGTATGTGTCCTCATTGGCTTACAAATATATTTTTCTTACTAAAATTATATTATATTTGATGTTCTGTTTCCTTAACCATCTCTTATTTGACATGTTTTCTGGCTAGACCCCACGATCAGTGAGAGCCCTCTTCAAAGATCCTTGCATTCGACTTGCAGGGGAAGTATCAAAAGTACTAATGGAACTTGCAGATAGCATAAGAAAACGATGCCACTGCTCTCCGGAGATACTCTCTGATCATCTCCATGAAGCCTTACAAGACCTTAACACAGCTATAAATTCCCAACCAAGGCTCTTCCTTGGGTCCAACAATAACCAAGCCACCAACATGCTCGCCTTAGCTGCTGCACATGCTAGCCAAAAGCAACAGAGAGGCTCTGGAGTCTCATTATCAAGTGTGAAAACAGACACTTCTGCATTGTCGGAATGGAAAACCAGAAGGGCTGCCGAGCAGTCAAAGGAGGCCGACCGGAAGTTCTTAAGGCCACAGTTGAGTAAGATTGCCATCACTAGCCTTGAGTTCTCGGAGGCACTTCCTTTTGCTGCTTTTGCATCTTTGCTTGTAGAGATGGTGGCAAAACTCGACCAAATTATCGAGGAAGTCGAAGAATTGGGGAGGACAGCATGCTTCAAGGAGTACCAACATAGTGATCAGATTGTTGTGACTTGTGAGACTCCGCATATCAATGTTACTCGGAACAACTTGCCATCCCATGGCCCAGATTAGTAGCATAAAGCTAGCTGTTGCCCAGATTTGTAAGCAAGATATTGATTCAAAATGATTAGAACCAAAAGGGTATTGATTTTTCGGTTCTAGATCACATATTTTTCTATCTTGAATTTGTGTAATACTGTCAAAAAAATAAAATTGTGGCTTTCTAATTATAAGTTTGCAAGTCATTGTTCAACCTTCTCGCTGGCCACAAGGGTTTACACACAAACGTAACGGTTGCCTGAAAGATGTGCAATAAGATAAGCGCTACTTGTTTTGGGAAAATAATAAAAAATAAGAAACAGGGCCCAACCGGGTTCGAACCGGTGACCTCTTGATCTGCAGTCAAATGCTCTACCACTGAGCTATGGACCCACTTGTCTTCCTGTGCACACAGTATTTTATATAACTATACATATAGATCACAATACAAAAAACCAACCCAAGTGTTTTCCTCTTGTAAAACCAGAAAAAATCTATGGAGCAAAAGAGAAGAGATGGAGGGACAAGCCTCTCCGACGAGAAAGGATGAAAAAAGACAACTTGAGATTGTTTTTTGGATAGAGAGAGAGAGAGGCTCTTTCCTCTGATTATTTGTTAGGAAAGATAAGTAGAATTTACTTAATTAATTAATTTGGAGCATGACATTACTAATCTTAATCTCGATAACCGTACGACAAAGTTGACAAAATAATGCTTAGGTCAGCCAGTGTCAATTACAAAAACATATCTTTTTCTTTTTCATTTGTTTTCCTGGGGAGGGGTAGAAAGCAAAATCATATCGAAAAATAATATTTATAATTTTAGGATGCGTAAATCTTACGTATTTCTTTTAGAAAGAAAATAGATAAATAAAAAATTATTTTTAATAAAAAATTTTTCTTTTTTAAAAAGAATGTACAGAACTTATACACCCTATACCTATATCTAAGATTACTGATATTTAAAACAATGGACTGTGGCTTATTAGTCTAATCATAGGTCCCAATTAAGATAAATACTTTCATTTGTGCCAAATCTGGATTAGGATGGACCCCCCCTCCACTCCTCTGGGTTCAGGGAACAGCTCTGATCAATTCCATAGCAAAGTGACATGTGTCATTAAGTGGGAAGAGAAGGTTCAAGGATAAGATATTGTTTTTCCTGACTGTTGTGAGGACGCAGGTGAAATAGAGATAACGCATGGATTATTCATCTGCAGATGGCCTGTTGCATCCCAAACACTGTATCATCTGGCTGGTACAGAAGCCCATATAGCTTATTTGGATGGAACATAGTCAAGAAAAAGTATGATGATGGGCAGCTGACTAAGTACCATGATATTGATCTTCCATTTTCACTTTCCCTGGTTGATAAAACATTCCTGAGGGGTACTCTCTCTCTCTCTCTCTCTCTGAAATGCATATGCACCTCTAACAAAATACAGTATAAGATTCAGTGACTTGTGCATCTTTTTCAGAACAGTAGTGTTCATCTATGTCTTTAACCATATGTATTCAAGTCTTGGCATTATAATGATACGTTAGTTTGAGCTGATGACATAATAACGGCATGGGAAAGTAAAATGATACAATCAATATGGGCTTGGGTTTATGCTTCTTTTCTTTATATATGTCATCATATGAAATGATATTTCCAAGTGTATAAGTTTGCGATCTGTTGATTGTTGCAATGGATGAATGCAGCAGCCATCAATATTCATTGTGCCATTTCTTGTGCTGGGTATAACTGAGAATATTCGAATTCATTAACATATTATAAGGAATTGAATGACCTAAAGTTTAGAGTGATTGTGAGCAGGGAGGGAACTGAAATGCTGCTACAAGGCCACCATTGATGGATTTAGCGCAGCTAACTTCCACAATTGCTGCGACTTCAAGGGGCCATGCGTTATAATAGGCTACACAAAAAAGTCCTTCAAATTTGGTGCATTTAACCCTGAAGGTTACAGAAGCACGGATGATTATTATGATACTTTTGATGCATTCCTATTCTATTGGATGGACAAGGAGAAAATTGACCCCATCGTTCTCCCCAAGATAGGGGGTAGCGGTGCAGCCCTTTTCGATTATGCTCGGGGCGGGCCCCAGTTTGGGGCTGATGGGCTGCTCATCGGGCCTCCTCTAGCGCCGGTTATGGGTGGATTTGCAGGGCCAGACACCAATTCAGGCATTGGAGATCTGAGGCAAGCAAAATCTAGATTAGGATTGTCCTATGCAAAAAGGGAAGATGGGAAGGAGTCTCTGTTTGGAGATGATAATAAGGCTACCCTTGAAGAAGTGCAAGTTTTTTGCAGTCCTCAAATTGCAAGCTTATACTGAAGTGGATAGCAACAAGTCGTAAGTTGTAAGTTGTAACGCAGACTACCTTAATAAAAGCAACAAACTGTTCCTATACTCATGATTGTTGTGTAAATGCTTTCAGCACAGCATACCAACACTACTACTTCCATCAAGATATAAGCAAGCATCAGCCCAGGAAAATAAAGATACAATATGAAGAAATTAACTTCAATGCTGCACTTCTTTTCCTCATCTCACTGTCAAAAATAGAACTAGTGGCATATAAACGATAAAAGGGTTTTCTCTGACTACTAAATTTAGCTGTTTTCATGGTGAGGAAAAGTGACAAAAATGCGCATTCTATACCATATGATCCATGAAGAAGGTGACAAGGGAAAAGTAGTATTAGGGGGCGGGAGAAAAGTATTCTGAAGAATTGCATGAAAAGGATTTGTGGATTGCAGGGCTTTAAGGAAAGCATTCTAAAGTCACACAACTATGGTTTCTTTATCAAGATTCTTGCCGAAGTGAAGATGGCTTCAGGAACAATTTACAAACTTCGGCCAGGAGAAAGATATGTTTTTAAAATGCTAGCTAGCTAGCTAGCTAGCACTTGCCTTCTTTGAGGCGCTGCTGTTTCACATTTGCCGTCTAAATTTGAGTTACTGGTAGCGGGTTGCATGGAAAGATTTTTTTATTTTTTTATTTAATTTTAATGAGTTATATAAAGGGAAAGAAGACGAAAGTGTTGATGACCTTTAAAACCTTGAGTCTTTTCAAATTATTTTAAATTTATGGTCATTTGAAACGTAGAATGAATGACATGACTGCCTGGTTATTCATAAAACTAAGTAGCTACTTGAGTTCAAATGTAGATTTTTTCATACAACGCTTACTACAATGTTACGGAGCTCTTTCTAAATTTCCCTTTGAAATTTAGCAGTGTTCGATGCAAAACTACGTCAAATGTAAAATGGTTTGAGGATTCTGAGTAAATAAAGTGACTTCATTGACAAAATACACATATACACCTACAACTACCGAAAAAATTAATGAGCCTAACTCATCTCATCAAATCGGTTCCATAAAATAGGATTGTTCATTCCTTATAAACATGCCCAAAACCTTGTCAACAGGCAATGTGGGATTATTCCTTAACAACCACCACTAAATAGCAAGTAATAACTCCATCCTTACAAGCAGCAACCTAACAGAACCGAAGCCAAAACATTGAAGATGCTAGACAGCAGGTTTGAAACAGACTTAAGGACCAGTAAGGTTGTGTTTGGAAGATGAACCCAACTCAACTCATCTCAACCAATCAGACTATATCAAACTGCTACATATATGAGTGAAAATAAAGCCACCAATTTTTGTGCAACTTTCTGTGCATTGCAGAGTTTTCAATTTTATTCTAGCTCGCAACGAAAATCTTTACTAGATTTGTTTTGATAATCCTCCTTCGAGTATCTGTACCTTGTAGATAAGAAACCTGTTTTTATATCAAAAGGAACCACCCCCCTACACCTTTCCATGTCACTGAGATGCTAGAAGAAAGGAAAGTTTCCAATGGATGTCTTGTTTGATGAAGCCTAATAAAAGAAAACTAGAAAAAAAATATCGAAATGGATCTATCTTGGAGCAGCTTCCAATCCAGTAGTGGACGTCTTTTAGAATCCACCAATAATTCAATTGCCACCAAAGCAATAAGAAACCAACAAACAGTTTAAAGAATGTGCATAAAAGTGATTTCTAATACAATGGCTTATCAGCATAGATTTTAAAAGTAAACTTTACCTTGGCTTTAGAACTAAAGAGAACATTGTATTTCAAACTATTCAAGCAACTTGACGAGTACAGTCACCAACTAAAGCAACTTTGCCGGTTGAAAGTCCAAACAGAAGTACTCTCTCCAGTTCACATGCCCTACCACCTTTCAACTTGTTTTGTCTTTACCTTGCAGACTAACAAAATTAAGCATCTTTATCAAACAATAATACAAAGTTAAACAGAGCAACCGTTGCAAGCCATTTGATTAGGAAACAGCGCCGCATCACTGTTCGGTATATATTCAGGACCTGTGTAACATTCTCAACAAAATGAACCTGAAGAAATTACAATAGAATGTTCAATTCAATTTGAGTTTCGCGCGCATTTTGCAAAACAAATATACAATGTTTGCATGGCATTGCAACATTAGATGGAACTCATGCACAAATATACTTCCATATGCAGGCAAAGGTGACTGTTGTTCGAACACTTGAAATTTATAAAACCATGTAGACAACTGCCAGCAAACCAAACTCTGATGCAATCGATAATAGTGATTGTCATTGGGGGTTGCTAGGTAACAGCAATAACAAGAAACTGAAGCCAGACTTGGATACCAAACCAGCTGAGATCCAATACAATGGCATGAGAAGTACTTATACAGCAAGCTGTTTTCTGCTTAATAATACATGGAGGGTTATAGTCATTATTTTAAATTCCAAGAATCAACGTTAAAAGGCGTTGTCTCGGAGGCCCCTTCCAGATAACACCAAATACAATATATAGTTGATTAATCCTACCACAAATTAGGCGCCTACATTACAATCATAAAGTTGTCCTCCTGCAACCATAGACCACCAAGTTCCCCTGAACTCTCATCTCCAATTGATTGCGTGCATATCGGAGCTTGGTTCCAAAATTCTAGTCCTGCATTAAAAAAAGAGCTACTATGATCTTTCATTCCTTTTCAGAAGGGATGTGGATATCTTAGTGAGCTGGTCTGGTCATAACCTTCATATGGCACATCTTCACTTCCAAAAAGGCCCATGTAGTTTGTATGCCCGGAGTAAGGTGACAAACAGCCAATTCGACTAAAATCATCATGAGCTTCAATTTCTCCAGTGAAATTTGAATGTGATGAGCTGGAAGAGATTTCTGCATGTTCAAATGTTGGCCAAGGAGTTTCCAAGCTTGGAAACTGGTATTGTGGAAAGTATTCAGATGCAGCTTCTTGTACTTGTGAGTAGTCCTGCAGTAATCCAAGGTGATATCTTTCAAGAAATTGTAAAAAAAATTTAAAATAAGCTCACTGACTGGTGGGTGGTTTCTTAACTCCTCAATTTGATACCTTTGAGGAATCAAGGATTAGGTCAGGTGAGACCCAGAAGCTTGTAGGATTGGTCTCCATCAAAGCAGGCTCAAACTCTGCCGTTGGAGTAACTTCATATGGAGAAGTGCTAGGGCTAGAATACTGACTCTCATTGTTGGGAATGCTCATGGCCTCGTTTGGGGTTCTCGTGGACATAAAATCCCCATTGCTCAAACTTCTTCGAACCCTCTCAGCTTTTGGCTCTCCAGCATCCTTTATCTTCTGTATGTGCTCATTCTTCTTAACAACGCGGCACAAAGCAAAAGCTCCCTTGGGAGAATAACCAAATACAGTATCAGTCTCCCAAACTCTAGAAGGAAACCAAGCACCAAAGCCTTCCAAACAAACTTGAGAGGCAAATGTAAAGCTAGCCCATTATACGAGACTCTTGAATTTACCTGAAAACTTGGTGATCCTTGTGAAAGATCATCACAAAGGCGGTACTCATGCATTACCCAGTCTGTCCGATCTCCTAAAGGAGCCCGTCCACGATAGAAAACTAGGGTCTTGCGATACCCAGTCACAGAAGACTGACAGACCACCTTCCTATCTTTTCCAGTGGCTTTCCAGTAGCCAGATTTGGTTGCTCTATTTGTTCGTGAGCCATTCGGATACTTTCTATCCCGGGGACAGAAGAAGAACCATTCCATATCTCTTTTCGGGAGGAATGATTTCTCTGCCATTTTCCAGTTATAGATCAACAAAATCACCCAAACAATAAGCTTCAAACGAAAATCATGATGAACCCACTCAGAGGGAAAACTTTCCTCGCAGTGTATCCTTTTCATAATATTCAGTGGAATAAAAGAAATCCAATTGAACTGGCTTTTAGAACATAAACGTTAAAGGTCCCATTAAAAAACGAAATTTGATAACAGGTATCGGTCATAAAGAACAATGATTAAAGAAAACAAAACAAACAAAAAATCACTTTCCAACACAAAAGTATTCTCTATTCACACTGGCATAAAATTTCAATTCACTAAATCCACAACTAAAGCCACAGGCTGATTTTACATTGGTCCATGAGTTCTCAACAACCTCCAACACCAGTCTTTTTTGACTCAAACCAACACAGATGGTCATATATGATTGCTCTAATATTTCCTTTCCAACACTTCTAAACTCCCATAGTAATGTCCTACAATTCTAGACATAAATAAACATGATAAAAACAAGATAATCAATGAAAAAAGCGTAACAAAAACCCAGAAAGACAGATTTGAAGATTACCCGGTAACTCCCATGGGTCGAATTTGTAGAGATCCACTACCGGAATAACTTCGAGCTCAATTTCAAGCCTCTCCACTTTTCTTTTCAGGTAATACCCCACCAATTCCTCATCGGTCGGATGGAAACGAAATCCTGGTGGCAATGATGCTCCTGCCATATTTTTGTGCTCCTCTACACTAATCTAATTCTTTGAGAACAGACGCGGAACGAACAGAACGGATAGAAAAGCAAAAAAATTCAGGCACAAAAATTTCAACTTGTTGGATATGTTCCTATACTGTACCTAGTAAAAATTTGAAAGATCCAAAAATAAAAGCTTTTATCAACAACAGATTTTTTGTCGAAAACCGACCACAACTTCCACAGTATGCATCCGTTGTACAACGGAATCATTGTCTGTAAGATTCGAGATTTTGACTATGATCAAAGTGTCACCCCCACTAACCCCCTCAGATTTTAGTCACACTCACAGAACAAAGTTGAAATGAACAAAGACTTGAACTTTCAGCAGTACCCAGATGCTGAAACCGCTTAAATTCCACCAAAAACAAAATGAGACTTTAGAACTTCCAAAATTGGAACCTAATCAAAGACAAGGAATCTAAAACCATTCAAAATAGTTATAAGAAAAAAAAAAGTATTTTGAATGGGTCGAACTGGAATGTGTGGGAAACTGACAAAAAGATGTAGAGTTGCAAGATGCAAAGAAGAAAGGGGAGGGGAGGGGAGGGGAGGAAGAGATGTAGAGTAAAATCGAGAGGCGAATGGGGTGTTATATAGTAGACATTGGGAAGAACCAACGGTCCAAAAACACACACCGAAAGTTTCGAGATTTCTTGTCACAAGCGTTCCCAAAATTCCAAGGGAATGGCCCACACAACTCCAACCCAGTTCACACCTAACAGTTACTTCGCGCCAAATCAATTGACGACCGTTAACTTCGTGGCTTCAAATGTGTTTGGCTGCCTGGAAATTCATATGCATACTTGCATCCATATAAATGATAAGTTTTTTCGAATTTTTGTCCGAATTTGATAACTTTATTACATGAAGTGTGTCCTACGAAAACCACGTGAACTTGTAACGACACGTATCACGCGATAACAATTATAAATACCATAAGACTGATCATATAATATCTCTCTCTTTTTCCTCAACAAGCATGCAATTGTATTATAAATAGATTAAGAAATACATAAGAGTTCAAGATGGATCTTTTCCACTGCCAATATATAAGATACATCTTGGAATGCGATCAAGAGGTATGCAACCAAAAAGAATGTTGATCGCTACCCATTGCGTCATAGAGTGCGTGCACCAATTTTGAGACCGGTGCATTTGGGCTACCATTCAATCTTATCTGGGTAAGAGATTTTGACAAATATCTCAAAAGATTGGATTTATGTGCAATGAAGATGAGGGAGTTTCCTTTGATATAGCATCTATAACAATTTGAGTGTTGCCTTCCAGGACTGCTGGCCTGTGTTGAAGTATTTTTACCATTTGCGTTGCCAAAAGAGCTGATGAAGCTTTTGCTAATGTTGGGTTGGAGGTTTCAATCCTCACTGTCCATACCTCCACAATGTTACCTCTGGGATCTCGGCATATTCCTGAAGAGGTTGAGAATTGGTCCCTTACTGCTGCATCAAAGGAGAAGCTCCATTGGTTAGAGGGGGGAGGTGTCCAGCTTAAAATTTGATGAGTTTTTGCCTATTGTTCCCATGCTTGAGTATAAGCATGGAATGTCTTTACTAGCTAGATTGTTGTCTTCCTGAGTGAGAGAGTTGAATGATTAGAACAATATTATTCCCTTGCCTCCATATAAAGTCCATTACTATCACTGCAAAAATTTGTAAGGGATGTAACTCGAGCTGTAAGACTCAGTAGAGGAACTGGGTTGATTATCAGTTATATCCAATCATTTATTGAGTTGATCGGCAGCATTGCGAGATTTAATGGCCAGTTGCTTTGTTGCCATATAATGCGTGTAATGCATTTGATGAAGAGATGAAGTAACGTTTCTTCTTCCCCATTGCATAATGGACAGTTCTCATTTTGAGTGTTTGAGGTGAAAGTGCTTAATCTTGCCCTCGTGGGAAGCATATCCCAAATTATTTTCCAGAGTAGCAGCATGTGTCGATCGTGGATCTTTAGCCTCCTGGGTTTTTTGAAGTTTGGAATTTGGAAGTTTTGTGGAAGAGAAATACCTGGATCACTAACCGTTAAGTGGTAAGTGGTTTTGACTGTGAATGTGCCATTCTGATTTTGGAGCCAGATCGCCATGCCAATTCTTTGACTATTTTGAGGAAGGATAATTTTTTGTATTTGTGCAATGGTCTCTTGCTTGAAAAATGTTAGCATTTTCTCTGTGTTCCATGAATGAGGATTTGTTGTGATGATGTCAGAAACTTTCAATAACGAGTGTACCTCATTCATTTGTTGGATCAGCTTTGGCTTGAATGATTCCATAGTTGGGATCCATGGTGTTGTCCATACATTTACCTTTGATCCGTTGAAGATTTGGTAGCATTTGCCTTTTGAAAGTAAAGCTCTCGTCTTAAGGAGTCCTTTTCATAGCCATGAGTTTGATGATTTTAGAGTTGAACTCAAAAAGTCCGTTGAGCGTATATATATTTTTTATAGTATCTCACGCCATAGTCCATTGTTTACTTGACTTATTTTCCAGTCTATTTTTGCTAATAAAGCTAAATTCACGTTCTTCATTAATCTGAGACCCACTCCCCCTAATCTTTGCAACTGACATATGGATTTCCATGATTTCAAATAGAGATTTTGGATTTTTCCTTTGGGAAAATCCCACCAATTTTTTTTGAAGCTTGTGTTAAGCAACTTGCACATTGACTTCAAAAGCATGAATGTTTGAATTTGGTATGTGGGGATCGTGCTTGCAATCGTTCGGATTAATATAGTTCTTCCAGCTTGTGAGAGTAATTTTGACTTCCAGCCTTCTAATTTGTTGTTGATTTTTCCCATTAAACCTAGGAGTGAAAAAAAAAATAGTAAATCGGATCGAACAGGTGGGTTTGGTCATGTTCTAAATCGGTTTGGTCCGGTATCGATTCCATTTTTCTTAAAATTGGTCGATTCAATTTTGATTTTTCTTTTTTTAACACCGGACCGAATCTGACAGGACCGATTCATATTTATATATATTTTAATTTTTTATATTATATAAATTACTTTTTATATGATTTTTCATATTATATATAATTATATATAAAATAGTTTTGTATTAATGCTAAATTACTAATTAATATAATATTAGTTTTAAAATCCTATATAAATAACTATATATTATTACTATAGTCTATAGTATTAGTAGTTAAACTAATGCTATATCACTATATATTATAATATACTATAATATGTCACTATATTATATATTATAATATATCACTATAATGATATAATAAAATTATAATATACCACAATATGTTATCACTATATTATTATATACTATAATATATATAGTATATTATATATACTATACATATATATAATATATTGGAAAAACTGAACTGAACCGAATTGGAAGTATCGGTTACACTAGTGCTTTGGTCGCAAAATTTGTGTTTCTTGAGATAAAAATGGAAGACTTATTGTGATTGATTTTATGTCCTGATCATTCCATATATTTCTCGAGATCTTCATATAAGACTTTTGCATTTTGTTCATTAGCTCTTCCAAATACAATGAGGTCATCAACAAATAGAAGGTGTGAGATTGTGGGACAATGAGGTCCCCATAGAGTGAAATATAAAGGCAAAAGAGGGTTGCCTTGTCTGAGTCCCCTTTGAGCTTCAAAGAAACCTCTGGGGGATATGTTAATAAAGATAGAGAAGGATGCTGTCGAGATACATTATTTGATAAGATTTATCCATATGTTGCTATATACAAAATTTATCCGTTAATGATGATAGAGAAGGGTAGTTTTGAGCCTGTTTGCATAATTTTCGTGATGAGTTTGTATATGACGTTTGTCAGGCTTATTAGGCGGTCATGCTGTGGATTACTGGGATTGGAGATTTTTGGAATGAGTGCAACATTGGTGTGGTTCATTTGTTTTAGAAGCTTTCCATTTTGAAATAAATTCTGCACTGTGTTGATAACTTCTTTCTTAATGATATTCCAATAATGTCTGTTAAAAAGAGCGATCATTCCGTCCAGACCCAGGGCTTTTTTATTCAAAATTTGTCTTAGTTCTGCAAGGATTTCATCTTCACAGGGTAAGGCACTAATGAGTTCATTATCTTGATCCAAAATTTGTCTTACGAAAAGGTTTTCAAGATGACCCGGAAAGGTTGGATTTGAGGTGGTATATATGGTCTGGAAGTAAACTATAAAAGTAGACTCAATTAAAGATTGCTCCATCGACCAGTTACCTGGGAGCAATTTAATGGAGTCGATGGCATTCCTCCGTCTCCTGATTGTTGTTGATAAATGAAAAAATCTGGTGTTGAAGTCCATGGTTGTTAGCCATGAGATGTGGGATTTTTTAAGCCACAAGACTTCTTCATTTTTCAGCTGCCTCTGGAGATCATGTTGAAGCTATTGTTCTCTTATCTGATTTTGTATAGATGGTGCGTGACACTGTACTTCAAGGAGTTCACTTTCTATTTTTTGAATGTTGACCTGGATTTTCCTAAAGTGGACTTTGTTCCAATGTTTGAGAGCATCTTTGGTGGCCTTGATTTGTTTTGCAAAAAATGTAAACATGGGTTCCTCTAAATTGTTTGCTCCATGCTTCTTGGATTATCATGTGACTGAGTGGCTCATGGATCCAAGATTTTTCAAATTTAAAGGAGTGAGGTCGACTATGTTAAGTTGTTGTATTTAGTAATAGTGGATGATGATCCGAAGCCGAGGATGTCAGATGCTGAAGGGTGGCATCTGGAAATAGCAGTCTCCATTGTTGGCTTACAATACCTCTATCCAATCGCTCTTGGATAAGTGCTCTACCATGCCAATTATTTGTCCATGTAAAAGATGGGCATGTATATCCAATGTCAATTAGACCTTAACCATCCATTAAGTTTTTCAATCCACCTGTGAAGGATGTTGCAAAAGGATGCCTTCCAGATTTTTCTGTTTGATGACGCAAGTCGTTAAAGTCACCTATACAACACCATAACCCCAGAAAGGCCTTCATTATATCTTCCATGTGTTTCCAGAAATTTGCTTCGAATCGCCCTTGAGATGGGGCATAAAGATAAGTAATGAGCTATGGATGGTATGGAGGATCATAGTAAATTAAAATAGAGATAGCATCCATATTAATATTGATCGGTTCAATATCTACACCTGGTCGTCAAACTTCCAAAAGACCTCCTTTGTTTCCCGAGGCCGAAAAATTTACAAAATGATGGAAACCAAAAACATTTACAATAGCTAAGGTGCATTCTGCAAACACCATGGTTTCCGACAAAAAGATAATATTCAGATTATAATTCCTAATATTAGCTCTTAATGATCTGATTACTTTGAGTCGGGCCAATCCCCTATAATTTCAAACCAATGTCTTCATATAGCTGGGGGAGGTATTTTTTAGCTTGCCTCATTTGTTTTTTTGAATTTTTTGGACATAGGTGATTGAGATCTAAGGTATAGGGAGACCTTGGATTGCTCTTTGTTTTTCTTAATTTTCCCCATAGAGTCAGTTCTCAATTCCAAGAGCAAGGTGGCTAAGTCAGAATCGTCTAGGTTGATCTCTGGTGTTGGAGATTTTTCTTCTTCATAGGTTGCTGGTCTTCTAGGGCTTTCATTGGAGGGCTCAATCTTTTACTGGATTCAGACTTATTCAACAGAGGAGAGATGGCCTTTATCACTCCTATTGGACTATTAATGCTATGGCTCTTCAAAATTTAGGGTTTGTAGCTTGTTTATTCCTATGCTATTAAAATTAGAACTAAAGGCCAGCTGGGCTTGATCACTTTTAAATGGGCCTTACAATATAAATGAGAAAATGAGGAGTTGGGCTCACACTGAAAGGCCAAATATGGTCTAGCCCGATGCTTGATCTGTTGGGCGATGAAGCCTTGTATAGCTGATTATAGTTGCCTCCACTGGGAATGTTAAGGAGCCTTCGTTAGTTGGTTTTCTATTATTGAGGGGATAGATTCCTCTCTGTGCACCAATTATGTCAGTGTCTTGAGAGAATAATTACCCCTAGTGATGGGAGTTGCATTCTTGTCCTAGCTGATGATGGGATTTCGTTGACATAGTAGTAATTGAGGCCCTCTCTGTTCAGTTTGGTTGGGGTAGGTGCTAGCTGGTAATAATCCCAATCCACTGTGGGTCTTTGCCGTGGGTAGGCGGAAAGGGAGTCTCCGTCCCTCTTACAGTGGGTAGCCGGAAAGATAGAAGCTCCAATTGCTTTATGGTTCTTATGATGCCGAAAACATTAGGGCCTCTTTCGCAGGTAAGATCCACCATTTCAGGCTCTTTGGTTTTCTTCCTCTAGGTCTAAATCTATGTAGCATTTTCTTGTGTCATATGGTCTAGTGGGAGGCCATGAATCTGTATATGGAAGGCTTGGTGATTCAAACAAATCTCTTGCAATGTGGATCCCGAGGGCCATGGTTTGAGAATAAGTAAGTGTCCTTTAAAATTCCATGGAGCTTGGTTGATAATATGTTGTTTGTCTTGAGGAGATTGAAAGTTGAATGGGAAAAGGTTTGCTTCTAGATCTTCAATCAGGAATTTCTGTATGAAACTCCAAGCAGCCTTTATGCTTGCATGAATGGCAAACTTGTTCAGTGGACGTGTAGCTACTAGACGACCTACCAATGGTAGCTCTGATTTTGTTTTTGCTTCTTCCACTGAAAGAGTTAGCATAAGAGGTCAAAACACATAAATTTTCCTGTTTAATGCATTTTAGTCCATCAAGTTCATTAAATAAGAGTAATGTTTAGGATTCTACCATTTTTGCAAGAAAAATGCTAAGTGTACTTAAAAAAAACTTACAAAAAATTACTTTTCTACATATCAGTTATTGATATGATGAAAATCGTGAAATTTGAAATTCAAAATTTAAATTTCAAAAGAAAGCTAACAAAATAAGTCTTATAAGTAAAAATGTAAGGAAAATTATAAAGACATGTAGTACTACTCTTTTTGCAAACTGATATATATATATATATATATGTTTTTTTTATGTTTCTTTTGATGGGAAACTTTCTTGAGTTATCATTGAAAACTATATAAAGCAATGAAATAAACCAAAACACTTTGATGAATCAGTCCTGGTACATAAAACTGCCACATCAACACATCTGCCCACTACAAGAAATTTGATCGTTAGAGACGAATTAAATTTCATCCCTAAAAGTATTTATTTGGGACGAAAATTAAATTTTATCTCAAAATATGGAAGCGATTTTAGCTTCGTTTGAACAGACAAATATATGTTCGAACTACACTTTCTGGGACGAAATATAGCATCTAAAAAAGCGCTTGAACGTTCACAAATACGTTCAAACAATATTATAATTCACGTTCGAATGGTTACATAACTGTTCGAATAATAGTCGTGGTGGGAAAGTGTAGAAAATTGTGTTGGGGAAAGGTCGAAACCTTTCGAACGAAATATTTAATCATTCGAGCAAAGTTTTTTATGGGAAGTAATAAATAAATATAGAAATTTATTTATAACATTCAAATATAAGTTTAATTATAGAAATTTATTGAAGACATTCAAATATTTTAAAAATAAATATTATTTGAATCTATTAATTATCATTTTTAAAAGATGAAAAATCTACCTATACAGAATTATTATTATTTATTGTAAATTAAAATATATCATATTTGTCGTCCTAGGAATTTTATATAATTAATTTAAAAATTAACTAATGACTTTTGTTATTGTATATAAGAATTTTCAATTAAAAAAATATGACTTTCTAGGGAATGTCATTTTTTATATTATCATGAACTGGTAAGTAAAATAAGGAATATAATTTTTTATAAGAAACAAGCTAGCTATATATAACAAATAAAAATGATATAGTAAAAACTATTATGTAAGATTATACAGGTCCTCCTGGATAACAGTAATGCGTCCCTCAATCTCTTACAGTTGAACCATGATGGGCGTAGTGATCCTCTCCATATCCTGGATCAAAAGTGTGTGATGCTCCTCGAGCAAGAATTGCATCTCCGTGGTAGTAGCCCCCGCAACTTGTCTATCAATATCGGCATTAGTAGAAGCTACATCACGCTCCGGGTCACTCTCTTGTGCTGCTGAAACATTAATGTGAGCCTTCCGTAAGTGGCCCTTGCTTTTGCTAAAGGTGATCTTGTTAAAGGGCCCGATTTGTGGTTGTCTCTGTTCTATCATTAGCACATCGACCCGTGATTGGACTAGGAAGTTAGAGATCATCAATGCATATGTTAGACTACCTCCACTAGAATATTGTGACTCAGATTGGATGCGGATGAATAAGTATAGAGGCAGATCAATCGCCTCTCATGCTATCTGTAACATAAATCGAGCCTGTTCGATGCCAAAGTCATTCTTGTGTTTCCTCGGATCAATATTATGGGATACAATCAAATTCAACATTCAGAAAAATACGATACAATCAACCTATTTTATCACCTTGTTGCCATCATATGGAGGAGCCGAATCGTCATGCATCAACTGACGAATCTCATCGTGAGTGGGACAGTCGTCTGTTGGAGTCTCATCCTCTATACCATCCTCACCATCTATCCCTACACCCGGTTGTTGTGCAGGGTATGCACCAAGTTCACAGGAGATCCCAAGAAAGTTAGTTATAATGTCTGCTGAGAGAGTAATACTCACTCCTCGATTAAAGAACGAGAATGACTCCATATTAGCCTCCATTTGACCCATGGCCCGATAAAACTCACTAGTGGTGTATAGGAACCAACCAAACTGGCCGCAACCGATGAAGAACCGGCTGGCGTGTGGCATATATTTGCTCAAACCGAAATTGGCCGGTTTGATCCCAATTCGACCTAGTGAAAAATTGATGAACCAGCAGACCAGTTCTGCCATTTTTTTCAGTTTATACCTATATAAAAACGACATCGTTTCACTTAAATGTATGAAACAACTTCGTTTTGGACCCCCTCAGTTGAATAAATAAAGTAAACGGCATCGTTTCATGCAAGGTTAAGATTCCCCCCCTCTTTCTCCCTTCTCATTCTCATCTCTTCGCCGTTCTCTTAGCTCTAGCCTCTCTCTCTCTGAGATTCTCTCATCTCCCTTTCGAGTCTCAACTCTCTCTGATTCTCTCATCTCCCTCTCAGCTCTCTCTCTCTCCAATGCCGTCCCTCTCTCCCTCCATCCATTTGCGACGTTTAAAGCTCTCATTTTCGATTCGTTGAGGTTTGTTGATAGGGACCAGGGTTCTTTTATTTTTCCTAGAGAGGGTACCGATAGTGTTGTGAACTTGTGATAGTGTGATATTTGTTGTGACTCTTGTAATTTTGTGAATCTGTGATGATGGAGTTCGAGTTTACGTGTAACTTTGTGAATCTGTTTCCATGTTTCTCATTCCTTTCTCTCTCTCTCTCTTCGCACCACCGACGACACTGGCGAACCGACCAGAAGAAAATTGAGACCGAAGTTGACGGTTTTCTTCCCCTTCACTGGCCTGTTTTGGTCGAGTTAATCATATTTTTAGTGTATCGGTGCGGTTTCGATTTTTAGTTTTGGACCGAAACTGCACCGAGACCTTCGGTTTTCACCCTTAAAACTCACTGACCATGTTAGGATAGACCATCCCCTCTGCTGACAAATCGGGCTCCATTCTCTATCCCTGATAATAGATAATAGGCTCCTCCCATGCCAGACAAAATTGCGGAAGTCTTCTATAATGATCTCCCGCTCAACCAGTATCGACCTCCTCAGCTCACTAGCTTCACCGCTAGTTTGGCCCTCACTCCCACATTTCCTTCCAACATATGCCATTAATTAACTATTCACAAAACAAATAATAATGAATATAAATAAAATGGAAAGTTGTAAAATATTATACTGAGTATTGTTAGAACTAAAAGGTAGCCAATTCAAACAGTTTGAAAACTCTTCGAATAGTTTTTGCCAAGCATAAATTTTTCCGTACAAACGTGGCACTACACGTTCAAATAGAAAAATTAGTTGTAAACTCGTTCGAATAAATTTACTTCATTCGAATGGATAAAATTATATGCAAAATAAAACCGTTCGAACAAAAGCGACACTTGTTCGAATGGTTTATACACATTCAAATAAATAAAAATATTATTTGAACAACACCATCATATGACCGTCATTATGATAATTTAATAACGTTCGAACTAATGCTTATCTGTTCGAACGGAGTAAATATATTTGAAAGAAAAATTAACTCAGTTTTTTCCGCTCGAACGTGTAGTGCCACGTTCAAACTGGAAAATGTCTGTTTGGCAAAAACTATTTGAACAGTTTTCAGGCCGTTAGAACGAGCTAACCCATGAAGATTCATGGCTGAGTCGAGTCAGAACCGAACCAAAAAACCAACGGTTCATCAAGAATTGTTCGTTTTAATCATACAAACTTACATGGGGTGAAGCTTACTCCATCATTTCTACGGCCAAATATCGTGTATGGCGGACGGGAAACGCCACAAAAGGGGTCAGATTCGATTCGAAATTTGACCCCATTTCATCCTATTTTTGTCCTAATATCAAGCCCAAATAGACAAGGATGGTGAGCCATACCTCTTAGACGGCAGAAAACGGTCGTAAAATGGCCGAGATTGGTGGCGATCAACGGCTCACGACGGCTTATATTCGAATGGTTTGTGAAAATATGAACCGTTCGATATTCAAACTAGGTCTTATGCCTTGAACAGTCACGTTCGAACTACTATTTTTTAAGTTCGTTTGGTTTATTAGAATGAATTCATCTGTTCGAACCAAAATTTTTCATTCGAACAAATGTTTTATTAGTTCGAATAGAAATTATTCCGTTCACTGTAGATTCATGAAACTTCCAGAATATAGTATAATATATTATAACTACCATAGTACTTATAATATAGAATAGAATGTAGTACTTATAATAGACTAGTTATAATATAGTATAATATATTATAACTATTATATATATATATATATATATATATTATAACTATTATATGTACTATACTATATACTATTCTACTATATACTAGACTATACTATACTACTATACTACACTACACTACACTACACTACTATACTATACTATACTATACTATTATTTATACTATATTATTCTACTATATACTATAATATATTGTCTACTATATACTATATACTACTATATACTATATATTATATACTATACTACTATATACTACTATATTACTATATGCTATATTATATATATAGTAATATTTACACCACAACCCCCACAAATTTCTGAAAAATTATACTATATACTATACTGCTATATACTGTAAATTCATGAAGCTTCCAGAATGTTGTATAATATATTATAACTACTATAGTACTTATCATATAGAATCTAGTACTTATAATATACTAGTTATAATATAGTATAATATATTATAACTACTATATATACTATACTATATACTAGAGTATACTATATACTATACTATACCATACTATACTACTATACTACACTACATTACACTACACTACTATACTATACTATTATTTATACTATACTATTCTACTATATACTATACTATATACTATTCTATTATATACTATAATATACTGTCTACTATACTACTATATAGTATATTTACACCACAACCCCCACAAATTCCTGAAAAATTATACTATATACCATACTGCTATTTACTATAAATTCATGAAGGTTCCAGAATGTAGTATAATATATTATAACTACTATAGTACTTATCATATAGAATCTAGTACTTATAATATACTAGTACTATTCTACTATATACTATACTACTATAATAAAATCCAAAGAACCTCGCAATGTACGAATTGGGTTAGCAACAAATGGTTTTACTCCATTTGGCAACATAAACACTTCTCAGGGTACTTTGCCAGTCATGTTAATGCCCTATAATTTGCCACCTTGGAAGTGCATGAAGAATCCGTACTTTATGATGACTCTACTCATACCTGGGCCAAGGTCACCATGGAATTAAATAGACGTATATCTTCAGCCACTGATTGCAGAGTTGAAAGAGTTGTGGTACCATGGTGCCAGTACATATGATGCGGCCTCATCACGGGAGTTCAAGATGCATGTTGCAGTGGTATGGACAATAAATGATTTTCCAGTATACGAAAATTAATTGTCTAGGTGGAGCACAAAAGGTAAAATTGCTTGTCCTATCTGTAATAAAGATACTCAGTCTCAATGGTTGACAAATGGTAGAAAATTATGTTTCATGGCAAACTATCGATATTTACCACATGATCATAGATGACGTTCAAATAGAACGATGTTTGATGGAATAGTTGAGCACAGGTCATCATTGCTAGAGTTGTCTGGGCTAGATATTATCACATAGCTGATGGATGCTTCAAAAAATAGATTTGGGAATGGTTCAAGAGCTTGAAAGAGGAAACGACAAGCGGTGAAGTTGAATTAGACAAAAAAAAGTATATTCTTTGAGTTGTCATATTGGTCTACCTTGACACTAAGTCATAGTCTAATGTTATACACATTGAGAAAAATACATGTGAGAATATACTGGACACTCTGATGTCAATAGAATGTAAGACAAAATATACAACTAACTCTCGTAAAGATTTAAAGGAGTTGGGATAAGAAGGGAGTTGCATTTGTAAGATAATGGGTCGTCAGCTTATATGCATCTTGATTGGTATAGATTATCAAATGATGAGAGAAAGAAATTATGTGAGTGGTTCATGAAAATCAAATTATCTGATGGCTATGCTTCGAACATGTCAAGATATGTGCGAACCTATGATTGGAAGATAACTGGTTTTAAAAGTCATGACTGTTCTGTATTTTTGCAACGTTTGTTGCCAATTGGTGTGCGTGGAAAGCTTACTCGAAATGTTTATGCAACTCTGATAGAATTAGGTGGATTTTTTAAGGATATTTGCAGTAGAACGTTGAAAGTTGATACATTAGTAAATATGGAAGCTGACATTGCAGTGATATTGTGCAAATTGGAGAATTTGTATCCACCTTCATTCTTTGATGTAATGGTTTGTTTGGCTGTGCACCTGCCTCGTGAGATTTTCGTTGCTGGCCCAGTCCAGTATAGATGGATGTATCCTATTGAACAGTTTTTGGAAAAACTTAAGCAACCTGTGGGGAATAAGATTCACCCGGAAGGTTCGATTGCAGAGTCATACATTGAAAATGAATGAAATACATTTTGTTCTATGTATTTTCGTGGGGTTGATATCAGATTCACGAGGCCGGACCAAAATTATGAAGGTGGACAAATGAGAGTTAATTCATCATTTTTCGTATTTTCTGAAATCGTACATCCTGTAGGTGCACAAAGGGGCTATGACCTATGTGGAAGAGAGTTTGATAGAGCCCGATGGTATGTATTGAATAACTGCACAAAAATTGACAACTACTTGAAGTTAGTAATCTGTGTGTATCAAAATAAATTAAAAGTCATGGAATATAATATAACTTGATAAAAATTAATTGTTAACTCGAAAATGCATAGCAAACATATACAATTACTTCGCCTGGACGGTATAACTAACGTAGAAAGAAGCACGAAGATGAGTTCGCCTCTTGGTTTGAACAGATGATATTACTAAAAAATTTCTTACTATCTACAGATTTCATACCACTAAAATAGATTTATCTAACACTTATATAAATGGAATAAAATTTATTGATGTAGGTTGTATTGAAATATGGTAATAATTCAGACGAAATCTTAAGTGAACTGTATGTTTTGGCACGTGGTCCATCCAGGTGGCTCATCCAATACTCAGGATGTTTGGTGCGTGGATATAAATTTCACACAACTGACAGAGAATGATATAAAAAAACTCAAAATTGTGGTGTTCTAATCGAAGGAAGCCACGGGGAGGATAATATTGACTTCTATGGAGTTGTCGAAAATATCATTGGGTTAAAGTATGTGGGGGGACATATGGTTCGGTTGTTTAAATGTAATTGGTGGGATGTCTCAAATCCTAGGTTGAGAATGCGTAATGATGAATATTTTATGAGTGTCAATACATGTCGCACATGGTATGAGGACGATCCTTTCATTCTCGCTTGCCAAGCAAATCAAGTTTTTTATTTAGATAATCTGGAGTACGAAAATCCATGACAAGTAGTACAAAAGTTTGCACCAAGAAATATATATGATTACATTACAGAGGCAGATGAACAACACAAAGAATTTAATGGTAAAAAAAATGAAGAAGCATATCAAGAAAATGAATCAGGCATCAATCTATTTCTTGATCACAGCCAATATGACATGGTTCGATTGCATAGAGAAGATGTTGAACCAGAAGTAATTGAGGGCGGATTGTCAGAAGAACATGAGTCAACTTAAGTGTCTAGTGAAGATGAGGGCAACAAGTCCAGCAAAACTGATAGTGAGTGGTAGTTGTTTTTGTGTAAGTATCGTTGTTATAAAAACAATAACATTTTTGCGAATAATAATTTATTTTAGTTTAAAACAGATACGTCTCCCAAACGCAAAGCAACTCATGTGCCATCTCCATCCATTACCGACTCCCCAATTGTTTCACCTACCATGAATGGTGGGCCAACATCACCAGACCCAGAATGAGATATGTTACATATAAACTTAATTTTATGTGATGATTTAAGTAATAATGTTTTAAAAATAAAATAATTTTTTTGATATTATGTGCTTTAATTTTTGTATAACTGTTGTAAGCCATCGTCAAAGTCAAGGTGTTACTAGGGGTGTCTACATAGAGAAAGTAAGGAAAGTGAAAAAAAATAAAGTTGATATTCCTGATGATCACATCGGTGGCTCTAGATATTCAATAGTTTGGCTTGCTTTTTATGTTGGTACACTTACTCGCACATATGCACCGATAACTGCATCCTCTTGGGCTAAAGTTTTCCAAGATGTGAAAGATCAAATCAAAAATCGTTGTATGGTAATAAGTTACTTAAAAAGTAATTAAGTATAACATGTTAATTTATAATTAGTTTGTATTTGGACTAATCGTTTATAATTTTTCAAGAATGAGTTTGAACTTAATTTTGGCCGGCGAGAGGATCAACTAACAGTTGATGAGCTGATGTCCAATGTATTCCAGAGATATAAAGGTAAATGTCATGCACACTATCAGAAGTTCAGTAGTGCAACAGAGGTGCGTCAAAATCCATTCCAAAATCGATAACGTTATACTAGTCTCCCGTTAAATATTAACATATCAAAATTTGTGATTGAAGTTATAATATAGATTTTCTTTTTGCAGGAACAAGAAAGTGCTACTGATTATAATTTCAATCGTATGCTAAATCACTTACAAATCGTGATGGTGTTTGGACTAGTCCCGAAATATAAGCAAATTATATAAATTTAAGTTTTTTATTTGTATTGTCTAATAATATTTTTGTTATTTATACTATCTTTAATATTTTTTTATAGGACAGGATGATATCACTTATGGAAATTGTTGCGGCTCCATCTGATTAATCATTTGTGAACAATGTTCAGATCTTTTCTTAGGTTCTTGGACCACGTTCTGGATATCTGAGAGGCTTAGGACGTTGCGTGAAACCATCCTCAATATCATCATCCTTTTCTCAAGTAAGATCTAATAACAACTCTCGAGAATTAAAGGAAGCAAGGCTCGAGATCAAACATTTGAGGTCCAAGCAAAGAGAGTTGCAGACTCAATTAGATTAGGCAGCATATATAGAGGCGAAATTAGAACAAAACATGTAGAAGAAGCTGGAGATTCAATCCCAAAAAATGTTTGAACAGTGGCAATTAATGATGTCCCAAAACTCTATGCCACCACAATCCTAGAACTTATTTTATTTAGTTATCCTTTTATTATTTTGACTTGATGCAACATTTGAGCAAATGTGATGTTTTAATTACAATATTTAATATTAGTTTATATTTGAATTTACAGTTTACTGTAGCATGAGTACCATTTGAACGTAAAATACCCAGTTCGAATGGTAATTTACAATTTATTACTCTTCGAATGCATTTTAGCTTCCGTTCGAAATACCAATTAAAACCATTCGAATGACTTGAGAACCGTCAATTCTGTTCGAACATATTAATTGTCTGTTCAAACAGACTTCATGTTTGAACATTCGAACAAATAATAGCTTGTTGATCACATTTGTCATCATTCGAATGAACCATACACCGTTCGAACAAAAATATTGAACCACACGTTCAAACAGATGTTTTCAATTCGAACGTATATAAATCGCGTTCGATCAAATTATTTTTGTTCGAACATAAATATATCTGTTAAACTGTTCAAACACTCCCTCCATTCGAACAGGATCAAATAAATTCACGTCATTCGAATCAAATTTTGATTGAGTTTGAATAGATAGCCAACCTTTCGAATAGTAAATGTTCCATTCGAACGGTTTTTGGGATGAAAACATTTCATCCCAAAAGAATATTCTCATTCGAACGCTTTCGATCGGTTCCGCCAGATTTCATCCCTAAAAGTATTTTTGGGACGAAATTCAAATTTCGTCTCCAAAAATATTTTGAGGTGAACCTTTTGGGACAAAATAGAGACAAAAAATTTTCATCTCTAATACTATTTTGAGACGAAAATGCCATTTTTTGGGAAGAAATTTTTCATCCCAAAAAATGTATTCTCTTGTAGTGACCACAGATTTGCAAGAAGAGCATGTGAGGTACTTCATTTCATATACGACAATAGAGTAAATACTTATATTCATAATGTGTAAGACATTAATATAAATGATCGAATTCATTATTTTCATTCTATTATTGACGATTTAATATGATTCTTGGAACCCTATTGAGGCTATTCTAGTACTCTCTCTTTCATTAAAAAAGGGGAAAAAAACTCTAAAATCTACCTCTGTTTTTTTTTTTTTTGAATAAAGCCTGATCTCATTAACAGTCAAACTTATAACATCTCAGTAGCTACAATTGATTGAATGCACATAGGGCATTCTTCAATATCATATAGATATACAGAGAAATTGAGAGCTGATTTAGTTAGGTAGTGAGCAGCCATATTAACTTCTCTGTATGCATGCGTTCCTGACCATTGACAACAACTATTCAATATTTGTCTTGCATCCTCAATCATCATTCCCCCTTTGCTCCAGTTGGATCCCTCCTTTTGTAGGATATCAATGACTTGTTTAGAGTCCCCTTCCAGTATTATCTGTTTCAAACCAATTTCCTTGCAAAACACTGCTGCTAAAAGGAAACCATGAGCCTCAGCATCAAATGGATTATCAGTGATTACCCGTGAAGCCCTGAGTGCACCTATGACCCCACCATTGTGATCTCTAATGATTACTCCCATTCCCACTCTCCCTGTATTAACACTCCAAGCTACATCCCAATTTGTTTTATAGATGCCTACTGCTGGTTTTTGCCACTTGAGTTCTTTTTTATTACTCGGTATTAGGTTGGGTTGGTGGGGCTGGTTTGCCTCATGAAAAGAAACCACCTCAATTCTTGTTGTTTGGGATATGCTAGTGGGATGTCTGAAGCCTTTACCATGCATAAATTCATTTCTTCTGGTCCATATCCCTTTTAATGTTACAGCCACCTCTTCCAATTCATTTTGATCCAGCTGCTGCACTAGAAATCTCCATGTATTGAAGAACAAATCATTCTGGTATGACATTTCTGGACTTTGATGCACCCATTACTCCACACATCCCTTGCAGCTGAGCATTCCCATAGGGCATGGCCTGATGTTTCAGGTTCTATTCTACATATTGGACAGAGGGGATCTGCAATGAATTTCCTCCTCTTCAGGTTGGCACAAGTGGGAAGTGCTTCACTGCAGGCTCTCCAAACAAAGAATTTTACAGCAGGGACAACCTTCATCTTCCATAGCCTTTTCCACACTTCTTTGTCACTATGCTTTCTCGATGCTTCCCCCTCCATTCCTGACTCCACACTCCTCAGGTAGTGGTAACCACCTTTAACTGTATATTGTCCATTGTTGGAGAATTGCCATATCAATCTATCTTCTCTTCCTCCTAAACTAATGGGAATGGATTTGATGGCTTCAATTTCCTGGGTTGAGAACATCTCCTGCATGAGGTCTTCTTTCCATAGTTTCAGATTGGGGTCTATTATATCACTCACTGAATTACACCATACATCATGGTCTCTTGATGATGAGATCTAGAATGAGGGTAGTGTTGGAATCCACTTATCCCTCCAAATGTTAATGCTGGTACCATTTCCAACCCTCCACAGTAAACCTGTTTTTAATACCAAAAGGCCTGCATGGATGCTTCTCCAAACATAAGAAGGTCCCGAACCTAATTTTGGCTCCAACAGACCCACTTTAGAGAAATACTTCTGCTTGAAGACTCTTGTGACTAATGAGGATGGATCTTGTAGCATTCTCCAGCTTTGTTTTGAGAGCATGGCTAAGTTGAAACTTCGAAATTCCCTAAACCCAAGGCCCCCTAACTCCTTAGCAGTTGATCCCAAGTTACCCATTGGATCTTTGAGATGTCTTCATTATACCCCCACCAGAATTTTTTAAGAAGTTGATTCAATCTCCTGGAGATGGAGGCTGGTAGGAGGAAAATTCTCATTGCATAGGTTGGGATAGCTTGGAGTACAGCTTTAAGAAGTATTTCTTTACCTGCATTTAAAAGGTGCTTTGTCTTCCAATTTACAACTCGAGCCCATGTTCTATCTATTAGTGAGTGAAAAGCTCCAATCTTTGTTCTCCCCACCATTGCAGGTAACCCTAGGTATTTTTCAAAAGTCCCATTTGATTTAATGCCAACAAGTTGTAGGATCTGGTTTTGAGTTTCTTGCTCAGTATTCTTGCTAAAAAATACAAAGGATTTTTCCTTGTTTAGCACCTGTCCTGAGGCCTGTTCATAGAGTTCCAAAATCATTAGCAATTTGTTTAGTTCCTCAGTTGTAGCTTGGCAAAATAGGAGGCTATCATCTGCAAAGAACAGATGATTCACCTTTGTGGGGCGTCTTCCCAACGGTGCACTAGATAAATCACCCCTGTCTTCAGCTTGATTCAGTAGTGCAAATAGGGCTTATGCACATATTATGAAAATGTAAGGGGAAAGGGGGTCCCCTCGTCGGATTCCCCTGGTTGGGCAGAAGCTTTGTTGAGGCTCACCATTGACAAGAATGGAATAAGATACTGAATTTAAGCAATTTTGGATCATATTGACCCAATGTTGGGGGAAACCCATTTTCTTCATCACAAATTCCACAAATGTTGAACCATAAGTTCATATTAATGTGCAGATGAAATCATGAACATAAGAGATCACCTCTCTGCCAAGTGGGTCAAACGCAGCATTGATTGAGGAGAATTTGGGGTTTCTTGGTCATGGCCTTCAGTCCAACTCCTTCCACATCATCATGAGTCGGACAAAACACTTTTTTCTTTACTTTATCGAAGTGATGTTGTCATCAAGCAGGGCCCATGCTGTACTCCCTTCTTCAAAAGAAAGACCAAAAGTTCTTGCTGAGTTTCTTTTCACTTTGTGGAATGACCAAATGCACCTTATTGGTGACTTTTTAAGTCTTTGGGAATTCACATGCATGTAGATAGTACACCTTAACCCCATTCAGTGGGACCAAATAACGTAATGTTTTGCAAAGAATATAATCTGTAAGGTTAGTTAATGGGACACCTTAGCTTCTGCATTAGAAAGAAAGAAAAAAGTTGGGAGTTTTATAGCTTAATTGTGGTAATGATTAAAGGAAATTATATCATAAATGGATTAATATTATAAAAGAGTTTCCATCTCACAAACAAGAAAAACCCAAATCATATGAGATTTATCAAAATTATAATTGAACCTTTTAGAATACATATAAATTATAAGAACTTCAAAAACTTTTTTCTCCCAATTAAGGAGAATATGTCCATGGGTGGCCCTTATTACTACTGATGATCATCATCAAACTTCCACCTGGATTATGATTAACTTATACTATTAATATAGAATTTAGTGAGCTAGGGAATTCTGATAACTAGTGGGACTTCTAGCTTTTTACCATACTACTACTAGAGATTAGGAAAAGGGAAAAGAGGGCCAATATATTAATATATATATATATATATATATATATATATATATATATATTTGCTAATTTAGGCCTTAATTAAGGAGTGTATGGAAAATCCAGAAATTTATTTTTTGGATTTCTATATTAATTGCTGTGGCTTGTTAGTGAAAATATGGTTAAGTACTGTATCCAGCTTTAGTATAATTTTGTCAAATAATAAAAGATCTGATATTGAGTTTTTGTAATGCCCCTAGCTAGCACGATCCTTATAACTCGCCCCAATTCTGACAAAACTAGGGTTAATACAACTAGGGCATGATCCTTATTACTTGCAATTAAGCATGCTCAAGAGTACTTTCTTGGCCTAAAATGTCTTAATTAGATGTTCTATTGTCAACTACTGATGATCATGATCTATGTGCAAGGTAAAAAAGCAAGATGAGTTCTTTATTTTAACATATCATGTTTTATTTTTCCAACCCGGCAAGATCATTTGAAAGTAAGATATGTTCTTCATCAATGACGGCATGACTATCAATTTTCAACCAAGATTTTGCAGCACAGCAACGTCCTATTTTTGACCAGTAACTCACGTACAATTCGATCGCAAGTTGCTAGCTAGGCGCAATAATAACATATTTTACCAACTAAACGCGCTACAAGAAAACTTCTATTTGCGACCAGTTAATTTCAGCGAAATGATTATTTACAATTAAAATTAGTTGTGAATAGTCTTTTGGTTGCAATAAATTAGTCACAAAAGTCCGTTTTTCTTGTAGTGACGTACATATACATACATATTTATATATTGAAAAAGTCTAAAAAAAATAAGCTTTTTGTGTAAATCAGCTTTTCATATGATGCATGCAGCTGAATCTAAATGTGAATGAACTAAAAAAAGCAAATTAAAGATGGTGGTGGGTTTAATTGTGAGAGAATGAAAATTGGCAGGAACAATGACGGGGAGGACTTTTTATATATGGGGAATTGGAAAATAAGAAGACCACCTTATCCCTGTCCTTGTTTGTCTACTGCTTTCGGTTCCCTTTGTCCCCTCCCGGTGCCAACGTGCATCACCTTCCTCTAATCAACATATAGAAACAAGCCTTGGAAAGAGAGAGGTCAAAAAAATGGCAGACAAATGCTCATATATAATTAAATGGGTGTTCCAAGCTGGAACCCTAAATTCAACCAAGTAATAGATCATGATAAGTATAATGCCATCTTTCGGTTAATGAAGCTAGCTAAATCCGTACCAGCTTACTAAGTTTAATTCTCATTTAATAATCAATTCATCTTTGTCTTAAATGAATGCTTCCTCTAAGTTTAGGTTTATATAAAGAAAAAGTCTTTGCAGCAGTCACTATTCACTACCTCACACTCGGCCCCATACCCTATAAAAAACACCTTTATACCCTATAAAAAAAACTTTAGGTGTGGCCATGTAGAGTGTGAAAGTGAATAGTAATTGATTCATAGAATTCCTGATCTTATCTAAATCATCTGTGGGTCAAGTTTTCTTCAGCTAAACCCAAGGTAGAGGCCTATTAATTAAGGGCAAGTTTAAGGGGTGGGATGAGACACAAAATTATCATCTCATTATTACACATTTTTCAAATCTTCATACAAAATATAATAAACAATTCAACTTTTCAAATCCCAATTCACATTTTTCAAATCCCAAAACAATAATAATACTAAAACATAATATTTTAAACTCTCAAACAAAACATAAAATTATCATCTTACCCCAAACCTGCCTTGTCTCATGTGGGAAAAAGAGAGAAGAATGGGAGAAGTTGCTTTCCTGCATCAGTGGATGAGATTCTAGGAGATCTCCAGTGATATATATATATATATATATATATATATATATATGAATTTGAAGGAAAAGTTTTATTGTCATCATTTGAATGCATCCACCAAAATCATAGCACTACAGTGAGTAAGTGAGCTCCTAGTCATGATCTGGCTGCAGTACTTACCAAGTTGTGGTTGTTGTAATTATTTTATCATTGGGAAAATTTTTGAAAAGGTGGCCCCCATATAGTGTTGCCAAAAATTCGTAAAGATAAAAAGTGCTTTTCTTTTCTTTCCATCATAAGCAAAGAAAAAAAGTGATCGATTTTGTCTGTACTTGGATTTACTCCCACCTGATCATGCACCCTAATCCTTCCAAAATTATCATTAAGGATCTTCTCTGATTATCATTATATATGTTGTTAAAGATATCTCTGATCGTTGCATCATGCATGGAATCACGTACTAGTCATATATGTCCCTACCCATATTGAAGAGGCACTTGCACCACATCAGTATCCAGGGCATGCATGGATCTATCGAGCTAGATCTTGACCATGATCAGAGGCTTGGTATGACTAGTAGAGTACTAGTAGAGTACTCTTGGTGTGCGAGCGGCGGTCTCTTTGTCGCGACGCGATTGGTTGAGCGTATATTTGAGGGTTCAATCGAGCTAGATCTTGACCATGATCAGAGGCTTTGACAGATGACTAGCTAATTATATGGTTCAGATGAATATTCAGTGTGTGCTGGTTTGACAAATTAAGGATGCAATTATGCAAGTATGATGCAAACATATGGTCAAACATTAGGAGGGGTTTGGATTCAGAGATGAGTTGAGATGGGTTGAGATGATTTGTGAATAGTAGAATAAAAGTTGAATTATTTATTATATTTGGTGTGGGAATTTGAGAAAGTTGTTTTGGGATTTGAAAAAGTTGAATTGTTTATTATATTTTGTATGGGAATTTGAGAAAGTTGTAATGATGAGATGAGATGAGTTGAGGTGAGTTGAGATGGGTTACAAATACAAAGGGGCTGCAATGCGCGCGGTGCGTGTTTGATGTAATTACCTCGTGGTTTCACAATATCCTTGGATTCTCTCTCTCTTATTTTCTACTTTCACCTTTCTAACTTTTCCTGACAATACTGAATTCTAATTTGTTAACTGTTACTTACCAACTCTTGCTCTAAAATCTTGTTTGATATTCTTGAAGTCCATTCTCATAACAAATGGCCGTTTTGTACTAGTGTTATTGCTGCTGGTTTTAGATTCACTTTACTTGCTAGTGCTTAATTCTTGTTGGTGCAAAGGGGCTGCAAAATAAAAATAGTGAGAGAAAAAAGTTTATTTTACAATGTTGCTTTCTTTACTATAATATTCGCTCCTACCAATAACAGTATGCACACATGAGGTTATAAGTAAATTTGCCTCCAAGATAAAATGAATCCCAGAACAAGTATGTTTGTCTAATTGAGTTATGTAATTGAGTTATGCACAAACAAAATTAGACTCCGAATACTCTCAGATTTTACTATTCAACCAAGAGATTAGAAATTTATTTTCTACAGAATGAACAGATCCTTATAACAAGTTTTAAAAAAATAAAAACTTTTGGAAACTGAGAATTTCAAAATTGGCTTCTGAGATTTTTTTTTTTTTTAATTTGTAGACCAATAAATCTATTAATAAATGACCAAAGGACCCGAACGAAAAGTTATTACTTTTTATCTTTTTGAAAATTATTCCGAATAAGTATATATTTATTTATGGAAAAATCTTATTGCAAGCAAGTTTGTACACCAATTTGTGCACCAATATTGATATGTAATACATATGTTTAACGAAACGATGTGAATTAAAGATAAAAATAATTTTTATGATATAGGAGATTTTCTTTTTTATTTTTTTTTAAATAAAAAAAATCATTGGTACGCGATATGGTGCACGAACTCGCTTGTATCTAGCAAAACCCTTTATTTATACCTGTTTCCAAGTGACATAATTGTTGGGCCTCAGTCGAATCACGTTATTTTTCGAGTGCCTCCTCATGCTTCTGGACAGTGCTGGGCCGCATCCTAATAAAGGATTAAAACTCGTTTCTTGTAAGGTCAATAATGGTACTCCCCACCACTGAGCCATTGCGAATGGCTAATGACAAATGTGTAGACCCATTTTTGTATAAGCCTAATCTTTAGCTTATAAAATTTTCATAAATTCTCCATTTCTAAAATAATTCATAACTTTCAAATAAATTTCAAAAATAATATTAATAATAAATATAATATATATATATTTTTTTTTTTTTTGAAAATATTTCCAACACTTCTCAAGATCTTGTTGATGATTTTTGTTATTATTTTGTTGGGATCATGAAATCATACAATATCATACAATATATCTCAAGATTGCATCAAAAAGGAAAAAAGATTTCAGTGTTAATATTGATACAAGGGTTTTCTGTTATTGTGAGCATGCACATACATACATATATATATATATATATATATATAGCAAATGCTAAGGGTATGAGTACAAATGACACTAGAGGATGATCACTTTTTTTTTTCCTTTTTTTTTTAAATGTTGCTTTTAAAAAGAATAGTTTCAAGGTTCAAAATGGATGCAAAAAAACAAATAAAATTATATGTTAAGCAACCAATGAGCTTTTGCCAAGTGATTGAGAATCATATAAAATATATCAAAGAGAAAAGATATATACAACTCAATTATAAGTAGACGAGCCTCCAACCCGTGCAATGCGCAAACTATTATTTCCGTGGAGTTTTATAGGTCTATATTTATTTAGATCATAATGATATCCTTACATATACTTTACTATTATTTTACTATTTAGCTATTTTTTTTTTCATTTGCTCTTTGAATTTGAATTAAAAATCTCACAACATAATTTTTTTGTATAATTTAAAAAATAAATAAATTGAATCAACTAACGTAATCACGTAATTTACAATATGTATATCATCACATTAATTTAAACATGCTTCTTCCGTCATTATTTTTTAGAAATACATGTCACTAAATTTTTGAAAATATTTGTCATAATATTCTATTCAATTAAATATGTATCGTAAAAAATAATTTAAAATTTTAAAATTTTTTTAATACAGTAATAATATTATTATTTAAATATTCTTATCGTATCTTCATTTTCAAATGATAGCTTAGTGATAATTATATTTTATCTAAATCTATTAAAATAAGTGGTAGAATATCGATTCATAACGAACACAAACTCAGGTTGTGTTTGGATATTGAAGTGAGTTAAGTTGAGTTGAGTTGAGTTGATAAAATATTGTTAAAATATTATTTTTTAATATTATTATTATTTTAAAATTTGAAAAAATTGAATTGTTTATTATATTTTATATTGGGATTTGAAAAAGTTGTAATGATGAGTTGAGATGAATTGAGATGAATTAAGTAACCAAACGAAAACTAAAACAAATTCACATGAATCAAACTCAAATCACTTTGTGTTTAGAAGTAAGAGAGCAATTAACGTTTCCAAACTATGTTTTACTGGAAAGGGTTAGATGGCAATTTTTGTATTGTGTAATAATTTAAGTACAGATCTGCCACACTGAAAAGTTTTTGTCAACAGTGCTACCTATAAGTCTCACACTCTACACATTTATTTAAAAATATGTTATTTTATCATTTTATCCAATTTTACTTACAAACATGTTTGGAATTCATTACGTGGATAAAAAGGTAAAATCATATCTAAAAGTTGGTAAAAGGGAAGATATATATATATAGATAAGAGGAACCGTCGTCGTGAAATTTGAAATCCATTACTGATGAAGACTCGGAATGAGAGTCAAAACTTATCTACATCAGTTTCTTGATAGTTCTCCATCCATTGTCTTGCAAAATCTATGAAAATCTGCCTCTGAGTGTTTGTTGACTTTCATGAGATTCACCAACTCCAACAAAGAACTTCTCATCAAAGTATATTGTTCTTTGTTTCATGCCATATATGATGCCAGCGTTTGGATGGAACGCAAGTTCTGGCGGCTTCTTAAAACGGCAAGAAAGAAATGATGATCAAGAGAATTTCATTAGCATAGCTTCTGGATAGTTTTGCCGTGGGCTGTTTGAAAAGCTAGAAACAGGGTCCATTTTGTATCAGTGAAGCATGAAACGTTGCAAGAAAGAAAACATTGCGATGCTTCGAGACTTCGAGTTTGGTCGAAATGTCTTTGCAGTGCTTCAAGACTTGGCCAAAACGTTGCAACGAAGTAAACACAGTTTTTCACAGGCACAATATACAGTTGAAACACGGTTCAAATTTCAAAATAAGACATTTTTTCCTCTTGACCTTTTTTCCAATTTGAATGCTTTATTTAAGTGAAACCGATTTTAAGCCAATTTATGCAGGGAAAATGCCAAGCAAGCAAGTTTGAACTTGACTTTTATATAATTAAATAGATTTTCTACAGTAAAGGTATAACTCTTTTATAAAAGAATTATGCATGATTTTATAAACTTAAAATATATATTTTTATTTAGGTATCCATTAAATACGAATAAAAATAAAAAATTATTTTGTTTCTCACTGATCGAAAAGTAGTTAATTAGTCTATCATAATATCCAGTACTATAAATTAAATAAATGCAATATATATATATATATATATATATATATATTAATTCTCCTTAATTTGAGCATGTCTTAGACAATTCGATTCAAAATTGAGCAATTTCAGTTAGTAAAAGTTTTACAATGAGTCTCGTAATTAGAGAAAATTAACAAATTAATGTGATTTTGTTAATTTTCAAAAGAGTTTCAATGATATCAAATTAATGGGTGAGATCAAAATGTTATCTGATCTGATATATCTTATTATCTCATAATCCTGACATGCATTTTCCAATGAATTTTTAATATTTTCCTAAATATCTTCCTTTCGTTGTTATATATCGTCCATTATATCTTCCTTTTTTTTTTAATTCTTTGTATATTACACTACAACATAATTACTTTTTAGTGACGGTTGGGAAATTGTGACAGTCCCCAAATCGTCACTAAAAAGCCTTTTCTGTGACGGTTTCTGGAAACCTTCACTAAAAATAGATGAGATTTTTTTTACGTTCTAATGTATGGGAAATTTATATTCGAATGTCGCATATACGTTCGAACATTGTAACTACTTACGTGCGAACGTGAAATGTTTTGGCGCCATCGTTCGAACGTTAGTAATTAACGTTCAAACGTTAATACCTAACGTTCGAACGTTAATTGTAAATTTAAAGTAAATTACTCTAATTTAAAAATTATGTGATTTTTATAGTAAATAATTTGTGAACAAGTCTAAAAAATTGACTTATATATATTTATATATACACAATTTGTAACATATAAATACATATTTATGTTTATATATATTTGAAGTGCAGTAATTTAGTATTAAAGTTGAAAAATATAACATTAAACAAGATTGAGAATTGAAATTAAAAAACCATAGAAATATTAAATAATATTTTCCTGTACATATATTAAAAGCAAAATACAAAATATTACAGAATTTAGTAAACAACACTCAGATGATAGCGTTGTCCGCGAAATTCGAACTCTGTACCTCCTCAATCAAGGTATCAACATTGTCGTTGAGGATACCTACACGATGGGTGATCTCGGCGACAGACGCCTCTATAGCCGCGAGGGATCGATCGATATGCGCAGTCAACTGTGAGATCATCGCATAAAGCCAAGCAGGTCGCGCATCTCCCGTAGATGTACTTGGCCGCTGTTGACTACTACTCCTCACATGACCTGGCTTAAGCTGCGTCGAAGGAATTAGATCCTCTACAAGGGTGGCTGACGTCCCATCGTCTGTCCAATGCTACGCCGATGCGTGGTCATGTCAAGTGGGCTCATCTGATCTTTGACCCGTTCCTCTAGCTGGGTTGGCACTCCTCGTGCAAGTAATAGCCGGCTGATTAAGACGCCGTATGAGAGATTATTCGTGGAGACGATGCTCGCCTCGTAACAGATCCTCTCAAAGATGTGCAATGGCAAATCTATGGAATCTCCACGTGCCACTCGTATAAAAAACTGTGCCCGAAGCCGACTTGTAATGACCCGATCCTATATTTTTAGGGATAAAATATGGATAATTTTGTTAAGCTCAATAAATGAGTTAAAGCCCATTAGAGAATTTATCGGATAGATTATTATTTTTTTTAAAAAAAAAGGCTCTATTATTATTATTATTATTATTATTATTATTTTCTCTCCAAGCTCATGAGTCCTTTTCATAATAAAACTCCTCCCTATCGGATTTTTTTTTCTCTTTGAATTTCAATAATCCACTCACATGCACATTCACGTCTTTTATCTAGGGTTTCTAGGGTTTCATTTAATTTTCAATCATATATATGTATTTGTTAATACACTCACCAAAACTGCACGCCGCGAGTCCTCCACCGTAAATCTTCTCCTCACGCATCAAACCTATAAATGCACGGCTTCATTGCATCCGTTTCCTCCGCATGCACGTCTAGTCATCTCACTCGTTGCACGTCTCTTTTCCTAGGTTTTATTTTGAACGTTCTCTATCACCTATATATATATATATATATATATATATATATGTATATATATGTATATACATTTAATCTCCTGAATGCCACTACCAGCCCACTCCCCGTAAGCCACGAACACACAACCTCCACCACCTCCCCTCAATTCGTCCAGCAGACCACCCAAGACCTCTCCCGTGACGCCCACCGAAAGCCACATCCACAGCCCCATGTTCAGTCCCGCAGCGCAGCTACCCCAGTTCACCACCTGTCCGCACTAACGTTCACCCTCCAACACCCCTAGCTCACGTCTCCTCCCTCAGCCACAGCACCAAGAACCACCAACTTTCTCACACGCAGCAACCATCACACGGCAAATAAAGTTTTTCCGCAGCCCACGTAAATGGCGCCAACCACCGAAAGGTATAGGGAGGGTGCTCTGTTTTCACCATCGAAAACAGGGGATTTTTATACCCCACCGTGAGCCAAAAACCACTGCACCTCGCCAGCCCCTCCACCTCGTTGCCACCTGTACAGAAAGGGCCGTCGGGCACCTCAAGCCACCCCAGACCGTCGCACGCCTCCTCTTCGTCTCACAGTAAGTTTCTGTTTTCCCCCACGCCGTGTCCTCCCTCTCTCATTCATCTCGTCCCTCTCACTTGGTTTCTCTCTCTCTCTCTCTCTCTCAAGCTTTCGGTTTCTCTCTATCTCTCCAGCCTTGAGCCATCGTGGAACCACCCAGCTCCGCCATTCAGCACCACCAAGCTCGAAAGCCTCACGCCTAGCTCTCGGTAAGCCCATGCCCTATGCTTCACGCGTAAAACCCAACCCGAATGCATGCAACTCGTAAAAATCAATTTTAGGTGGGTTAGTTAAATTACAAAAATGCCCTTTGTATTTTTTTCCAAAACTACCCATGCCTATTTAGGATTAAAAGATGAGAATATTTTAGTGTTAGGAATAATCTAGGTTTAGGAAATATAGACTATTTTAGTAGTTTATATTTTAAATAAAGTCACAGGTTTAATTAGAAATTTATGCAAATTATGTATTTATTTTTATAGGCGACCGATTACGTGCCGAAAATAGTGGATTAGCATTGCAAAGTAAGTAGCATAATCATATCCTTACACGTATGTACGGTAAACTACTTGTCTTTTTATAAAAGATATTATGCATATCTGCTCTTTATTGGAAGCCCCTTTTTACGTACTTAAATCATGATTTTATATGAAGATTTATGCATTAAAGTATTTTATGAAAGTCATGATTTTATGTGAAGGTTTATGAAAATTGATGATCTTATGTGATAATTTATGTATTAAAATAGTTATGAAAAGTCATGCATGATTTTTTATGAGAGTTATGCATAAAATTATTTATGAAAAGTCAGGATTTTATGTGAGAGTTATGCATAAAATTATTTATGAAAAGTCATGAATTTATGTGAGGAAACATGTATCACGACATTTATGAAAGAATGCGATTTCATTTGAAATCTATGATATGATATGACAAGTATGTATATGATTTCTTTTGAAATCTATGATATGACAAGTATGTATGCGATTTCTTTTGAAATCTATGAAATGATAAGTATGCAAGTATGATTATGATAAGATATGTAACGGCCTATGTTATGATATGAGGACGGTACCTATGTTATGGTCATATTACATTGCCAGGTCGTACATGCTGGTAGTGCACCCAGTATGTCTTCCTTATATATGGATTCCACAACCCGCGGCCACGGGCGGAATCAGAATTTACCTAAATTCGCTAACTCTAACTCACAGGGGTCAACAGTGAGTAATGGCCTATGACAAGTGAAAGATAAGTTCATGTTCATGTTCATGTTATTTATGTATGCATTTATGAATATGCACGTTTTTCAAGAAACCTTATGTTTATTATGTTTACTGTATGATGTGTTACTTATTGAGTATTCGACTCATTTTAGTTTGTTTTTATGTTTTTAAACCACCCTAGGCGATGACATTTATGAAGATGAGACTGCAGGACAGGACTTGACCCAGAGAGGCGAGGCAGAGGCCTAGACAGATTATGCTATGACTATTTTTATGATTTAAATAGATTATTCTGATAAGCACATGAGACTTCCGTATTTTCTTTAATAAGTGCTTCCGCCGACTCTATTTTGAATTTTAAGTATTTATTAAATTTTGTTTTATTTATGGAAGCTTTCGCATCTGGCGCGTTATTGAAAAGAAAAATTTCTAAGTTCAAGTTTAGTAGTAGCACAGCTGCTCCCCGAAATTCTAAAATGTCTTTTTGGGAAGCGGGGTGTTACACGACTAAATGTGATTTTATGTGTCACAGGATCCACGTTTGTTGTAACAATAAGGTGCAACATGCGGAAGAAATGTAGCATATGGTTTTGGTTGAAGGCGTTCTTCCACTCGATCTGCATGCGGCCCCTCCCGGTGAGGATGTAGAAATCCTCGTCTCGGTCATCATCCCGAGTCTCGAGGCCAATATCCTCAGCCTTTGACCGATTTGCATCTCTGGCTGATGCTTGCTCAAATGGGCGGCCAGTAGATGATGTAGAAATGCCTACATCCTCACGAGGTGTAGCTAGGGGTGGCAATATGTGACACAATCCGTTAACCTAATACGAACACGATACGATAAAAGCGGGTTAAGGTTTAGCCTTAACGGGTTGGGGTCAAAACGGGTTGACCCGTTAAGACACAATTGCTTAACGGGTCACTAAGGGGTCAACCCGTTATAACCAGTTATGACCCGTTAAGAAAATTAAATTTACCTTTATACCCTTAGACCAAAAGGACAAGGAGGACGCTCCACTTCCTTCATCAAGTTCTAAATTTGTTTAGATCAGTGTTTTTAATTTTTTATTATATTTGAGATTATAACATTAATATATTTACATTGTATGTTTTGTTTATTATATTGAGGATGTAATTTTTATAATGAATATTATTAGAAATTGTGTGGATCATATTTGTTTGGATTGTAATTTTAGACTTGTAGTTAGTTTTTTATTTTTTATAGATATTATTTATATTTAAATATTTATATAAAATCAGTCAAGTCAAATTGGTCGTGTCGTGTCGTATCGTGTCTGTTCAACCCATTAACGTAAATGGGTTGAAACGTGTCGTGTCATATCGTGTCAATTTATTTCTTATTCATTAACGGGTCATAACGGATCGTGTCGTGTCAACCCGTTATCTTACCGTGTCGTGTTCGGGTTTGGAATTTTGACACGAAATCCTTAACTGGTCGTGTTCGTGTTGACCCATTAAGTGTAATGTACATCTCTTGACACAACACGAACACGACCCGTTAACACGATTTGACACCCCTAGGTGTAGCGTATGCAGATGTCTCAACTCCTCGACGAATCCCGAGGTGCTCAGCGATAACATTTGCTGAAATCTCAATGGAAACACAGCGTACAGTCATGGTGTGAGAGGATGCATCCTGAGGCATGTCACACATCCTCATATAGAACTCCTAAACCATTTAGGGGTATACCTTCCCCCTCAATGTGCAGATATTTCCCCAGCCTCTACTAACGAAAACATCTCTCAAGTTCGTTTGCTCCCACATGAGTTCGTCGAACTCATTAATTAGGACTTCTCGCTCTACCATAACAGTACAAGCCCCAATACAAGCAGTGTCCTAAGTGGCTCATTCCTTCCCTCGTTTTCTAGTATGCAGAGGATGAGCTATATTCTGAAAATAGAAAAGAAAAAAAAATATTTACATTGATGCATTTTTAGTGTTAATTTTAAACTGCTTTGAATTAACGTTCGAACATAGTAAAAGAAACGTTCGAACGTGTATTTTTACTTTCATACGTAAAACACATACGTGAGAACGTAAGCAGTAAATAAATTTAAATGGCATACGTTTGGACATTTATGTTATACGTTCGAACGTATGGGTTTTACGTTCGAATGTAAAGGATTCACGTCCGAACGTTGAAGTATAAATAAATTTAAAAAATTGTACGTTCTGACGTTATAATTAAATGTTTGGACGTAAATTTTATGAAAAATAACTTCCGAATGTAAAATTTCGAATGTAGAAGCCTTAACGGCTATGTAATTGAAACGTCGTATATTCAAACGTCTTGGTAAAACGTTTGAACGTTACGACACCGAATGGCTGAGTTGACTCAACCATTATTGAAATCTTGAAAATCAATCTACAAGATTCTAAATGCCAAAATGACACCATAGAAATGAAGTATACACTTTAAAAAACTTTTCTACGGTAACTATTTGGCCAATGGCAAGCCGTGGTGGCCGGAAAATGGAGTTAAAAATTCGACCACCACTTGACCCGTTTTAAACAAAACCGAACTCAAATCTCAAATAAAATAATTGTTAGAGGTTAAAAGATGAATGCCTACCTTTTAGTGACGGTTGTGGCGGAGTTTGACAACGGCGGCGATGGAGGAATGGCAGCGTGCAAACGGGAACGAAGTTAGATAACGGTGATAATGAAGTTTTACAGGTCTGTTTTGGGCTTATATACACGAAACGTTCGAACGTAATTCTTAGTAGGTTCGAACGTTTTTCGATTTATTTTCTAAAAATTGACTACAAAATATATTATATTATTAATATATTTTATATATTATAATGTATACTATAACATATAGCATACTATATATAATATTATATTATAATATAATATATAGTATATTATAGTATATATATAATATTATATATTAATACTATTATATAGTCTAATATATTATATAGCTATAACTAATACTAATAGTCTAATATAGACTATAGTTATACTTATACTAATATAGTTATACTAAATCAATATAATTAATACTAATATATAACTAATACTAATATATAACTATGCTAATATTCCAATATTAATACTATTATATAGTCTAATATATTATAATATTATATTATAATATATATAGTATATTATAGTATATATATATACTGTGTATAATATATATAATGTATTATATAGTATATTATATATATGTTATACTATATATATAGTATAGTATATATAAATTAATGAAAACAACATTAGAACCACAAGCTCTTATTACTAATCCAAAATGATATATTTTATTATTATAATCTAGTACCCAAAATTCTAGTGTACAAATTCTTAAATAGATTAATTGGAATCAAATTACTCTCCCTAATGAATGACAATTAGATTAATTAGTTGTTTTGAATTTGTGAGTTCTAGTTATATTTCTAAAGTTTAGCAATATGTTTATACATATTGTTGTGGGAGTATTATTGTTGTTGTGATATGAATTTGAAATATTGTGATTATTGTTTGTGAATTTCTATTGAATATATTTAACGAGAAAATTATAAGTCTAGGATCTTAATTTAAGTAAAGATTAAAAACATTTAATACACATTTAATATGAGAATTAATATTTAACATTTAATAAGTATATATAATATATTTATACTAATTTAGTTAGAATATGATTATTATTCAAATTATAACTATAGTATAAAACTTAATCTTAAAAAAAAAAAAAAAGTCATATATTTATAAACGGTATAGATATGGGTTGGATGAAGTTGAAAGTCATATATTTGGATGAAGTTGAAAGTCATACAAATTATGACTCTCAGATGATGTGATTATAGAAAATTATTACTATATAGTATATATATAGTGCATTATATATATATAATGTATTATATACTATATTATAGATAGACTATATATAATACTCTTATATATATAATACACTATATAGAAAAAGAAAAAAATAGTCACAAAATATTCTTATTTTTCTCAACTTTTACATAAATAGAAAAATATTATATTCAAGAAAAATATTATGAGTATTTAGAGAAAATACAGATTAATATACCTTTCTTTACATGGTTTTAGATCTACTAATCAATGGATTAAAGAAGAGAATAATAAAATTGTTTATGAAGAATTCTCTTATTTTGAAGTCATCAAGTTCAACCAGATGGAGGACTCAAATATTGGCTTGGCACCTTCTAGTTATCATATATAGTATTTTATATATATATATATATATATATAATACTATATATATACTATATAGTACTATATAGTACTATATATAAAGTGTATTATATATATATATAAGTTTTGCTGTTAGTTTTATTAATTATATATTATTGATTCATATATATAGTATAGTATATAACAATTAAAATTATATAATAACCTTTGAAATTATATATAACAATTATAATAACAATTATACAATAAGAATTAAAATTACATAGGTATCAATTAACAATGTCTTAAGATATATAATAACAATTAAAATTATAATTTAGGAATAATAATCCGAGATCAATCACTATGGTATTTCGTATAGAATAGCACAGCCAATCCAAAATCATTATAAAGGAATAATTAATAGTGTCACATTCGTATTGTGTTATATTGTTAAACTAGAGAGAGATGAAAGAATATGTGAACAAGTTTCGTGTCTTGTATACAACGAGGGAGTATGATCTGAAGAAATGTTGGAATTTTAGTTTAATTGCTTGATTGTCAAAGTCTCTCCGGCCTTGAGAGTTGTCAAGGTCGGACAGTTTGTGACGGTTAAGTACTTAGACTAAAATTTAGACATTTCTTAAAGATCATTCTCTCTTGTTGTGTATTGATAGGAAACTTATTCACATAATCTTCCATATTTCTCTAGTTTAACAATATAACACTACTAGAATGTGACATTGTTAATTCAAACAACATGTAGATATTGTTTGTAGTGTTTTTTTATAGATATTTTTTGTAGCACAATATACGACAATAAGTCATTTATTTTCAATAATGCCGCCAAAATGTCAACGAAGAAATATGCATCCGCCAAGTCCAAGTCTCGAACCCATTGAGGACTCTCCACTCGAGGAATTTGCTCCTGAAGCTCAAGTTAACACGCAAGAGAACAACAGCCAGTCGACACCTACCATTAAGGAAATATTATCGTTGATAATTAATTATATAGTTAATAACTTTGATTTGTTAACTCAGAACAAAGGAGGACAAGAGTTGTAGTAACTTACCCCTACTGTACTGAGCCACCACAATTGTGTAGTTAAGGGCTACTAAGCACCACTTGACCACCTAAACAAAGGAATGAAGGAAGACATATCGTTGTATCTTTACCTTGCGAACACATGCACTATCATTAGTAAGTTTCCCTTCTTATATTCATATAGTTTTCCTTCGCATATGCATATAGACCCTTAGACAAACTTTAAGATCTAGGGTTAGAGCTCAAGAAAGGGAGTGAGACCAAAAGAGACCATGTAAGAGTTATTCGTAAAAGCATAATGTGAGGGTAAGTAGGTTTAGAGCGAGGAAAATGATTAGGCGAGACAAAAAGTTAGGTGAGGAAAGTATTAGGCAAGGAAATAATTGGGCGAGGTAGTAGCAAGAGTATTAAGCGAGTAAGGTTATTTAGGCGATGAAAGAGTAATGATTGAGGAACTTAGGTTCCCCCAAACTCTATGCATGAAACATGTTATGTATAACATATGATGATTGAGAATACTTATGCCATTACCTAAATATTATAGATTTGATTTAAAGCTTTGAGGCATGCATTGTTAGCGTAATTTTTACAAAGACCGATGTAAGTAATTGTGATCGCATTCTTCTACACATCACTTTATGTAAACTGTGAGGTCTCTTTTGTAACCATATATAAGTAGTAAATATTTATGAAAGTATCTATACATATGAGCCTTCCTTGGTAATCCATTTTCATGAACCCTATTTACGATAAAGGTTATTATAAGTGATTTTAGAGTGCATGAATGATGATATTATTGAATATTATATAATATGACTATATATTTTAAAGAATGAAAGGTGAGGTAGAGTAAAGTTAAAGATAAAGAAAATACAATTGTATAACTGCATGTGTTTGATAAGATTAATGAATGAACCATATGAGGATGGGGACAATATCATGAGGTTGGAACGGATGGCAATGTTGGAATGCATCACTTGTGGTGCACCTAGTGATGACTAATTCCTAAGGTTTGGTTCTTATCTGCTATCTACCAGAAGAACCATTGATCCGCTAACACGCGGAGGTTAACAATGTGTAATGACCATTAAAGGATGAGGTTAAGGTAATAAATAACTAATGATTTGAGGTTGAGGAAATAAAGGTTTTTTGTAATGCCCCAAGGTAAATGTTTTATGTATGCTTAAAGGTAATATTTCTCAAGAATGTTAATGATAACTTAAACTATTGTGTATATTATATTTACTGCATGATGTGGTTCTTACTGAGTATTAGACTCAATTAGTTGTTTTGTTTTGTTCACCCTAGGTGAGGAGACTTGCGGGGATGCTGCGAACAAGGATATTGTCTCGGAGAATGACAATGACATTGAGGCTTAAGGCACCAAGCAAGAAATCTACATTTCATTATTTTGTTTTTAAGGAGATTTGTAGTACAAGACATTTCATTGTTTTATTCATAATTTCTTAACAAAGTTACTTTCGAGAACTTTTATTTTAATGAGGTATTTGGCTTTACTCTATAAGTGTTATGGAGTCTTTTATACTTGGTGCAAAGAATGTATGCTCAAGTTAGTAGCATCCATTCCTCTAGCTCAACATGCTCTAGAGCAGGTTGTTACATTTGATCCCTCTATCCATCCCAACTCGTGAGACCAATACCCCAGCTTGAATTCTCACCATAATTTGATCCTTATTTTCCATTGCTAATTAGTAATCAACATTTTTATACAGATAGCTAAATTATTAGGGATATATGTGATAGTTGAATTTTCATAAACTCATGCAAAAGTATTGGCTGCTAAGTTTATTTACCATTTAGTTAGACCCTTTAAGTGTAAGACTCTAAAAATAATTGAAAGTGTTATCACATCAAACATTATCCAGGTTCGTTTTATTTATAATTGTAAGTTGTACAATGAAAATAAAATTTTACTTCAATAGCATCTTAAGAGATCTATTGACTAGAAACTTGTTTGTTAGAAGAAGTTTTCTTACCACTTCGATGCGTTGTATCTTTATCGGACGAGATTGGTCTGAGCTTGTTCTTATTAGTAACTAGCAGATAATCATTGACACGCTCCCTCAAGTCCAATGTTGTGAATACCATGTTGAGCTTCTCCCAGAGGTGGTAAATTGAGTTGTCGAAAGTGTTTTAGTAAAAATTCCTGCTAGCTGGTCTCAAGTAGATAGGAATTAAACTTCAATGAGTCTCAAAGCAATCATGTTGTGAACAAAGTGAAAGTCGATTACTACATGCTTCGTGCGAGCATGAAAGGTTGGATTCACTGATAGGTAGGTTGCACCTATGTTATTACACCATGAGATTGGTGCTTTGGTGTGATCAACAAGAACTTCACTCAACAATAACTTAAGCCACTCAAGCTCAACAGTTGTGTTTGCCAAGGTTTTGTACTCAACCTCGGTGCTAGACCAAGCTACTGTTGCCTACTTTTACAGGTCCAAGAGATGAGAATATTACCAATAAAGATACAGAAACCACCTGGTGGACCTTCTGTCATCACACGACCCTACCCAATCCGCATCAAAGAAGGCTTGAAGTTGAGTGCTGGAGGACTTTGAAATGCGAAGACCAAAACGGAGTGTGTGCTTGAGGTATCGGAGAAGGCGCTTGATTGATTGGCAGTGAAGGAGTTTGGGATCTTGCATAAATTGTGATAACTTGTTAACTAAAAGGGCAATGTCAAGGCAGGTGATGGAAAGATATGCAAAGTACCAATGAATTGGGATCATCAAATGTTTCACCATTAAAAGCTGAGAGGTTACTGAATGTTCCCATAGGGGAGCCAACTGGCTTGGCCTTGGGCATCTTAGTTCGTTTGAGTAAATCTAATATGTATTGATGTTGAGTCAAAACTATGGCTCCCTTGTCATAGAACTACTGAGACTCCCAAGAAAAAATTTAATCCACCCAAGTTCTTGATTGCTAAGTCTGCATATAAAGAGTTGAGTAATTCATCAATGGCAGAGGATTTGCAGCAAGTGATTATGATGTCGTCTACATAAATCAAATTGTACATAGTGAAGACATCTGGGGTCTGTATGAGCAAGGAAGAGTCTGATAGAGAGCCACGAAATCCAAGTACTAGGAGTCAATTTTTCAATCTAAATAACCAAGCTTTTGAAGCCTGTTTGAGACCATCAATGACCTTCTGCAGTTTACAAATGTGATGTGGATATTAAAGATGAAAGAAACCTGGTGGCTGTGATATGAACACTTCCTTAGATATATCCACGTGCAGGAATACATTTTGAACATCAACGTGATTGATAGCCTAGCCTGCCAAGAAAGCCAAAGATAAAACAGCGTGCACTGTTATGGGCTTGATGGTAAGACTATATGTCTCAAAATAATCGATACTAGATCATTGATGGAAGGCTTTTTCGACCAGTCAAGCTTTATAACGATCTATTTGGTTATCAGCTTACCGTTTGATGTGAAATAACCACTTTGAAGCAATGACGTTACAAGCTTCACCTGGTGGAATTAGTGTCCATGTGCAGTTACGCAATAAGGGATCAAATTCGTTGTTCATAACTTGATGTCATCTTGGATATTTTACAGTTGAAGAATAGCAGATGGGTTCAACCATAGATGAATGAGTTTCGACAATGAGAGCTTTTGGTATTGGGTAGCAAATGGTACCATCATTGTAGATTTTGGGTTTGAAAATTTGACTGGGGGAGCGGGTTATCATGGGATGGATGGAAATTGGTCCCGATGTATCTGGTGGTACGTTTTCTTATTTTGGAGGAGACATGGAGGTGGAGGATAGAGGATACAACCCATGTTTACTTGGCCCATGCAATAGAATTGTCCCCGTAGCTTGGTCCTTCACAAAAAATCAAGAGGGATGAAATTCAAAGTCAGTGTTAATGATGGCAGTGAAAGTTTGGACTGACATAAAGTTTTCTATTATTTCAGGAACATGTAAAATATTGTGTAACTCGAAGGAAAATTCAGGTGTGGAGATTTGGGCAGTGCCCGAGTGTTGGACATGGAGTTCATTGCCATTACCCATTCTTATCTGATCTGACCTGATATGTTCCTCAGTTTTGACATTAAGGTTTGCTAGATTGGGAGTGATATAATGTGTGGCACCAGTGTCTAGATACCAAGAGGGGTCTAAGCTTTGAGATGGAGATGCCACATAGGCTTGCATGTATGAGGACTCACTTTGATAGATATCATCGAACCTATGAAAGCAACAAAGAGCAATGTGGCCAACCTTGTTACAAACTTGACAAACAAGTTTGGGGGCTGAGATCTGCCATGCCCCTACCTCAGGTGCCTCTATAGTTGCTGGTGTTGTAAGAGCCGTGATTTCCATAAGAGGATTGTGAGCACCCATTGCAGCTAGGGTGAGAAGAGACATACTTATTGTTAACATTGGCGTCCACCATTGATAAACGAAGCTTGTGAGCAAGTAAATGACTATAAAGATCCTTGAGCCAAATAGGATTGACACAAGTGGTCACAGAGGTGACAAATGGATCATATTCTGGACCAACACCTTCCAAAAGAAAGGAAACAAGTTCAAAGTCATTGAGGGATTGATCAGTGGTGACTAAGGTGTCTGTAAGAGTGGTGAACTTGTGGAAGTATTCAGAAACGGTAGAGCTAGCCTTCTTTAGTGTTGCAAGTTGGTAATGATGGAAAGAGCCCAAGAAGAAGTAGTAAACATGTTTTCCATGATGAACCATAGTGCACATGAAGTAGTGCATTTGATGACATGAGTCAAAATTCATTCTGATAGTGATGAATCCAGAGCAACTTAAGATGAGTTGATCCTGAAGCATCCATGATGTGTAAGTCGGGTTGGTGACTTTTGATTTGACAGGGAGTTTATAACCAACGATGGACAAGAGAAACTACCATTGACAAAGCTATAGAGGTCCTGACCTTTCATATACGTAACCCCTTTGATGAGGTTATGAAGCGGCATGACAGAGGTGGGCATGGGTAGCTGTAAAATAGGGGCACAAAGAAGAAAATGTGGGGAATATAAAAAGCAGAGGATGGAGGATCAGTCATGGCTATTGTAACGTTAGTCTAGATTATTCTTGATACCATGTAAGACTTTAAAGAGAATTCAAAGTATTGTCACACCAAACATAGTGCAGGCAAATTTTATTTATAAGTTGTACAATGAAAATAGAAGTTTATCTAGATAGCATCTTAAGAGACCTATTGATTAAGAACTTGTTTGTTAGAAGAAGTCTTCTTATCATTTGGTTGTGTTGTATCTTTATCGAACAAAATTAGTTTGAGCTTGTTCTTCTCAGTAACTTGAAGATAATCATTGACATCAAGTAATGCCACCCTTTCCTGATCTCCTTCTACTCAGTTTGTGTACTCTATACTAATAGGTATTGAGGGGTACAAAATTGTTTGCTATTTACTAGAAAAGAGATGGCTTATAAATGTGTTGGGATGAAACAAATAGCTTGGGAGATAGATATTATAAACAAGATAGTCTTTTTTATATAAAGAAAATAGTTTTTCTCCTTTAAAAAAATAGTAGTACAATAAAGATATTTGATTATTTTCACTTATTGCAATTTTTTTAAATAAAAAAGGTAACAAATAGCATCTGCATCGTTTGTTTTTATAATTATTCTCATCTTATCATTATAATTTTTTTAAAAAAAAATTCACACAAAATAAAATAAACAATTCAATTTTTTCAAATTTTAAAATAAAAATAATATTAAAAAAATATATGCTAACAATATTTTATTCAACTTTCAATTTTTATCTCAACTCATCTTATATTATCTCATCTACAAAAACAAACGAGGTTGAGTTCAAGTCAATTTTTTCTTTTGAATAAAAACCAACCTAGCTTAAGAGCATTAATAGTGGACAAAGCTATATTTTGGCCAAAATTTAACTAAGTTGCATAAAAATTCACTGTAGTGGACTCAACAAAACTATAGTATTTTTAACTTTCATAATTTTCACTGGCAAAATCTGGCCAACCCAAGTTGCTGGCTTAATATTATTTTGGCATAAAAAATTTCAAGCTGCTTGCCAAATCCTGCCGTGTTGCACCGATTGTAACATGTCACATGAACAACTGCGGTTGCGAATGCCACTGAATCCATCTCAACCCCTAACTCAACCATTTGATTAAACATATCAATAGTCAAACCATGTTTGTTTTCCATGATGTACAACCTGACTAGTATAGTCCAAGAAACAGTTTGGGAAAGAAGAAATACACCTTACAAAAAATTTGAATGTTGTAAATAGTTAAACCAAAGAAGAAATTTGGTTTGGTAAACTACACCTCACAAGATAAAGAAAAAATCATTATTTACTAATAATATGAACATTAAAAAAAATTAATATTTACCTTTTTTATATCGAAGAAATATTTAAATTATAATTAAAATTAAAATAAATAAAAATATCAAAATTAATATTTTAATAAAATAGTAATAAATTTGAAGAATCTATTATTTAATATTATTAAAAAATAGCTAGCTAAATTTATAAAAAGAGCAATGACAGCCTTACAATTTAACTACATTTTATTTACAATTTATCAATAAAATAATATTTTTTTTAATTTCAAACGAGTAATGCTACATACAGTCGTGAAATGTATAAATGTCGTGCAATCGCTTTGAAAAAGAGTGAGGTCCACTATTGAAAAATTTATTTTTTTTCATGTGGGTCTCATATTTATTCATTTTTTTTAAAGCGACTGTATGATACTTACACACTCACGACTGCAAGTATCATTACTCAAATCGTAAAGAAATGGTCGTTTTATCGTTTCTCTTATAAAAATAAATTCTCAAACTAAATTTTGATTAAACTTTGTTGACCACGCTGCTAATGCTATAAGTTGGGTTCTGGTTGTAGGGTTCGCTAACCATTTTGTCTGTGTCAATGGTTAAGGCAGGGCGAAGTACTCTTCTACAAGACGCTCGGTAACTCCAAAATCCAGAAGCACTATCGTCGTCCATGGCTGCTTTAGCCTTCACACCCCGCCATCAAAGACCTCCAATCCCACCAGTCTCTACTCAGACCAAGTCTCCAAAACCCAGAATCAGACCCAGAGTCTCACTCCAACCCTCTCCATCCTTCTCAGACCCCTTTGTTCTCCAACTAGCAGAAACACTTGAAGATTCTCTGCCCACTTCGTCCTCTTCAACACCGTTGCCTCTTCAAAAGCTCAGAGATACCTCATCCGAGACCCTCCTCTCAACCCCTTGGCCCTCCCGCAAAGACGAGCCCTTTCGCTTCACAGACACCTCCTTCATCAAACACTCCCAAATCAGTCCAATCACTCACCCTCCTCACTCCTCTGCTCTATCAGGCGTTTCTTCGAATACCCAGTTCCCCAATCTTGTCATTGCTGATGGGTATGTCGTAAATTCGGCGAATTTGTCCGAATTGCCAAGTGGGGTATTTGTTGGAAGCTTGTTGGAGCTCTCTGAGGAGAGTATCACCAAAAGGGTCTGTGAATTCTTGACTAATTCAGTTTGTGGGGACTTGTTTTGGTCTATCAATGGGATTGGCGCGCCGGATTTGACAGTAGTGTATGTTCCAGCGGGGTGCAAGGTAGAGAATCCGATTTTTTTTAGGTACATTTCGGTTGAGGGTGGTGACGAGGGCTCGAATGCATTGCCCATATCAAATCCGAGGGTGTTTGTGATGGTGGAGAGGGGAGGGGAGATTGATATAATTGAGGAGTTTCTAGGTAAGGATGAGAAGAAGAGTTACTGGGCGAATTCGGTTCTGGAAGTGGTGGTTGGAGAAGGTGGGAAGGTTCGTCATTCATATATTCAAAATCAGTCTTTAAATGCTGCTCATATAAAGTGGACTTCTGTCCAGCAGGTGAACTTTTGTTCTTGCTTTTTTCTTGTTGTTGAATTTATGCTTTTTTTTTTTAAATACAGTGCTTGTTTGATACGTTTGCAATTTGGGGAAGATTGTTGGAAATGTGAATTATTTTCCTCTTTAAGCATACGATTGCAGCAATTTTTCTGAGATATCATTTACTTTGAGACTTATACATGTATTTATTTTAGTGGCTTTTGCTAAGTTTGTAAAATGTGTGGTTGTTAACACATTTATGAAAAGCACTCACATCAAATTATTGATGAATTGAAACTGAGAACTTTTCAGAGTTATAATGATCCATTATTATCATATTTAATGTAAAGATGCTGAATTTATTTTTAATCCCTTTTCTTACTTATGAAAACAAAAATTGTAATCCCTTTTGGGAAACGAAAAATCTAAATTGAGGATGACCTAAAGCCATCTTGGTAATCCAAAAATAATTAAGAATACAAATAAAAGGACATGGTGTTGAATACCAGCTCCATTTAAATTAGGATTCTAATAGCTGAAGGAACTATTTCAAGTGACTGGGCTTTTTTGCAGCCGCTCAAACATAGCCAACATTTCTCTTGCATATCTGACACACTCAGGCGCATGTAATTCAGTTATATGTGCTTCATATCTCCTTGGATAGTTTATTTGGCAATTGGCATGCCAAAGTTCCCATCACGGTCATAGACTGATTAGGTTTCCTTCAACCTCTTATGGTGCACTTTAAGATAGGAAAACTTTTGATCTTGGGTTGGTTATGGTTGGGAAAAAGTTTAGCTTTTATAGATTGAACTAGGATATGCTTCTTTTTCATTCTACTTATCAAAAAAAGGATATGCAAAGATAGGGGTAATGGAATTGAGGGCTGTTTCTTTGTGATTCTGTGAAAGCTGGTTCTTAAAATTTAATAATGATAGCTATTGAAGGGTTTTGGGTCAGATTTGAAGGATTAACTGGTGGATAAAAATTATGAAAAATTTTGGGTTTAAAGGCTCTAAAGGGTATCAGACGGTTCAAGGGCTGTTTGAATGGTAATTTGAAGAGTAAAAGTGTGCCAAAGAAGAGAAGAGAGAGAAAGAAATGAACACTCTTGTCTTAATACTCACATCATTCAATATTCTATAAGCATTATAGGTAAGGACTCTTGCAAGCCCAAGACTAACTTGAACTTAAAGAAAACAAACCTGAGACACTTAGGAGATGTTTGGAAACAATTTTTATTTCATCCCATCTCATCTCATCCTATCTCATTTCCTTCCCAAACATCATTCAAACACAAACACTTTCAAACTAATCATTACAACTTTCCCAAACTTTCAAATAAAAAACAATTTAACTTTTTCAAATCTCAAAACAAAAATAATATTAAAAAATTATATTCTAGCAATACTTTATAATATATTTTATTCAACTTTTTCTCTCTCATTTCCCAAAACCCAATAACTACTCCAACTTTTTTCTGGTTACCCTTTCAATTATTTCCCTGTTGAGCTCTTTCCTCAACATGGAGGATTCAAATTGCAGGGCTTGAGGTGACACTTTCTTCTTTTGAGGCTTCATAGGCCTCCTTATCTTAATTCATATATGGGTTGTCTGGGAGTTCCTTGCAGCTCGCTGGCAATTCTTGTATCATTGATTAAAAGAATCAAAATGAATGTCTAGAACATAATGCATAGGCGATGCTCTTGAATGTGTCCCATGTACTTGGGCTCTTTCCTATTCTCATGATTAATAAAATCTTGTTTACCGGTCAAACAAAATGTCTAGAAAATAGTTTCTATATTGACTGAATTCTAATATACTATGCTATTTGGCATTGGTCTTGGTATCAGGCTACTAATGAGCTTCCATATGAGTCATTATTTGCTATACAAATTGGTACAGGATTTCTTATTGAGATGCTTCAAAACTATAGCTTTGCAAAAGATAGCGTGTATATCTGAAATGGTGAGATGAACACAGTGAAGAAGAAGTGGAGCTCATAGGATGAATAGACATATAATAGAAATTAAAGATATATTATTAATTAAAGCACTAAGAAACATAAATTTTTGTAAGGCTAATCAAAACAATCAGTGTCCAGTGTGGTGATGTATCTAATGCTACTTAGTTACATGACAAGGTTCTAAGTTTATGGTAAACTTACTTATAAAAAAAAAAAAGTTAATGGTAAACTCATTCTGAGATATTTGAAAGATTGTATCATTGGGATCTTGGGCCTATGAGCTACTAAAATGGCGCTGCCTCTCCTCACAAAAAGAGTGGAAGGTGATATCATGGATTAAAACCCATTAGGTTTGTGGGTAACTTGCCAAGCAAAAAGTATTTCTAGGGGTTTGTTCTTGAAATTGGATGGTTGCATATAAGCTAAGTTGCAATCTGATCGATTTCCATTATATGATTGTCATTTTTTTTAGTAGATATATATATATATATACACACACACACACACACACACGGATTAGTAATCTTGACTAGCAATATATGGTACTGACTACTGATGTAGGACTCCTTATAGACAGCATATCTCTAATCTATGTATAGTACACTTTAGAATAAGAATAAGAAAAGTTATGTTCTTGGGGTTAGTGTGAACAGTTGCAGTACACAAAGGAGAGTTAGAAGACAAAGGGGGAGAGAGAGAGAGAGCAACATGGTAAGGCCAATGTGTCTCAGTTCTCATAATACTAAATTTTTATTTAACTAATGTATGAATTCTATACATACAATGAAGCCTATTTATCAAGACTCATATACTTTTAGGCCCTGTTTGGATAGTGAAAGTGTCTCATCTCATCTCATCATTACAACTTTTCCAAATTCCCACACAAAATATAATAAGCAATTCAACTTTTTCAAATCCCAAAACAATAATAATATTAAAAATAATGTTCTAACAATATTTTATTCAACTTTCATCTTTCATCTCAACTTATCTCATTTCAACTCACTATCCAAACGGCACCTTAAACTATTATGGCTAGGCTAGGACTACAAATTTGATTAGTGAAATGAAAAATCCTAAGAAAATGTGATAAAAGACTGCACTATTAATAATCCCACTAATAATCCAGGGAAAATTAATTAAGAAAATAATCCTAAAAAAAATTATGTTCAGGAAATTAGGGAGGCGTAGATCCATAAAGTTTCTCCTAATTCACAGGAAACGACCCAATTAAACCTTAGTTTCAGTCATAAGACAACGTGATCACGATGGAGTTAGGGGGTTGACGCATAAAATTATACACCCTCATTTAATTTTTATATTCGAATTTCCAGGGGTTACTCAAAGTTTCCCTCCCCGCCACTTTTTGCTTGTATGATATGCCAATGCAATGGTGAAAATTTGGTGCTTGAGTCATAAAGTTGTTAGTTTTTAGTAGAAAAAAGTGTTATTTTCTTTTCTCAGTTTTAGAAAATTTAATTTGTAGTGATTCCCTATTCCATTGGTTATTATGGGGGCTATTTAGCGTAGTCTTTTAGCGAAAGATTTAAATGCATAAATTTGACCTTGGTTACAGAAACTGCTAGTGCTACAGTTACAAGAGCATAAATTTTGCTCTGCTTTTTCCAATTTTTCTGCACTCTGTATTTCCTCCACTATCTACCCTTCAGGGCTGATAATATTTGTGAAAGGCACGTCAGGATACAGCCTAGTGGCTAAAGGAAGAGCTGAAGGATCAAACGTCCTGTGTTTGATTCCCCACTAGAAGTTCCCTAGATTACCTAATCCACAGTTCTGGCCGGTGGGGTCCTGTGTTGGAGTTTACTCCCCAGGGAGGGGCTTGAAGGGTGGTCTGACTATGGTTGTGAGACCAGTAAAATCTATAATGCAACCCTCTCATATATCTAACAACATTGTCAATTACTTTCCTTGAGGGAAGTTTCTGTTCACTTTGCGTTTGTGTTGCCTGCTGTGCTCATGTGTCTGAATATGTGGTTTTCTTCCATCTCTATCAGGTGTATTTTCTACAGATAAATCTTTTACCACCACCTCAAGTGTTCTTTCAGCATAATGCTTCATTTCATGTGCATGGTGGTATTTTAAGAACTTGTATTAATTATTCACCTAATGCCTCATAGATGCTTATGCTCTTGGTGCTGTGATGTTTTCATTCTTGATTATCTCCTAGGCACCAAATGTTTGTTAATATAAAGTGCATGAAATTCTTTGAAGCCTATTCTGTTCATTTTTTTTTAACAGCATATCTTTTGAAATTAATCCAGAAATGGCTGATCAATAATTAGAAGTTGATTATTTACAGGAATCAGCTAGTACTTACGAACTCGTAGAGGTAAGCAGTGGTGGAAAATTGAGCCGGCATAATGTCCATATTCAGCAATTGGGCCCAGAGACAGTCACAGAGTTATCCTCATTGCATTTGTCTATCAATGATCAGACACAAGATCTACATAGCAGACTAATCTTGGACCATCCACGAGGTTATTCTCGACAACTTCACAAGTGCATTGTGGCACATTCTCAAGGACAAGCTGTATTTGATGGGAATGTAAAAGTCAACAGGTAATTCTGCTCTATTTGACGACTAGTTATCATGAGTACACTTGAGTTTTGTTCCACATCAACCTGTGAACTATTTGAAATCATATATGCTGGAGTACATTCTTAGTTCCAAGCCTATTCAGTTTCTGAGTTATAGTTATTGTTTGTTGAGGGCTATTGCGCCGCATCGGTGGGCACAATTTTTAATTTGATGGCCTTTTATTATTGAAGCCGACTATAAAATGATGGTTAGTTATGTTACAGACTGTCTTGAGTTGCATTCTTATTCTGGTCATTTATCTAGCTAATGCTGTTTGATTTAGACGTCCAGTAACTAGTTGCTTGCTGATAGATATACACCTTGTTATCTAGAACTACAAAAATGGAAGAAAGAAAGAAGTGCACATGCTTTGCATCGATTTAATGTTTGCTATATGTTTTGCAGATTTGCACAGCAGACAGATGCAGGACAACTAACAAGGAGCCTGCTCCTTGAACCTCGTGCAACTGTGAATGTCAAACCCAATCTCCAAATAATTGCAGATGATGTCAAATGCTCTCATGGTGCTGCAATTAGCGACCTAGAAGAAAGCCAGCTCTTCTATTTCCTGGCACGTGGAATCAGCTTAGAGACAGCAAGAAAGGCTCTCCTCTTCTCCTTTGGAGCTGAGGTGGTAGAGCGTCTGCCTTATGCTTTCCTCAAAAAGAAAGTAGAGAGCCAAATTAGAGAATTGTTGGATCCCACAGTTAAAGGGTCCTCATAGTGGACTATGGACTTCTATGTTTTCTTATGTTTATTTGTTTTAAGAGAAAAAGCTGTAAAATTCTAGAAAATTTTGGTCATTCCGAAATTGTATACAGCCAGCCGAATGCTCCATTTAAATTTAGAAAAATGATAGTTACAGTAGTGAGTGTGTAAAAGTCGTACAATCACTTTAAAAACAAAGATTTTTTTTTATGATTTCCAAAAATTGAAAGTCCAAGGGGTATCAAAAACAAAGATTTTTTTATGTTACCTATTCAAAAACAAGGATTTAGAAGTTTTGAAGTAGGAAGCTTTTTTCCTATTTAGTTACATCACCAATTCCTAATTATGTTTACCCAATTTAAATGCCATTAAATGGAAATCAAATAATATAGTAAGTAAAGTTAAAATTATTAGATGCCAAATGATATAAAAAAATTTAAAATATATATTCAAAACAAAAGGGTGTCCGAAAATACAAAAAAAGAAAAACTGAAATCTTAAGTTTTTTATACCTTTTTTGTATTTGTATTTTTTTTTTATTTTAATAAACCACGTGACATCATATAGTAGTGCCACATCAGGAAGGTCATCTGAGCTGTAAACTTCAATGGCCAAGTAGCATTTTTCTTACGTTTCTAATCTTCATTTAAGATTAGTAGAATCTTTTGGTTTTTCTAGCACATTTTGGGTTTTGTAACTAATGGATTCATCTCTACATTAGAACAGTAGAGCAATTGTACTAACAGCCTTAACATTAGCACTCTTTTTTTAAAAAAATTACACTTATTTTATAAAGGTTTAGTGTTTTTTTAAGTTGGTTGACATGCTATCTTTCAAATAATAAATTTAGTTATTACTGGGCATCTCCCAAATATACAAATCGTTTTATAAAACTCGCACAGATAAAAGCTTCCTAGAATGGAATATTTTTCCTTGTCTTTCTCTAATGAGAAACTAGGCATTGATTAGAATTTAATAATAGTGATTGATTTAGGTTCCCATTATTTGTCTGTAATGTTGAATCGGCTTCAATATGTTGTGGTGATCTTCTTCTTAAAAAGAATAAGATATTAGAAATGTCCCATTATTTTAACAAACCATTATTAATGTTGATATGTCGTTTCTAATGATTCAGTAACAAACCAAACTTTGTATGTTGGATCTGTCTAAGGTAGATGATGGCAATAGTTAGAGGTCTGCAGTTGATGCAGTTGGAGTGTTCAACCTGCATATCCATCGAAGACCTCATGCTAAGCAGTTCTTTCCAAATCCTCTTAAGGAAATCATGTTGATAAAACAAGTGATCTCTACTCTACATTCCATACAACTTCTGCAGAAAGCACAAAGAAGTACATCACTTGCAACAGGAATAAGATCGATCCTCTGCTCCACTTAAAATGGATGCTCTCCATATAACACTAGGAGTTTTGATCTTTGTTTTCTACAAGTAATTAGATTGATAAGTGAAATGATTAAAATATCCAGCGTGTAGTAAAACGTTATATGATTAACACCATAGTCACAAAAACATCTTCCTCTTCCAAAAATTGTTTTATTTCTTTATGAAATGGTCATTTCCAACAATACCAATACCTCAATTTCAAGGATTTCTGGCATGTGAAGTTTATGAGGGACAAAAGGTTATATTGTAGCTGGTTGCCCTGGAGCATCTATAAACTGGAGGATCATTATCACGTGGATAGGTGTGGGCAAGTTTGCATAATTGCTTGAACATTTGGGAGTACTCATTAGGCTGGCAAGCCTGTGGACTGCTATAGTTCCCAGTGCAGCAATATTTTGGATCCTTCAAACCATCACAAGCACTGTAACACCCGACATATCGACCATCCTTATTCTTGGCCACTAGGCTAGCCGGACACACGTTACTCACATCTTCAATGCAATCTACAACAGGGCACAAACCTGTTCCTCCAAGCAGAGACCCGCCATCCGGTTGGATCCGAACGGGCAGGTTGTGCCCGTGGTTCAAGCTCACTTCATAGGAGACCACTGATTGTTTGATGTCAAAATTGAGTAAGGTCACCGGATAAGTGGGTGGTGGGGATTGGCAGTCTATGGTGCCAGAACCACAGTCCCCAGTTTCACATGAAAAATAGGAGACATCGTAGGCACAGTTTGTCCTAGCCCAAATGCTTCCACTCCATTGATCAGGCATTGAGAATAGCTCCAAGGTTCCCGGACCGCTCTCAGGATCAGCATCACCAATTGAAGGGCTGGCAGCAAGCCATATTGTGTAAGTGCATTGGTTTTCGAAGTTGAACGTTACCTCAGAGTGTGCACCTGAAGAAGATATGCACAACTGGTTCAGATCAATCACGATAGTTTTATCACATTAAGATGACAGGAGTGCTCAGATTGTGCTAAAAAGATTCGAACCAAGACACAGAAAAAAGAAGAAAGAATCAATTACCTGTAATTAGTAACAAGAGAAGAAAGTTGATAAGAGTTTTGCTACCCATCAAACCTTGGCTTTTGAGTTATCAGATGTGAGAGTTGGGATAATGGAACAAGTTGAGAAAGGGAGAGTTTATAACTGTAGAGGCTGAAAGCGTATCGGGTATACTTAATTTATATGGAAGAGATCACTGAATTTGGAAGGAAAGTATAATTGGAATGTAAAAGTTTTTTTGGCTGTAAGACTTGGCTTCCATGGATGCCAAAAGTGTAGATACTATGCCATCAATGCCTGATCTCAACCTAAGGTCAACATGTTGTTTTGTTCTGCATAAATGTTGAAGTAAGCAAGGCTGTCACTTTACAATTCTAAGCCCCATTATTCTTTGAAATTTGTTTCTCTTTGGAATTCCATTGGCTTTTAGAAAGCAAAGACATTCCTGAGAAACATATCCATTAAAAGGTAGTCCAACCAATACCGCTAGGTACAACCGGCATGCATAAACGTGGGGTAACCGGCTAGCCTACGTGGAAGAGAAAAAAAGGAAAATAAAAAAGCAAAAAAAGAAAAAAGGAAAGAAGAAAGCGGGAAGCAAAGCAAAAAGCTAAGATTTTCTTGTCAAGTAGCGAACCAGAGTACAACCAAAATTCCTGGTACGTTGAAGCATTTCTCCACCAAGAAAGAAAAAACCCATCTCTTAGATTTCATCATTAACATATTTCTCCCTAACCCATTTCCTAGATTTTTTCCAAACTCATTTCCAAAACATTTACGTTGTTTTTTGTTGATCTTTCCAGATAAACCTTCGTCTGTTGATGTTGGCCGGCTGTGAGTGCTCCCAAATTCAAAAATGGTTGATGTAATATAGACTAATGCTGCATTTACGTATTGAGCTGAGTTGAGTTCTATATGAATAGTGGTGAGTTGAGATGGTGGAGTGAGTTTTGTGGGATCCACCTAAGATGAGTTTAAATGTATTTGAATGTTAGTATGAGTTTAGATATATTTATAGGAAGTTGAAAGAGGTTGTGGGTCCCGCATGTAAAGAAGTGTTGAATTGAAAAAGGTTGTAGGTTTCACGTATAAAGAGGTTTTGAATTGAGATGAATTTAGTAATTTGAAAGTTGAGTGTTTGGATGTTAGACTTAACTTAAAATTAGACTGAACTCAGTTGAGTCTATCAATGAAACGAGGCCGTGTATGTATTTTGAGAAAACCCACTTCAGTCAACCGTATAAGCAAGCAGAAAATTTGCAAAAAATAACCATTGGAACCAAAATTGATCACCTCCGTAGCACCCAAGTTTTCTATCACTGCAATCTTGTAATTACCTAACATCCAAAGGGGAAAACACTTATAAGTAGGACCATTTTGATGTGATACTCAAAGGAGAGAGAGAGAGAAAATGAAGGAGGTCGATGAGTTTTGGGAAGGAGAAGGCTCGTCGAAGGAGAAGGGAGGTAACGAAGAAGGGGAGTAACAGTTTTGTCATGAAGGAGAATAATGTAGAAAAATGAGGAGGAGAAGAATCAAAACGGTGTGTTTTGAATTTTGGCAAAACACACTGTTTTATTAGACATTATATCCCTTTTATGACACACGGTCGTTTCATTTAACTGATGTGGCAGTCGGTTGCGCAACGATTGTATGGGGCGATTACATTTAGCATTTTTATCTGTGTCCTCCATCTTAGTTATAAGACAAGAACAATGCAAAGATTTCGTTTGGAAACTTTTCCTTTCATATATTATTTTGGAATCTATTTCTAATTTTATTATTCCCTTTAGTCTCCTTCCCCGATTGAAGAATCTCGACTCCATCACTGATGGTACTAAATTTAGGTTGTCTTTGATTTCATTTAAGTGCCGTTTAGTGAGTTGAAATGAGATGAGTTGAAATAAAAATTAAAAATTAAATAAATTTTTTTTATAATAATATTTTTTTATATTATTATTGTTTTAAATTTTGAAAAAATTGAATTATTTATTATATTTTGTATGAAAATTTGAAAAATTTGGATTGATGAGATGAGATAAAACACTTCTTGTATCCAAATGAAACAGAGAAAAGTGCTATTCACATCCATACTCTATATTCAATAGGATTGTTCAAAGAAAATTTATATTTCAAATCAAATTATACTACGTGAATGGTGTATGGTGTAAAGACTTTTAAATAGAATTATTATTATTAAAATTATAATTAGAGTTTATCATTTTGAATAACAAACAAAGACATACATTTAAACTAGATTACAACTTATCACTCTTTCTCTGTACATATAGAAAGAGTGAATGTCTCAATATTGGTTTTAGAACAAAATTTTAACAGAATCAGATATAGGTGTCTAGAGCATAATTGTAAAAGAAAATATATAAATTACACAAATTTAACATAAATTTTACCATTCCTAAACAAGTTCTGTTTTTTTTTTTTTTTTTTTAAGTAATACTAAATACAAGCAGAATACCTGCAAACCCATTTAAACTCTTAGAAAAAAGTGAAACCCATCATTTGAAAAAAAAAAAAAATTGTTCAAGTGAGTTTTACTTTTTCTCAAAAAACTTACACATCCTAAACTTGCACAAATCATATTTCAGTAAGTCCCAATAGGGTTCAGATGAATACAAACAATATCATATAAGAGTAATACTGATGTTAGATATAGACTTAAGACGTATAAGCCCTTTAAAGAAGGGAGACTCTTCATTAAAAAATAATAATTGTTTCGTATGGGTTCCACCTTTTTCAAACAACTTACATATCTTTTTTTTTTTTTTTTTTAAAGCAACTTGTATACTGCACAAAATATTTTTTATAAAAGAAGCCGTCGTTTCATGCACATTTTTTCCCTTTTTTTTATTATTTTTCTGGTTTATTTCCTCTCTTGAAAATGTGACATACCCCAAGTCAGCCATAAGCTAGCTTTAAAAAGCCTTAAAATAATGAAAAAAGCTACTTGCACCTGGGGTTGGGGAACCCGGCGTACACGGCCATCCACGTGTATAAAATGAAACAGGACGTTTCGTTTTTTTTTCTTGTTCCTGCAACCTCATGTATCGCCCATGTGCTTTTTGTTTTTCTATCTCTTCTCTTTCATGCCATGAGAGTTCAGTCATTTTCTCCAGATCAACATTTCCAACCTTCACATTCTTTGCTTTCACCAAATTGGGATTTTCAATCTCAATTAGATCTTGGGTGCCTTTCCGCTTCTCAGGCTCTTCATCTTCTTCTTCTACTTCCTCTTCAGACTCTTCCACCTCTTCTTCAACTTCTTCCTTCTTAAAAGTTCGTGGGCGAGAAGAATTACCAGCAATAATTTCTTCGCGAGTCGAGAAGTTGCGGTGACCGGTGGGCTTGCCCTTGGACTTTCCTATGCCCCATCTTTGAAGCAGAAAACGGAGAGCGAGAGAGGGCGAGGCAGTTTAGTTTGCGCTGTGTTTGCTTCTGAAATTGTATTTCAGCGAGGGAATCTGCTTCCCACAAGCCACGAAAACAGGTTATGCTTCTTAACTTCATCTCCTTTTCTTCTTCTTCGTTTTTTGTCTTTGCATTCGTGGACCCAACCGTGTACCTCCCTGCCATCGTCTTTCGCAATTTTTGAAAGCCCGGAACCCTAACCCACGAAGAGCTTCATTTCGATGAATGTGAAGGGTGAATCTGCTTCCCACAGTCTTTGCATCCGAGCTCGCTGCCTGGTTGTTCACTGGCACTGCATGAATCCAATTCCTCAGTTTTTAAAGAATTTTTTGGATAATAAGAATGTTTGTTTCGTGGGAATGGAAGATGAACTGAGAAAATTACTAGAATGGCCAACTAAATGTAATCATTTTCACACGAGAGCTGTAGGACTGGGTCATTTGGCTGCTAGGGTTCTTAAGAACCCCGACCTTCAATGGCTTGGTTTGGCTGGGTTAGCAGCTGCAGTTGGGCTGCGCTATAAGGAACCAAAAAATGGAACTTTCTCCGACTTGAGTTCTTATACGTTTTTTTCGAAGGAAGAGGTCGAGTGGCTAAGGAATGAAGAGGACGAAGAAAATTTCTGAGATGAAAAATAGGGATGAGTTGTTTGGCGCTAGATGAGATGATTTCTCAAATCGAGTTTTTTTTTTATTAATTCATTTATTAAAATAATAATATAAAAGTGACGTACGTCACACGATTCCGCAACAGGTACCCAACGCCGGTACCTGTAGCAGAATTGTAAAATAATACCTTTTTTTATTAGCAATTTAGCTAATATGACTATGTTGATAAAGAGAAATAATATTTACAGTTTTAAGATGTGCAAGTCTCGTGCAATCCCTTTAAAATAAGTTGATAAATTTAAAACTTACATAAAAAAAAATATTTTTTTTTTAATAATAAATCTTACTTTTTTTAAAAATAAATACATGAAATTTGTACCGAATATAGCATTAGTTATTTTAAAATCAACTTATAAAAATCTAAAAATAAGGAGGGGGGCCTATACAAGACGATACGAGTCTTTGTTTGTGTTGGTCTGGGCCCTAGAGGAGATGCGGGCTCAAGCAGTCAAGCTGTATCTTATAATCCAATTTTAATTTTCTTTTTCGATTTTTTACCCCATCCATTTTTACATGCCTAATATTAGGGTTTAGGGCGGATAAGGTTTGAAAAAAATATCCCGAGACATAGTAAACGAGCAGATTTTTCTTCAACCAAAGCTCTCTCCGTATCTCTCATGGCTGCTGCTCTGTCTACTGCTCTTGATGTTCATTTTACAGGGAATCTCTCGGACACAAAGAGACCCAATATCTTCAAATCTCCGCTCAGACAACACCCAACCAGAAGATTTACCATTTTGTGCAGCTCTTCCAAGTCTCCCCCAAAAGCCTCTCCCAATTTGATAGAGCCATACCAGAAAAATCCATCTTTATCCGAGCAACTCAAGCCTTTATCCACAACCACCCTCTCAAAACCCACCAAGGACCAAACCCAGCTCATATCCAAGCCAAAGTCCACCTGGGTGAACCCCACCAGGCCGAAACGCTCCGTGCTCTCCCTTCAGAGGCAGAAACGCTCTTCTTACTCATACAATCCTCAGGTCAGAGATCTCAGGCGCTTTGCTCAGAAGCTCAATGACTGTGATGAAGCTGCTTTCTTGGCTACTCTTGAGGAAATTCCACACCCACCCACCAGAGAAAATGCACTTCTAATACTCAACTGCTTGAAGCCATGGCAGAAAACGCGTTTGTTCCTCAATTGGATCAAGACCCAGAATTTATTTCCCTTGGAAACGATATTCTACAATGTCACAATGAAGTCTCTGAGGTTTGGAAGACAGTTTCAGCTCATGGAGGACCTTGCCCATGAGATGATTAGCAATGAGATTGAGCTTGATAATATCACATACTCCACCATCATTACTTGTGCCAAAAAGTGCAATGATTTTGATAAGGCTGTGGAGTGGTTTGAGAGGATGTACAAGACTGGTTTGATGCCTGATGAGGTGACTTACTCTGCTATCCTTGATGTGTATGCGAAATTGGGTAGTGTTGAGGAAGCTTTAAATCTGTATGAGAGAGGGAGGGCTAGTGGGTGGATACCTGACCACGCTACATTCTCTATATTAGGGAGGATGTTTGGTGCATCTGGGGACTATGATGGTATTAACTTTGTGTTGCAAGAGATGAAGTCTGTTGGTGTGCAGCCTAATTTGGTAGTGTACAATACGTTGTTAGAGGCAATGGGTAAGGTCGGGAAGCCAGGTTTGGCTAGAAGTTTATTCAAGGAAATGGTTGAATCTGGGTTAACTCCTGATGAGAAAACGTTGACCGCACTTGTTAAGATTTATGGCAAGGCGAGGTGGGCTCGAGATGCCTTAGAATTGTGGGAGCAAATGAGGTCGAACAGGTGGCCGGTGGATTTGATTTTATATAATACTCTATTGAATATGTGTGCAGACCTTGCATTGGAGGAAGAGGCTGAGAGGCTATTTGAGGACATGAAGAGTTTAGAGTATTGTAGTCCGGATAGTTGGAGCTACACGGCAATGCTTAACATATATGGGAGTGGAGGAAAGGTTGACAAAGCGGTTAAATTGTTTGAAGAAATGTCCGAGTTGGGTGTTGAGCTCAATGTGATGGGTTGCACATGTTTGATTCAGTGCTTAGGGAAGACCAAGAGAATTGATGACTTGGTTAGAGTGTTTGCTGCATCTGTTGAAAGAGGGGTTAAGCCAGATGATAGGCTTTGTGGATGCTTGCTTTCTGTTGTGTCTTTATGTGAGGAAAATGGAGACGTTGATAAGATTCTTACTTGTTTGAACCAAGCTAACCCAAAGTTGTTTTCCGTTGTGAAGTTGGTAATAGAAGAGAAAACTAGCTTTGAAACCTTGAGGGATGAGTTCAAGAGCATTCTCGGTGAAACGGGAGTTGAAGCCCGAAGACCCTTCTGTAATTGCTTGATTGATATATGCCGAAGCAAAAAGCTTCACGAGAGAGCTCATGAGTTGCTCTACTTGGGAACCCTGTATGGGTTGTACCCAAGTTTACACAGTAAGACTGTAGATGAGTGGTGCTTGGATGTTAGGTCCCTATCTGTTGGTGCAGCTCAAACCGCACTAGAAGAGTGGATGGGAACTGTATCCAAAATTGTTCAGCGCAAGGAGGCATTACCGGAGTTATTTTCAGCTCAAACTGGCACAGGAACGCACAAATTCTCTCAAGGACTGGCCAATTCCTTCGCTTCTCATGCCAAGAAACTTGATGCACCGTTTAGGCAGAGTGAAGAGAAAGTTGGTTTTTTTGTGGCAACTCGGGAAGATATAGTGTCATGGGTGCAGTCACGGCTTGAAAGCCCTGCTGTTGCAGCATAAATGATGATGAACCAACAGTAATTACAGTGGCGATAGCTTTCATCATTGCTTTAATATGATGATATTTGCAATTTGGTTACGTTATATTAGCTTTAGTCGTCCATCAAAAAAATATCAATTACATATAGCTTTCACCATATTGCAGACCTTCATCTGCTTTCTAGTTTTGAAATTCAGCAATATCTATTGTATGCTTTGATTTCTTTCAATTCCTCTGAAATGCAATAATCAATCATTGTTCTCCTTCAAGATGCAGGGCGAAGTGATTTTACTAGGCCTCCTTTTTTTTTATAAATAAAATGAGATTAGTTGAGATAAAAATTGAAAGTTTAATAAAATATTATTAGAATATATTTTTTTAATATTATTTTTATTTTAAAATTTGAAAAAGTTAGTTGTTTGTTTTATTTTGTATGAAAATTTAATAAAGTTGTAATGATGATGAAATGAGAATGTGTGTGCGCATATTATATATACTGCATCATCGTCTCACTTATTTTATTGTATTGACATGACCATACAAAACTGCAGAATTTCCCTTCTTTTTCTCGTATTCCTCTTTTTATACGAACTAATAGACCCAAAAGTCATTGACTGATTTTTTAATGTCTTTGAAAGATGATAATTCTACAAGTAATTTCATAAGCAGCAGAAGGCTCACAATGTTCTAAGTAGTAAATTGTCAACTCTTGTAACCCGCAGTGGTGAAAATCCACCACAAAAATTATAGTAGCTCATTGTTGACAAGAAGGGAATCCATCAAGTTCTGTAAGTAAAATCTGTAACCCCCACCAATTTACAAATTACAACCACAATTTCTAGGCTTTGTAAAGGAAGAAAGAAAAAGAGCAATTGAATGAAAAGACTCATCCTATGCAAAATTTCTATTTTTTTTTTCTTTCTAACCAAAAAAACAAAATGTCTAAAAAAGGAGAAGAAAAAAAAAAAACAAGATTTGTTTTTCTTTCTCCTCCACAGAGCATTTCCCCACCACCGCCGCTGGCAGATTCCCCGTTTTCAACCTTGAACCAATTCTTTTTGGCATCTACTTGAAACCTTGATGAATATCTAAGACTAGCCTTTTGCCAGTAATCATACAGGACTCCCTCTATTAGCTGTATTCTTATGCTGTGCAACAGAAAATAAAGCTCATTTGTGAAACTTCGGCTACCCGTTGCGAGTGGCTCGAGTTGAAAATTGGAGCTGCCATTTCATTAGTAGATCACTCGTGTATGAAGGTTTCACAGGTACTTTCCTGATGACTTCCAAATTCTTCCTTCAAGTGATATAACCATAACAGTGACATCATCATGGTATTTTCTGCGATCTCCTTGCGGGATGTCCAATAATTCATGAAACTCCAATCCTGCAAAGCAAACCACTGCAAGTTTACCACCTGGAAACGCACAAAATAGTACTAGACTGGAAATCATTAGACTTGAGTGATGTGGAGAAATGAACACAGGGTGAATGGAGTCTCTACTCTCGTATGGCTCGCATTTATTCCCAAAGATTGAATTTAATCTCGATTAAAAGAATTTAACAGACTACCTAAACAAAACAAACCCAGCTACAGGGTTGGAAGAGCACTTTCAAGATGTCTACATTTAATCCAATAACCAAAGGGTTGAGCTATATTGGGTGCCATATTTATATAGAAGGGCTGCATTACTCAAAACAGCCAAATGAACAGAATACAAAATGATATTCGCTTTAGAGTTATTTTCAGACATTTGGTGGATATTGTTAAAACCGCTGATCCTCATATTAACAGATCAGATAGCTTAGGGCAAACATGCAACCATACACAGTTTATATGCCAACATTAGAATTTGGCGATCAGTTTAGTTACTTCCCATGTAAAAGTATCTACTTTATCTGATAGTATTTCCAACACTAGAATCTTAGGTTGGGGTTAAGACATAGTAGAGTTGACTAGAGTCCGTGTTGACATCAAATAATTTTTCTACCAACTCTTTCATCATCTCAAAGACCACTTTTACAGTTCACATATAAACATCAGTGTTTGAGAAATGAATGACGAGATATTAAATGGTAGGAAAACTATGTACCAGCTTTCTTGGCTGCACGAAAAAGAAGCTCCTCTATCAAATGTTGTGCAGGATCTCCATCAGGGAACTTCTCCATGAAACTCTCAACAAGAGAAACCACTTCCTGATTACTCAGATACTGATATAGACCATCGGATGAGAGGATTAAGAACTGATCTCTAGGACAGAGTCTATGGTGACGAAGAGAAGGTGAGCAGGATATGTAAGGGGCAGTACCAATGTACTCATTCCGAAACATTTCCAGCAGTGCATCATTCCATTTGGGCTGCACCAACATGTACATCATGTTATTATGCACATCTAGACACTGACAACATATGACATATCCAAATAAACTTTATATGAAAAGCTTCATTCAGTGGACAATGGACATGACGCACAAGCATGACTGTTTTGGCTGCACTTGCGAGTTAGTATGCTTACACCACCACCAGAATATTTTTTACTTTGATTCGATTGAATCATACAACACATTATTTATTGCATGGAATGCACACGGGACATGTGCACAATCAAATCTGACATTGTACAACTTGACCTTTTTATAAGTAATAAAACTTCATTAAAAATGCAAGAGGTGCATTCAGGTATACAGGAAGTATACAAAAGTCACCTATCTAGAAGTAGAAAAAGATAGAAGAAAATTATGAAAAATACGCTCATCAGTTGAAAACTTATTAATCAAGAAACGGAGGGGTGGATGAGCTTGGAAAAGATGGGTTACTCCATTAACCAACAATTTAGTTTCACACAACAATCCAGCAGACATGAAAAACATCATGCATGAATATCAGAATATATCAAGATACTGTATAATTTTCAAAGCATGAAGATTTACTCCTCTATGAAACTACCTATGAACCATCCCCCTATATTATTATTAAATGAAAATTAGTGCTATAAACTTATATCATGCACTCCCCATTTTTTTAATAATAATATGCATACTTAAGTTAAACTTATAATAATAAATGGAATTATTAAATGAAATTTTTAAAGAAATTTTTACTTTTTGTTCAAATTACTAGTCTTTTAGTTTTCCTAATGTGTTTTTTTGTTTTCCCAACTTATAATCTTTTATTTGGTACACCATATAAATAGCTCTTTGTACTGCTCTTCATTAAAGCAAAATTTATGAGTTCAATCATTAACATAGAAATAAAGAACAGTACAGGGCAAGGATCAAGTTGCTCAATCCAAATTTTGGCAATCGCAATACTGACATTGACACTCCTTCAAAGGTTCTATTTATTATAGAATGCCTAAATGTATTCTAACTTGGAAAATGCTAGGTTGCCCCCCATCTCCCCCCCAACTCAAAAAAAATTGCTTGAATCGAAAAAAAAAAAAATCAAATTTATTAAATTTTGAAAGGTAAAAAAAACACATTCCGTCAAATTGGGGGCTCTTTAGAAGGAACCTTCTAACTTAGTTACATAGAGTATTTTTTTCATCTAATAACTTTGGCCATTCCTACACATCGCATAGGTTTATAACTAGTTAAAGTATCATTCTTAAACTCGCCTTCTTCTGTTACATATTTGTTATTTTCCCTGCCCCAATCCCCAGCCCACCTCCATGATAAGGAAAGGACAAATAGGGTGGTCATTCACAACATACACGTATGTTATACATCTTACTTTTTTTCTTTTTCTTTTTTTATTGGCACTGGGTGTCCGAGAACAGTGTCCCAACTAATCCCGGGGGTACACAGGCCCTTGGCAAGGAGTTTCCCGTAAGTGCACCTTAGGTATTTCAAGAGGAAAATCCCTCAGTCCGATGGCCCCTAGAGATTTTTTGCATCCAAGGGGATTTGAACCTTAGACCTGAGGGGAGCAAAGCCTCAAGCTCAAGGCCTTTACCACTTGAGCCTACCCCCAAGAGTAATATGTTGTACATCTTACTTCATTTAGAAACTCAAATCAGTTGGCCATTCACACGCTTTTTCTGGGCAATAGCTTTAGATTTTAATGGGCTTAACGTTCATGATTTCCTTGTCTCTATTTCTTCTTCCTAGCTAGGTGCTGTCTCTAATTAATTATATATGCTTTACAGGTTTACTTATAAAATATATATATATGTGCTTTACAGGTAGCAAAATTTTTTCACAGGTAGTGAATAGCCCAAACCTCACCAGGATCTTCAAACCTATATATGTTAACGTTATTGCCACAAAAAAAGCCATGTATATACCGCACAAGGATTTATTACACAAATATGGAAAACACAGAAAATGCAAATTAAAAAGTCAATATGATATGTGATCTGACAATATAGTTTTCTTCTTTTCTAGAAGATGTGTCTCATCTCGATGCCATAATTACCTTTAAAACTTAGGAGTATGTAGTCATCATGAGAACAAATCAGAGGAAGTACAGATTGCCAACTGTTCAATGATACTTTAATGCAGACAACAGTAAGATACTTTTCTTGTTTTCCAGCAGAATTATTTTAGAAGGGAAAATTCTAAAGTCAAATTACCAAAAGAACAACAATAAATCTGAGAACCTGTTTCAGAAATCCTGCGCCGAATGCTCGGGTAACCTTGAGACGACCTTTTACTCTATCATTGACAATGCATTGTTTGTCATCTGGGTGCTCATTCTTGATTCTTATGACTTCCTGCAGAATGATGACTGAAATTATTGGAAAAATCTGCAATACCAATCATAATTACAAAAAAAGATACCCACAAACATTTTTTTGATAGGTAAAAAAGATACCCACAAACACGGAAAATAAAACAAGCATAAGAAGAAAAGCATCTAAAGATTTCACCATATGAGATGGGTACTCAAAACTTTTCTTTTTTATAATAATAAAGTTTTATTGATTGTAAAGTGGCACAGCCCAAGTGCACAGAAAGTATACACGGATTACACCTAGCAGCACCTACTGACAAAAAATGAATACAAGCAAATTATGAGAAGTAGCCCCATTACAATCAATGACAGAAGCCCAAGAAAAAAGAGTGTTGAAGAAGAATCCTTTCAGCTCGTCCAAGGAACGCTCCCAGTCTTCGAAACATCTACCATTCCTCTCCATCCAAAAGCACCACATGATACAGTGAGGAATCATTTTCCAAACCGCAGCAATATGTAAAGCCTTAAGATTAGTATAATGCAGTAATGAGAAAAAGAGAGAAGAAAAGCTACAAACTTTACCACAAAAATAAATCTCATACACGATTTGTAAGGCCTTAAGATCAAACCTCAAGTTATGATTTCCTAAAATCAGAAGTAAAAAGCATTTACATGAATAATAACTACTAGATGGAAGATGTAATTGTCCACAAAAGATGAAATTGTTACTGAAAAAACATATCAGCTTAGAAGGCACATGCGTTGAGCATGATGTAGCATACACTTGAAAAGTGGCATGATCCCACAGTTCAACAATGTAGTTTCTTTTTTCTTTTTTGGTTTTTGGATAAGTTAGTTTGGCAATGTAGATTTCATTGAAGCACAGGAGATAAACAAATACAATAGACTAGAACTGATTCAACCCTTCATGATCATGGCTACGTACCCACTTCAAGCCACAAGAATCAAGGAAATGATCAATTTTAAGCCATGCAATTGGGCTTGATCATTCCCTCAAAAGAAATAGCACAAACCCATATAGTTTTATTTTCCTCTTAAGAGAAATAAACCCATCCAAGGGTGCTCCCAGTGTAAAATCTAAAGCCCCTATGCAATCTCAGGAGGAAGAGAAAGATCAAAAGAAGTACAGGTGCAGCAGATATTAAGAAACTATAAACAAATAACAATTTGTACAGAAAAAAAAAATGAAAAGAAACTATTAAATATGCACATCAATAGAGAAATAGACAGAGCAATTTGCATATCTAGTGACATATATGCATCAAATCAACATCCACGAAAGAAACACTTGTCATCAGAGCACATTTGGAATTTGGAAAAAAAAAAAAAAAAAAAACTGGCAAGGAAGCTTCTGCACATCTTCCTTCTTCACTTGTAAAAAGAGTCACCAAGTGCATAAAGACAAATGAAAAAAGCAAAAGAAAGGACAAGAAAAAGGAAGCTTCGTCAAATCTTCTAGTGTCACCAGTAAGATAAGACCAATAAAACATAATTTTCAAAACCAGTCACTTTTCTAAATAAGTTTCAATATTCTCATAATTGTCTTAGGAAACAAGACAAAATCAAATAAAAAAAAAATCATAGATTGCTAAACTCCAAGCTCCAACCCATGTGTACCACACTCTAAATCAGAAGACGCATTGCAGATGAGTAAGAGATTGGGATTTTTTCTGCCCTTCGAGATGGCATCGAAAGCTTTAAGAACTATGGTATGTATTAAAAGAAAAGAAGATACGAACACTCTCTTCTCTTCCAGATACCGGCTTTCTAGGCAACAAAAATTCTGGGTGGAAATATTTAATGTTCAAGAGGAAGCCCATCTAAGAAGAACAATCTATGGTGATTAATCACCATCAAACCTGCTTCAACCATACTGCATTCAACATTTTTCATAAGCAGGCCACAGTAAGCAACTTATTGGGATGTCCTCACTTTCTTTTCCTTTGAAGGTTTACAGGTTGAGGAAACGCAAAAGCTTTAAATACCTAATATGCATATTAGTAAGACAAGGGAGCGCCTTTGATTTTAGGCCGCCAGCAGTGCATGCAACTAACAAGTTTTCCAAAACCGGAAAACACAAGTAGCAAGAAAATAATTGTTTGACCATAGGAGTGAAAGTTGATAGTACTGGCTACATAATCATATCTTGGGCAACTTTAGTACTCATGCAGAGTCCCTTTGTAGGAATGGCACCTTCAAGGAACATTTGGGGAGTTCGTTCCATTTTTATTATGAAATTAACATTTCCAAAGAACTGAAATGGCGGCAAATATAGGGTCCAAGATTTATTTCCTTTCTAACCTCCTTAATCAAACAACAGGAAGAGTGATCTCCCATATACTATCTGTCCTGTTCAGTAAACCATTAATAACCAGAGGATATCACAAGTTTGAAACACCAGAAAAATCAAGAATTGCTAATGGGAAATGGATAGTGGTCCCATTGTCACAGTCTCAATAATTAATGGGACAAAGGCATGTGACCTGAGCCTAGATGAAAGGTCTTAAATATCTTTTTATGCAAAATTTCCATGAGTAGATCTATTATTTAACTGATTTCAGCTACAGGTGCCACTTAAAGAATGAAATTCAATATCAGAGGTTTTTTTAATAAGAGATATCTGACGGTTTTCCAAGTACCAACTACTGTTCAAGGCAAAACAAGAGTCCATAAACATCCAAGTCTACAAAGGGTCAGAAGGACACCAAATGAACACCAATTTGAAAACAGACCAAGTTTTGCACCCACGTGATTCCATCCAACACATGCAAATCAGACAGTACGTCCTTCAACAAGTTTCAGCAGTGACTATTCAAATCTCAGTGTCAACAGCCAAAAAAGAAGAACCCAAAATTTCCAGCAAATGCAATAAGGAACAAGTAACAAACTTGAGATTTTTACAAAATTCAAAACTTACATCTTCAATGCTCGTGCTGTGATCAGTGGAGAGCTGCAAAGACACCAATCTCATTGCTTGAGCAGGAGCATCGCATGCCACTTTAAATTCCCTTTCACCCATAGCTGAGGATTCCTCAGTTATTCCCTCCATGCTTGACCCATTGTCCTCTGGCTCCCTCGGTTCGGTTGTACTTGAACCAACCTCCTGCGGCTCGTACTGCGCAACAATAGCCCTACTATCACCTATATTCATCACGTACACATCCTCATCCCTCATTAACACGACCAATAAACACGAACCCATCAATGCAAGCTCCGGATTCGTATCAAGAACCTTGTCTGTCATGTCCAAATAAGCGAGCTCTGTAACTTCGAGAGCCTGAGACAATGCCCTCAAAACCAAATCATGATTCACCGGCCCCTCCTTCTTCTTCCTCCCACTTCGCATAGACCTCTCCTCAGTTCTATGCTCAACTTCAACCTTCTCTTTCTCCTCCAACCCAAACCTCCATGGGAACAGCTTCCTGCCATGACCCTCTTTGTGCTTCGATAAACCCTGCTTCAATTTTGACAACAAAAGCCACCGTCTACTGACCGCCGAACCTGCATTGTTCACACTAAGAGCATCATCCACAGAAAACGCAAACCTATCCGATCCTGAAAGATCGAGCCCATCTTCTGGGTCATCCTCAGCGAGAAATTCCCAAAGCCTACGCCTCCGAATTTCCGTTCCCTCCAATTGAAATGTCACTCTCTTGGCCGACACTCTGTCAACGGGAATTGAGTCCGATTCCAAATTCAAATCATTCCCATTTCCACCAATTTCACTTTTAACCTCTCTCCCGGAGTTTTCTATAGATGGGTTAGTTGCTAAAGCTACATTTAATGAGTTCTCATAATTACCGCCATCATTAATATTACTGCTAGTACTATTATTATTATTATTATTATTAAGATTACTGGCTTCCTCTGCTTCTTCCTCAATTTCCCAAAACAAGCCCTGGAGCTCATTGTACACGGCGCGATAGAGATTACCCATTAAGAACTCGGGCGCATCCGGGCCGTTAAACCCGTCATAAATTCCAACGAACAACCACCCCTGCTCCTCCGAAACGACGACGTGTACACGATCCTCGCCGGCTTTACCGAGCGCCCACTGTAGGTTCTCGCTCTCGTTCCTCACCTCCGCCAAATCGTCCACATCCGTCGAACCTTCCTTGCGTCCCACGATATTGAGCACCGGGACCACCCACGGCCTCTTTTTCTCCGAAAAATTCCGGTAGAAAGCCTTCCGAATCCCCGAAATGCCCTTCCTCTTCCTCCTTTTAACGTATGCACCACCAAGCGGAGCCGAGAAGGGGACCGCACCACCGGTTTCGGAGCTCGCGGCAGCGATGCTGTCGAGTGGACCTGACAGCGCGCCGCGCTCGATTGGACCCGAGAGGAAGAAACCGCCCCGCTCCATAGGGCCCGAGGGGTCTCCGCCACCCCCGCCACGTGGCACGGGCTGGAGAGGGAGCGCGCTAAACAACGACGTGCTCTCAAAGCCATTCACAATACTCCCCCTCACGCCACCACCAGCAGCACCAGTAGTGCCAAGAACAGTGTCAGTGGCATCGTCGTAAATATTGTCGAGCTGAAGGACAGTTCTTGGAGTGGAGCTGTTGGCGCTGACCGAAGCTCCGGAAATGGTCTTGAACCCGGTCTCCGGAAAACCAGGTCTGACCCTCGACCCGGAAGGTTCGTGAGAGGGAGAAAAGCGAAGGGAGCTAGTGGGGGAGATGAAGCGATCGGACTGAGTGGGAGAGAGGAAGCGGGCGGAAGATCGAACGTAGCAGAAGGAGTGGCCTAGGGTTTCATCCAAGGGCTCAGAGGGCGCGAAAACCAGGTCCTGTTGGTTGTGGTCGGGCTGGTTGCTCGTCCGGTTCTCCGGTCTGAAGCAAGACAGCAGGCTCGACACTCCACTTCCCATCACATTTGACGAACTCCACCGTTTGGCTCCCGAGAAAATCCCAGCTCTATAATATTTTCCGGCAAACTCCAAAGCAAAACCACCCCCCAAAAAAAAAAGAGAGAGAGAGAGAGAGAGAGAGTGTTATATATACATAATGTATTCGATATATAGTGTTTGCTTATTATAATATATTGGAGAAGACTGACTGTCTCACCTCATTTTGTGTTTTTTTTTTTGAGAGAGAAAGTGTGCGAGTGTTTTACTTTTCTCTCTATTAAATATTTAAAGTTTTGATTTTTTTGTTTTGTTGCTTTCGTTTTATTTTATTAATTTTTTCTGTTGTGTGCAGTTAGCTGTTGGCTCTTGGTCGACGGTTACACGTGGCCTTTTTCAATCCAAAATACACAGTGACACCTCGGATGCCAGGTGGATCATTATGTTGGGTCCATTGGGAGCGTTTGATTAAGGTTGATTTGGTAACTTTGGATCTGACCTTTCAAATTATATTATCATCTTTGACATTATCTGCTTCTATTGTGATACGAATAATTATATATATATATATATATATGATGTAAAAAAATATTATTCTTTTTTTATTTATAAAATAATTAATTTTTAATTCAAATTCAAATTCAAATTCAAATTCTTTTTATGTCGCAAGGTGTGTGGTTTTTTGTCATTTCATTCATATTCAAGGTCAAACAGTTACTGAAAGTTTATTTATGTATCATTGAAGTTTTTTGAAAATCTATACTTTAGGTATCATGAGAAGAAAATTGTGTATCCTGAAAAATAATGCATGAAGTAAATTATTTAGTCGGGTCAATCTACAAGGTACCCGAATTGATTGGAACATAATATGAATAACATTATATTAGAGTTCATATCATATTGAATCAAGTCAAATTATACTCGATTCTAATCTTATTAGTTATTCCGTGTCGAGTTCGTATCAAATTTATGACTCGTGATAAAAATTAAAAACATGATATTCTATGAAATCTATTATATATATATACATATTCTATTTGAAGTTTTAAATAGTTTAGACACGTTGTTTATATCTATAATGTGAGATAACAATAAAATTATGACATTTTTCTTTACGAAAATTACGAAGGAAATCAGTTAGAGATCGTTACTTCTATCCTTTTTCTATTATTTTGAAAGGAGTGTGCAAGACTTTTTGATCGAGTCAAACCCCTAGACTCAAATACAAGATGCCATCTCTTGACGGCTTTGCCCACAAGCTAATCTCTCTAAATTTGTAATCTCTTAGTCAATAAGTTAAAAAAAAATTCCAAACTTTAGTTTGACCCAACACTAATATGGTAGAATATTTAATAAATTGGTCATATGGGGAAGAAGGGTTTATTTTCTCTTATTACCAAAAAAAAAAAAAAGTGTAACAGATGCTTTGAATGTAAAATTAGGATTACATTCCAAGCATTTAAACCAACCCACCTGGAAACTCCCTTTATTAGTCTCACTAACTATGATTAATTAGTTAATAAGGAGGAATGATGGTCAAAAGTGTATCACAAAGGCAATGGAACGCATCCATTTATAAATGGGCATGATATCTGTATCCACACATAAATGAAAACATAGGTTTAGATATATAGTTTTTTTATTTTACAAAGTCCATATCCAAATGATATCCACACATAAATGATAAAATGGATTTTATGGTATATCTTGATTCTTATATAGACTTTTCAAATAATTCAGTCTCTTTGACTGTAATTAATGGGAATGATGGTTTATTCTTGCAATAAGTCTAGCTTTGTAGTCGAAATCTTACATTCTAAAGCAAGCTAAAGTCCTCTTTTGGTCTAACATCCTAATATGCCTCATTCTTTTAGCTTTTTTTTTTTAGTTAAACTCGCATAAGAGTTCTACTGCTTACAATTCAGTGTATAAACACGTCATTTAATATAGGACTCAAGAAAATTCAAAACACAAAATAGTTTTTATATCAATAATGTGTTTGATATGTCAATAATCAGACGTAAAAATAAATTGCGTGCAATTATAAACCGAATTTGAGGCATTCACAAATTAGAATTATTGACTTTGATACATGCTCTTCCTTCAACAAATCAAGTGGGCATGTAGTTGTATCCACCATATATATATCCAATCCAATTGAGAATGCTCTTAATTGCTTACACAAATATAGATTTGCTATGCTCTTAGTGCTAGATTTGCACTTAGTGCTTCCTTAATTCCTATGGCTATCACAACTTTGCTACATATTAAATTCCTATGGCTTTTTCTCTCCATTGTTTATAAAAATTCCAAATCTTATAACTCAAGGTAACTCCCTTCATATAATATAGAGTAGGTAAATAGAATTAGGTTTGAACTCTAGAATAATGTTTTTATACCATTTTAACTTACCAAACATCATTCCAATAGTTAAATTTGTTGTAAAAAAACATTATTGAAAAAGAAGAGATCAAATTATCGAGAGAGAGAGTATCGAGAGAGAGAGAGATTGAACTAAAATAAAAAGTGAAAATAAATCCAAGAACAAGTTAATTATATGTGCTTTGCTTTTGTTAGAATTTTAGATCCTAGCTCCTTCTTTTAAAACATTTGGATTCGAGTTAGAACTCATTTCCAAATTCAAACCTTCTATGAATATTTTCATCACATTTTGATTAGAAAAGTTTATCTTTCTTTCCTTTTCTTTTTATATATATCCTTTAGTTTCTCTCTCTCTCCTTTCTCCCTTTCATGATAATGGTGCCATCCATGAATGTGCCCTTCCATGTTTATGTATGTAAAGCCATGGAGGTAGAGGTTGTTGTTGCCGGGAGGGAGAGAGAGATGTAGAGAGGGGAAAAGAATTAAAGAACACTTTTAGACAAATTAGAGAGATTAAAATACAAATGAAAAGAAAAAAACATCTCGATTCAAAAGGCTTCGATTAAGAATATATAATCATAACTCATGCCTTAATTACATTAAACTATATATGCCTTGAAACAACATTTAAATAGGGTTGATAATTCATATTCATAGGCTAGGTTTGTATCATGTTGAGCTATTGATATATGACTTAAGTAGCCTCAACCCATTTCAATAAATATTTGCATGATATTGTAGCATATATCCTTATAATCACTACAAGAAAACTGCTTATTTGCGACCAGTTAATTCCAGCGAAATGACTATTTGCAACTAAAATTAGTTGCGAAAAACCTTTTAATCGCAATAAATTAATCGCAAAAGTCCATTTTTCTTGTAACTCGTTTAATAAAGGTCATGATGGATTGACTTGAAAAGTACCTCAATCAACTCATTTTTACATTATTAATATAAATGAGCTGAATTGATCGAAGTTAATGGTATACTTTATTGACACAATTTCATATCTTATAAGTAGGATGTATACACATTTACAACTAGACTAATGACAAAATCAATTTGAATATCCCGTTATTCATGATCATGACTAATAATATATCTAACTTTTCAGAATTTATATAAATATTCAATCAAATAAAATGTATTTATTTCATTTATATTTAACTTAATTATGCGAGTTATGTTAATGAATTATTTGTCCATTAAGTGAATTGACACGAAAATTTATTCATTAAATTATTGCATCCAATCGAATTCACTCATTTTGATATAAACTCTATCAAAATAAACCTCGATCTTGTGTAGGGTTTATGTTAGGTGTGCGGATCAAATTAAAAATTGGACAATGCCATTAGTCTTTTAACCTATTTTCCCAAAATTAAAAAAGAAGGAAAGAAAAACAGAAAGTATGTAAAAAATAAAAGATGGTGGGGGCATTTTGGTCATTAATGAAGACCAATAATGGGCCATGAATCCCAAGACCGAAGAAAAGAGGTTTGACTTTGACAGACCCGAACCCGAAAAGCATTCAGACATCCACATCAAGGATCCTGGTCGGGCATCTTTCATCCCACATAACCAGGACAAGAACCGCAGGATCTGACTTTTACAAAATCATTAGACGGCCAGGATTTGTCTCCCCAGGAAGAGAGAGAGATTTTGTCTCTCTGTGGACTATCCCTGACCGTATCTGATTAGTCAAAGGCCTCCAATTCCACCTTTTGCTTTTGTCGTAATCTCAACTTTAACAAAAAAAAAAAAAGAAAAAACATTATTAAATAATTTAAAACCCCATATTTTCAAACTCCTCTTTCTTTAATTTTAAACTTTTCTAATAAAATTATATTTATTTCTCCAATTGTCCTTTTCCTTTTGCAGTCATCTTTATTTTTTCAAGAAATAATGTTAAATTTTCTGAATTTGATTTACATCAATCAAACAAATAAAAAAAACCAGAATTTATTCGAAAAAAAATAATTGAATATTTTCTGTAGAGATTGAATAAAGTATATATTTTAGTTCTTTAAAATAAATTAAAATTATAGATTTTATTATTGGGATGTTAAAAAGGAAGGGGAGAGAGAGAGAGAAAGGTGAGAATTTTGCATGTGAAGGCGGGAAAATCTCTCTCTCTTTCTCTCTCCAGTCTCTTTCTTTGTGCCTTGTGTAAGTCAAAGAGTTTGTTGGATGCACGAATTCTTGGGACTAAACGACAAGAGCACGTAATGTCACGCGACTCGTGTGAACACCCACATTCTGTCGTCTAGACTCTCAAATTATATATTGTTGTTATTATTATATATAAGTCAAGACTTATCCATTAACATATTAAATAGATTTATAAATTAATATAGTTTCATGAAATCTATTAGATCTACTTTATAATAAAAATAATTTTATAATTTGACATACTACATCAAGTTATATCGAGTTTATTTTTATAGCTAAAGTATTTTTCTAAATAAATTGATTTTAAGATCACTCATACATTTAACTCCATTATGAAAAATAATTAAAAAGAGGAAAAAATCATAATATTTTTATCGAACCAAGACAAAGTCCCACGTGGGATAATCTCAAAGATCACATGTTCTTTTATTTATTTATTTATGTTAAAAATGGGTTTTACTAGGGCGAATACTCCAATTATTTATGATTAGTGTTTAATTTGGAGTATAGAAATATTATATTTATATAAAAATTTCATAAAAATAAAGTTTAAAAATTGACGTGATTATATCTTAGATTTTTATTTTACACAAAAAAACACTTTACAATCTAATATACGATGTCGCATTAGTTTGTTACTTTAAGCGACGCGGAGTTTTTACAAGTAAGATCTTTGATCATCTTACAGATCACATTTAGTTATTGAGATTGCATCTCTATATCCAATAAGAGGTTACTAAAGTCTTTCAAATAATTATACTCTTTAAGATTAAGAATTTAAAATGATGGACTTGAAAAATTGTGGAGAGAGGAGTGGCCTTTTTGATTTCACATTCCCTTTCAAACTAACGTAGGTAAGGTAAGATTCTTTTTTACAAATCTTCTAATGGGTGGATGTTTAAGACTGTGTTTGGATAGTGGAGTCTCCACTACTATTCTATATCTTATCATTATTTTTCTTTTATTTTTCATTACAATTCATTATTATTTAATATTTTATTATTATTTTTTCACTCTTATTCATATATCATTAAACCATAGTCTTTTTCTAGAAGTTAATTAACCATAAGTTAATGGGGGAGTACTTATTTAACTATGGTACCCATCCATACATAATTTGAATTCATGGACACTTCGTGGTCCTGGGTTACCTTTTTGCCAACAACTTATATATTTTATTGGTAATCTAATCTTTTGTTATCATTCTTTTTTATTTAGTTTTTATCGTTGTTGTTTTCTCTCAAGTACTACTGCAACCTCTCACAAAAATCACAAACCAAACTCTTCGGTGATGGGGAGGGAGGAATCATCTCGTGGGTCGGAGATAATTCTTTCATTCTTTTTAGTCTGTTGTATAATTTTTTGTATTAATAATTGGCTTCATATGTGGGATCGACTAATCTTTTTGGAATTAGGAGAAGGATATTTTCCGACTCACAAGATCGTCTTCAAAAAGCTAGATAAGATCTTGTTATTTTTCTTTTTGTTTATGAACTAACGCTCTAGCGAATGATTTAAATATATATATATACATAGAGAGAGAGAGAGAGAGAGAGAAGAGAACACAAGAAACGGATGCATTGCACACATGCACTGCGCACGTGCACCATGCATTGCCCACGTAAGGGATGCACGACGTGCACCTTGTTCCTTCGCCAAGCAGAACCAGCAGCCATCGATAACTCGTCGGTAACTCATCGGTGATGTAATGATAGCAGAGACACAACGATGGTGGAGCCTTTGCCGATCACTCACCACAGTGGAGCGCAGCGCACGTCGTGCACAATACGAGCAGTGAGCAACAAGTGGTCAGAGGCCCACACACAGGTGTCCGTGAGCTGGCGGAGCCACCTCTAGCCACCACCTGCACCGCCAGCATTTCTATCGTCGACGGGGTGGTTCCTCGACCACAGGTGTTGGTTACGTCGGGCACAACATGGGCAGAGCATGCATGTTGACGTGCACCCCGAAGGGCCAGCCACCAGCCACCACCTAGCTCACCGGAGGTTTCTGTCATTGACGGTATGGTCTTCGACCACTATGGCTTTGCTCGTCGTCAGCCTCACCACCACCACGAAAGCATGTCGTAGGAGCTGCTTGGCGCCAACGCTACAACATGCTCGCCATCCCAGCCTAACTGTGAGCTTGTGGTGCCACCCACAACCACCACCTAGCCCATCGGTACCTTCTACCATCGGCAAAGTGGTCCCCAACCGAAATGGCGTTCTCGCCACTAATCTTCGTTGCAGTAACATACCGTGCACATTCTGCACCATGAGAGCACTAGGAGCACGTTGACAAGCACCCCGAGGGAAGCAACTCGACCACCAACCATAGCAAGGCTTGAAGATGTACTCCTTTCGTGGTGGAGACTCGACAGCAAAGCCTTTTGATGGTCACCCAGAACATGCACAGCGCACGTAAAGCACTAGAGTTCATACCTTCAGCCACCAACCCCCGTAGGATGGCGAGGCTTAAAGACGTCTGCCTTTCGTGGCGGAGACTCGACGGTGGAGCCTTCTGCTGGTCACCTAGAGCACGCACCGTGCATGGGCACATGCACAGTGCACATAAAGTGTTGGAATTCATACCTGCAGCCACTAACCCCCGTAGCATGGCGAGGCTTGAAGACGTCTGCCCTTCGTGGTGGAAACTCGACGGTGGAGCCTTCTGCTGGTCACCCAGTACCGCAACGCTGAGCAGTGCACACCATGCATAGTACAGGCAGAGAGCAACAGGCAGGCCCACACACGGGCGTCCATAAAGTTGCAGAGACACTACCGATCGCCACCAGAATCGCCGACAATTTCTGTCACCGACATGGTTGATCCTCGCCCACCAGCCAAGACTGTCGTAAAGCTCTGGGCAACCATCACCAAAGCTTGTCATGAGAGTCGCTCAACGTCGACGCCATAATGTGAGCTTGTGGTGCCACCCACGGCCATGCCGTGTAGCTCTCACGCTTTCTGTCGCCGTCACAGTGACCTTCACCAACCTGGCAAACCATTAAAATTCCTATTGCCAGCCAGAGAGTCGCACTTCAAGTAGGAACATGGAGACAAAAATAATGCACTTTAATTGCTCTGGCGTCTAGGCTCAACCATGAGTCTCGATTCATACAAGCAAAGCATTGGCTAAATCATCCTGGTTTGTCTCTTTCAAACTTGCTATTTTAATTTTTACTAACAATTTCGACTTTTAGAGATTTTTCTCCACCGAAACTCCTCGAGGCTCCACAAGAATCTGGGTGGCTACACATTACGAGAATATACTTTTCTGGAAATCACCAGCACGGCACGGAACACCGCCTACAAAGCCCCTCTCGAGCATTATTCTATTTTCCTCAGAATATACCGTTTGGTATCGCGGGCATCCCGGACTTTCATCAATGCTAAAATTGCCTACATGTCACTAGCCTTCACCACACTCTAGCGGAATGATTCAGGTTTACAAATCTCAAACTTGTAATTTCTATTATACTAACCTATTTGGTTTTTGGTGAAAACCCCTTAGAGCGGTCAAACTCAGTCTCCCACGACTCACCAACAGTTAGTCACCAAAGGTCGAGTATACACTCACAGTGCAACCAACAAGGGCGTGGAGGTCAGATGACCCCACGACCCACTCAACGGTTAGCCACCAAAGGTCGAGTACACACTCGCGGTGCACCCAACAGTTAGCCACTACAGGTCGAGTACACACTCGCAGTGCACTCAGCAGTTAGCCACCAAAGGTCGAGTATACACTCCCGGGGCAACCAACAAGGGTGTGGAGGTCAAAAGACCCCACGACCCACTCAATGATTAGCCACCAAAGGCTGAGTACACATTCACGGTGCACCGAACAATTAGCCACCAAAGATTGAGTATACACTCGCGGTGCAACCAACAAGGGCATGGAGGTCAGAAGACCCCACAACCCACTCAACGGTTAGCCACCAAAGGACGAGTACACACTCGCGGTGCACCCAATAAGTTAGCCACCAAAGGTTGAGAACACACTCGCAGTGCAAATCAACAGGCGAGAAAGGTCATAGATCACCCGACCTCTATAGTTAGCCACCAATCTCGAGTATATACTCGCGGTGCAGCCAATAGGCGGGAACGGTTAAGTACCACCTAACCTCTTAGACGCCTAACAAGCGGGCAACTCTCTGAACTGCCCAACCTCTCTCACACGGACAACAATACAAGCACAACATCTTCTCCAGCAAATGCCCAGTGTTTATGCTCTCACTACAACCGCCTCAAGTGGGTTACCTTCAGGAATGAGCCACCAAGCTCTACAACCGCCTCGCGCCGGGTGTCCTTCGGGAACGAGTCGACGGGCTCAACAACCGTCTAAGATGGATCCAAGGGGTCAACATGTTCCCTGGTCACTTAAGCGTAGGTTACTACAAACAAACACCAACAGCAAAATGAGAACACCAACATAAATTTACACCAAGGAAGCAGAAAATCCACTACTACCAACAAAAGCACAAATGATCACAAAAATACACATAAAAAATCAATCATGAAAATATGTACTTTTCGTCAACAATAAACGATCTCTCAAGACAAACATATACATAAATAAACAAACTCAAATCGAGCTCCATGATCACACCTAATGTGATTGAGTACATCTCTCGCCAAAGTAGAACTCCACGCTCACACCTAATGCGGTTGGGTACACATCCCGCCTAGCTCTCCAAGCTGAGCTCCTTACCGCTTAACACTAAACAAACAGAAAACCAGGGACCCAACAGGAAACTAGTGACAAATTTTCTAAATTTGTTATGCAGATTATTAACTTGAAGATTTTCAAGGCTTTCTTGTCCAACAAGTCACCCTTAAGAATTGCGGGCATCTGTAGGGGCCAAATCAGTAGCCTATAATTTAGCCTCGGGATAAGGTTGAAAATCAAGCTAAGAGATAAAGCAATGAAGAGATATGACAAGTGAACTCAGACTCCTAAAAGGAAGTGGACACATAATCCTAAGAGAAAAAGCACGGACTCCTACGAGTAAAGGGATGTAGACACCTAAAATAAAAGGGACTCAGACTTTTAACATGAAAAGACTTCACAATGCATGTTGGACCTCTATATATATGAGGGGATCCCCCACAAATCATATGAACTCTCCATAGACTCTCCACAAGTTCTCTACACAGAAGGTCCCTAAGCCTAAGCTCCACCACACATAGCGACTCCAAAGAATTTTTCCTAAATTCTCCTATTGTATTGTGAGATATGTGAGGCCATGAGAAATTATAAAATCACCCATTATAATGGATTTCACCCCTAAATAACCCGTGGACGTAGGCTTCATGCCGAACCACGTAAATCTCTATGTCTCTTTTTATTTACTTTTATTTGCTTATTTATTATTTACTTTATGTATGAACGCGAAGAGCACCGTATCGAAACCCGAATCATCTCGTGGGTTAAGTGTTATGGACGTGTTTCACCACTGTTATGAATGTGTTTCACTGCCACCACCTCACGATCACCTGCAACCAAAGAGTAGAGGGCTTGGGGGTTCGAGGGAACGCCTCCGATGACTAAATCAGTGACTGGAGATAATAATAATAATAATACCAATTAAATCGATCCCTTTTACGTACATGGATTCTTCTCTTATATAGAGCCTCTGAACCATTTTGTTGTTCAAGTGATAATAGATATATCTATTATTCAAATTCAAACTTGGGGATGAGGATTCTTGCTCTAATGGATTGTTATAATAACTGCCATTCGTTTATCGTTGCTGGGTGGTTATTTAGTCGGCAATGGGAAGTGGGTTAGGCCCTTCTCGGCTTTAGTGGGCCCCTTTGGTATTCGGACTCAAATCATGAATAGGTGAAGGCCAATAGGCCCGTACTGTATAGGTGAGAGGAATGTCCTCTCCAGTTACCCTGCGAAGTCTCATTACATCTGGTGTGATGAGACTTGAATCTAAGCGCCGTTTCAATTTTTGAGGCGTGTCAGGGCGTCGTTTCATCTTCATTCCTCGGGCACGTTAACCGTCACCTCACGTACATTCCTATTTAATGCCCCTTTGCTATTCATTTTCCCTCCTCTTTCGAACTTCTACCTCTTTCACATTTCTTGCTTTCTTTTTGAGTTCTTGCTCTCCTTTCGAGTTCTTGTTCTCTTTCTGAGTTCTTATTCTCTTTTCTTTCTCCATGGCTTCTTCATCTTCTAAAGGTAAGGGTGTGGTTTCTGCCTTTGAAACTTCACCACCCCCACGACTCCTCTCACCAGGTTGTCGTTGCTCCTCCGGCGTCCATATTTGTGGGCTTTTGCTGGTCTTCAACCATTACTTCCTGTGAATTGGAGAATGCTCGGAACAACTTCAATATTCCCGACTCTGTCAATTTGAGGGCCTTACTCCAAACCAGAAAGCTATCGACGCCAAAGGTATGGCCATTTCTGTTGCCATTTACTTTGCTATGTTTACCATGGGGCTCTGATTACCTTTCGTGCGATCATTTCGCGACGTGCTAGACGTCTTAGGGCTCGCCCCAGCTCAACTGGTGCCCAGATTTAACAGCTCGTAAGTTTTTCTCCCTTCACGGGTTTAGGCGTTTGGATGAGAATCTTTGCACTTTTAAGGCCAAGAAGGCATTGGTTGAATTGGAGCGTAAGTATTCGCATGTAAAACATTGGACTAATAAATTTTTTCTACTAACTGCGAGGGTTGGGAATTTCCCACCGATGAAGCTCTTATTCGGGAGTTTCCTGTTAGGGTGTGCTGGTCTCCTGTTCCCGATGGGGAAGACTTTGAGGTTATTCTTTCCCCTCGTGAGTAGGCCCGTGTGAGGTTGGTTGTTTCCTGGGCTCAAGCTCACCCCAACTTATGCTTTTCGGATGTGTTTTTGACCTCCGGCAATATTGAGAAGTTCCTAATGGTTCCCAGTCGGGCCCATATATTGGGACGTGAGTTTTGGGTGCCCCGCCGCCAGCGCTGCGGCGGGTGACTTGAGGAAAAACAGACACCCTGGCGCTGATGGATCAAAGAAGAGAAAACTCAAAAGGGCTCGTGTCTCGCCTCGTTCTGATGAGTCCATCTCTTCGAAGTGTGACTCCTTGCTCCTCCTTGCGCCGAGTGGAGGCAGTAAGTTGGCTCCTCTTCGGGAGCAACCGAGCGAATCGACGCCAAAGGCGAGTGGAGGTGACATTAAATTGGCCCCCCCTCGGTCTAAACCGAGTGGAAAGACTTCCTAGGCGAGTGGGAGCACGGAGCCAGCACATCGGGAGAAATTGAGCAAACTATCTACTTTTGTGGCGCCATCAACTCTTTCCTTGGATGATGTGATGTCTCTGGCCGACGAGGATCTTGAGGCCATTATTACTGCAAAAGCTACCGCTGCGGCCGCTGTTCAGCCCTTAAACACATCGGGAGATGTTTCTACAAAGAAGGGTGATGTTAATCCTCTGGGAGAGGATGATATGATCCTTATGAACCTTGCCTTGCTAGTGCCTCCATCTACTCAAACGGACTTCCAATCTTTCGAGGCTCCTTTGCCTGCATCGCCTTTGTCCTCGCCTTCTGCTGCTCGGTCTCTTGATGTTACCGTGGAACCTCCTCCGGTGGAAAATGTTGAGGGGGAAAATGTTGAGGTGGAAAATGTTGAAGACTATGTTGAGGAAGCAGCAGCAGGTTCTGGCTCGCCACTTGCTTCGACGATATCTGGTGGGGCTACTCTTGATTTACATTTTGTTTTCCCAGCCTTTTCTCTCGCCAGTGGGAGCAAGGTTTCGATCACTTCTCCCCTCTTTAGTGTTTCTCTTAGGGGGGAGGGCGAGTCACCCCTGATTCTTCCTGAGGAAGGTTTTTGAGTTACTCAGGGACCATCTCATCGGGATGGGGCTGAAGTGTGTTTGGGCCCATACGTTGAGGCACCTGCTAGTCTCTCGCCTGGTCAGGTCGAAGGAGCTTCTCCTTGGGGGCTTTTTGCTACTATTCTTGTTCAGGCCTCTAACTCGAGGGGACCTCCCAGCCCTCATTTGTTGGGTTCCTGGCCTTCCTCACATGCTCGTTGTGAAGAGGCTTTCAACGCCGCCGTTCAACATCTTCGGAGTATTTTTGCACCAGTAATCTTTTTGTATCCACTTCCCATTTTCGGTGTGTTTTCATCGTTTTCTTTTTTAAAGATAATAACATTCAACACATCCTGTCTTTTTTTTTCATATATATATTTTATTGGGTCGATCGCCTTGCTGCCGACTTGGTGGAAGAAAGATTACGTCTGGAAGAGGAAAAATATCGAATGGCTCATGAGTTAGCCCTGCTGGAAGCTCGTTCCCACACGGCTGACGACAAATTGGCTGTTCTTCATGTCCATGTTGAGTCACTTCAGGGAGAGTTGGCGAATTTTGCTGTGGATGCCAACTACTACCTCCAAGAGGTGGTGGCTGTACTCAGAAAAGAGCGAGATGATCTTGCTACCCACCTAAACTAAACGAAGAACTGAGCAGGAGCAAGATGATCTTGCTTCTCACCTAAACCAAACGAAGAACATTAAGCAGGAGCGAGATGATCTTACTGCTCGTTTTCGCCGGGTTGAGATGGCTGCGCAGGAAAGGGATGAGTTGGCCACTCGCCTTCGTCAAGCATAAGTGGTCGTGCGGGATAGGGATGATTTGGCCGCCTAAGTGGAAGCCTTCACCAAAGAGAGGGATGAGTTGACCACTCGGGCGGAGCTTGATTTGAAGGAGCGAGATGATCTAGTTGCGAGCCATGACCGACTAAAGGCAGAGCTTAAAGAGGCGATAGTGGCCAAGTCTGATTACGCCTCTGGCCTGGCTTCCCTAGAGGACAAGCGACGAGAGCTACTTATAAACTTAGGTGTGGTGGAGGGCGTGAAAGCAGAGGCCGAAAAGGCTTTGAGTGAGGTGAAGAAAAATCTCAAAAATAACAATAACGAGTATCTTCAACTCAGCTCGGTTGTCGATTCTACCAAAAAGAAAATCTCTATTTTTGAGAAAAAAGTATCCGAGCTGACTCTAGCCTTGGAGGAATCGCAGCAAGACCTCAATCGGGTTCTTCCTCAACTGGCCGCCACCCCTAAAGTTTGGGTGCAAGCTTGGGGTATTGGTTTCAAACCTGGTGTGAAACAACTCCGAGAGCTTCTTCTTGCCAACCCAGAGACGAACCTGCAAACTTTGGACTGGAAGTCTATTCTTGCTAGCGAGGTTGCTTTGCATCTTTGTGACTCCTTAGGTCGGGCTGAAATGCCAGACGCTTTTCCTCGCCCCTCATAAGACTTGTCCATTTTGAAATTTTTGTACCCCATGAGGGATTTGTTTAACTTTTGTGAATGCTTTGTATGCGATGAGACTTCCTGCTATTATTAGTGATACTTTGTGACCCTCTTTATTGATGTCTTGTTCTCTTTTGAACTTTGTTTATCGGATAATAAGCACTCTTTGTTGTTTCTTGGTAATCTACGCATAGATATAGACATGATGTTGTTCATATTTGAAGTACTAGGTGAAGTTGTTCATACCTTACGTGTTAGGCTAGCAGGTAAGTGCCTTGACCACGTCGCCTGTTTGGTGAGAAGGTGTTAACAGGGAACCATTTTAACCTTGATTTATTAGGCTAGTGGGAGATCTCTCGACCACGTCACACTTTGGCGAGAAGGTATTAATGGGAGATCCCTCGACTGTTTTAGCCTTTAAGTTTTTAAGCTAGTGAGAGATCCCTCGACCACGTCACCTTTTGGCTAGAAGGTGTTAACGAGAGATCCCTAGACCGTTTTAACCTTTAAGTTTTTAGGCTAGTGGGAGACCCTCGACTATGTCACCTTTTGGCGAGAAGGTGTTAACGAAAGATCTCTTGACCCATTTTAACTTTCAAGTTTTTAGACTAGTGGGAGATCCTTTGTCTACGTCACCTTTTGGCGAGAAAGTGTTAACCGGAGATCTCTCGACCGTTTTAACCTTTAAGCCTTTAAGTTTTTAGACTAGTGAGAGATCCCTCGACCATTTTAACCTTTAAGTTTTTAGGCTAGTGGAAGATCCCTCAACCACGTCACCTTTTGGCGAGAACGGGAGATCTCTCGACCATTTTAACATTTAAGTTTTTAGGCTAGCGGCAGATCCCTCGACCACATCACCTTTTTTCTTTAGGTCTTAGTCATATTTTTGCATTTGTCAACAAGAAGAACCAAAGAAATGGTGGAAAAAAATTGCAGCCATTTATTATTGAAAAATGATATCAATAAGAAAATAGACAAATGAAAGAAAAAACTACATATATTTTCCTTAAACGTAGTACTTTCGTAGATGCTATGCATTCCATGGGTGAGGTAGCTGATGCCCTGCGGTATCCTTGAGGTGGTAAGCTCCAGGTCTGTGGCTTGCCACTACAATGTAAGGGCCTTCCCATTGAGGGCCTAATTTCCCTTTTTCTCCCGTGGTGATGCCGGTTTCCTTCAGCACTAAGTCGCCCACGTTGAAAGATTTGAGCCTCACTCGCTTGTTGAAGTATTGCTTTGCCTTCTTCTTAAAAGCTGCAACTCTGACTTCTGCATCTGCCCTTATCTCTTCCAATAGGTCTAGGTTTTCTTCTAACCCTGCTACGTTTGCTTCTGGATCAAAGTTTTTCCTCCTATAACTTGGTAACTCGACCTCTATTGGTGTCATCACCTTACTTCCGTATGCTAGGGCGAAAGGTGTTTGGCCTGTTGAGGTTTTAGGTGTTGTTCTATAAGCCCACAAAAGTTTTGGGAGCTCGTCGGCCCATAGCCCCTTTCTGTCTCCTATCTTCTTTTTCAGTATCCCTATGATGGTTTTATTAGTTGCTTCAACTTATCCGTTTGCCTGGGAATGGCCTGGGGAAGACTACTTGACCTTGATTCCTAGCTCCGCACACCATTAGTGATAATGTTCGGAATCGAACTGTCTTCCATTATCATAAATGATACATTGAGGTATCCCAAACCTGCACGCTACTGCCTTCCACAAGAACTTTTTCACACTTTGGGCGGTTATTGTAGCCATCGCCTCAGCCTCTGCCCACTTTGTAAAGTAGTCGACGGTTACGATGTTGAACTTGGTTTCTCCTTTGCTGAGGGGGCATAAGTCCTACCAAGTCTATTCCCCATTGGGCGAATGGCCATGGGGACGTTATGGACTGTAGCTCTTCAGGAGGTGCACCTGGGACTGGTGCATGAATCTGGCATTGGACACACTTTTTTGCGAACTCCTTCGCATCTTTGAGTGCATTTGGCCAATAGTACCCTGCCCTTACAATCTTTGCGGCGGGTGATCGTCCTCCTGAATGACTCCCTCAAATCCCCTCGTGTACTTCCTTCATCACGTACTCTGCTTCCTCCTTTGTTATACATCGCAATAAGGGGTTTGAAAAACCTCGCCTGTAAAGCACTCTATCAACTATAGTAAGCCTGGTTGTCCTGCTTTTTAACTTTCTCGCCTCTTCTCGATATGGGGGAAGATCACCCATCTCCAAATGCTTTTTTATATCATTAACCCATCCTGGCGTACTTTTCCCGTACTGCAAACCTTCCATGGCAGCACTTCTTCTTGCTTTGCTGAGGCCGTGCGTGCCAATCGGTCAGCTTTGAAATTGCTCCTCGAGGTATCTTCTTGATTCGAAAGTATTTGAGGCCCTTTCACTACTCCTGGACTTGGTGAAGGTATTTTATTAGCTTGGTTTCTCTTGCCAAATACTCCCCGGTGATTTGCCCAACCACTACCTATGAATCGACTTTCATCTCGACTTTCTCGCCTCCTAATACCCTCGTTATTGCTACATCGGCTAGTACTGCTTCATATTTGTTGTTTGTTACTTTGAACTCCAATCGTAGTGCATGGTACGACTCTTCCCCCTCACTTGTTACTACGTACACACCAATTCCTCCCCCTGCTTGGCAGGCTAATCCATCCACATATACTTGCCATGAATTCTTCTCAGGTGGTTTATGGACTTCTTTTCTGAAATTTAAAAATTTTACTAAAAATCGGCCAAGATCTATCCCTTCACGGTGCTTTTTGGTATGTAACTGATGTCATACTCACTCAGCTCAATTGACCATTTGACCAACCGTCCTGAGGTGTCTGGTTTCTGCAACATGTTCTGTAGAGTCGATGAGGTGATCACCTTTATCGAATGGGCTTGGAAATAAGGCTGTAATCGCCTTGCTGCTACCACCACAGCGAAGGAGACTAACTCAACCTTTGGATATCTCAGCTCCTCTTAGGCCCTGCTTATGTAATACACCGACTTTTGTTCCTTCCCCTCCTCTCGCACCAATGCAGCTGACACTGCATCCGGAGTCACTGCTAGGTATAGCGATCATGGCTCCCCTGGCTTGGTGTGACTGAGCAATGATGGCATCCCAATCTCGTGCTTTCTTAAGCACCTGAAAGAAGGGAATACATTAATCTGTTGATCAGGATACAAACCTGTTATGAACTGCTATCTTGCCTACCAGCTTCTGTACCTCGTTCAAGTTTGTGGGCGATTTCATCTCTATTATTGCTCTGAGTTTCTCGAGATTTGTTTCGATTCCTCTTTCTGACACCATAAAGTCGAGGAATTTTCTCCTGATTGCACTCTGAATGCACACTTCGTTAGGTTGAGTTTCATTTGCTACCGATGTAAAACCTGAAAAGCCTCCCTAAGGTCTTTCACATGTTGGTCAAACTCCATGTTTTTCACTAGTAGATCGTCGACATACACATCTTTAGATGATAGGTCAAGGTGATAGCCTTTAAAGCATTCAACGTGGGTCGCCCAATGATCGCATTATATGCTGACCGAGTTCTCATTACTAAAAACTCAGTCATCGCCATGGCGACGTAAGGGTCTGTGCTTACAGATATTGGCAATGTAATGGACTTCATTGGTTGTACCGCATCTCCAGTGAACCCTTTCAACGTAGTTAGTGCTGGTTTCAACTTATCTTCGTCGATTCCCATCTTGCTGAAAGCATCTCAGAATAGGATGTCCGCCGAACTTCCATTGTTAATTAATATCCTTCTTGTTGTAAAATTTGCCACTAGCATTGTTATCACCAAGGCATCATCATGTGGATACACGACGTCTCGGCAATCCTCATCGCCAAAGGATATTATGGGGGATATATGCACTCAGGGTTGCTTGACGGGTCTCTCCACATTAAAAACTTCTTCATATCTCACCCACCTAGCATACGCCTTCCTTCCTGAAGAAGTTGGGCCACCACGGTGATTCCCGCCGCCTAGGGCTTTCACTCCTCCTTCTCTTATACTCGAGCTTCTGATCATTCGTGTGTCGTTGGGGGGTGGTAATTTTCTGGGCGATCAAGTGTTCCAACTCACCATTACCCCTCATTTCTTCTACTTTTCGTTTCAAGTTGTAACATCCTCAGTTTTGTGCCCTCTTGTTTTGTGATAAGCGCAGTACTTCTCGGTCTGTTGCTCATTGGTTGGTTCTTCTTCCTTTGTTTTGTCCTTGCTTTGTGTACTGGAGTAGTGAACATAACCTCCATTGTGTCTTCTTAAAATTACTATCCCTCCTTACCTACTGTTGGACTTTCTTCCGCTTTTGGCCCCCATCTCAGTCTTTCCTCTGTTCTCCTTTAAGTTCCGGTTCATTCCTTCTTTCCGGTTGGGTGGTCAAGGCGATAAGGGTATCTTCAGCATTGACAAAGTCGTCGGCCTTGTCCATGAACTCTCGTAAAGTGGAAGGGGTTTTCCTAGCCAGTTCAGCCATAAAGGGGCTCCTTGGCCAAATACCTCCCAGTAATGCTGCTAGCATGTTTTTTTCTTCTTGATTGTCGGCTGTCATCTTTTCTTTATTGAAGTGTGTCAAATACACTTTCAAACTTTTATCCTCTCTCTGTTTAACTGTTAGCAAGTATACGGCTGGTCTCCTGCGCCTTCTACTTGCCATGAACTGGGTCAAGAACTGCCAGCCCAGTTCTTCAAAACTTTCTATGGAATTTGGTTGTAGTGCACCAAACCATCCTCTCGCCGATCCCTTCAGAGTCAAAGGGAAAGCCCTACACGTAATTTTCCCTGGGAAACCGTGCAACGCCATATGGGTTTTGAAAGTCTCCAGATGCTCCATGGGATCCTTTGAGCCGTCATATAGGTCTATCCACTAGACTTTAAATTTTAGAGGTAGAGGCATTGTCATAATTTTCGCAGAGAATGGTAGATTTGTGCTTGACAGCAACTGATCGATCGTGGAGGACGTTCCTATCTTTTTAGCCATCTCTCCATATTTATCCATCAGGCTGCATACGTCGTGGTGCAGCTTCTTCGCCTCCTTGTTCTCCTAATGGCCTTTGCCAACGCCAGCCCTATTCGCCTCCATCTCTACCCTGTCAGCCTGACTAGGTGTCGCGTTTTCTCATGACGACCTGTTTCATGACTTGAGAGTCTCATTCTCCTTACATAGTGAGTCCACCTCTGTGGAAAGTTTATTTATTATCTCCTCAATTTCTGCAAGTTTCTCCTCCATGTTTTGTAAAGTTTTTTCCTGATTTCTAGTTGCTTGAGACCGAGTGGTGATGGGCATGTGAAAAGCACGTTAAGTGTGAGAGTTAGGAAATCCCACAGAAGGCGCTAACTGTTATGGATGTGTTTCACTGCCACCACCTCACGATCATCTGCAACCAAAGAGTAGAGGGCTTGGGGGTTCGAGGGAATGCCTCTAATGCTTTAGTCAATGACTGAAGATAATAATAATACTAATGAAATTGATCTCTTTTACGTACCTGGGTTCTCCTCTTATATAGAGTCTCTAAACTATTATGTTGCTTAAGTGATAATAGATATATCTATTATTCAAATTCAAACTTGGGGATGAAGGTTCTTGCTCTAATGGATTGTTATAACAATTGTCATTCCTTTATCGCCGTTGGTGGTTATTTAGTCGACAATGAGAAGTGGGTTGGACCCTTCTCGGCTTTAGTGGGCCCCTTCGATATTGGGACTCAAATCATGAATAGGTGAAGACCCAGGCCCGTACTATATAGGCGAGAGGAATGTCATCTCTATGAGGATAATTCTTTCATCATTTCTGATCTATTGTGTAATTTTTTACATTAACAAAGAGGAAGGAGCTCGACTCTTCCTTCCTCCTCCTCATGCACTACCAAGTAGCACTACCCATAAGATTGCCACACGCGTCTGACCCCCACCCACCCCACCGCTATGTTCGCCAGTCGCTAATCTTCAAAACTAGATGGAAGAGCAATAAACAAACGATTGTCGAGTGACTCTCATGCGACGCCAATGTCATGCACCTTTTTAATGCGCCAACACGTACCTTCGATCACCATACGCGTGACTCTCATGTGGCCTAAGCATTGACACCTTCAATGTGCCACCAACAAACCAGTATGTCCGACTTTAGCTATCCGTCTATGTTTTCCTAACCGAAGATCTAGGGAGTAAGAATGTGAAGATCTTCGTTACCGAATCTGAAAATTACGGTTGCCATGCTTCCTTTATGGATGCGAATCACAATCTCATTCGACAAATCCAATGTCTGAATTTTAAAATTGGTATTGTAGCTGTCCTTTACTTAGTTTGACCAAGGAATAAGAGTTGCTCTTATTATCCATTTATTTGGATTTGTTTTATGTATTCCAATTTCTATCATGAGATTTTTTTTTAGAGTAATGCTACATACAGTCGTGGAATACGTAAATGCCGTACAGTCGCTTTGAAAAAGAGTGGGATCCACTATTAAAAAATTAATTTCTTTTTATGTGGGTCCCATATTTATTCATTTTTTTCAAAGCGACTGCATGGCGCTTGCACACTCACGACTGCAATTATCATTTCTCTTTTTTTTTATCATGATCCCCACGCTCACTTCTTGTATTTTTTTAATTTTTATTTCAGTGCAAGTTTGATTAAAAAGAAAACCCATTCTTTTGTTTAGAAGGTTAAGATATTATTTTAATAAACCAAATTAAACTGAATTTTTTTTTTAATCAACTAAATTAAAGTATTAAACTGTAAAAATATGAACTATTTATTGGATCAAAAAACATATTCATTATCTATTTTTTTATCATCTCATCATTTCATAATGGAAAAAATCTATTCATCATCTATTTTATTATCATTATCTCATCATCCCATGATGTGGCATTAGATGATAGATTCATAAATAAAATATAATAAATAGTCTATAATTATTTAAGGCAACATCATACGATGATGAAAGGATGATGAGAATTAAGATGATGAGTAATATTACTCTTTTATAATGTGGTATTAGATAATAGGTTAATAAGTGAAATATAATAAATAGTCTCTAATTATCTAATATCATATTATAAAATGATGAGATGATGCTGATAATTAAGATGATAAAGTAATATTACACTTTGGAGAAAACAAAGTATAGGTTCCGATGAATCAGTTGGTCAACACCGTGACAAAATCCTGATACGTGGGGTCCACTCTTTGTGGGTGGATTTAAGAAATAATATTTTATTCGGCCTTATTTATTTCAAATTTCATTATTTATCGTGAATATTGAAAATAATATTAACAACTATTTTTCGTATAGAAGTAAATAAATATTTTTCAATATAATGAAAAAAAAATTTAAGGAAAATTATTTAAAAAAAACTTAAATGGATAAAATATGATATTTTTTGGATTGAAGAATATAAAATCAATCAATCTCATTATTATCTGAGCACAAACCAGGCCCCGCTGCCCCGCCTGTCTTCCGCCCCGCCCCGCATAGAGAGGGCATAGCGGGGGTGGGGGGTGGGATGACCCCATTCAATTTGATTAGTCAGAAAGTAGATTTTATTGAAAACAATACTAATTTAAATTTAGAATATGAAGACAACAGTATTAGTACACAGATTTATACGCAAATTTGTTTGTACATAGTAAATCTCTAAAAGTAAAGGAGCTATCTTTTCTCATCTTTGACACTTTTTCTTTATTTGTTTTGTTTTTTAATCTTTGGGTTGTCAAAGAATAAACAAATAAATATTACATACTCGTGAATATGAATAGGACAATCATTAGAAGAGATTAGGATACAAACAAAATTCCTACATTTTAAACGTAGGTAGTTTCTTATTGAGTTCCATTGACCACTTTTTTAAGTGCTACAAGCAACCCACCTGATTTGGTGGTCTTTTTCTTTGCTCAATCGAAGAACATGTACATGATGTAAAAAACCATACATTTGTTAATCTCCTTAAAATATTATTTTTTTAAAAAACCACAAAATCATTAAAAAAAACATTTCCTAATAATTAAGTAAAAATAAAATTAGTCAGCACCTACTCTCGGTAGGATGTTTCGGTAAGAATAATATTTTCCTTTAATTATATATACGCTACATGCGTGATTAGTTCCTATGCTCTCTCTCTCTCTATATATATATAATATAATTAATCAACTCCTCCATTGTTCATCTAGAACCCAATATTCATTCTTCAAACCCTATTACCCCACTAATACTGGTGTATTCACAAGGATTAGCTAGGATCAGGATAGAGATGATGCTATCTATATTCACCACACAAAAAAAATATATTGTAAGGTTGTGAAGTTGAAAACCCAGATATTCTTCCCATATCTCAGCCACCACAAATTAATCAAACTTTAATTAAAGGTTTGGAGGAGAGCCAAAGAATATCAATTAAAATGGCTTGGCATGCATGCATGTACTCAGTCTGATTCATGAAGATTTGGCAGATAAGTTAATTAAAGCATCCCCAGCTACTTTTTAGTTTTTAATATAATTAATAATTAGTGGCTGAGGCTCTAATTAATTTCTTTTGATAAACTGTGGGTCAGATACAGTACTGAGCTCTACGTGGGGAGGCACAACCCCTTATTTGGCTCGACTCATACACATTTGTTTTTACATGCATCTATCTGCATGCATGCATCATCATCAAGTAGTGCTGCATGCTCTATATATATATATATATATATATAAAAGCGTGGCCGAGTGAGTGATACAAACTTTGGCATGTTTTGCAAGTGTTTTTTGTTTTGTTTTTATCCCTCCTTAATTGTAACTAGGCATGCCGGCAATAAAGTAAGACACAGATTTGATGGTTGGTTCCAATAGCATAGAGTTCAAGCAACCCAATCTCCAATAACATTTTTCTTAGAAACATTAGCAGAGAATATTTCAGCAGCTCATCAACCGTTGCTGGGTAGTGATAAAGTTACTATCTCTTACTATCTATTTACTAGTACTTATAGTTAGGGCTGTTCAAAATTCTAAAATTTCCGACTCCGCCCGACATCCGCTCCGATTCCGACTCTGACGGAGTCGGAGTAGTCAGAATTCGAATAGATAATCGGAGTCGGAGTCGGAATCGGAGCTCCGTCTCCGACTCTGATTTTTTAAAAAACAAAAACCCAGCTGTAAAACAACGTCGTTTTACAACTGGATTTTTTTAAAAAAAATTAAACGACACCGTTCCACTTAATATCGAACGGCGTCGGTTCATCACACTAAGGGGTCCAAAACGCAGGACCTCCCTTCCCGAATCCCTTCTTCCTTCTTCGGTCTTCCTTCTCCATTCTCTCTCGCGTCTCACGGAGTCCGTTTGAACCAGTGATTCAGTGAAGCCGTCTCGCGTCTCACGTCTCGGGTCTCTGTTGCCAGCTTGCCGCCGTTCGCATTGCTCCTCCGTGCCGCCGTTCCTCGTTGCTCTTCTGTTCAGCTTCCACCTACGGTGAGAGTAAAGGGTTCCGAGCCCTAAATTTAATTTAAGCAATTTAATTTTCTACAGCACGTCTCTTATGAATTGGTATTTTGTTGTGATTCTTGTGAATTGGTTTTATAAATTTGTAGTAAGGAAATGTATTTGATGAATTGTATGTTGTGTTGTATGCATGTAATGTGTTTGATAAAATGTGCAAGAGAATCAAAAACAGAACACCTAGAGTTTTTGCTCTGTTTCTCCACACTAAAGAACATAAATAAGCTTTCTATATATAGTCCCAACAAATCACGGCGCTTAAAACCCTGAATTTTAAATTGTATTGAACATTTGGCTTGAGCGAGGTGTCGAGCGCAAGTCGAGCGCACGTTGTCTTGAACATTGGCTCGAGTGAGATGTGGAGCGATCCTCTCTGGAAGAGTTCTGCTCGAGCGCCACGTCGAGCGCACTTCGAGCGAACCTCTCTGCATGGGTTCCGCTCGAGCGTTGAGTCGAGCGCACATCGAGCGAACCTCTCTAGAAGAGTTCTGCTCGAGTGCCACGTCGAGCGCATTTCGAGCGAACCTCTCTGGATAAGTTTTGCTCGAGTGCTAAGTCGAGCGCAATACGAGCGAACCTCTCTGTATGGATTCTGCTCGAGCGCTACGTCGAGCGCACTTCGAGCGAATCTCTCTGTATGGATTCCGCTCGAGCGCTACATCAAGCGCACTTCGAGCGAACCTCTCTATAATAATACATCGATACAATAATAAATTATGATACAATAATACATGTCCTATATCTTTGCGTTGATTTAAATTTTTAATATAGCCTAGTTTATTTTTAAACTAATTTTTTGTTTCTAATTTATTTTTTCAGCTTCATTGATTGTGATGTGGATCCTAGATGTAGTGGAGATGATCGTCCACAAGGGGATGTGGCGGATGCCAATTCTACAACTCCTACACCGGTGGGTACTTCCACCCCTAGAGCCACATCTAGGGCAGCTACATCTAGAGCAGCTACATCTTGTGCGAGTAGTCGACTTCCACTCCCAGTTGATATAGAGGATGATGATATATTCAACGAAGAGTGCCCATTGAGCAAGATCAACCACCACGGCCTTCTAAAAAGAGGTCGTGGACATGGGAGCATTTCACCAAAATTCCTGGTAATATTGCGAACCCGGTAGCAAGATGTCATTACTGTGGATCACTTTGTGGATGCCATTCGAAGAAGCAAGGTACCAGTGTGTTAATAGCACATCTAAATGGTTGCCAACGATATAAGATAGCGAAGGGATTGCAAGCTACTGATCAGACTAACCTCAGTTACCAAACTTCTACAGCCACTGATGGTACACAGACTAAGAAATTGGTCATCCCTCAATACAGTGAGAAGATGTTGAGGGACATGCTTGCAGAGATGATAATTACTGATGAAATGCCCTTTACCACAGTCGAGAAAAGAGGCTTTCGAAAGTTTCTAAATTCTGTTGAGCCACGATTTCCCATTCCATCATAGTATACGATGATGCGAGATTGTATGAAGAGGCATGTGAAAGACAAGGCAGAGATGAGGAAGATGTTTATTACCACTGGCCAGAGAGTGTCGTTTACGACTGACACATGGATTTCCATACAGAACGTCTGTTACATGTGTATCACAGCACACTACATTGACAGTGAGTGAATTTTGCATAAAAAAATTATTGGTTTTAAAGATATTGTGGATCATAAATGTGCATCCATTGTGATGGAGTTGAGAGAACCCCATTTCTTAGTAAGAATGAAATTCTCTTTTACCGTTTTCAGTTTTTTATCAACTTTTTTTTCATTTATTGATTGCAACTTTCTATCTTCATTTCAGGCATGATCACAGATCAATGAACCATTGAGATTTGAGCGACATGAGCATATAATATTTATGTCAATGTTGTTATTGTGTTATAAATGAGTCTGTTATAACTTATGGCTAACATCATACATGTTATTTAGTTTTTAAATTATTGTATTTAAGCTTTTTTTTTCTTTTCAGTATTATTTTTTTTTTTACAGGTTTGGACTTGAGCTTTGGACTACTACCCTTTCATTATTCATAAAATAATACAGAATGTGTAACCTGAAAGCTTTTAGACTTTAGATTGGACTGGTTTGATTATACAAAATCAAATTATCTTATCTCATTTTCATTATAATTTTTTTAAATTTCTATATAAAATATAAAAAAGTAATTTAACTTTTTTAAATTTTAAAATAACAATAATATTAAAATATAATATTATAATAATATTTTATTTAATTTTTAATAAAATATATCATCTCATCTAAGTGCTTGTTGGCCTCGTTTGTTTTCAGAAAACATCTCATCTCATCTCATCTAATTATTACAACTTTCCCAACTTTCAATATAAAATAAAATAAAATAAAGAATCAACTTTTTTAAATTTCAAAATAAAAATAATATTAAAAAATATATTCTGACAATACTTTAATTAATTTTTAACTTTAGTCTTAATTCATCTCATTTTATCTCATCTTTATCTTTAACAACAAATTAGTCCTGAAGGAGTCAAAGGAGGGCATTTAGGTGAAGATGGAGCATTCTGGAGAGGTGGAAAAGGAAAAAAAAAGGCTGACACATAGTTGACTTATCTCACTACGTGTTGTCAAGGATTGACAGTACAAACTAACTTCCACCAAGAAATGATGCTCATAATCTTCTTCTGTGTTTTTTAATTGTTATAAAACGAGAACAAGATGAATGGATGAAACTTATATGCACATGCTTCAATATTCACTTCAAAAGAAATATTCTGATGATCTGATTTATAAGATAATCAAGTAAATTCAAGAAAAATTATTTTACATATTGATATTTCATAAAAGTGATTTTACATATTGATATGTCAATCAATTTTCTTTTGAGTTGAATTTTTTGAATAACTTTTTTGTTAAATCAGAGTTTGTTGGTGAGTAATATTAGATACAATCATAACTTGTATAAATACAGCACACTTTATTTGAAAAAAAGTAAAATCCGTCATTAAAAATTAATTTTTTTTAAATAGATTTCATATTTATTTATTTATTTTTAAAATGAATGCGCATCACATTTTATGACTATAAATATCATTTTTAAGAATGATACAAAATTTGAAATCATAAACTACTATTTAAAAAAAAAAGAAAAAAAATCCTCAAAAAACTCAAATTTGTTCCTGGCTTTTTAGAAAAAACTAAACCCTTATTTTGATGCTGTTTGTTTAGTGGGTGCATGACAATTTGTTCCAAGTCATATCAAAACCGGCGGGGAAACACAAATTAAGGTAGGGTTAGGATTGTAGGAGTTGAAAACCATGTTAGGTTGATGGCCTGCTCTTTAAAAGTGTTTCTGTTTGGAAAATGATGTCTCCTCAAGTCATGGACCTCGTAAACATGCGATTGTTAGAGAGAGAAACATGTCCTCTAGAGTTTTTTTTTTATTTTTTTTATTTTTTTTAAGAAGAGATTATTCATTATCTCACACTATATATTTTATATATTTTAAAATTATTTTTTTTATTTTTATTAAATTAATTGAATTGTTTTACTTATTATCTATACACTACATATTTATTATAAAAAATATATAATATATAATATGTAAGGATGATAAATAGAATATTCTTTTTGAATATCCTCCACATATAAAAAAGCATCTCCCTGTAGTGGTAAAAGCTTAGATATATTTGAGCTCCAAATGTGAACAAAATGGATGTTATGCATTTCACAGTTCACCCACCAACTTTAAAACAAAACTGTGTACTGAAAAACTACCTGTGGAGTAGTTAGAAGTCGGGAGGGATTTTGTTCCTCCGTGGACCGACAGTCACCAATTTGATGTAGAAAGGGAGAGAGACTACTTGTATAAATGAGATTTTCTGGGGATTGACCTATTTGAATGGGGTTGGAATTACAAACAGTACCCATTACAACTAGTTTTCTTTTGAAAGTGATTCTGGGTTTCCTTTCTTCCTTGCCTCTCCTTTTCTGTGCTCTAATTCAAACCATCTCTGTTAACGTTGTCAAAACCACAAAGTCCCATGTGCCATGTGTCATATGTCTATTCCTACCTCCCTCCCCCTTCTAAAAATAGGACAAAACCACCAAGTTTCACCTACTTGATCTTCCAATCTCACATGGAGACTTTGGTTGTTGGGGGTTTGGGGGACCAGATCAGAGACAGAGTGAGGCAGCTGAGCAGGCGTGGGTTGACTCATTTTACATGGGTGTTGTGTCTTCCAAACCTAATAAGAATAAAATAAAAAAAAAGGCCCACTTTTCCTATTCTTAGGGATTTGGGATAAGGTTGAATTGTATCAGTAAAAACCCAAAATGGACTTTTGCTACAATGTTGAATTTGTTTAGGGATCATGTGACCTACCCAATATCAAGGGTTCTGGCCCATTCTTAGGGCTTGTAACATCATATGGAAAGATACCTGACTAGCTAGCCTATTACCCTTGCCCTCTGCTATATGTTGAAATTAATGGGAGGACCAGAATCTTGGTCTTTTGTTGGCGTGTTGGCACTTTCCATGTTTTTGTATTCTAGGAAAATTTTTATGCTTTTGCAACTTATTTTATTGGGATTCTGGTCTTCTACATCTACAAGAGAGGCTCTAAATCGGCCAAACTTTTATGGTTTTTTTAATGTATTTTTTAATGATTAATATTTTTTTATTAGCTCCAAAGGGAAGACTAATATTTTTTTAAAATTTTTTTTACTTCGTGATTAAAGAAGTATTTTTTTAATGATGTTGTGAATTTTTTTTAAAATATTTAAAAGTGTTCAAAAAATCGATGTAAAAAAAGAACCCAAAAAAAAAAAACACACATAAAGAGCCTTGAACTTGGTACGTATGGCGTGCACTATTATTCTATTTTAAAAAAATAAAAAAATTAGGGCAAAAACTTATGAGCTTGATTTTTGCATTGAGGAAGATATCGATTGAGGATTTGAAGGCCATCCCTGATTACATTATCTTCCAAGTGGCAAAATGCTTTACCTGATTACATTATCTTATCCACTTAAGCAATCAAGCAAGCTTTCCACCATTTTCTTTAATACTATAAATTACTATGGTTGAGGTATGATCACAAGATTGCCAAGTTTCTGTATTACAGACTAAAAAAATATAACATTCTAGTCAAGCTTTACTTTAGAGGAGAGACTTTCTAGAGGTTTGAACGAGCTAGAACATGTTTGACCTAAACTCGGTTTTAGCTGAGGAAAAGTGTCTAATATTCAAGTTCAATTGCTCAATTCTCTCACACGCAAGGTAACATTCACCTCATACACGCTTACTTGGACAATATTCTACAAAAGATTTTCATTTACTTGCCACAAATAGTAGAGGAGAAGGTCACCCCTCCCCCCCCCTCCAAAAAAAAAAACTGTTATAACTTTTACAATATACTCGAATTTGCATATTTGCCATCTTTAAAGTCAAAACTTCAAAGTAGTTTCCTTGATACACAACTATATAACTTGATCTTAATACAACTGGATGATCAAATGTGGTGTGTGAACTGATAAAGGCTCAAAATTGACCTGATCGTATATCTCTATCAAGACGATCTGCATTAAGTGTCCCGGGAAGCTCTCTAAATTCTTCATTAAAAATAGAATAGGCACTGCAAATATTAAACGCCAAAAATAAGATATTATTGAAATAGTAAACGACCGCTAGACCTTATAAAAAAATAGTAAATGACTATTAGACCACCAAGATAATTTTGAAATTTTAAATGACTGATAGTGATTTTTTTTTTTGATAAGTACTGATAGTGATTTTAAACAAACTCACTTTAAATATTCATAAAAGGTAACATGATAGCCACCAACCAGATATACACACGGTTGTGTTGGGGAGGGGGGCAGAGGACTAGCATGTAGCACAAACATCAAGTTAGAACATGCGGAATTACATGCTCCCAGAAAACATTGGATGTCTTCATCATGAGGAACTAATTTGCCAAAAGTTAGAAGAGAAGTGGTTGATCTAAAAAAGAATCTTACAAAAGGAAGCTTACAAACTTATGTAATTTAATATGGTACATCGGGTTGTAAAGCATTTTTTTGTTATAAAGTAGATTTGACGTATCACATAAACCACGCCAATTTGTAAAATTAATTTTGTAAGATCCATGTGTAGACCTAACACTTCGCAAGTTAGAATGATGGACTTAGAAGTGGATCAGGTGCCATTTTAGCATTATTCTCCTTTTGCGTACAGCAATACATATCTTAGAAAGAGAAACAAGTAAGCCTTGTTTACATTTTTCTTGAGAGTTATGGGGAATGACATTTTATGCTATTTTTTATAGTTTAGGTTAAATTAAACCATGAATTATTAAATAGAGCACACAATTTCTCGCAAGTAGTAACACACACAAAATTTCTTTCAAGTGTATACCTTAAGTCACCAGGTTGTCGATGTCCAAGATTCAGGATAATGATTACAAAGCCGGATCCAAGTATCTGAATGCATAGCAAACATGAGAATAACAAAAGAAATAAGATCTGTCACATCAGTAACTTAACAGGTAACATCAATCCAGTATATTAACTTTTACGCATAAAATAATAGATCCACACCAATTCTCTAGTTTAAATCATCTGAGCACTCAGTACTTGATTGCTGATAAGAGCATATATATTTCTTCCACTCCAATTATAATATCAAGGCCAGCACGGTGATATTATTATTCCCATTTCCATAGATATCATCACAAGGTAGTTTCTCCTGCTAGAATAGTAAGTTTTTCTCTCCGTACATCGTGCAACCTTGGAAGAATATGTCTTCCATGAGAAGTTTAGCAATCGAATCGAAGGTGTTCGAGATACGGGCAGAGGGGCGTGAAGTGCTTATCACTGAGAGGGGTTGGAAAGGATCGCAAACCTTGAGGCTGGGTTGGGACACAGCCCGCTGGGTCTTAAGGGCTCTGGAGGAATGTGTTAAGCATGGGAGAAAGGTGTACTACTCTACTTATAGGGATGGAAACAGAGGGTACATCGCGCAACAGGGCTCCAACTCCCGTGGCAGTTTCTTGGCCCTGGTGGAGTATAGTGGAGGAGGGCGTCAGAGTTTTATATTTATCCCTAGGGAAAGGGATGGAATGGGGTGGAGGAAGCTTGCGATGGCCGTGAGGGAGGTGGGTAACAAAGATGGTTAGGGGAGAGGTCTACCATCTTCGTCAACAGTAGCAGTCCCGTTGGCTCGATCGTACATGGAGGTTGTGCAAACACCTCGAGACGTGAGAAACTCTGCTTCGGCAGACCTGAATAGAGAAGGTGAAGTTCCTGTTTTGGTAGGTGGTCAGAGGCGAGAGGGTGATGGCAGAGGTGTGTCTGGGCAAAGTGATGCAAGTGTTTTGAAGGATTTGCGGGATATGCAAGCTGCACTGGAAGAGATGGCCGTTAAAGTCAAAGGGATGATACAGTACGAATTAGGTAAGGAAGCCATGGGGTCGAGCTTGGGCCCGGGGAGTGGGCCAGAGTCTGATCTTATGAAGAGGGGGGAATGAGGTGTTGGGTGTGGGCCAGGAACGGGGGCTTAAAGGAAAGGCCCAGTCTAAGCATAATACCGGGCCAGAGCCCAATCAGCTGAAAGGCTTGGCGTGGAGGAAGAAGTCACAGTTCGGGGCGGGCCCAGCGGCTGGTGGGTCAGCCCCACCGTCGCCGGCAAAGCCTCAGACGGTGACGTCGAAGGCCCTCGAAGCTTCGACGGATGCACAGCCGCCGACAGCAGGGTCCGTGAAGCTTGGAGGGGTGAACTCGAGTAGATCTGTCGTTAGCCTAGCTCCCATCGTCTCGACTCTTGCGCAGACTTGGTCGATGGAGGTAGATAGCGAGATCCCGATGTCAATCGCGAAGAGTAAAGGCAAACTTCTCGCGAGCAAAGGCGAGGCAGTATTGGCTCAGTCCCGAGACAATGTAACAGCGCCGATAATAGCACAGGTGCTTCCACCCCTGGCACAGTTAGAGTTGATAGGCAGAGACGAAGCCTCGGGTGAGTTAGTGTTGGTCCATCATGTTCTGGAAAGGGAGACAGGGGAAATTGTTGAGGCTGCTGAGGGACAAAATGAGGTTCTGACCTCTGTGGTCACTCACTCGAGGATGGTGGAAGGGGGTAATTGTTTACTGAAGCAGTTTTTGAATTTAGAAGGAAGCAGGCAGGTTTTGTTTGAACTGCCTGAAATGGAAGGGCAGGATAGGATGGTTTCGGATCCACAGCTCGAAGTAGCTGTTTATGAGGAGATGGGTAGTTCATCTTCGTTACAGATGACTCCCCTTCAGATTGTGTCCAAGGATGATTGGGTTTTTAAACAAGTGGAGAAGATTCAAAGTTGTGTGGGTCTCTTTTATGATGGCTATGAAGAACAATTGAGAGCACTTTTAGTTGCTATTGAAGCTGGTCGATCCACGGTTAAGAAGTCATCGGTGAGAAAGGAGCGGGAGTTGAAAAGATTGCATTGTTCTATTAATTATGACAATAAGGAGGGTACTTCGGGGAGGGACAGATCAAAGGGGAGGGATACTAGTCCAGTTAATGAAGCCTAAAATACTCTCTTGGAATGTAAGGGGGATCAATAATGTCAATAAACGCATCCGCATTAGGTCCATTATTCATAGTTGGAAGATTGATGTTGTATGCCTCCAAGAAACAAAATTAGAAATTGTTGACAGGAATGTAATTAGTAGCTTGTGGAGAGGTTCGTTTGTAGGCTGGACTTATTTAGCCTCTTCGGGTGCTTCTGGGGGAGTGCTAGTCATGTGGGATAGTAGAGTTGTCGAGTTGGTAGAAGAGTGCATTGGTGATTACTTGGTGGCATGTGTATTAAGAAACATGGAAGATGGGTGGTCATGGGCATTAGCAAGTGTATATGGTCCCAATAGGGTCAGGATAGAAACTTGCTATGGGATGAAGTTTCAGGGTTGTATTCTGTGTGGGATCTACCTTGGTGCATATGTGGGGATTTCAATATAGTTCGATTCCCAAGTGAGCGGGAGGGTCTATCTTCGAGGACTACCGCTATGGAGGCTTTCTCACAGCTGATTTTTGATTTGGAATTGCTGGATTTGCCGTTTGTGGGGGGTGAGTATACGTGGTCCAATTCTAGAGGTGGTTCAAGATTGGACAGATTTTTAGTATCATCGTTGTGGGAAGCTCATTATCCAAAGGTGTGCCAAAAACGATTTCCAAGGGTAGGATCGGACCATTTTCCCATTATTCTTGAGTGTGGGGGTATTCATGAGGGCAAACGGTACTTTAAGTTTGAGAATATGTGGCTGGAAGTGGAGGGCTTCGTTGATAAGGTAAAAAGTTGGTGGCTGTCATACCAGTTTGAGGGGACTCCTAGTTTTGTTTTGGCTAGTAGACTCAAAGCCTTAAAAGCTGATTTGAAGATATGGAATAAGGGGGTTTTTGGGCATGTTGAGCAGCAGAAAAAAGCCCTTTGGGATGAGCTTCAATCTTTGGAAGCTGATGGGGATAGTGAGGGGAGTTTGTCTAGGAAGAACGAAGTAAAAATAGAACTTGAGAGGGTTCTTTTGAGGGAAGAAATATCATGGAGGCAAAAGTCGAGAGTTCTTTGGCTTAAAGAGGGAGATAAGTGCACTAGCTTTTTCCATAAAATGGCTAATTCTCATAGACGTAACAATGCTATTGAGATGTTAAGAACTGGAAATAACCTGCTTTCCTCACCTGCCGAGATCCAAGAGCATGCTGTGCAGTTTTTTAGTTCTCTCCTAAGTGAGACGGAAGCTTGGAGACCCAAGATTGATGGATTGAACTTTGCAGCGGTGGATGACTTTTCAGCAAGTTGGCTTGAGAGGCCGTTTGAAGAGCTTGAGGTGCATCAGGTGGTGTGTGGAATGAGGACAGACAAAGGTCCCGGGCCGGATGGGTTTTCCATGGCATTTTTTCAGGATTGTTGGGAGATTGTGTGGGAGGATGTGATGAAGGTATTTCATGAATTTTATGAGTTTCAAAAATTTGAGAAGACTTTGAATGCCACTTTTATTGCCTTGATTCCAAAGAGAGAGAGTGCTTCGGAGTTGAAGGTGTTTCGCCCAATTAGTTTGGTAAGTAGTGTCTATAAGATTATTTCAAAGGTGTTAGCAAATAGAATGAGCAAAGTGATGGAGAAGATCATTTCTAAATCTCAAAATGCATTTGTTAGAGGACGACAAATTATAGATTCGGTGTTGATTGCAAATGAATGTGTAGACAGCTGCATGCGGGAAGGGGCTCCGGGGGTCCTTTGTAAGTTGGACATGGAAAAAGCATATGATCATGTAAACTGGAATTTTCTTTTGTATATGCTTAGAAGATGCGGCTTTGGTGATAAGTGGTGTGGATGGATAAGCCATTGTATTTCAACTGTCCGTTTTTCTGTGCTTGTTAATGGGCAGCCTTGTGGGTATTTTCCGAGTTCAAGAGGTTTGAGGCAGGGGGATCCCTTATCTCCCTTCCTATTTGATATTGTTATGGAGGCTTTGAGTCGCATGGTGGAGGCAGTGGTAGGAGCAGGATTTATCTCGGGTTTTTCAGTGGGGTCTAATTCTGCCTTTGTGTATTATGTGGTGTATTTGGTTGGAGAGAAATGAGAGGTGCTTTAATGATCGGGAACGCAATAGAGATGCATTTTGGAAGTTTTTTATAAGCACTCTACTTAGCTGGTTCTCTGCTATTGTACTCAAGGGTGGGGCTGTAAACGAGTTCTTATCTTCGTTTTTCTAGTTTTAGAATGTAACTAGGTGTTTCTTCTGTATACTTCCTGTGTACTTGGGCTTCACCTATTACATTGTGCTTAATAAAATTTTTAACTTATAAAAAAAAAAAGATATCATCACATTATAAGGACTGGATAGGGTGAATTTACCTACAAGGCAACAGCTATGTGCACAAACCTACTTGTGAGGCTGAAAAGAATCAAATAAAAAAAAGTTCTTGTGAAAAATCTTTTTGATGAGCAGTTCCTTTCAGAAAGCTACAATTGTAAAAGTTTATTGTGCAGGCACATTAAGGCCCCATTTGGATAGTGAGATGAGATGAGATGAGATGGTTTTAAATGAAAGTTGAATAAAATATTGTTAGAATATTATTTTTTAATATTATTATTGTTTTGAGATTTGAAAAAGTTGAATTGTTTATTATATTTTGTGTGAAAATTTGAAAAAATTGTAATGATGAGATGAAATGAAACCGTTTCTGTATCCAAACGGGGCCTAAGAATCTCTGGCTAACTTATGTAAACAATGGCGTACTTTAAATTATATATTTTTTTTATCGCTAAAAACAATCTTTAGTTTTGTCGAAGGTAAACTTTACAAGAAGACCAATCCTAAAGCAAGGGTTCCACCCATGTTCTTTACAAAATTACCTTGATCTCAGTAAAGTGAGAACCTGAATCTTTCCTCCCCCCACTCTTTCTTTATTTTTGGATTTTTTTTCTAGGTAATCAAGAAGTTTTATTCATAAGAAAAGAAGACAAAATATAAAGGAGGGGTGCAACACGAAAAAAGGGATTGAGAATCCTTTATATAGTGTGCCAAATTAATTATACCCATCAAAAGTCATAACTTACAGGTTTTTTTAACATCCTCTCTGACAGGAAAAAAAAATTAGGAATTCATTTGTTTAGCACCTCCAAAACTACAAGGCACGTGTTAGGAAATTAAACGAATCCAATTTGTGGTTCCTTCAAGTTGGAAAGATCCAGGAAGGATGAACTTTACATAAAATCTACATAAGCCGCTGGCGGAGAAAGCTCGAAGAGCTTCCCTTAGGAGTCGCACAGCACATAGCTGGAAGTCAGAGGCCCTATTTGATGTGATGATTTTGCATGTGGCCATGAACGCATTAAAATATAAATTTAGAACAAGTTGCACTCAGTATGAATTCCCTGCCAGAGTTTGTAGTTCAATAATCATTATCTTTGGGTGGTGGTGGATGACAGCTTCTACTCCTCAAGCTTTTGAGAGGTTTTAGAAATGTGATCTTTCTCTTCATCCTGCTAGTTGGGTGTCTCCTATCCTATGCTTCATGTGTACTAAGGTTGCACCCTTTGCACTTTGAATAAATTTCTTATTAAAATATTAATTCCCAGGCAAAAGAAAAGTCCATAAAACTTTTCTATATGATAGTGTTGTGCCCTTGAGGTGCATTACAATAAGTTTTACTTAGTCAAGGGCCTTTTTTGTTATTATTTACTTAAACGTGCTCAAGATAAGCTTTCTCCACCCAAGTTAAGACTCAAAGCATGTCACACAAATAGTATTTAAAAAATAAAAAGTACAGATACTATGCATTTATACATTGCTTGAATGAACTTGTAAAAAAACAAAAAGGACAAACTTAAAGAAGTGAACTTACATATAGAGGTCCAAGATCCCATCTATGGGCAACAGGTGCCAAGATAAACCACAAGACAATAAGGGCCCATGCCTTTAGACTGAGAGAAAGAATCGCCATCAAAAGGATATCTATCATGACAAATAAAAGAAGACTCGTTAGCAAATAATTTGTTTCGAAGTATAGCAGTTAGTCAACTAGTTGATTACCTGGAAGCTTCAACTTATCATGTAGAAAAGAGTAAAGCCTCCTTTTCCACCTGCTTGATGAATGTGGGAGCTGAAACTTCTGTAATGAGGAAAAACTACTTAACCAAAACAAAGAGAAAAACCAGAAATGCTACATAAAAGAAGGATTAACTCCAGGTTAAAATAAAACCATAATTTAGTTGTACCAGATCCTCATCATCGTCTTCATCATCAAATCCGTCACGAAGATGTTTAATTGGTGGCTTTGGTTTGACAGCAACAATTAAGGAATCTAGAAAACAAAGGAAAACAAATTCCCACAATCAAAAGCCAATCCCTCAACAATCCCAAAACCGAACACTTCATAGACCACAATTAAAATGTGTTCTCAACTGTCGTTAGTACCATATTCCTTCGCCTCTAGCTAAAACTTACAAGGACACATCAAGGCAATAAATTCAGTTCAAAAGGAATTGATAAATTAACCGGACCTAGAATCCAGAAACCCTAGAGGTTCAGTCCTCTAAGCAAACAGGTGTTCTTAAATTTCATCCACGAGATCTTGTAATGTTGAAATTAGAAGAGATGATCATGGGTCTGCAAATTATTTGTCTTTTTTCTGTAGTGATCGTCACATTTCTACAGCTGATGAGAATTTTAGTCGATAGTGAATAGCCGTAACGCATATTTCGTACATTAAATGCCAAGTTAAACTTAACAGGTTTTGAAGTCATGAAAAGACATGCGTGTAACAGAGTCAAAACATAAACTTTAGATTGCAGGTTACAACATGAAAACTGACTGATTTCTCAATTAGAATATGACTTGTTGTAGCTGCGGTGCCCTGGTTGAATTTTGAAGGCGTTGTATGGGTATGTACTTTGTTGAGTCCAGACTGGGTGTTTACTTAATTGAACTGGACTGCATGAGTGCTTACGGGGAGCAGCAATTACAAGTACTCCCTTTAGATTACCAAGTCATGACAGTAACGTTTTAATGTTTGCAGGTATGTTCATCTAAAAGACTTTCTCCAGCTGATGTTTTTTTTTTTTATAAGTAAGAATCTTTATTGAATAGAATGAAACTAGGCAATGCCCAAGTACAACTCCACCTGATGTTATAGATGTCAAATTGTTGTCTCTTGTGTAGTCTATCCAACTCTAGATAAAGGTAAAGATACAAATCTAGGATGATTATTCCAAGCTAATAACATTGGGGACAAGGACCCATACCGCCATCATTAAGTCGTAGGTAGACATGGTTCCCATTTTCGTCGTTGTCATGCAATACATTCCCTCGCAAAATAAGCCTTAAATGATCAATGGGTAGACGATCGTTTCCCGCAATCAATCTTCTCAAATCACACACCTAATTTACGAACAAACAACACAAGCGCATTATGATGATCGGAAACGACAAACACCAGTTTCACTTAATTATGCAAAAAACCCAAAAACATCAATCCAAACCCTAAAATATCATACATGTATGACATGCACAGAGAGAGAGAGAGAGAGAGAAGGGGCGTACTTTGATGGTAGAGGGAACGCGGAGGCGAGAGGGGCGAGCGGGGCCGACGGTTCGGAGAATGACTTCCACTGTATTATTGTTATCTACTTCTCCATTGCGATCAGGGTCGCCCACATCGGGCCCCTCCTCTAAGATCTCTCCCATAAATCTATCCAAGCTACGATTAGATAGATTTGCAGGGCTCGAAATCAATCAATCGGTTGCTACTTTATCGGTACTCACCGACACCGGCGTCCGTACAGTCTCCGAGAGAAAGAGACCAACCGACCCCCTTTTTCCTTTCACCACCCTCAGCAGCTCCTTTCTCGCTCCCGGCGCTCTGCGTGTGTTTAATACGACATCGGATAGTGCTCACATCGTTCGTACAGTTATATATAACCAGAAATCGGAATCCCTTCTTTTGAAGATTGAAATCAGATAGGAACGATACATTCAACGGCTGATTCGTCATAATTTTGGATCCGTTATTTTAATATTAATAAAATATATATATATATATATATATATATATTAAATAATTTAAATATTTTATATTAAAATAATACTACTATGCCTCTCTATTTTGTTACTCATTTTGACCGCTCATATATTTTTTTTATTTTTTTCTTTTAATTATTGATTAAGAAATTGACTATTAAAATATTGATATTTTTTTTTATATTTTTTAAAAATGTGTAGAAATGTTAAAAAAATGAGTGGTGCTACTCTGCCGCCTAAGTAGCACCGCTCATTTATACCGCTAGTTGTTGTTGTAACTTTTTTTTTTCATTTTTCTATTCACATTTTTAAATATATTTAAATATTTTTAAAAAATAAAAAAAATATATCAATATACTTAAAATCACTTATTTCATCATTAAGTAAAAAAAACAAAACAAAATCACTGAGCAGTCAAATGGAGCGATAAGTTTTGGGCGGCATAGTAGTTTTTTCCTCAAAAAATATGACTAAGAAAAATGAAAAATTGTTGGGCGGTCAATGCTGGGCGGCACCCTAACAACACTCTTTATATTATGTATAAAAAAATATAAAATATAAATTCATTTACTGGTTTTAATAAAAATATTATATGAAAGTAATGCTACATGCAATCGTAAAGAGCGCAAATGACACACAATTATTTTGAATAAAAGTGGGATCCACTATTAAAATTTTAGTTTTTTTTTCTCATGAAAGTCCATATTTACTTATTTTTTTAAAAAAATTGCGCGGCGTTTGCGCACTCCATGATTGCAAATATCATTTTTTTTAATCATCAATAGTTACTTCTCATTCATTCATAATCATAAGTAGCAAAAATTGCATATGTTTACAATCTGTCGCCAACATCATGTTGCTTTAAACTACTACATAGCATTTTTCTGTTGATCATACCAGCAATCTCTATAGGTCTCTGTGATACCCCATATGATATGGATAAGGGTAGGTGGTGTATGGGATCTCACATTACTTGGGATAAGGGTAGGTGGTGTATGAGATCTCACATTGCTTAGGAAGGAGAAGTTCTTGCTCTCTATAAGGTTTCAATGGGGCTCTAATTGTATCATTGACTAGTCCTTTTGGAGTATAGGTCATGTGATTTAGGTCTTCCATTGGGGCGTTACAAATGGTATCAGAGCCTATCTCAACCAGAAATGTGGGACTTGAGCCATGCCACCTACAATGGACAGGCTCGATGAGGAAGTAGGGAATTTAAGGGAGGTAGATTGTGATACCTCATATGATATGGATAAAAGTAGGTGGTGTATGAGATCCCACATTGCTTGGGAATGAGAAGTTCTTGCTCTTTATAAGGTTTTAATGGACTCCAATTGTATTATTGACTAGTCCTTTTGAAGTATAGGCCGTGTGATTTGGGCCTTCCATTGGGGCGTTACAGTCCCTCTTTAATCTAACAACATTCACCTTCCATTCTCAAAGCCATCTTAGCAAGTTCATGAGCCACATTATTGCCTTCTCTGTATTTGAACTCCACAGATCAATCTTGTCTATGAAATAATCTACACCTAATGTCATCAAAAATCAACCCCATCGAAGCACATATATCTCCCTTCCTTGTTACCCATTTTATTACTTTTTTAGCATCTCCTTCAAACACCACATTTCTAACATCTAGTTCCAATACTAAATTCATGGCTCTCCATAGAACAACAGCTTTAGCCAGATCGAAAATTTTACTAAACATCTTTGAGGCACATAATGAGAATAGTAGCTTTCCCTTATAATTTCTTGTTGCTATGCCCATCCCAAGTCTATTATTTGTTTTATCAAGAGCAACATCAAAATTCACCTTAGTTACTTCCTCATTAGGTGGCTTCCACTTTGTATCTTTCCTTCTTTTGATGTTTAATCCCTTATTCTGGTTCACCTCAGCTCTAGATTCTTGAAAACTCCTAAAGCTTGATATAGCAACAGTTATAACTTTGCTTGGACTGTCAAACTTGCCTTCAAACACCATTATATTTCTATTAATCCATAATCCTTTTAAAATCGTGGCAACCTCTTATACTTTCTTCTTCTACAATTTTGTCTGCATATCAACCCAGATGTATAAGAAATCCTTCTCCTCACATTTCCACTTCTGCAAGCCACTTTGACTTTCTGCCCACACATCACTTGCAGCTGGACAGGTCCATAACACATGACATACTATTTCTTCATCCATACAACAAGTTTGGCATGTAGCAACTTCAATAATATTCTTCTGGACCAAATTCTTCTTGGTAGGCAAGATGTTGTTCAATGCATTCCATGCAAATTGCTTGGTAGAGTTAGGAACATCAGAACCGCTTCTGGCAGGTGTCTCCTATAAAGAGGTTTTATCAAAGACCAATTAGAGCTTGCAACGTAAGGATTCCATAACTGTCATAGTGCGGACGCATAGCAGGGGATCAAGAATCTTCCTTCCCAGTTTCCGTTCCCACTCGACGAAAATCTCTCTCATCTTCGATCTCTCTCTCACGAAATCCCTCCCGAAATCCCTAACCTCTCTCTCTCTCTCTCTCTCTCTCTCTCCTTCGATCTCTCTCCTTCAACCCGATCGCAACACGAACATCGGGTCAATCTACATAAGAAGAGCCTCTCGACGATTCGATCCCTCCGCAACTTGCACTCCTTGGGGCAATCCGAAGCTGCCACCATGATTGCATGGTCAATTATGTCAAAAATGTCCGAATTTGCAGTCTGGAAGTAATTCCTCCAATACTCCAATGACCCTGGTTTCTTCGCCATGATTTAACTCCAGGAATTCAAGATCGGAAAACTGGATGTCGGCAAAGACTCACAAATCAGATAAGATATTCATGTGGTTCTAATCTATCAAGAAAAGAAACTCAATTTTTAGAAATCACTTAGCTAGATATCGGATAGTACTAGGGGTGTAACCGGTCCGGTCCGGTCCGGTTTTGGACAAAATCTAGGACCGAACCGGTATGTACCGATTTTGTATTTTTCAAAACCGATTACGTCCCGATTACCCTCCTAAACTGGTACATCCGGTTTTACCGGTTTTCGGTCCGGTCCGATTTTCCGGTTTTTTTAAAATGTAAAAAATATATAATAAAGTGTTAATTCTTATTATAGAATGTTATTAAAAATTTAATATATATATTATGCTTAAAGCATATGATCAATTAAATTTTCATCTTTAAGATTAAACTTTTATTTTATAAATTATAACAACATTATCTTATATATAATTATATTAATAACATATGATCAAATAAATTACAAATGTTCATATTTAAGATTAACATTTTATGTTATTATTTATAAATTATAATATGAAATTTTTTTCATATATGATATATAATTATATATATTATATATAAAAATTTAACATATAATTATATATTATATATATATGTATTGTATAATATATAAAATTAATTTATATATATATGTTTTTCCAACCGGTCCGGTCCCGAAAACTACGGAACCGGAACCGGACCGGAACTGGCCGGTTTTCATAAAATAGGAACTGGTTCCGGACCGGACCGGTTCAAAACCGGACCAACCGGTCCGGTTCGGTCCAGTCCGGACCGATTTTCCGATTTTTCGGTTTAAATTTACACCCTTAGATAGTACATTCCGGGGTTTTTGAGAACTATCTAGACTTGTTCCCGTGAAAAAAAAAAAGGATTACTTTGGAGATTTGATCAACTTTCCCCGGAAATCTCCGAGATTTTCCCGAGAGAAAAAAAAAGCGACGCTATTCAAGAAAGAAAACGAAGAACATCGGTCAGCTATCAAAGAAATGAAAATAACAGACTCTCAATTCCAGTCTTAGCTTGCTTTTTCAAACAAAGTAGAAGGTGCTGCAAATAAAAAGTCCAATTCCCCCACAGAAAGAAGAAGAAAAAAAAAAAACCAAAACCACTACCCTTGAATCACTCTCCTTGAATAAAGCGAAAACAAATAATTTTCACTGTTTGGTTGTTTCAGTTTTTATTCTTATTTCTTATTTATATATTTTTTTAAAAATCTCTCTTTCCTTTCCGAGTCTCTGACCTTAGAACCGCTTCTGGCAGCGTGAGGGAGGGTTTGGGTTTGCCATCTGAGAGACAGAGAGAGTGAGAGAGCAGAAAGAGAGTGAGAGAGCAAAAAGAGCAAAAAGAGAGTGAGAGAGCAGAAAGAGGGGTCGATTTCAGATTGAGAGACAGAGAGAGTGAGAGAGCAGAGAGAGAGAGGGAGGCTTCGAAATTTAGGATCGAGACAGAGTGTGAGAGAGCAGAGATGGTGGTAAGGAATTCGATCCCCTGTACGCGTAGCTCCTTAGTTTCTTCATGTGCCCCTTACGTGGCAAGCTCTCATTGTTCTCTGATGTAGAAGGTTTATAGGAGACATCTGCATGAAGTTATTCCAAATTCTGCTTTTTCCATTTCAGTGCCTAAGTGGTATGCACTTCTCACAGAATCCTTAGTGAACCCAAAAACTTTTATCATCCTCACCATACCTACTAAGTGGTAGACTATAGATCTGAGCAGCTTCTTCTCTACTAAAAATTTCACAAACCAGCCTCTCATTCCAGCAGTGAATATCTTAAAAAAATAAGAGAATTGACTTTTGAATCAACAGCTAGGATACTAATTGGTGATCTCACTTGAATTTTTGCAGTATTGGGAAGCCACTTATGATTCCAAATAGAAATATTATTTCTTATTATATGAATCTAAATAGTTTTAATAAATATGTAACTTATGTATTTAATCTCAATTGTCGATATTTTTTTACCTCATATACAAAAGAGGTAAAAATCATTAAGTTATAAACACATGGCAAATGTAGTATTTAATATACCACCACACATTTCATCATTCATCTCCTAATTTTTTTGTTCAACTAAAATAAAAAATTACATGTTTTATCTTTCAACTTTTCTACAATTCTTAACGAATATAATGATGAAAAAGTTAATATATATTTAGCTCAATTATATTTTTGTACAAGAAATTAAAAAAAAACTAAGTTGTTAGACAATTTAAAAATAAAATACAGTTTTGAATCAATTCAAATCGGTTTGAATCGATCGATTGAAGCGGTTTAGTAAAGATTAAAAAAGTTTATTAAAATCGGTTCGATTTCCTACCGATTCAAATTGAGTCGGCTGAATCGATTTGAATCGAATTATTTTTTCGAATCTTGATACATAAGGGGGAAAGTTCAAATCATACGCGGTGAGAGGCCTGAATTTACACCCTCCAATAAGTAGTAGACAGGTAAGCTGTCTATTTTATTGTAATTTAATATAATATAATATAATATATGATATTTATTTTGTAATAAAAATATTTTATAATATGATAAATCACAATATTTTATAGTTTATAAACTGTTTTGTATAATATTTCTTTGTGTAGTCCAAAATAAAAAAATCATTCACAGTCCAAAATATTTGGTCTAAAAAAAATCTTACAAAATATAAACACGACAGATTTTATATGTTACATTCTAATAAAGTAAATAATAATAGCTAATATAATTAAATGAGTATAATAATACATATTTTACGTTTAATCACCTCTATATTTTGATTATTTTTAACACAACTTTAGTGACAACGAGACTACTAGCTCTTCATTTGACGAAGTTATCAATTAAATGATTCCAATAGCTCAGACCAACACTCTGGATATTGAGTCAGAAGAAGTTGCTAACATCTTCTAGAGTTCTACTATATACAATTACTTTTACATATTCCTTATATATTTCACTAATATAATTAGTCAAAACAGTTATTTTATATTTAAAAAAGTGATGCAGCCGAGGCAATTTTTCAAGGCGATTTTTTAACATGATGCAAATAATATGAAGGTATTTGCGGCGATTTTTTGTGTATTAGCAACGATATAAAACGCTGCAAATACTTTTTCGCAGCGATAAAGAGCTGAAATATGGATGTTATTTGCAGCGTAATTTACAATATTAGCAACGAAAAAAATCGCTGCAAATAAATATTTTTCGCGACGATTTTTGTGTTTCGCTGGTTTAACTTTTAAATGAGTCAACAATTGCGACGAATGTTCGGAGCAGCATAAATCGCTGCTAATGGTTATTTGTAGTGATTTTGAGGGTTATTTGCGGTGATTTTTGGCGCTGCAAAAGGCCCTATTTATTGTAGTGATTACATTAATAAAGTGTACAAAAAATACGTAAAACTAACTGTACATGAAATTTTTGCATCTCCCATTGTCTCAATAAAGATAATTGCATTTGTTTCAAATCTATTAATGTCTATCACAACTGAAAATATTATCTCAATGATAATAGCTAATATAATTAAATGAACAATAATACATATTTTTAAACAAAATTTACAAATTATAATATTTATCTTATCAATAAATAATGCCAAATAGTTCTAAACTTCTAAACAGCAACTCTCATTTCTTGCATAATATTAATTCATATAAAGAAATCATTAATATTTGTTTTTTTCTTTCAAGAATCGCATGCATATCAAGGGCGTAATCCATACGAGACTGATATGAAGAATGAAAATGATTAGTACATTCTCAGGCTTCGTTTGATTATATAGATGAGATAAAATGATATAAAAATTATAAATTGAATAAAATATTATCTAAATATAATTTTTTAATATTATTCTTATTTTAGAATTTAAAAAAGTTAAATTATTTATTATATTATGCATAAGAATTTAGAAAAGTTGTAATGATTAGATGATATGAGATGAAATAATTTGTATAACCAAACAAGGCCTTAAAGTGTGTAAATCCTACGTATTTTATTTGAAAAAAATGAGTAAATACGATATCTACATAAACAAATGAGTGCATTAAATTTGAATATTCTAAGATTATATATAACATTATTCTATAAAAATTTGCACTATTCCAATATATATATACAAAAAGAGTTGTAGACTAATGAACAGTAGAAATTACTGTCACGGACTCAGTCACAGTGCACCTTGAAGACTCCTGCATGAAATTTACAGTCATTTTTTTCATTTAAAATTCTATTTTTTTTACAAACTAATATAAAAAGAACAAAACAATTAAAACCCCAATTATAACAAGTTGTATCCATATTTTATTCCTAATGATGATGGTAGATATGGCCTCGTTTAAAAAAAAAAAAAATTTACAATCACCCTCATCTTATCTCATTTAATTATTTTATTTTTTTTTAAATTTTTATATAAAATAAAATAAATAATTCAATTTTTTCAAATCTTAAAATAAAAATAATATTAAAAAAATATATTTTAATAATATTTTATTTAATTTTTAACTTTTATTTCAACTCATTTCATCTCATCTCATCTCAATTGTGAAAATAAAAGAAGGAATAAACGACACTTGTCACGAAAACAGAGGTGTTAAGAAATAAAAAAGGAAATAAAAATAATGGCTCCTTGGCTCCTGGTTCTAGCCTTCTAGGATGGGGCTGCCATTGCCCACCATTCATACAAGATAATAAAAACCAGGAAATATATCAAGTCTCTCTCCCTTATTTGTTCGTCCGAGACAAGCAAAACAAAACACACACTATACTACAAAGGATAAACATGGCTCTCAGAATGTGGGCTTCTTCCACAGCCAATGCATTCAGATTCTCTCATGCCTCCAAATCCCATCTCTCCCCTGCATTCTCTCTCTCCCGCTGCTTCTCTACCGGTAATCTTTCCTCTCTCTCTCTCTCTGTGTCTGTGTTTGAGAGTACTGTTCATAAAGAAGATGACTTTCCTTTTGTAAAGCTGATTTTCAACCTTCGGTGATGAGGTGGGAGTTCAGTGAATTGATTTAGTTATGCGGGAATTTTTTCAGTGTTGGATGGGTTGAAGTATGCATCCTCGCATGAGTGGGTGAAGCATGAAGGCGCTGTGGCTACAATCGGCATCACCGACCATGCTCAGGTTTTTTTTCTTCTCCCCAATATGCTGTATGATATTATTAAAATTTATGTCCCACATTGCTTACGAGAGGAAACTTTTTGGCCTTTATAAAGATTAAGAAAGAGCGTTGTTGGTAACTTCAGCTAGTCTTTTGGAGAATAAACCTAAATGGTAATAAGTGGTATCAAGGTCAGCTTTCCATGCTCAGCCTTTCAAAACAGATCTGAGAATTAAAACCTGGCTCTGATACCATTTGTGATACTACTTTTTTTTCTATTTTGGAATGAGTTGAGGTCACAATACTATTTTTTTAGGCAAAAATGATTCTAGTTGTCATGATTATTGGTAAATGATAGAAATAGGCTAATCATACTCATAAAAGAAAAATAAAAATGGTGCTTATAAAAAAAGGAAGATAAAAATGAGCTACTCTGTAATGGGCCCAAACCAAACTAATTCAAATTGATCACCTACGGATTCGTTTGGTTTGTTTAATTCTCCAGGCCGATGTGGTGGGTTCGTTTTGATAATACAATTACACCTAAAGCTGAACCAAAACAATTTGGAAAATTCTTGGTGTGGTGAGCCTGCCACAATTGGGCTTCAAGGAGGACTCTGATAAGCTCAAAAAAGTCCAGCCTTAGTCCAGTACTAAGGGCAGGTTTAGGGGGTGAGATGAGAATTTTATGTGTTTATTTGAGAGTTTAAAATATTGTATTTTAGTATTATTATTGTTTTGAGATTTGAAAAAGGTGAATTGAAATTTGAAAAAGTTGAATTGTTTATTATATTTTGTATGGAGATTTGAAAAATGTGTAATGATGAGATGAGATGAGAATTTTGTGTCTCATCCTACCCCCCAAACCTGCCTTAAGATATCATATGTAAGAGTTAGAAAGAATATCGTTTAGGCATCTAAGATTATTTTAGCCTTTTTTACAAAGAAGATGTGAGCAAAGCTTCTTAAAAAACAAAGGGGCTTTACAGAGATAGAGATTTCCATAGGTTTCATGTGCTTCAATTTACACATACACACACAAAAATGAAATAAAAGAGGCAAACTAAAATGAAGAGAGAAAAAAAAAAAACCTAAACAAGAAGAAGAAAACTTGAGCTCCTGAGTTCCGTAGAGGTTGGTTGGAGTAAAATTGTAGCCAAAACTCCAAGGGGTTGGCCCAAGTAGTGAAGGCTTTGGTTTTGAGATATCACTCCCTTCAAGATTCAATGTTCAACACCTCATGGGTGCAAACAATCATTTGGGGCAGAACACCCCCGGTGAAAAGCCAGGGATTTAACCAGTCTCATGTAGGAAAACTTCCGTGAGTGCGATGCACGGGACATGGATTTACTTTGCAGGGGTGAGTCTGAAGGACCCTGCCTTGGAGAGATTCCCCGACATAAAAAAAAAAAAAATTGTAGCCAACATATATATTATCCTTGAGCTTTGGCGCTGTAATGTAGGATATTAGGGTTTAAACACTTTAATCTTTTTTGTGTTCTTTCTTTTTCAATATATTTAAGTTTTATCTAATGCGTATAAGTTGAAACCAAAATTAACTTTTGTGCCATGACTCAAGTGAATGAAAAAGATGCAATTAATCCTTTTGAACTTTTGTGAAATACGTATATGTTATTCAGGAATAACGAGTTATGTTAATGATCTCTTTTGTTCTTCCTTTCCTAATATTTTCTCCATTATTCATATATAGAATTTAATATTATACCTCACACATACATCATGTATAACGATAAGAAGACTCCATCAAAAACCTTTCCCTCCCGGCCGCCTAAGCTTTCAACCTCATACCTAATTCCTTCCTTGACTCTTTTATCTTTTTTCCCGGCTGACGAATGCGGTAAACAAATCGGCAAAAGCTTGCAGATCACGCCTGGCCACAAGCCAAGTCAAGGAGACATGGTCCGGATAATATACCTTTAATGTATTAGGCTCAGTATCATTATCATTTGGTTGAAGGAAAATTTTAACATGATCAAATCTAAGAAAAGGACATGATGCTGACAAAAAAGGACATGCACCTGCATGCTAGACTATTATATTGTTGTAATATATTTGTATTTTCTGATTGCATCGAGTTTTGAATTATAGTGATTGAATATGTATTGCTTGCACGATAGATACTAGATGGCTTGTGTAATCAGCATTGGCTGGGAGACTACTTTTACTTGTAAGTAAGTATCAAAGAAATAAAGATTATACTCTAAACCGTTGATATGACATGATTTGATTTGCATACAGGTTTGATTTTTCTTTCTAATTTAAGGGCTCAATTATAATGCAAAATTGAAATATGGAACTGATCATCATCATCATCATTTGATCGATATGTTGCAGGACCATCTTGGAGAAGTAGTGTTTGTGGAACTGCCAGAAGCTGGGGGCTCAATATCTCAAGGTGGCAGTTTTGGAGCTGTGGAAAGTGTCAAAGCAACCAGTGATGTCAATTCCCCTATCTCGGGTGAGATTGTTGAGGTCAATACAAAGCTTACTGAATCACCTGGCTTGGTAATTGATCTTTACCATCTCAATTTCCATCTACTTTTCCTTTAATTTGATTTGATCAATTCCTATATCTATATTTTTTATTTAATTGCTGAGAATTCAGACAACATGCATTGCAATCACGTGTATTAAAAAGATGGAGCTGAGTTTTTGTATGTATTTGTAATTTATGGGTGATATATATATATTTTGTAATGAAGATCAATTCAAAGCCATACGAAGATGGATGGATGATCAAGGTGAAGCCAAGCAATCCCTCTGAATTAGAAGCCATGATGGGTCCAAAGGAATACACAAAATTCTGTGAGGAGGAGGATGCTTCACATTAGATCAGTTTGAACTTTTGAAATTGCTGCATGCTGGAAAGTACTACATCTTGGACTAACTGATCATTTAGAGCTGCTAAAGATTGATCTGATTTGTTATGTTCTTATCATGAGTTATTCTTGCATGCTTTCCACTTCACCTTTTACTTATCATTAAAAAAGGGTAAGAAAATTTTATTCTTAACGATGAGAAAGTTGCTTGCTACAGCCTCTAAGTTACTCCTCGTTTGTTTTCAGGAAATTTCTCAATTCATCTTATTTAATCATTACAACTTTTTCAAATTCTCATACAAAATAAAATAAACAATTCAACTTTTTCAAATCCAAAAACAAAAATAATATTAAAACAAATATATTCTAACAAAATTTTATTTAATTTTTAACTTTAATGTTAACTCATCTCATCTAATCTGATGACTTATGAAATTATATATATGCATATTGCTTTTCCTAATTTCCATCCTTAGAGGTGTACGTGCATGCTTAAGATCATCAACACTGACTTATGATCAACGTCAAGCTGTATCAACATGATCATATCCGTTGTAATAAATTTCAAGCTAGCATCGTAATTTTATGTCATTCACTATTTTATTATATCTTCAATAAATGAAAAAATATTTCCCATTGCTTTATAATTAAATCAAACTTAAAAACTTTATATTAGATGAACAAATATATCTAATTAAATTTCTACTTTTATTTAAAATGAAAATTATTGAACAACGTCAAATATCAACAGCACTGAAGCCACGTACGTGGTAAATCCTAATACATTAGAGCTTTAATTTATTCGATGTATGAAGTAATTAATTAACCAATATTACAACATTATTTTGAGCATGAAAAAAAAAAAATACATTTGAGACTATATATATATGGCTAATTATATATATATATATATTAAACACGAGACACTGAAAGTAGAGATATTAATTTATTGCAAATGGAAACGATCGATTATGTGACTTTTATGATTCTTGCTGGGCACTTGTCTGCAGGACTTGGAAGGGGTAAATATTTTATCAGGCCATCTGGGTTAAGTCGCTCCACACTGCACCAATATTAAAGAAGAAAAAAAAATGAGTAAATTAAATTATAATTGCATTAATATTATTTAGAAGATTAAATTTATGAAATTAATTAAGATAGCAAACTTAAATATTATTACTTGTAGTTTCTGAGATAATGATGGAGGAAGATGGTGATCTCGAGCTTGGCCAGGTCACTTCCAGGGCAATACCTACTTCCTAATCCAAAAGGAAGGTAGCTCCCAACTGATCTGGATTTATTCTGCACAAAACTCAAGCAATTATTAATTAATTATATATAACGTCTTACATCCCATCTTGATTTATGTCATCATGATGTGGATTTATGCCATCATGATGTATATAAAACGTCTTACATCCCATCTTGAAGGATCAAATTCTTTAGGGTTTGGATAGTTTTCGGGATCCATATGGACTCCCCTGCTCCAGACCAACACTTTCCATCCCTTTGGAATGAGATAACCTGCAAATAAATAAATAATATATATATATATATATATATATATATATATATATATGATTTTCTCTTTAGAAACATGAAAAACGGATCAGATGCTAGAAATAATTTGAATATATATGTGTGTATGTTTGTATACATGCACACATGACATATGTATGTATGAGATTGAATGACTAACCATTTATGTTAACATCCTCTTTGGCCTCTCTGAAAACCGAAAATGAGATACTTGTTCTGCGGAACGTCTCCTCAATTACCTAATTTATGAAGTAATTAGCAGCAGATCAGTCATGTTAATTAAGATAAATTAAGAGAGAGGGTACATATGCCATGCATATTAGTTTACATGATCCCCTAATCATGCATATTAGCTTTCTGATAAATTAAATTAAATCTCTTCCTATCAAAAACTTTACTTTTATTGAAAAAAATCCCTGGACATATATATTCACGTACGTACGTCGTAAGTCGACCCTTCATCATTAATGCACATGACATATATGATGAGTTTTACTATATACAAGCAAGTTTGCGTACTAATTTACGTACTAATATTCTTGTCTTTATATTCTAAATTTAAATTAGTACTGTTTTTAATAAAGTCTATTTTTTGACCAATCATATTAAATAGGTGCGCGTATTAATATGCAGAATCGCTTACAACTAGATTTTTCTATATATGATACGTACCTTAGAAAGATATCCCATTTGTCTGATCTCCGTGAGAGTCAGTCCTTTCTGTGTAGACGGTCTTCTCTTCAAGATCTCATCTTGCTCTTCCTGAAAATTAAGAAATAGTGGAAGATATCCAACTTAATTTGAACAAACGTCATTTAAGTCATGCATGAGATTACTGTCTTTTTTTTTCTTTTTTCTTTTTATGCAGATCTGTTCTGGTAATACAAAACCCACCTTGGCTTTCCTGAAGATTTCTGGATGTTGTGACATGTAGATGATTGCCCACAATGCTCCATGGGCAGAGCTTTCATGGCCGGCTAACATGAACACGATTAGTAAATCTATGATATCCTCATCCTCCAATTGTCTTCCATCTTCATCTTCGACTCCCAATAGCAAATCCATCATATCTTTTTGCATCTCCGTTGGATTATTATTATTATCAATGGAATCGTCTTTGGTCGTTGCCCTCTTTTTATCTAATACAGTTTGGAAGATCTTCACCAAACTTTTTCGTGCCTGAATCAAGAAAATACTCCTTCATTAAGTCTAATTTTTTCACCAAATTCTTTTTGTTTTTTTAAAGGAATGCAATGTTAGGGTCTTATTGTTCATGATTAAGTAAAGCAGGGATATTATATCTTTACCTTGAGCGCTCTATGGAATGTAAATCCAGGGATATTAATGGCCTGAGACTTTATTCCAGCATTTAAATCACTGTATAAGTTTTCCACTGCCGAAATAACAGACTCACTGTGGGTGCTGATGAAAATGTTGGTGATGACCTTAAAGGCAAACCCTCTCAACTCTGTCAAGAGCTGGATTGGCTCCTTCATGCTGGCCCACTCCTCCAATGAGGTTACCACAATGTCCTCGATAAGGTCAATATACCCGGCCAGTGCCTCGTGGCCGTTGATCGGAGATGTGGTTAACCGGCGAAGGCGCTTGTGCTCGGAGTTTGAAATGCCATGGAATGATCTTCTACCTGTAAGGATGGTTGTGGCCTTAGGATAACCTAGTTTGAACCTTTCATCATCCATCAAAACTTTTTTGCACGTTTCTGGGATAGAAACAATCACACTTGGGCTCCCAAACATAAACGTCTTGTAGATACCAGTCCTGCCATACCTGCACATGGATAATTAATTCCAAAACCAGAAAAATATTTTAAAGCATTTTATATATATATATATATATATATATATATATATATATATATATTAGCATCTTGGGGCAGCACAGAGAGAGAGAGAGAGAGAGAGAGAGGTGGTTACTTGTTTACAAGGTTGTACATGTAGGAATCAGGATCATTGGATCTGAAAGCTTTGAGGAAGGTTGGGAGACCACCAAGGTAAGGCCAACCCATATCACCAGGAGGGAGAGGGTATTTCGTTTTCCCCAGCTTGCCAACATAATACCACTCATTAAATCTCCTCAGAAACCAGAATAGAAACACATATCCACCCAAGAGAACTCCAAGAATCAACCACAACAACTCCATTATTATGGATTTTTCTTAACCTACACATGGATATAATATGGCTACTTAGGTGAGCTTTTATAGTACTCGTGACCATAATATTCCTTCCCAAGCAATATGTTGAAATATCAGCTTACTGAGTCTATCTTCTTGCATATAATTAAATTATTTTATATATATATATATATGGCTACTTTGTTGTATATATTGATGAGAGGGGAAAAAGAAAAGTTCATGGTTACTTCAGTCAACAAATTCTTTATACTGCAAGGAATTAGTGCTCAGACTATTCTTGTCTTTTACTCTCTTTCACTCTGCCAATTAATCTACTCCTCCTGCTTAATTATATATTAATCTTTATTGTCAATAAAGATTTAATATGTGAGGGCTGCATTTATATACATGTATTATATATTATATGAAGTTAATATCAGATTGTGATGAGTTTACTATTAATATATATATATATATATATATATATATATAGGTATGGTTTCTAAGTTTAACATGTATATACTTTTATCATTTATTGATAATATTTGTGTAGCGGCCGCCAGTAATATATAATTGAGAAATGATACTTGCAGTCGTGAGTGTGCAAGCGCCGTGCAGTCGTTTTGAAAAAAGTAAATAAATATGGGACCCACATGAAAAGAAATTAATTTTTTAATAGTGGATCCCACTCTTTTTCAAAGCGACTGCACGGTGCTTGCACATTCCACGACTGTATGTAGCATTACTATATATAATTAAGTACAACTGTTGTAGCATCTGAACAATGCATATAAATAGAATTAAGGGAACCATAGTACTGTTAAGCCAGAAGTGCAAAAGAATAATTAATTTAACAAGAATATATAATTAAGTAATATATATTATATTTAATGAATAATGGAGAATTAATATTGTTAATGACAGTAATAATTGCCTGATTCTCATGGCCGCGAAGAAACATACAAGTTAGGATCCAGTACTGCTTGTATATATAATATATATATATATAGGGTACTGCTAGCTAGCTGTAAGAGATAATGTTCCAGATCAAGCCAAACACAAAGATAAACATCAATCCGAGAAGATCACTCCTAGAGATATACAATTTGAAAATTCAAATACTGAGAGAGATATGGATAAATGTAATTCAAACTAAGTGAGGTTTATTCAGTTGTTATCTTGTAGTCAACTATATCATTTATAAATACAAAGCATGACACCTCCATACGTGTAGTGTGGAGCAGAGTATTCATTAAATTAATTATTGCTTTATGGTATCAAGAGCCATTAAAGAACATCGTCTGATCCATGCCTTAGATTCTTCAAGCTCCTCGGTAAAGCCCCCACCCGATCAATCCTCCCACCTGCCATCCCCTACAAATCTCTCCAATTTTATTACTATAAAACTCAACAAAGACAACTATTTATTATGGAAGGCGTAGATCATCTTCGTGGTTAGCAGTTGTTCGGCTTCGTTGATGGTAGCGTCACTCCATCATCCTTCTTGCCCCCTGTTGGGGGTATTTCATTACCCAACCCGTCATTCACACAATGGTTTCAACAAGATCAAATCATCCTAAGTTTGCTGGTATCCTCTCTGTCCGAAGGTGTCTTGACTCAAATCGTCGGCCTCTCCACATATCGGCAAGTCTTGTTAGCTTTGGAGAGCATGTTCTCTGCTCACTCCCAAACCTGGATCACTCGCATCAGATTCTAGCTCTCTACTAGGGTTGTAACCGGTCCGGTTTTTGACAAAATCTGGGACCAAATCGGTATGTACCAGTTTTGTATTTTTCAAACCGATTATGCACCGGTTACCCTCCTAAATCGGTACTTCCAGTTTTACCGGTTTCCGGTCCAGTTGTCCGGTTTTTTTTAAAATGTAAGTTTCACAGTTTTTCATTAAAAGTTTGTTTATATATAAAAAAAACTGATTTAAAAAAAATCTGTTTTATACTTTTATTAAAAAATCTGTTTTAACTTTTACTATAAAAATAAACATTAATTATTGAGCCTTCACAGTTTATTCAAATCCTCAACCCCAATTGATAAACATTAATTTTAGGCCACACTACACAGATGTTATTCAAGTAGAACTTTAGAAAAATTACAAAATCTTATCAATGTAATTTCACAAACCCAATCACAAAACCCAATTTCACAAACCCAATCACAAAATCCAATCAAAGTAAATTTCGGATTTAAAAATACAAAGACCTGTAAAATTTAGTTGGATGATTTTCCTGTAATAATACTACATTCTAATAATACGACATTGACCTGTAAAACGACATGTTTATCATGGGCATAATAATACTACATTCTAATCAATTTCACAAACCCAATCACAAAACCCTAATATCACAAACACAATAATAAACACAATCGCAAAAAATTATAAATTTCGGATTAAAAAACCCTAATATTAAAAAATTGAAAACCCAATCGGCAATCAAAGATTCACAAAATCTCAATATCATAAAACTCAATCACAAAAACCCTAATATCACAAAACCCAATCACAAAAATCCTAGTATGTAATTTAAAAAAAAAAAACTTACTGTTGAGGGGGTAGATCGGTAGAGAGACAGGGGCCGAGAGAGTTGAGAGAAGAGAGAATGAGAGACGACATACGAGAGAGTTGAGAGACGAGAGAGTGAGACACGGGAGAGTTGAGAGTGAGAGAAGAGAGTTGAGAGACGAGAGAGTGAGAGGCGGGAGAGTTGAGAGTGAGAGACTGGAGAGTTGAGACTGAGAGCGAGAGACGAGAGCGTGAGAGACGAGGGACTGAGTCACCGAGCCGAGGCGAAGGTAGAAAGTCACAGACGAGAGAGTGAGCTACTGAGCGCACGAGAGAGTGAGAGGCGAGAACAGAGCAGTAGCAGTAGTCTCAAGTCTGAGAAGTGAGAGACGAGAGGCGGAAAGAGACATGATTTTAGGGTTTAGTTGTAGCCTGTAGGGAAAACGGCATCGTTTGGCGTTTACTATTTAATTAATATTTAATTATTTTCAATGTGTTTTTTTAAATGATAATTAAAATTTATGCATATTTGTAATACATTTAATATACTATAGTCAAATATATTATATATTAGACTATATATATATATATATATATATATTTGTAATACATTTAATATACTATAGTCTAATAGTATTAATATTAGCCTATTAGTATAGTTTTATATTAGTATTAGTTATAGTGATTTAGTATAACTATATTAGTATAAGTATAACTATAGTCTATAATCTATATTAAACTATTAGTATTAGTTAAATAGTTATAAACTTATATATTACTTATTAGTATAGCTATATAATATATTAGACTAGTCTAATAGTATTAATATTAGTCTATTCGTATAGTTATATATTAGTATTAGTTATAGTGATTTAGTATAACTATATTAGCATAAGTATGACTATAGTCTATATTAAACTATTAGTATTAGTTAAATAGTTATAGACTTATATATTAGTATGGCTAAATAATATATTAGACTATATAATAATATTAATATTAGACTATTAGTATAGTTATATATTAGTATTAGTTATAAAATATATATTTAATATTAGTATTAGTTATAAACTTTTAGTAAAAACTTTTAGTAAAAACTTTTAGTAATAATTATAAGTATAACTATAGTCTATAGTCTATATTAGACTATTAGTATTAGTTAAATAGTTATAGACTTATATATTAGTATAGCTAAATAATATATTAGACTATATAATAGTATTAATATTAGACTATTGGTATAGTTATAAGTTATATATTAGTATTAGTTATAAACTATATATTTAATATTAGTATTAGTTATAAAATTTTAGTAAAAACTTTTAGTATTAATTATAAGTATAACTATAGTCTATATTAGACTATTAGTATTAGTTATAAACTTATATATTAGTATTAACATTTTATGTAATAATTTATAAATTATAATAAGAAATTATTTCATATATGAATATATATAATTATATATATTATATATAAAAATTTCACATAAAAATTTATAATTATACATACATAATATATAAAACTTATATATATTAATATATATAAAATATTTTGTATAAAAATTATATATACAAATATTATTTATATATATTTTTTTATCAACCGGTCCGATCCGGTCCGAAAAATCCTAAAACCGGAACCAGACCGGAACCGGCCGGTTTTCACATTCTAAGAACCGGTCCCAAATCGGACTGGTTCAAAACTGGTAAAACCTGTTTTCCGGTTTAAATTTACACCCCTACTCTCTACTCTTAAAAAAGGTGACTCCTCAATCACATATTATTTTCAGAAGGCAAAGAACCTATCTGATACTCTTGCCGCCATTGGCAAACCATTGGAGGACTGTGAAATTATCTCCTATCTTTTGGCTGGACTTGACACAACCTATGACCCCCTTATTACGTCCATTACGACAGGGGTAGATCCTATGACACTTGATGATGTCTTTGGCCACCTATTAAATTATGAGGTGCGTCTTGAGCAGCAAACCTCTACCGTTGACATGGCAGTAGCATCTGCCAATATTGCAACATCTCATGTAAGCCAATCCAACAACCGCAACAATGGCAACCGCGGACGTTATCCCTCCAACCATCGCAACCGTGGCCGCAGTCGAGGTCGAGGTCGAGGTACCTTCACCAACAACTCTCAGTCGTCTAGCGTCCAATGTCAAGTATGCGGTAAATCTGGTCACTCTGCACTTTCTTGTTTGTATCGCTTTGATCAATCTTTTTAGAGCACTCAACCCGCACCTACTGCCTTCATGGCTACGGCTCCCTCCAACAATGATGCAACGTGGTATGCTGACTCTTGAGCCACTCATCACCTCACGAATGACTTCTAGAATCTCAACTTGAATGCCGAGCCTTATCATGGTTCAGACCAAATTCAAATTGGTGATGGTACAAGTTTAAATATCACTCATACTAGCTCATCTAAATTTCCTTCCACTTATAATTCATTCTTACTGAAAAATCTTTTGCATGTGCTGTTAGTTGCAAATAATTTAATTTCAGTAAGTAAATTCACTACTGACAATGGTGTTTTCATTTAATTTCATGCTGATCATTTTTGCATTAAGGATGAGGCCACGAGGATAACGCTGCTACGCGGCAAGGCTGAATCTGGTTTATATCTTTCCCTTCCAACGTGTTTGCCCACCTCAAATCTCAAGCACTCCTTACCACCATCGCTCCACTCACCACTTGGCATGCACGATTTGGTCACCCCTCCATGCAATTAGTTCGTAGCATTATTTCTAAATTTTCGTTACCGTTGTCATCAAATAAATTTGATGGTGTATGTCCTGCTTGTCAACAAGGCAAAAGCCATCAATTGCCTTTTTCTATGTCTACAGCCACTCCAAAGGCCCTTTAGATCTTATTTTCAGTGATGTATGAGGACCATCTCCTTATTTATCTTCTGAAGGAAATAAATATTATGTTTTTTTTGTTGATCATTTTAGCAAATATTCATGGTTATTTCCTATCTCCAATAAATCTTATGTTTTACCCTTTTTCGTTCTTTTCATATCCATGTTGAGCGTCTCTTTAACACAAAAATTAAAATGGTTCAAATTGATTAGGGTGGTGAATTTCACAGTCTTCATAAATTTTTTAATACACTTGGGATTCACCATCACATTACTTGTCCCCACACTCACCAATAAAACCGTTCCGTTGAACGACGTCATCGACACATTGTTGAAATTGGTCTTGTTCTCCTCTCTCATGCGTCAGTACCATACAAATATTGGGACTCAACCTTTCAAATGGCTTGCTATCTTATAAATCATTTGCCCGCTCCCATCTTGTCCCACATATCTCCGTTAGAAAAACTATTTCAACAACAACCAAATTACTCATTTCTACGTGTTTTTGGGTGTGAGTGTTGGCTTTATCTTCGACCCTATAATCGTCACAAAATGCAGTTTCGTTCTCAACGTTGCATCTTCCTTGGATACAACTCTAGTCACCGTGGGTACAAATGCCTTGAACCCAAATCTGGCCGGGTGTTCCTCTCCCGACACGTCATATTTAATGAGTCAAACTTCCCTTTTAAAGAAACCATACACGAGTTTATCCTTGTTCTAGATCCTCCAATCCCTTTACCATCCACTCTACAAGTGTTTAACTCCTCTTCCCATGTGTCACAACCAGTCGAAACACCCTCTCCACCTCCACCCGACCCTCCCAGCCCACCCTCACATGTCTCAAGTGAACCTTCACATCCTGCTCCCTCACCAACAAGTTCAATACCAGAATCAGTTCAGCCTGCCGCAGCAGTCAATCCTTCATTGCGTTCTCATCCAATGCGAACTAGACTCCAGAATAACATTGAAAAACCCATGCAATATCATGATGGTTGTGTGCATTATCCTCTACCGAAAGCATTAATGGCTATTGGTGACTTATCTATGGTTGAACCAACCTCCTTCACTCATGCTTCTAAACATGTGGAGTGGCGGCAGGCCATGAATACCGAATTCACTACTTTGCTTAAAAACGGCACTTGGTCACTTGTTAAACCGCACAACAACATGAATGTGGTGGGATGTCACTGGGTCTATAAAATCAAAAGGAAGCCGGACGGCACACTTGATCGATATAAAGGCCGTCTTGTGGCTAATGGGTATCATCAACAAGAAGGACTGGATTTTCAAGACACATTTAGTTCCGTAGTCAAACCGACTACTATCCGCCTGGTACTCTCTCATGCCGTGTGTCAACAATGGTGCATCAAACATCTTGACATCACCAACACCTTCCTCCATGGACTTCTTACCGAGTAGGTATATATGCAACAACCTCCTGGCTTTATTCATCCTCAATATCTAGATCATGTATGTCGGCTCCATAACGCTCTTTACGGACTAAAGCAGGCACCCAGGGCCTAGTATTCACGTCTCAGTGATAAGCTTCTATCTCTTGATTTTACTAATGCAAAGTCAGATGCTTTACTTTTTGTTTATCAGAGTGCTCAACTAATGATCTACACTCTGGTCTACGTGGACGATATATTAATCACTGGCTCCTCTCAACTTGCAGTGTCCTCTGTGATTCGGTCTCTTGGCATGAAATTTGCTCTCAAAGATCTTGGAGATCTTCATTATTTTCTTGGTGTTGAGGCTTACCGTGTACCTGAAAGTCTCTTCCTATCTCAGCATAGATATATTATAAATCTCTTGCACCGTACGAACATGACTCATGCTAAACCAGTTGTTTCTCCTATGTCCACTGCTCATGCTCTAACCATGTTTGTTGGGGATGCTTTTGAAGATGAAACACTTTATAGAAGCACAGTTGGAGCCCTTCAATATTTATCATTAACAAGAGCCGATATTTCATTTGCCGTCAACCGCATTTGTCAATTTATGCATCGACCAACAATAGTTCATTGGATAGCAGTAAAACACATATTGCGTTATCTGAAACACACGGTCGACCAAGGTATTCTTATCCGACCAAGCCATACCTCACAGTTTATAGCCTATTCCGATGCGGATTAGGCAGGTTCTCATGATGATCGGCGATCCACCAGCGATTATTGCATCTTTTTTGGTCATAATATTGTGACTTGGAGTTCCAAGAAACAAACCACGGTCGCACGGTCTAGTACAGAAGACGAGTATCGAGCCATTGCAAATACTACAGCTGAACTCATATGGTTACAATCTCTTTGCCATGAACTTGACATCTCCCAGTCTCATGCTCCTATTCTCTGGTGTGATAATATCAGCGCCACCTATTTGACAGCAAATCCGATTTTTCATGCCAGTACCAAGCATATAGAACTGGACTATCATTTTGTATGTGAACAGATGTCAAAGAAGTTGTTGGATGTTTGTTTCATCTCCGGGAAGGATCAAGTGGCAGATGTATTGACGAAGCCTCTATCTTCACCACAGTTTACTTTGCTCAAAGACAAGCTTCACGTGGCTGCTGCCCCGCTTTGCTTGAGGGGGCGTGTAAGAGATAATATTCCAGACCAAGTCAAACACAAAGATAAACATCAATCCGAGAAGATCACTCCTAGAGATATACAATTTGAAAACTCAAATACTGAGAGAGATATGGATAAATGTAATTCAAACTAAGTGAGAATTATTCGGTTGTTATCTTGTAATCAACTATATCATTTATAAATACAAAGCAGGACACCTCCATACGTGTAGTGTGGAGCAGAGTATTTATTAAATTAATTATTGTTTTACTAGCAAATTAAAGAGACGATAACAAGCAAACTTATAAATTTAAAGTTGAAGAAACTCTCAAACATGGATCTCGACATTTGCATGAGACATGGGGACTGCAGAGTTCCTTTCAACAAAAGTACTACTGGAGTTTCGAGGCGGCAAGCTGGAGAAGACATTTGAAAAGATCATTAATGGGGCATATGGCCGGGGTTGTTCTTGCTAAAAATATAATTAAGGACAAATGAAGCGCAAAAACATTAATGAGACAAAACAGAGAGCTAGAGCTATTTGACGACAAATAATATTTAAGCTGAAAATTATCGTGAGCTGTACGTAGTACGTTGGAATTCTTCATGACGTGAATGCATGCAGTCTCGACATGATATAATTGCATGCATCCCTAAATTCTCATTTTCTAATTAGGGTATGATGATGAGATTATTTTTATAAATGGAGTACTAGTTTCAGATCAGGAAAGAAACTGATCAATCTGGGCTATTAAATGATCTAATTTTATTTTACTGGAAATATTATTCTTTATAAAATTTTATTCTATATGTACCACAATTAATAAATATATGTTTTACAAGAGGCACGACGTTATGATCAATGGACGTTTTCAATGCTAGAGGAACCCACGTATTCACGTTCTACTAGCATGGATGCAGGAAGTACCCAAATAGCTAGCTCGATCAGCTCATACATGAAAATATGGAGACTTGATCTCTTTTCTTTCAACCTTTTCTTCTTTTTCTTTTTCACTTTTCATGGCAATTGTCTTTATATTCTTAAAGTCATAAATTATTTTACGAGTTATTTAATTTACGAATTAGAACAATTGTAATTATATCACGATGCAGCATGATCTTAATTTCTTCAGGCTTTAGCAGCAATTAATAATTAATTAAGCTGTAACCAAAGCCAGCAAATTAAAGAGACGATAACAAGCAAACTTATAAATTAAGAGACAACCGGCCAGTACGTACTCTCCCATGCATGCATGCGCGCATGCATGCTGCAGGAAGAATATTGATTCCGATCACAAACTATATATATATATCTCTATTAAATATTCTCTGATCAGTACTTACACTAAAAAAATAATTATTAATTGCGTGCGTTTTTTAGCCTTTAAAATATCTAGTTCGAAGGTTACGTGCGTGCTTATTTTAATTGACAAATGATCTTAATTACTTGCTATATATAATATAATTAATTTAATACCACTAAGTTATAAATAGTTCTACACGCATATATAAGATTTATTTATAATTTTTTTACTATTTATTTTGACTCTTTTAATTATATATATATCATGATCATGGCCGATCGCGCGAGTTGGAGAAAATGACATCATGCATGAAGTAGGTAGGCCGATTATTTATAATTTTCTGAATATATTTAATTAGCTATGCTAGCTAGCTTACCTCGAATACTTACGCACACACGCATATATATATATATGTATAGTTGTTAATTAACAAATATATACACCAAATAATTATAATGTTTGAACATTATAATTTACTATACATATAATTGTTCGACGAAATGTTTATAATGTTATATATATATATATATATATATAGATCTAGTTGGCCATGGTAAGATGGTTCATTATAGATCTAGTCATTGATAAGATCATCTAGTCGTGTTTCGCACGCCTTTAAGTTGGATTTTAGTAATTCGGATATTCAGCCTTTTACTTATACATTTAAGCAAACATGAATAATAAAGTTGAGTCTTGACGGTGGCCGGAGAATGTTCACTTATATATACATTTAATCCCATTAATGAAGTTTGGACTTTGGAGCCTGAAAAAGTCATTATATATTCTGACTTTGTATATTTAACTAGGATTCAATGGTGGAGAACGCGCATGTGTGTGTGTATATATATATATATATATATATATATATATATATATATATATATGCATGGTATATTTAACTAGGATTCAATAATGAAAATCTTTCGCAAAGTCTTGCGACATATATATAGATCTAGTTGGTAAGATGCATGGTTCATTTTAATCCCTACATACGTACGTATTTTACATATAATATCTAAAACCTTTCTTATAAATAATCTTGATACTTAAAAGAAATATTAAACCTTTTTGTGGGATTCATATATTAATATTAATTAATGCTAGTAGCTATATCATGGACTAAAAATATATATTAGATGAATTTCATTCCTTAATTTGTTTTTATCGACCGACACATATACTTTAATTAGGAAATTATAAGCTTAGACTTTCAATACTTGATCATAGGGATGAAAAATATTGATCTTCAGCAAATCTGTTGATATATATTTTACAAAAAAAAGTATATATAAGAAGACATGCAATTAATTCAATCTTTAATCTCTTAATTAATTAAGTCGGCTTGGCTCGGCCAGCTCTCAGTTCGAGCTCGAATTTGAGTTATTTGAGTCCAGTTTGACTCGATAATCCAAAAGCTCGACTCGGCTCAGATCGATTACAACCCTACTAACGGATCATGTGCTAACTTGGCAATTCATGTAGATATTCGATCGTCCCGATATATTTTGTTTTGATAGTTTTCAAAAATTAGAGTACTGGCCTGGCTATTAAATTATTAATCCCATTAATGAAGGAAAAAATCTACACAACCTCCACACACCACACTTTTTTTTAATTTTTATTATTATTTTTATTTTATCAAATATTTAATATATGAATAATGAATAGAAGAATTGAATTAGTTTAAAAAGAATAAACTCAAAAAAAAAATTTAAAAACAAATATTAAAAAATTTTAAAATTTTAAAAAATGTGGTGTGTGGAGATTGGGGAGATTGTATTGCATTGCTCATGTATATATAGATGATATTTAATTAATTCATTTATGAGGCCATGCGGGCTGATCATAAATGAAAGTTGGTAGGTGGTTTTTCTTCACTACATTTTAAAATGATGAAAATCTTTCGCAAGTCTTGGGTATTTTTTTAAAATTAAAATTTATTATTATTATTATTATTATTTTATTTTATTTTATTTATGTTAGTCTTAAATTTGTTTATTCTTTTTTAAAGGAGTATAAGAGATTTAACAGCTTGCAAATTTTAAAATTGTATAAATTATTTTTTTAATTTCAAATTTCTTTAATTTTTAACGCTAGCTAGAAAAGTGTACATAATGTATAGTCAGAACTTTTACGATTTCAATATGTGATCTCCATATTGCTTTATTAATTAATGTTCATATATAATAAATATAATGGGTATATAAATGCGGCTCACCTACCCTTAATTGATATATAGTTGATGGGACCCGTTCTTTATCAATATGTTATAATTCAATTCTTCATTGTATCTTGTCCAAGTGCCTATCAACGATTATTGGTAAGAATAGAAGACCAAACCGCAAGTTTTTCCATTGTTTTCTCCTTGCATGCGCATCAACATCATAGTATAATGGTAGTACAATGAGATCGTGTATTATATAACATATAATACTGGAGAAGTTAAAGCATGTTGAGATTCAGATGGCATAATATTGCCATCGGGCATAGTATAAAGTGATGCAGTGTCTGGGCACCCTTCTTTGAGAAATGATGAAAAATCCAAATTCCGTAGATGTTCTAGAATCTCAAGTATTTTTGCCATATCCTCTGGAATCGTAAGACAATCATTCTTCAACGACAACCCTTCATTAATACTCCCATTATTAAGTGAAGAACAGCCATCGCACAAAGACAATTATATAGTCGTAATACTATAATACTCCCATTAATACTATAGTCGTAATTACTGGAGAAGTTATAAAGCATGATATATAGTGAATGAAGTGGTTAATCATGATATATATGGTATAATCTAATATATATTGTTTAATTTGAAATCGATGAAAGTTATATACCCTCATATATATATATATATATATATATATATATATATATATACTAGTAAAGGGCAAACACGTGCATCGCACGTATGCCCAATTGCATAAATATAGAAAATATTTTCAAAAATAAGAATTTTCTGTAAAAATATTTAATAATAAAAAATAGTTTAATGTATATAATTATGAAATGTAATAGTTTTATTTATATTTTAAGATTTTTTCATTGATCATAAAAAATATCACATATACTATCTGTAGAATATCCATGACTGCAGATCCAAAAAAGACTATTGGAGTTGATGTACTATCATCATTCATTTCTAAATAAGCTTGATATCTAATAATAGTAAATAAATTATTATTTATTGATATTAACAATTAAAATATTCTAATTATAATGTAAAAATTTTGAACTTCAGAATATGAGAAAAAATGTTTACCTTGATTGTGAAGTCTCTATTTTTTCACAAATATAACATAAAACATTCTCATTTTTCCATATTCAGCTGTTTTGTTGCAACTAATCTCAATAAATCATTATAAATTTTCTAAATTCTCATACAAAATATCATAAATTTTTTAATTTTTTAATTTTTTAAAAATTTAAAATAATATTAATATTAAAAAATAATATTTTATTTAATTTTTAACTTTCATCTAAACTAATCTCATCTCAATTTAGTATCTAACCTATAAAAAAAAAAAAAACCACAATATCCAAACTCACCTTAATCGGCAAAAGAGCAAAAACACGAGAGAACCCGATTTGATGGAAAAAAAAAACGTAATTGATGAGAATACTATTCATCCCCTTATTTATTTTCAAATAAAGGTCTATTTAAATTAAATTTCATTCCAAAATTTTCATATCATCTCATCGTATCTTATCTACATAATTGAAATATAAAATTTTTAAAATAAACATTAAAATTTTTTCAAAATTTTAAATAAAAAATAAAAAACAATTCATTTTTTTAAATGTCAAAACAAAAATTATATTATAAAATTATATTGTAAAAATATTTTAATTTTATAATATTTTTTTAAACTCTTTTTCTCTTCCAATTATTTTTTATAAAATTTTATCTCATCGTTGGGCTAGTTTGGGGCACAAAATAAAACACAAAATTCTCATCTCATCTCATCATTACCCATTTTTCAAATCTTTATACAAAATATAATAAATAATTCAACTTTTTCAAATCTCAATTCAACTTTTTTAAATCTCAAAATAATAATAATATTAAAACATAATATTTTAGATTGTGTTTAGATGTTAAACTAAACTAAATTGAGTTGAGATGATAAAATATTGTCAGAATATTATTTTTTAATATTATTATTATTTTAAAATTTAAAAAATTATAATAATAAATGAAAATGAGTTTATAAACCAAACAAAACAAACTTTCAAATAAAATATAGTATTCTCGTCTCACTCAAACCTGCATTAACAAAACTCTCTCCTTACATATTTATATTCAACAAAGCAAATCCATTAAAAATTCTTATTTACATGCATCTTACATGTGTGTTCAAAAAACTTAAAATCTTTGATTTGACTTGCTGTCCAATTCAAGTTCAAGTCATCGTTAAAGTAAACCATCAAAAAACAAATACTTCCACGCAGATCAATACATTCTATCCTAGCAGAACATGACCTCCTTTAGCCACACGGTAAACTGGCCTACAAGCGTATATTCACATGTCTCAAGAAACCAGAAGGATCGACGTTTTTATAGGAAGGGGTAAAAGAAATTTGATTTTGTACTTTAAAGTATTCGGTGGTCCAAGCGGTGATTAAAAAAAAAAAGTGGAAAGCAGTAAGAGGAGTGAAGGATATAGTGGGAAAACAAATTGACAGTGGAGGATAAAACTGGAAAAAATAGTGGACGACACCTGCTTATTCGCACTTATTATATATAAGATATATATATATATATATATATATATATATATATATATACACACACTTGTGCGTTATAGGTCCGGCCCATGGAATTGCTAGGGTTTCTTTACTTTTTATCTTCCAAAGATACTTCATTAAAACAAAAGATTCACATACACTAGAAGGTCCAAATTAAAGGAAACAAATAAAAAACTAAAAATTGAAAAGGGGTGGGTCCTTCTCACTATAAAACTCTAAAAGACATTGATGAATCCAGTTATTGGATATTTCTCAAAATGCCGATTTGGAGATGCCAATTGATGCACGCATCGGTTATGAGCCCGATGTATTTTTGTTACTTCCCAGTCTTCAAAGTTGCTGAGTAGCATTCTTGAGTCTCGAAATATCCCTTATATTCTCGAAAGCTATCCCTTATACTTGCCTAGCCTGAATTCTTTACTTATTAATACGTACAAAAAATTCTTGGGTATTTTTTGTTTTTGGCAGAAGACCAACGACCAAAGAGATCTATCTCTTTGTGTTTAATTGGTGTAGCAAGTTTGTTGCATGGTATCTTATTTGTGTCATGTCCATCTGTTTTTAGCACTCATGTTTTGTTAGTATATATATATCATGTACGCGTTTAATTCTAATCATGGCCGGATGGCATTGAGTATTTCTAATTTTTGTGATGGTACGTACATTAATTTGGTTTTTAATACATATATATTTATAACCCCACTTACCAAATATTTTTGGTAATCTAGAAATCTTCTCGCCTGGTTTTGCCACCAAATATTTTCCGTTCGAACAACAAAATTTTCCATTCGAACGGTTTTGAACTTTCTCTAGCATAATAAATTACTTCCCGCCAAGATTTTACTTTTCGAACAGATTTTTGTCCGTTTGAATGGACAAAAATTTTTAAGACGATTTAATTCATCATTGAAGATCCTATTCGAACGGATATTTATCCGGTCGAACGGTTTTATAAAGTCATCAATTTTTTGGAATAATTTCGTCCTTAAAACTCAAATTTGTTGCAGTGCTATTTCCTGATCCAAAAGGAAGGTAGCTCCCAACTCTAGATTTATTCTGCACAAAACTCAAGCAATTTAATTATGATATATTTTCAGTACGTATACGTAGGTTATACTGAGCCTCTAATTATTAATTATATATAAGTAAAATAAAAATGCATGCATATGATGTATAACTTACATCCCATCTTGAAGGATCAAATTCTTTAGGTTTTGGATAGTTTTCGGGATCCATATGGACTCCTCTGCTCCAGACCAAGACTTTCCATCCCTTTGGAATGAGATAACCTGCAAACAAATAATATATATATATATATATATATATATATATAATTTTCTCTTTAGAAACATGACAAAGGGATCATCAGATGGTAGAAATAATTTGAATGTATGTATGTATACATGCATGCACACATGACATATGTATGTATGAGATTGGATGGCTAACCATTTATGTCAACATCCTCTTTGGCCTCTCTGAAAACCGAAAATGAGATAAATGTTCAGCGGAACGTCTCCTCAATTACCTAATTTATGAAGTAATTAGCAGCAGATCAGTCATGTTAATTAAGATAAATTAAGAGAGAGGGTACATATGCCATGCATATTAGTTTACATGATCCCCTAATCATGCATATTAGTTTTCTGATAAATTAAATTAATTCTCAAAAACTTTCTTTTTAATGAAAAAATTCCTGGACATATATATTTACGTACGTACGTACGTCGACCCTTCATCATGAATGCGCATGACATATATGATACGTACCTTAGAAAGATAATCCCATTTGTCTGATCTCCGTGAGAGTTGGTCTTCTCTTCACGATCTCATCTTGCTCTTCCTGAAAATTAAGAAGCAGTGGAATATATCCAACTTAATTTTAACAAACATTTAAGTCATGCATGAGATTACTGTCATTTTTTTTATTTTTTATTTTTTTATGCAGATCTGTTCTGGTAATACAAAACCCACCTTGGCTTTCATGAATATTTCTGGATGTTGTGACTTGTAGATGATTGCCCATAATGCTCCATGGGCAGAGCTTTCATGGCCGGCTAACATGAACACGATTGGTAAATCTATGATATCCTCATCCTCCAATTGTCTTCCATCTTCATCTTCAACTCCCAATAGCAAATCTAGTTAAAGTTTGGAAGTCTGGTTCAAAACGATGCCATATGAGACGTTTCATTGAGTATAAATAATGTTTACAAGAGTGGAAAGAATCCAAATACGTAACAAACTAGATTACACTTTAACATAATATTTAACAAACAATACAATATTCAAAGTAGCTATCCATGCGGTGATCCGTTAGAGAGGTTATTGAACATTATTGACTTGTTCAGTAGAGTGGATAATGTTGGACTCTTTTGTATTTTGAATTGGTTGGTTAACTGCCCCCTTCAAGCTGATGGTTAGAGGAAGAACCATTAGCTTGTCTTTAAGCATATTGAATCTGCTATTGGACTGTCCCTTTGTAAAAATATCTGATGGTTGGGAGATGGTCGAAATATAACGAGCAAGAATGTCCCTGTTAAAAATTTTCTCCCGAATGAAATGGTAATGAACCTCTATGTGTTTGGTCCTTGCATGAAACACAGGGTTAGAAGATAATGAAAGTGTTCCAATGTTGTCAACCCATAATCAAGGAGGTGAATGAATGGGAAAACCAAGTTCCTTAAACATCATTTGAATCCAATATAATTCAGTAACAGTGAGGGCCATTGATCTATACTCCGCCTCAGTGCTTGATCTAGCAATAACAGGTTGCTTCTTTGCCATCTAAGAAATTAAGCGTGGACCTAGGAAAATGCAATAGCCCGTAGTAGATTTGCGATCATCAAGGCTACCAGCCCAATCTAAGTCACAAAAACCATGTAAAGATAAGGACCCTTTACTGTAATGAAGTCCATGTTTAATGGTTCCTTTTAAATATCGAAGCACTCTCTTTACTGCCATGACTGTAGTTGGACAATGAAGAAACTGACATAATTGATTAACACTGTAGGCAATATCAAGCTGAGTCAATGTGCAATATTGGAGAGCTCCAACAATATGTCTGTAAGTAGATGGATCCAAAAGGGGTTCGCCAGTGTGCTTGGACAAATTTCCACCAGAAGTGCAAGGGGTTGAAACTGGTTTAGCTCCCATCATTTTAGTGTTATGCAACAAGTCTAAAATATATTTGCCTTGATGAAAATGAAGATGATCAGAGGTTCGAGAGACCTGGATGCTAAGAAAATATGATAAAGCCCCCAAGTTCTTGATTGTGAAATCTTGGCTGAGTTGCTGGAGAAGAGCTGTAACTGCATTAGAGGAATTACTCACCACCAAAATATCATCAACATATATTAAAATAAGAATAGTGACAGAAGACCGATGGAGATAAAATAAAGAAGTATCAACAGATGATCCAGTAAATCCAAGTTCCAAGAGACTTTGAGATAGTCTCCTAAACCAAGCCCTTGGGGTTTGTTTCAAGCCATATCGAGACTTGTGAAGTCGACAGACATGTGAGGGAAAATTGCTGTATTCAAACCCTTTAGGTTGCTCCATAAATACCTCTTCCTCAAGGTGGCCATGCAGGAATGCATTTGATATGTCCAGTTGTTGAATGACCCAATTGTGATGGACGGCCAAAGCAAGCACAAGTCTAATGGTGGCAGGTTTTATGACTGGACTAAATGTTTCATGGAAATCAATGCCATGTTCTTGATCAAAACCTTTGGCTATGAGCCTTGCTTTGTACCTGTCAATGGTGCCATTTGCCTTTTGTTTGAGTTTGAAAACCCATTTATTTCGGATCACACGCTCAGAGGGTCTAGGACATAAGGTCCAAGTTTTATTGGTAATGAGAGCATTAAAACTCAAGCTGCATGGCTACTTTCCAATTGGGATCTTAAGATGCTTGGTTATAGGTTCGTGGTTCAGATGGAAGCATAATTGAAGCTCCACAAGAACATAGAAGATTTATGAGCACTAACCCGCTGTCCTAACATCATCTCATATAAATGAATTACCTCCAAAAGTCTTCTAATCGAAGCTTTGCCCCCATTAGAAAAAATCAGTAGATCATCCTCATATAACAAATGACTAATCATGGTATTCTCCACAAGAATTAAAAGGCTTAATCCTTCCCAATTGATACTCCCTATTTAACATTCACGAAAGCACCTCCTCTGATAAAATAAACAAATATGGTGAAAGATGATCAACTTGACCAAGCCCCCATGAAGCCTTAAAAAATCCTCTAGAACATCCATTAAACATAACTCAGAAGTATGGAGAAGAAATACAATTAAAAATCGTATTCCTCCATTCCTCCATTTATCCGAGAAACCCAACCTTCTCAAAACCTCCATTAAAAACCCCCAATTGCCCCTATCATACGCCTTGGCCATATCAATTCTAACCATAACATTCCCTCCTCTCACCTTCCGATTCATCTCCTGAACCATCTCCTGTGCAATAGCCATATTATCCAAAATACTTATCCCCCTAATAAATGCAGATTGCTCATGAGAAATAATTTTATGCAACAAAGGAGCCAATCAGAACACCATTATTTTTGACAAAATTTTATAAAGCACTGAACACAGGCTAATAGGCCGGAATTGGCCGAAACCTATAGGTTCATCAACCATAGGAATGAGCACCAGGTCAGTCGCACCATAAAATGTTGATAGCAACATCCCCTCAAAACAATCAATGGCCAATTCCAGAATATCATGCTTAACAATTTCCCAAGCAAGAATAAAAAAAACTAGTCGAATAACCATCTGACCCTGGAATACTATTCAAAGGAATAGACCAAAGCGCAGATTTTACCTCTTCCATTGAAGGCCTTGCAGTTAAAACTTCATTTTCTTCCTTTGAAATAATCGGCGTCAACAATGCCAATGCATGTTCCTCCAAACAAATTTTGTCTGTAGCCAACAACTCCTGGAAAAAGGCCACTACCCCATTCTGCACCTCTTCAACAGATTCTAGAAGCAAACCATCTTCCAGCCGCATCTTCTCAACCCTTTTATTCTTCTTTTTAATACGTATCGTCGCATGAAAAAACCTGTGTTCGAATCCCCATCCATTAACCATTTAACACGGGACTTTTGACAACCCAAAATTTCCTATCTATGTAACCATTCCAAATGCTTTTGTTTACAGCTTAACAACTCATCTTCAATCTGAGAAGAATAATCATTCAGCAATAATTGCTCCAAACCAACTATATGACTTTCCATCTTCTTTAGTTAAACTCAACTCTCCCAAATACCTCTACATTCCATTGCCTTAAAACACCTTTCAATGTTTTTAATTTCTTACTAATCCGGAACATTGGACAACCATCTACAACAACATCCCACACCCCCTTAATCAAGGGAAGAAATCCCTCATGAGTGCCCCCACATTCGCTGAAATCGAAATGGTCTAACAATCATATTTTGCTCTCCACTCAATGACATTAGCATCGGCGAATGATCCGAAGAAGTTCTCGAAAGAAATTCAACACGCACATCACCCCATAAATTAATAAAAGCCATATTCACCAAAACTCTATCCAATCTTGCCCAAATACGCCTCTCACCAAGTCTACCATTACACCAAGACAATCGATTTCCTATATAAGGCAAATCAATCAAACCAAAAATTTGAATACAATCATTAAACTTAGCTTTTGCTAGGGATGCCCGCATGATACCACTAACTTTATCCTCACTGCCATGGATGATATTAAAATCACCTCCAATAAACCATGGACAACTACTCGGGTCTTGATTACACAAAAAATCCCACAACTCCAATCTCTTAATATGGAAACAACTGGCATAAACAAATGTACCAAGAATTCGCACACTACCACTACCAAGCGTAAACTAGCCACTTAAAGCCATCTGTCATCGACAATAACTCAAACTCAAGATCAACATCCCAAAAAACCCAAATCTTTCCCCCAACTTCCGCATTATTAACAAAATCAGACAACTTCATCCATCTTGCCCATCGACGATATTTATTCTCACCAAGAAAAGGTTCTAAAAGAGCCACCACAGAAGGTCGACTTTTATTTAATAATCGCCGAAGTCTACTCTTCGACGAAAGAATACCCCTAACGTTCCACGTTAATATGTTCAACATCAATTAACTAATTTCTTTGAGCGAGTACGTCGTTCCAACACAACAATAGATTTTTCTTTCCTTATCCCTCTGAACTTCTTCAAAGGGACATGCAAATTTGGATCTGAATCAAAACGCTTTGCTCTAATTCATTCAGTTCCTCATCAGGTTCAACATCTGAAATTGCTCGATCATGCAAAAATAATTCCTCTTATCGTCTCTCTTCCTCCCTATACATCCCATATCTGCCAAACTTCCTAATTCAAACTCCAAAGCCTCATCAATAAGCTTAAGAGAACTCCTAGGAGACGACTCAACAACCATCCCATGACCTTCCACATCAACCGCATCATTTTCCATTAACGCCACCCAACTGTCCTGTTGTCTTCGATTTTTTTCAACCACGCCAGGGCCCTCTGAATACTCCACATTCTCCATCGAATTAGCATCAGAAATCAAATTTTCAAATTGAAATTTAGAACACACCTTATCATCCATGGCAAAAAACAAAGCTTCTTGCGAACCACTCTCCATCCCCTCCTTCCTTCGATTAACAGCCTCCATAAATTCTTTCCGTCGCACCACATTATAGCCCACACCTACACTTTTTTGTTTTACAAAAGTCTTCTTCTGCTCCTTAGAATTCATAGCTTTCCACACATTCTTTGGCTTCTCTATTCTACTCACATCTTGTTTCACCATTTCCCCTCTATTCTGATTTTTCTCTTTTCGCTTGCATTGATGAACAAGGTGACCTTGCTTCCAAAAAAGTAAGCAAAATACTGGAATTGATTCAAAAACAACTTATTGAAAATGACTATTTTCCAGCCTTGGTGTTCCCTGCCAAAAAGAATGGCGTATCGGCTTCGACACATAAATCTCAGCACAAATTCACGCTGCTTCCGGATGAGTTACACACGCCGTCGCATTATCCCTCTTCAAGAATCGACCAACACCTCCACCAATAATTCTCAATATCGATTTATGAAAAACATTAGGTGGTAACCCCGGCAATGTAATCCATATAGGAACCCAAGGCGAATCCTCCTCAACAAAATTTGGTATCCAATGCGAGACTCTATAAGGAATCCCCTTTATATCAGAATTTCCTCGAGCCATCACACTAATAAAATCCTCCTCATTCTAAATAAAAAAAAGAACATTTCGCGGATTGCGTAGCTGCCCAACCACCGGAATAGAACGCATTCCCCATCTATTTTTAATAAACCCACGTACATGGTCCAATGATGGCCTTCTATGTAAGAATTTAAGAACCATCGAAAATCTAAAAGGCTCCGTCGATTGCTTGATTCTAGACTTGAAAAAAAGAAAATACATCTCCTCCTCAGTGAATTTTGGATCCCGAAAGGGAAGCTTCACTTCAGGAAGCATCTGCTGCCTCGCAGCCACCACCTCCGCAAAAGCACCAGACGAACTACCACCAGGCTTCTGAAACGAAACCTTTGCAAAATCCTGAACAGAACTAGCACCCACGCCCTGCTCCATCGTCCCAAATTAAGGCCCAGACGTAGGGCTGGCGACTAGCGCCATCATCAACCCTAATCGCCTCTCCAAAGTATGACCCCCTTCACGTTAGCAAAAAATGTTTCACTCTACCAATTAATCTACTCCTCCTGCTTATTCTACGGAAGCCGAACCAGCCGGTACATGATGTGAACTAGTCAATAAAGATTTAATATGTGAGGGCTACATTTATATACATGTATATCTATATGTATGTCTCTGCCAAAATTTATAAAGAGAGCCTACAAATTTAAGATCTAACGTATTATATGAAGTTATATCAGTTTGTGAGTTTGGTATAGAGAGCGTACAAATTTAATTAAAATCTAACATATTATATGATTTTATATCAGTTTATGAGTTTACTATTAGTTTATGAGTTTACTATTATAATATATATATATATATATATATGTATGGTTTCTAAGTTTAATATGTATATACTTTTATCATTTATTGATAATATTTGTGTAGGCGGCAAGTAATAATTAAGTACAATTGTACTGGTAGCTTCTAGACAATTGTACTGAAATTAAGGGGAGCATAGTACTGTTAAGCCAGAAGTACAAAAGAATAATTAATTTAGCAAGAATAGATAATTAAGTAGTATATATTATATTTAATGAATAATGGAGACTTAATGTTAATGACAATACGTAATAATTGCCTGATACTCATGGCTGAGAAGAAACATACAAGTTGGGATCCAGTACTGCCTGTATATATAATATATAGGGCAATTCTAATTTTAATTTGGAAATAAGAATTCTTTAAAGTTTAAAGAAACTCTCAAACATCGTCGATCTCGACATTTATATGAGACGTGGAGACTACAAAGTTCCTTTCAATAAAAGTACCGGAGTTTCGAGTTGGCAAGCTGGAAGTTTTGGGTTTACTATATGGTTTACGTAATGTTTGTGATTTGGATATTCGGGATGTGGAGATTGAAATGGATTTTATGCTAGTAATTAACTGGCTGCAAGCTAAGAGATATGGGATGTGGTATCTGGAGGATTACTAGGATGAAATTTTGCAATTACTTGACGGACTTTTTACCTCATTGAGTGCTATAATTTCTTCTCTGTCAGATAACCTCATTGCTCAAGTTGTTGGTTATTCTACATCTCGTCAAGTCTGGCAAGCCCTTGAAAAACATTTTACCTCTCAATCCCATGCTCGTATCATCCAACTTAGGTATCAACTAGCCACCGTTTCCAAAGGGTCTAGCACTGTTTCAGATTATTTCTGGAAGGTCAAGCACCTTTCCGATACCATGAGTGCTGCTGGCTCTCCTTTGTCCTCTCCTGAATTTCTTTCCTATCTACTTGCAGGACTTAACAATGAGTATGATGCCTTCGTAACCTCTGTCACAACCAGACTTGAACCTCTCTCCCCTGAAGAAATTTACACCCTCCTCCTCACACATGAAAATCGCCTTGCTCATCTACCCATCTCCCCTCTTCCTTTAATCTCTCAACAAACATAACCACCTCCTCCCCCACTCGTGGCCGTGGTAGTTATCGTGGTGCTTATCGCGGTAACTATCGGGGCTGTGGGAGGGGTCGTAGCCAACCACAAATTGCTTCCAACTCACTACCCTCATCTCTTCCTCATTCCAAACCCACTTGCCAAGTGTGTGGAAAAGTTGTCACGTTGCTCTCAGATGTTACCATCGGTTTGACCAGGCCTACCAAAGTGATCCACCTTACTCTCTCACAACAAACTACACTACATCTTCTTCTTCTCTAGACAGTGCCTGGTACCCTGATACAGCTGTTACTAATCACCTCACTTCTGACCTTTCTAACCTTTCCATGCAGTCTTCTCCCTATGGTGGCACATATACGATTCGTGTTGGTGATGGTGGTTCACTTCCGATTTCTCACATCAGTGACTCTGCTTTCTCCTCTTCATCTCATTCTTTTCTTCTCAAAAAATTATTACATGTTCCTCATATAACAAAAAAATTAATTTCAGTTAGTCAATTTTGTAGTGATAACAATGTCTTTTTGAGTTTCATAGTTCTTTTTTTCTTGTGAAGGACTCCAAGACGAAAACTCCTCTTCTCCGTGGTCCCATGCTTGATGGTCTCTACTCCTTTCCTGTGTCCAAGTCCTCTTCTACTTCTCAAGCGTTGGTTGGTGAGCGTACATCTCCTTCTCAGTGGCATGCTCGACTTGGGCACCCTTCTCTTCAACTGGTGCATCGCATCATCAAGGCCAACTCTCTCCCTGTTTTCAATCGTTCAGTGAGTCACATTTGTCCAGCTTGCTGTCAAGCCAAGAGCACCTAGCAGCCTTTTCGGTCTTCTCATCAACATTCCACAAAACCTCTTCATCTTGTTTACACCGATGTATGGGGCCCTACCCCTGTTAGTTCTAGAGAAGGTTTTAAATACTATGTATCATTCCTAGATGATTTTATAAGATATACATGGTGGTTTCCTTTAGTTCAAAATTTGATGGTCTAACAGTTTTCAGTAATTTTAAAAAACATGTGGAATTACTTTTTAATGCCAAGATTATTTCTATTCAAAGTGACTGGGGCGGTGAGTATCGCTCACTCCATCACCTCCTTAAAAAACAAGGCATTTCACATCGACTATCTTGTCCCCACACCCATCAACAAAATGGTGCTGTAGAATGAAAACATCGTCACATTGTTAAAACTGGTCTTGCACTTATGGCCCAAGCATCATTACCTCAAATTTTTTGGGCTGATGCTTTTCATACATCAGTCTATATAATAAATCGGCTTCCTACACCAATTCTTCATCATAAATCACCCTTTGAGAAACTTTTTTTAAAATCTCCAGATTATACTTTTCTTAAAATTTTTGGTACTGCTTGTTGGCGCCATCTAAGGCGATACAATCGTCATAAACTTGATCTTCGATCTACTCAATGTCTCTTTCTAGGATATAGTGACTCTCACAAAGGTTATCGGTGTCTTCATGTTTCTACTGGTCGAATATATTACTCCCGTGATGTTGTGTTTGATGAGACATTATTCCCATTTTCTAAATCCACTCCAGAGGAAACATCCCCACGTTCATCTTTTCCGTCCTTACTAGGCCCAACCCCCTTGTCTCACATTAACTCATCCAACATCATACCACAAAATCCCACACGGCCCACCTCCCTATTAAGTCCATCTCACCAACGTGATTCCCCAACTACATCTCCTTCTCCTTCCTCGGGCCATCCCACTCAGCCCGATACATCGTTCCCTTCCCTCGATACTCCTACTGCTTCTTCTTCCTTACCCACTTCTCCAGAATCTTCTTCATCTACTGCTAATCTCCCATCTCCATCTTCGATTGTTACTAGATCTAAGACTAATTCCCCACGTCCAAAGCAGTACACCGATGGATCGGTATTGTGGCCTCCACCACGAAGCTATCTTACCTCCACCACCACCACTCCTGAAAAACCAACCTCATATACAGAGGTAGCAAAATATTCGGATTGGCGTGCAACCATGTCCAATGAGTTTCAAGCTCTCTTGCAAACCAACACATGGTCCCTTGTTCCTCCCTCTGATTCTACTAATCTAGTTGGATGTCGATGGGTTTTTAGGACTAAAAGACTAGCAGATGGTTCGGTTGAGCATCGCAAAGCACGCTTAGTAGCCAAGGGCTACCACCAACAAGCCGGAGTCGACTACTCCGAGACCTTTAGCTCGGTGGTCAAGTCGACAACTATCCAAACCATTCTCTCCATCGCAGTTACTGAAGGGTGGGATCTTCCGCAACTTGATATTCACAATGCTTTTTTGCACGGGGACCTCCACAAGCAAGTATACATGAGCCAACTAGTGGGTTTTATCAGCCCAGATTTTCCTACACGTGTGTCGACTGAATAAATATACGGTCTTAAACAAGCCCCCAGGGCATGTTCTCAAAGCTAAGTACTCGTCTCCTTGAGCTCGGTTTTTTTCCCTTCTCATGCCGATCCTTCCTTTTTTATTTACAAGCATGATTTTGTCACATTATATTTTCTTGTTTACGTAGATGACATAATTCTCACTGGGTCACATTCAGATGCTATTTCCTCTGTTCTTCACTCTCTCAGTTTAGCATTCCCTGTCAAAGACCTTGGACCACTTCGGTTCTTCCTTGGTCTTGAAATTAATTCACTCTCTATTGGACTTCACTTGTCACAAACCAAGTATATCTGTGACCTTCTTAAGTGCACCAATATGGACCTTGCTAAACCCATCACCTCGCCAATGTCCACCTCTGTGCACTTATCACTCACTGATGGCCCTGCCTTCACTGATCCCACTCTCTATAGAAGCACTGTTGGGAGTCTCCAATATTTGTCTCTCACTCGTCCTGATGTCGCTTTTGCTGTTACCAAAGTAGCTCAGTTTATGCATGCACCCAAGCTTCCTCATTGGCAAGCTGTATAATAATTTTGAGGTACCTCTAGCACACGGCAAATTTTGGTCTTCACATTCAGCCATGCACAAATTATTCCTTGCATGCTTTTTCGGATTCCGATTGGGCTGGATGCCCCGATGATTGACGTTCCACTGGTGGTTTCTGTGTTTTTCTTGGATTAAACATCCTATCTTGGATTTCCAAGAAGCAAAAAACAGTCACTCATTCCAGCACTGAAGCTGAATACAAAGCTCTTGCCAACACTACTACTGAACTTCTATAGGTCCAGTCTCTCCTCAAAGATCTGGGTATCTTCTTGTTCATGCCTCCAACTCTTTGGTGTGATAATCTCGGCGCCACTATATATATATATATATATATAGGTGTTAATCTTAGGTTATAAATATGTATTGGTTATTTAATTTAAATGGGCTTTTGTGACCATTTGTTTGTGGCAAAAAGATTATTTGTGACCAAAACAGACTTAATTTAGCTGTAAATAATTATTTCGCTGGAATTAACTAGGCACAAATTGTTATTCTAAGGGGTGTGATCACCAAACGGTGTACCCTTTGGAATGACACCCTCTAACATGGTAATGGTTCCCATGAGGGGTGATGTTTAAGGAAGTGTCAAGAGACACAACATTTTGATTTCACTTCTTAAGGTTGTGACCTTTGGGTTACCATTGGTTTACCAATGTTTGTGCCATTTTCTAATAGGTTGTGTCACTTCTTAAGGATGTGACCTTTGGGTTACCATTAGTTAACCAATAGATGTGCCCTCTGCCAATCGGTGCATGATGGCCTATAAATATGGGTCATTGGTGCACAAATGAATGCACTCAATTCCCTTTGTTCATCAACAACTTGTGGGACAAATACTCTCACTGGAGTGTCACCATATTGTCGTAATTTCGCTTCCATTTGTTCTTTATTTCTTTACACAAATAAACAGTTTTCTTGTAATGTGATCGGTCAAAGTCCATACAAATTTATTCAAACTTACGCGCCGGTTAATGCATATAATAATATATATTCTTAATTAATTACTTGATCATCTATATATATATATATATATATATATATATATATAATACATGCGAATAATATCATGTTTCTTTATCATATTGCATTGGGTCAATTTCCCTAACTATTAATTTGTTCTCAGTTAATTAGCTCTGTTAAATCCGCTGAGTACGTTGACTAATTAATTTCTTCAACTTATATTATATTAGATAAGATCAGTAATTAATTAATTAGCATGAATTCAAGTAGCTAGGTGAAACGAATTAATGGTACTTAGCCTTCCTTCGTTTTCGTAGTTAATTTGTGTGGAAGCATGCAGTACTCATATATATGTCATGCATGCGCCATATAGTACTTATATGTAAATTAGCTTGTTTTAATTGACAAATGATCTTATCAAGTACTTGCTATATATAATATAGTTAATTTAATACCACTTGCTTATAAATGATCTTCAGTTCTGCACGCATATATAAGATTTTTTTATAATTTTTTTTCTATTAATTTTGCTGACTTGCTAGCTCTTTTAATTAATTATATATCATGATCATGGCCGATTGTGCGAGAGTTGGAGAAAATGACACCATGCATGAAGTAGTACTGAGTACTGTTGTATAAGCCGTGCGCGTAGACGTATTATAACCATGTATGATCGTCACCAGAAATTGCTTTGAAACTCAACGAATTGATGATCTTGATCATGATGATCATATATGAGTTCTTTTTCTTTTAAAAATACTTGGTATACGGCTCACCTAACCTTGATATATAGTTGATGGGACCTGTTCTTGATATTTTATTCAATTCTTCATTCTATAATCTTGTCCAGGTGCCTATCCACGATTATTGGTAAGAATTAGTACGTACTGATCGTAAGTTCCTAATGACTAAATTAAATATTTCATATCTTAGGCGTGAAAAAACTTTGTCGTAAGAAAATTGCTATATACAGCTAGCATGCACCTTACCCCGCCCGTTCCTATTTTAATATGATATTATCCATTAAATTATTCATTTTTTTATTTCAAAATTACAAATAAGATTGATATAATAGTTGATAAATAATGTCATTTGCATGTGCATCAACGCCATATAACTACAAGAAACATGTTTATTTACAACTAGTTATTTCTAACAAAATGACTATTTCAAGTTAAAATGAATCTGCTTTCGTCGCAAATAGTTATTTTTGTTGCAAAAAAATAGTCATAAATACCCGTTTTTCTTATAGTATAATATATAGGAATAGAATGAGAGTGTATTATATAACATAACTATAGTCATAATTACTGGAAAACTTAAAGCATGATATATTATATAGTGAATTAAGTGGTTAATCATGATATGGTATAATCTAATGTTTAATTTGAAATCGATGAAAGTTATAAACCCTCATGATATATATAGGAATTGAATATATATCATGAGGGTACATGAATATATATTGAAATTTTTGGTAATTTGGTTACAAGTACTCGTACGTAAGTACGTACGTACATGAATACATTGAATATATAGTAAGTTCTATAAATTTATACAAGTCACTTTTTATAAATAAAATACCAAATACTTGATGCTCATGTATTAATGTACGGTCAACAATGCGGCCAGTACGTACCACCGGTACTAGATTATGTAGACACTTCCGATCACAAAGATTGGCCAGAAAGCTGGAATGCCTGATGTCGTTGAACAAGTAACTGCATTTTCCTGGCCGGATCACCAGAAATCGAGGAATCCCAAGCACAGTCCCCGGTGCCGGAAAAAGACTCGTAATTTTATTTAGCTAGAAGCTAGCTAGCTAGCCGCGGCTGTATGATACATGAGTAAAACTCTTTCTTTTAACCGATCGAACACGAGTAGTATTCCAACTTGTTTAATGTAGGGCGGTGCTTGTTTGCTACCCAATATTGATAATCTGGGCAATTCCAGTAGTGCTTTGATGTATCTCTGAATATCAGGTATACGTGCATGGTTCCTGCTAGCTAGCTAGCTAGTTTACTAATTGAGAGACAAAAGGCATATACAAATTAGTAGTACTGTTTGTATATATGGCTTTCCGGACACGTACGGCCAGTAATTAATTAGTAAAGTAAAAGGAAAATGCATGCTGCGAGAGGATGCATCCCAATATAATTAATAGTTACCCATTTTTATATTTTATATTTTTTTACATAATTATTAAAGAAATATTTTTAAATAAGTTTCTAAATTTTTTTAAAACAATATAATTTAAAAAAAAACATAAAAAGAAAATACATTTTAAACTTCTCGTTTAGAATCTCGGACGTGCCACTCTCGTTGATTTATTCTATCTTTTAAAATATATTATTAAAATTCACTTTTTCTATTTTTTCTTTATGTCATTTAAATATTATTTTTTTAATATTTATTATTCATTTCAAATATTTATTCTAATTACCAATAAATTTGCAATATTTTCATATCTTTTGATATTTGTAATATCTCTTCGTATATAATAATTATGTCATATTTTAGATTAATCCAAATTTAAATGCCAAACCACTATTACAAGGTTTTGATTTTCCTTATCAATTGCATTTCGTTATTTTGTATTACGAGATGCAAAAATTTGAAAAACTTCAATCCAATAAGAGATGTGTGTGTGCGTATGTTAATTAGTCATGTGTGAAGAACTATACAAGAATATATATTGTACAAAAAATAATTAAAAATAATGTTTTAGAGTTGTGAATAGTATTCTTTACATCTAGAGTATTACTGTAACAAAATTTAAAATAAAGATTAAAATACAAAATGTTCTATCGGAAGTGTCTTTTGATCAACTTTCTTTATATTTTACATAAAAATGTATTTTGGAATGCTCTAACTAGTAGAGTTTATACGTTATATATATACTCAAATAGTTAACAATGTTTCATGTGTCAAAATTGGACAATTTAGATTAAGATATCAAATTAAATGTTTTTATTTTCCTGACATTGGGAGATCATCGTCATCATCAGTGCCGAAACATTAATTGATCTTGTGACACAAAATAAAACTTCAAATTTCCATTAATACAGTATTAATTTTTTTTTTAGCCTGCTCGGAAAAAGAAAGATTAATCTTATTCATGGTAATTATAAATTAATTAATGAGTTTTGCTATGTACAAGCAAGTTTACGTACCAATCTGCGTACTAATGTTGTTGCCTTCATATTTTAAATTCAAATTAGCATTATTTTCAATAAAATCTACTTTCTGACCAATCATATTGAATAAATGCGTTTATTAGTGCACATAATCGCTTACAATTAGATTTTTCCTTAATTAAATCCATACCAAAAACCAAAAAGATACTTAATTCCTTGATTCTGAACACCCTGGAAATAAACCTACAATTCAAGCAGCGGCAGTGAAATCAATCAACAATGCTGGGGTTCACGGAAGCGAATTCCAGGAGCTCCTCATGGCGTTCGAATAGGGTCATCTCTTCCTCATCCAAGGTAACCAGAGCTTCAATTCCACCGGAGCTCGTGTCCATCAAAGAAATGGTGTTACTCACCAGCTTGTTCACACTTGTCATCCATGCCGGTTTCCCCCACCCGAAATCAGCTTCGAACAACGGAAACTTGCACCAACTCGAGCATTTGTACATGACCAGATCCTTCCTATTCTTGAAGATCTCTCCCCTCTCCTTCAGAGCCTCTATTATCGCCGGGAAACCTCCTTCGCCTTTGAACTTGTTCGCCTTATTGTTGAGAAATTCATTCTTGCTCTTCCGCATGTCTTCCACCAGTTGGTGTATTTCCATGTCGCTCTCTTCCTCTGCGATCACCCAGAACGGCCACACGAAGTTCCCGAACGTTGTTTCCGGCAAAGGAGGTTCCATTCTGGGCCGGAGGTTCACCGCTTGGAACAACGCGGTGGGCTTGAATGTCCCAGTTTTTGATTTGACAACGGACACTGCAGATTTCCAGAGAAGTGCTAGTACCACCTCCACCCGCGATGGATAGTATTTTTCTCGCCCAATCATGCTTGTAACTTTTTCTTTCAGCTCCGCGATCTTTGGAGTACTGAACACAAACCTCCTGGCTATGAACTTCTCGCCCCCAATGTTCAGCGATCCCGACATGCCCGGAATCTCTCTGGGTGGCAAGATTGAAGCTCCGGTAAAATCCGGGACGACCGGTTCGGTCGAGCCACGACAAGCCGCAGTCCAGCTCTTTAAGAGCGTGAGAAGCCCAGCGATGTCGGCGATCTTGTGGGTGAGGGAAACACTAACAGCGGTACCACCGCAGGTGAACATGGTGAACTTCAAGAGCCACATGGAACCCTTGGACAACTCCATGGTTTCGGGGTCGGTAGTGGGGAGTAAGAGGTCGAGCGTCTCCCAGTTGGGTTTGCTAAGGAAGTCCGAAAGCGGGCTACTGCATCGTGCCTCGACGAAGAAACCGCCATCGTCGTTGCAGTCGATGGTTGCGGCGTCTACGAGGCGCCCAGCAAGAGGGTAGAAACGGGTGAGGGTTTCCGACATGGATTTCTGGAGAAGTTGGGATTTACGTGCGAATTCAGAATCTGGGTCGGCGACGGCGACGTCGAAGACGGCCGAGGGGAAGAAGAAGGTCATGTTGCCATGGATGGCGGGAGAGAGTTGGTCAAGAAGAGAGAGTTTGAAGGTTTTGAGATCGGGAGGAGTGGGTGAAGAGGGTTTGATGCAGGTTCTGGAAATGATTTCAGTCTTCATGATGATCTGACTCATTTTTGCCTTAGAATCAGTACTTTGTAATTTAGATTTTGCTTTCTTCAATCTGTACGTATAACGTCCAGCTTGCAGGCGTTTTATTCTTTTATAGATGGAGGTATTAAGCATTAATGCTGTTGACTTTTTCATGTACTGCATGCGGGTGGCCGGGATTGGCCGGGGATGGGATGCCGGATGGTAAGTTTGGCTTCGGTATTAATTTGCTGCATATATTTATTGCTCTTAATAGAGTAATGCTAAGTAAAATGCCGGAATAAATAAGTTTGGTGTAAATTATTTTTTAAGAAATGATATTTGTAATTATAAAATGGGTAAGTTTTGTGTATTATTTTTAAAAATAAAATGAATAAATCTGGAATTTGTCTAAAAATAATAATTTTTTAATAATGGTAGGCTCAACTTTTTTTTTAAAGGGAATTTGCGGAGCTTGCATTACTCTAGAACTGTATTTAACATTATTATTGTACAAATTATTTATCTTTATAATATGCCAGCTTCTTAACTTTTCAGTTTCTTATTTCCTATACCAATCTTCTTTTTCACTTATCTAATATGATGTGATAATTAATTTATGAGATGATCGATAAAGATAGATTACCATTTTTTTTAATTTTAAAACGTAATTTTAGTGAGGTATTTCTTTTAAAATAATTTATAAAATAGTTACAAAAGATCATTATTCTACAAAATGTCCTCCATTTAAAATAGATTTGTAAAAATAATTGTATGCATGGCTATCATTTTTCTTGAATTCATATATATATGGCTATAAATTTCATCGAATTTTCATTGCAATAAGAATGTAATTAACAACTAGTTACCATATAAACCAACTCTCTAGAAAAGAGTTTTCTAATTTTAGAAACGAGGTTAATACTGTGTTCTCCCCGATTAACTGCATATATGTTAAACCAAAGTAATTAACCATGCATGCAGGCCAAGTACCCATGCATGAAATCCATTATAAATTACATATGGCGTAGCATGCATGCATGAATGTATTATAAATAGTTAGTCATGATCCTTGGCTATGGGTACGTACAATCATGTCATGCATGACTTTGAACTGACAATATTGCTGCATGTTTGTCACTTATTGTTGCAAGTACTGAAAGATCGATCATGACGAAAAGGATAAAGAAAACAAATTAAGAACATTAATACTACAAAGAATTAAGTAATCATCAAGTTGTGAAAATATAATATTAATTATAGTATTATTATATATTGTTGTTGCCAGCTTTCAATTTGAATATCGGGAAGATATATAAATGGCTCGGCATGAACGTCTTTGCACTACAAGAAAACTGGTCTTTTCCAGCGATTATAAAATCGCCGAAAAAAAACGACGCAAATGATATTTATCTCTTTGAATACAAACTCGTTGCAGCCATCTAAAATCGCGTCTACCCCCTAAACGCTGGGTTTTCATTAAAATGAGTTTTTGCGACGAATTAATTGGCTAAACTTTGAAATAAGTTAACTAAATTAGCTAACATGCCTTCTTTAGCTAAAATTTAACCAGAAATATACACAAACTAATGCCAATGCTCTAAAATATTATAAGAGCTAGCTTGAAGTTATGATATATTAATGATTTATCAAAAAAGTTCATTATAATCAATTTTGAAAAATATTTAATACAATGATTTATATTTTAATGTATTATAACTAAAAAAAGATTTATTTAAATTTTGCTTTAGGCCCAATTTGTATTGGGCCACCCTTAGTGGTTCGGCCTATATATATAACTTCAATTTTTGAACGGTATCATCTCTCTTAGACCAAGTATTTATGCTTAAGAATCATATTCTATATTCATGCACGTGCCACTACTCATTTGTGGTCCTTCTTTAGATGTTCACGTCAACTCCATTTACTCGCTCGCCTTCTTCCTCCCCTTATCTTTTGAGAACTTTGGCTTACTAGAAATAAATCTCGTTTTGAGGACTCTTATACTCCTTCTACCACTATCATTCATAAAATCAATAAGTGGTTAAGAGATCTTCATTCTCTCATTAACCCTTGTTCTCTTGTATCCTCTGTTAATATTTATGTCCTTCATTATCTACACATTCCCCCAACCACCATTTGGATAAAAAAGAAAAAACTCATCATTGTTCGTTGGTTAGCCCCTCCTCGAGGATCTCTTAAGCTCAACATCGATGGTGCCTCCAAAGTTAATAAGAATTCTCATTCCCCTTGGAAATATGTTGTTCTTTGAGATGATATCTTACATTTCACTCATTTCTTTTCTTTTAGCATTACTCATATTTACAGAGAAGAGAACACTTTAGTAGATAGTCTTGCTAATCATGGAGTTTTGGGCAGCACTGTAAGTTTCTCTTCTAATTTTGAACTTTCCAAACATATGGTTGGACTTTTTGCTTTGGACCATGCAGGTATTCCCAACTTCTGGAATTAATTATGTCATTCTTAGCTTCTTCTTGTATCTTCATTTTTGTTTTGTTCCTAATAATGATTTTCTTTTTTCTTAAGAGCCTGGTTTTGAGATTTGAAATGTTGTAACTGCCTTACTCTTTTTGTATAATGTATCCCTCCACCATAAGTGAAGGTTTATCAATAAAATTGCAAGGTCATGTCCTACGACAATGGAAATGACATTCGGATAACACAATCGTGTCTTTTAGGAACGAAACTAAGAATAATGATAAATAAACAACTCGTTTCGTAACACTTTACGCTTACAAACATATATACCGGTGATTGAGTGTCATAATTCCTAATGCCTTCATCTTTAGGAAAACATTGCATTTGTTGAATTTCTATCTGCATTTTTTTTTTTTTTGGTTGAAAATGGCTTGAACTAATTTCTTGGGTCTTTAGCTCATGTGGGATAAGGCTGTAGATCCAGACCGGATTTGTTTTCCGGTTCAGAACCCATAGATCCGAGTGGATAACTATAACGCCTCAATCCCGGATTGGTCGGAAAGTTACTTCCTGTCACTTAAAAGCATAGCTCACAATACAGATAAAATTCTCAAAGACTCCATAAACATAATGTCATCTATTTACATCAACTATACATATACATTCCTCCACAAGTTTATCAATGAAATGATCCAACAAATAAATCAATAACTCTTCAAAGTCTTAATAAACATGTCAACATCCCAATAAACTAAATCAAATCTACTAAATAACCATTTCTAGTAATCTTAGTACTTATCCCAACACTCAACAATCTTGTCCCCGTATCTTATTCTGGATCCTCAGCTGAAACATTCAGCTCATTTGAAAATATTGTGGAGATAATGAGTGAGTTATTGAAACTTTAGTAAGTAGATAACATATGCTAGTATGTAAACATAAACATTTACAAGGTTTAGAATGCAGAACAAAATCTTTTTAGTTTCAGAATGTAGAATCAACACATGTTATCAAAATATCAGAACAATAGTTCAAAACATTCATATTCGAAAATCCTTTGGCATAACATAACCGAGTATCATCATCATATCAGAATATAGGCCATGTTTAACTCTTATGGTAAGATTGTGCAATCTGCAGATAGCCAGGCAGAATATGAATCACTTTGTCACCAAAATAGTGTGTACTCAAACAGAGGCTACTACTATGATCTGTGGCAGGGCCAGAGGCCACTACTATCACCCGTGGTTGGGCCAAAGGCCACTGTTGTATCTTGTGGCAAGGCCATATATAAGAACAAAACAGAAATGTTGGCACCATCACAATCACATAATAAGAATCATCGGATTAAGAACCAGAAATGAAATCAAATACATAATCAGAAAGTCATGTTAAATGTTTTCAGATGCTCAATCATATCAAAACAAAGTACTGAACATATTTATATCATTTTCACATAATCAAAAACAGATTCAGAGCATATTCACTTAATCATGCAAAAATTTTTAGATTTCATATTCGCTCCTTTTTGCACAATTCAGAAACAAAATATCAAAAATAGCTCATGTTTACACCATTCATGATAGAAAATATTTTTCTTTTTTTATACGGATGTCATGAATAATGTAGATAAACGACCGATATTGTTTTCAAGTTTTCTTTTCATAGCAAAACTTGCATATTTTTCAAAAAATCAACTTCAGTCCATTTCTTTTTATGCAAATTCTAGCATAGGAACCATACTTACCTGATTTTCGTAATGTATTATTTACGCTTTGAATTTGAACTATAGTAGTATCACCACCTAAATCAAAAAATATTCACTAATATGTTAATAGTCTACACAATCATAGAATCCATCTAATTAACAGAAATTGAAGAGTTCCAACTATAGAATACTAGTATTTAGAACATAATGATCTTGAAATAATATTCATGGTCTTTTGGTTCTTTTACTCTCACTGTCTCCAATATCAATATCTGAATATTGATTTTTATCTGAATTTATTTTCTTTACATTTCTTTGTGTCCGAGTAACGTCATAATTTTTATTGTCAGATTCTATAGATATCATTGATTTTCAAGATCATTTAATAAATCTATTTTATCAACTACAGTAATCAGGTCTGTATTTTTTAAGAAACGACATCTTTACTTTCTATCAATCATCTACTAGAGTGATAAAATATATAGCTACTTCCATTTTCAACATACCCGATAAACCTGCATTTCCCAGGTTTTACTCTTCAATTTAACCCTTAGTGGCCTTGGAATGAGCAATTGTGCCTTACAACCCCACAGTTTGAGTTTACTTAAGTCTGATTTATTTCCCTTTCATATTTCGTAAGTAGAAAATAGGTTTTACTTTGGTTTCAACTCTATTCAATATATACGCCGCAGTAGACAATGCTTCTTTCCAAAAATGTGTTGGTAGATCAGCATATGTCATCATTGATCTCGTCATATCGAATAAGGTTCTATTTCGTCTTTCTGCAAAGTCATTTTGTTGAGATTTATATGGTATAATATAAATATTTCTTATACCATTATATTTACAAAAACTATCCAAAGTTTCAAATTCATCTCCTCTATCACTATTCAAACATTTAATAGTCCTACCCAACTAGGTTTCTACTTCTGTTTTATATTTTTTGAAATCTTCAATTGCCTTAGATTTATGTTTGAGGAAGTAGATATATTCATATCTTGAATAATCATTAGTAAAAGTAATAAACTACTCCATTCCTTTATATGTTTTAGTTCTAAATGGTCCACAAATAGAAGAATATATTATTTCAGGTAAATCTGTAGATTTCCAATTTTTCAAAAAATTTTGAAAATCTTTTATTACTCAGTTGGACTTTGATAAATGGTTCACACATCAAAATCATCCGAGTTTATTTGTTGTATTAACTCACTTTTATACATTTTGATCATTTTGTTTTTGTTTATATAAACTAGTCCTAAATGACATAAATATGTACAATTTTCATACACATTCAAATAATCAGAAGTAAATATATTATTATTAATATCGATATTTAGTACATACATATTATGTTCTTTAATACCTTTTACTAATAGGAAAATACTTTAGTCACAAAAGAATTATACAAAATAAACCCACAAACTAATGTGGCTTGATATGTTACGTTAGATTATAAAATTACTTGTATTATAAAGTAGATCTAATGGATTCCATGAAACCACAACAGTTTGTGGGTTTACTTTGTGTAATCTTTTTATGTATGTAACAGTTCTCTTCCTACGAATACTAGATACATATAATAATGGAACCATTCACATTAAATTTCCATGTACCTTACCCCAAGACATTGCAATGTGTTTTTGCCCATATATACTCTGTGCTCACTTGTTTGTTTCTATTCAAGATTAACAAACAGTTCTCTATTTCAGCATATATGTCTTGTTGCTGTAGAGTCAACCCAACCATGAATCAGGCACTTGTACCACAAGCATTATTTTTGAAACTATCATCACAATTTCTTTGGTTTCCTTTTATTTTCCAATTAAGACATTGTGATTTGTAATGTCCTTTCTTCCCACATTTGAAATAGTTTTCAGGAAATGGTCTACTTTGCCTCTTTTTCCTTTATGTCGGGACTTGGGCCAGCTTGTGGGCTGTCGACTTGGGCATGTGCTTGGGTCTAGTGCCTTACAAATGCACGAGCCTTGATGAAGTGGGCTGGAGGTAAAGCTCTAATGCGGGCTGTTTGGTGAAGGCCCGATCCAGATAAAACGACATAGTTCAGTTTGTTCGAAATGACATCATGCTGCTTCTTCCGAGCAGCTTCCAAGGTCCTGGGAACGACGACGTTCAACACCTTGGCTAAAACGAAGTCATTCTCTGTAGGATCTGGATTCTCAAAAGCAGCCAAAACGACGTCGCTTTTGTCGTTTTCATCTTCAATCGGGTTAAAATGTTGTTTAGTCGGGAATGATTTGAATTTTCTTGACCGTTGGTTGAAATGGCACAACAAAACCTTCTTTTTCTTCCTTGCCTAGACTGGTTTCTAACTCTGTGAAAGTTGGATCTATGCTTCCGTTTGGCGAATTGAACGATGATGACCCAAGTTCCGACATGTCCTCGACACTGTCAAACCCCGACAGTGGTGAAGAACTCCAGCGGCCAGCTAGAACATTATTTGAGAAATTTGTTGAATCCTCTATTAATTTTGAGCAGTACTGATTTTCTTCTTTGTATGAAAATATGCCAATAATTTTTCTCAAAATAGTAACTAGTTACCAAATTTTGTAGATTCCTAGTATATTCGAGGCCTCCCATCATCATTTGGAAAAGTTTTTTCCTTGGATGTGAGAGCCTTCATAAATGATTGTAATATGCAAGTGTGGTTACCAAACCAAACACTTGCCTATTAATGGTCTTCTCTATGAGAGAAAACAATGTCTCTATCATGACAAGGCTCTTAATACCATTTTTGGAAAAAGAAGAATGGAAACGAGCGGTATTTCGACAAAATGGAGATACTCCAGTGAGTGTATGTCTAAAAAATTAGTGATGGGCAGAGGAATTGCAAGTATACAAATTATGCACAAATAGTCTCTGTTTGTAGACCACAAGGCACTAGTTGACAAGTGACAAAACCGTTTGATTCAATCAAACGATTGTGTCTTTTGATACTTCCTCAACCAATACCCCTCATGAGAACTATTACCATGAAGAGGTGCAATCCAAGGAGTACACAATTTGGTGTGATCACACCCTTTAGATTTACATGCACATGGGAATACCTAAATTTGTTAAATGGATGATTCTCCAAAATCTAGATAATTTATTCCCTACGAGAAACACCATCAAACTATGTGATAGCTCACCCTTGAAGATTTGGAGATTCAAATCTGGTGATAATGCCTACATTTCGCTCAATTTTTGAAAATAAATAAATTATAAAACCATCCTCTATCTTAAACAATCTTATATAAAAAATACAAATTGGTGCTCTAGGGGTAATGAGTCATGACCAGCATGGTAGGCCAATTCGGGCTGAGCACCGACAATGTCAGAGTCGGAGTGCCCTACCTCCGACTCCGACTTTGACTTCGACTCCGATTCGCATAGCTTCTGATCCAACTTAAACTCTAACTTGTCGGAGCGGAGTCGGATTTGGACTTTTTTATTGGACTTTTTTTCTTAACCCATTTGAAATTTCAATTTGACAATTTTGGGCTCTCATTAATCGGATTGGGCTTCTAGATTTCAGTTTTTTTTTTTTAAATAGTTTTCAAATTTCAATTTTATTAAAACATAACCAAAATTGAAAAAAAATCGTTGTACAAATTAATATTATTATACATTAGTATTATATGTTATTATATATTAATGTTTATACATTAGTATTATATATTATATGTTATACATTGTATATATTACTAGTACATGTTATTATACTTGAGTTATTATACATTAGTATTACATGTTATTATATATTAATGTTTATACATTAGTTGTTATAATACATTAGTGTTACATGCTAGTAATAGTTAATAGTATGGTTATATAGTAATAGTTAATAATATGGTGTTTACATATACTAAACTATTATTAGTCAATTTATATTATAGTATAAGTATATTATTTTATAATAATTTGCTCATACTAGTTTATTATTGAATTTAACTAACTAAATAAGTTATAATTATATAATATATATGATTAATATATAAAAAATACAAAAATTTCTATAAAATATGTACAATATCGGAGTTAGAATTAGTACATCGCTACCTCCTACTTCGATAAGTCGGAGCCAAAATGAAGTCGGTGGGGAGTTTGGAATTGGATTTTCGAGTTTTTGCTCAGCCCTAAGGCCAATAATTACACACATATACATAAATATATATTTCTCATGGAGAGAAATTATGCTATTTCATTATATTCTGTGGACATGCAAATCTCATTATTTTATACATTATTTAATGTTCCTAACCCCAAAACTTCCAAAGAGACAATGACATTAAGTGAGCGAATTATCATGATACATAGTTGATTTGGCAAGATCAAGGTTTTTGTCTTGTACCCTTTTTGTCTTTTAATCAATTATACAATAAAACTAAAAAAGAATTGAGAAAAGATATTTGCAACCGTAGATTGTGCAACCGTCGCGTAATCGCTTTAAAAAAAATGAATAAAACATATGACTCACATGAAAAAAATTAATTTTTTTAATAGTAGACCTCACTCTTTTTCAAAACGATTACGCGGCGTTTACGCACTTCACGGTTATATGTAGAATTACTCAAAAGAATTATATAAGGTACAACTTACCACAAGTTCCATATAACAACATCATGAGCTATGAACTTAAGTAATAAACACTAGTTATCTGAAAGTAACATATACCATCATTGGATCTTTTGCTCCTATCCAGTAATATTTGGTGTATTCTGTTGGTGGTTGCCATTTCAATTTCAACTGTGACGAAACAGTTGCCTTCCATCACAGAACTGGAGTATGCAGGAACCCTTGTGAAGGCCAGCTACCTTAATGCTCAAAATGTATCCCTGCAAAAACAAATTATAAGTCAACTGTGAAGACTCAGGTAATGAATATGAAGAGCCCTACAAACTAGACTTATCATTGTCCTAGTTGAAGATACTCACTGACTCTTATGAAAACCATTACCTGATGCCATCTTCCAGACCGAGAAAGATTTCGTCTAAAGGCCATCTAAACTGACAACATAAATGATAGATATTATTCAGACATGAATATGCACATATTCGGTTCCATTTTGCAAAAGATAAGATGCAAAAGAGAGTAACTCACCTGGAAGTTATCATGGACCATCACTGCAGCAATAGACTAGCCCAAACCTTTTGAAATAAGATGCTAAATCAGTAGGAGGATATCAATGGCCATCTTCTTTTGCTTATTAAATTGACAAAAAGAAAGCTACATCTTCTACCCAACATAAACATGAACTCACTCTGTATACCAAAATCGGACCTCCATATACGACTGAAAGCATCATTAAATGATAACAAAGTTAAGAACCGTATACAATAAGGTTCAAATTTGGTTGAGGTGAAATGCACTAGTTTTTGAAAAGAAGTTCTTTGGTCCTGATGTGATTTTCATGCAGGCAAAAGGAAGCTTAGAAGAGTTCCAACAAGCTCAGGTCCATCCTGCAAGGGTGGTTGAAGGCAATGCAGTAGTGAGAAGGGAAGCCAGATGGAAAGCACCAAGGGAGAGCTTTGTCAAAGTCAATTGGGATGCATGTTCAGTTGATAGAAGATATTAAAAGGGCTCTTTACAGTAGACCAGATTGGATCGTACAACATACATATAGGGAAAGTAACAAAGTTGCAGATTTTCTTGCAAAGTTTTCTTTTACGTAAAGGAGGAAAGAGTTTGGATAGAAAGTGGTTCAGTAGAAATGCATAGTGTTGTATTACAGGATAAACTCTGTATTGGTTGATTCATAAATAGAAAGTTTGGGTTTGTTTTTTTAAAAAAAAAAAATTAAAGCCATGATACCAAAACTTGAGACTGCAAAGCAAAACAGAATAGCCAAAAATCCCATATAAAGGCCATCTAAACTTACAATGTAAATGGGTGTTTGCGACATTAGAAGATATTAATTGAAAAGGGCCCAAAGGCAGTCACAAACTGAAAAATCCATGTAAGCACACAAGAATTTGAAGCAACATTTTCCCAAGAAAAGAATAACAAGACAAGGAATTGGATGTTTGCAATACTAGAAGATATTAACTTTCACAAAGTGTTTGGGCAGCATATTGCAAACCATATAAACAAGATAGCTAGTTCAGTTAAGATTGCTAGTCTAGCTGTGACTAAAAGCAACATTCACAAAGTGTTTGGGCAGCATATTGCAAACCATATAAGCAAGATAGCTAGTTTAGTTAAGATAACTAGTCCAGTTGTGACTAAAAGCACAGAAGGCTTCATTGACATTAAGAGATTTACAGTTTTAAGCGGAAATTACGCACTTGCAATCAACTGATCACATTATTTGAGTAAATTGGTGAATCTTGAGTCTCCAGGCGCCAAAGATGCACCGGTTTCCAACGCTGCTTTTGCTGGAATCAAGATGTGCATCCATAAACTGGAGAATATATTTTGATTTCCCCCATATATTTTGATAATAAATATTTCTTCAATTAGTGATAAAAAAAGTTAATTACTATTACGTATTACTCGGTTCATGCTGCTACCCCGTGACGTGATATTGTGTTTCAACATATGCAACACAAGATGATTATAAAGCACAATCTTCTCTATTGGTTTCTTTTATAATTTAAATATTGTTTTCTTCAACAACAGACTATATTCATGAAACAAAAGAAATGAAACTAATTGATTCTTTGCGTTCGGTTTTATTGGCAATGAGATCATCTCCATTCATTTACTTCCGTTCTTTGGGTAAAGGGTTTCCTAAAAAACTGTACAAGTGAAGTTCTAAACTTCAGCCTCAACAACTGTATAGAATCAAAAAATATCCGACCCTCTCCTTTCTTTTACTCTGCTTTCTCAGCAACCCAACAAAAGTAGGGTAATTAAACCCGCCACCCTAAATTAAGAGTCAGAAAAACTATTGGAAAGAAAGATTGAAATGAGTACCAGTGAAGTTGTTGAGTTTGAGGTTGGCCTGGGCACGGTCGGCGAAAAGCTCGGCCTGGGTAGGGTTGAGAGCGTTGGCCTGGGAGTAGAGCTGCTCGGCCAGCTCGAAGTGGTCGTCGATGAAGGCTTCCCTCGCCTTGGTGACAGAGAGAGAGAGAGAGTTGAAGAGATTATTAGATTTGCGGGAAGGGAGGAGGGACAAAAGAAAGAAGAGAAGAGAAGAGAGGGAAAAGAAAAAAAAGAAACGAAAGAAGAGAAAACATGAGTTGTCGGAGAGGTTTGGATTAAGAGATAAGTTGAGATGGTTTGTGAATAGTAAAATAAAAGTTGAATTATTTATTATATTTAGTGTGAGAATTTGGAAAAGTGGTTTTGAGATTTGAAAAAATTGAATTATTTATTATATTTTGTGTGAGAATTTAAGAAAATTGTAATGATGAGATGAGATGAGTTAATGTGGGTTTTGAATCCAAACTTAATTTTAAAACTATTTGCTGCGGTTATTATTGCCGTAAAAGTTAATAAATTGCTCGCCGCAACAACTAATAGGCATTTTGATGGGTTATTTGGCGAAAATATTTGCGGCTACTAAATTTTAACGCAAAAAGTAATTTATATTGCTGCAAAAGATCATTTTCCAATAATTTTTACTCGTCGGATGTGATCTCGCTGCAAAAGGTTTTTTTTCCCACAAAAAATTTTCACGTCATTAGCTAAGTATTTACCACGATAGTAGATCTCAGAAAAAAAGCTCATGGGAAAATGCCAAATTGCTTGTAGTGCAACGTCCATAATGATTGGAGTGTCCCATACAAAATTTCATCGCAATGTTTGCATTGCTCCGAGTTCAAGTCCAACTTTTTTGGCTAGGTCAAGAAGAGGACCACCAAAGGCGTTTTGCTTTGATCCAATAAGTAGATCAATTAGTTGTGGCTTAAGGCCATAATCGGTAAATTGATACACTGTGATTTTTTATTTTTATTTTAGGGCATTTAGTAGGAGAACTTTATTTCCATTATCTCTTTGTTGAAAATATCATGTGGATGGTTAGAGACAAATAAAGTTAGATCTTTGGTTCTACTCAATGAACACTGGCCAATGTACCAACACTTGAGCCTTACGTGCCAGAGAAAATAAAGTAGGGGTGGTATCGTGGTACGTATTTTGAAACTTTGACACCAAGAAATCTATCTGTCATGTCGCGCCTATGATTGTTGGAATCACCAAATTGCGGTGACGTATGGGACTCGTCACATCATGGATGGTGCGTGAGACTCACACATTGGTCAGATGACATATGTTCTTAGCTCATTTTGTAGATTGGTGTTTGGGGAATGTTGTGGTATGAAGTGTATATTTGTTTGGTAGTTAGAAGAGATAGATCAAGCATTTTCCGATTTAGTGCAGACTGAAAACATAAACAGAAAGAAAGAAAAAAGGTATAGGAGAGGAAAAGGGAAAGAAACACGAGGAATGAGGGGGTGGGGGGTTTTGGTTATTTTAGAGAGAAGGGAGAGGAGCTGTTAGCATGATCCTTTTTATTACAAGCACCTAATTGTCTTTTGAAACAGCGCATTGCTTGTTGTCCCAAGAAAAAAGACGCATTAGTGGCCTTTCGATTCGGAGCCAATTTTCTTATTTTTTTAACAAAAAAAAAAGGATCGTACTTCATTTTATTAATATATATTTATTAATAATAATGTTATATACAATCATAGATTGTATAAATGTCGCACACACTTTTTAAAAAAATAAGTAAATTTAAAATCCATATGAGAAAATTAATTTTTTAATGATGGACCTTGTTTATTTTCAAAAAGAGCGCATGGTACTTACACAACTCATGATGCTTTTATTTGTTATCCTTTTAATTTTTTCCCTAGCAAATATTGTTGAATAGAATAATTCTTAATAGAGAAACTTCGAGTTAGAAAAGGATATCTGAAACAAAGTCAATATAAAAATATGAGAAATGCTGGGCATAAGCCGGAAGCCGCAGCACACCCTTAAGAATTTTTTTTTTTTTCAACTCAGCACGTTAGGTGTGCTGGAGCTTCTACCAACAGTAGAGTGTGAAGAAGATTTTTTCTAAAAATAGAAATAACCTTTCAAATCTAAATACAGTAGCCAACCCTGTCTTTGAAAGGTTCTTTCCAGGTTCAACGTTTCTAAACAACATGGGAAGGAAGCACATCATAGTAAAGCATATACATCAAGCACGTAGCTATTCTTTGAGTCTCCAATCAATCTCTTTGCTGACTTTTAACTAGGGGTGCTACCCGCATGGTGCGGGGCGGGGGCACCCCCTCCCCGCCCGCCCCGCACCATGCGGGTGATGGGGGTTTTTCCCCCGCCCCCCGCCCCCGGTGCCGGGGGGCGGGGGAAAAACCCCCATCCGCCCCGCCCCCCGCTATTAATTAATTTTAAATAATAAATTAAAATTTATAAATATGAAAAAATTTAAACTCATTAGAGTTAGATTTTGGATTGATTTGGCCTCCTAGGCCAATCTTTATATAGGAGGCCAAGGCAATACAATAGTCATCCTTAAGCAATGTGGGACTTACTAAGCAATGTGGGACTTAGTAGTAAGTCCCACATTGCTTAAGGATGACTATAGTATTGCCTTGGCCTCCTATATAAAGATTGGCCTAGGAGGCCAAAACAATCAATGACTTGAATATAATTTTAAGTCTTTTATAAATTGTGTATATCTATATACAATATATTTATTTAATATATATAAATAAATTTTTTTTTTTAATGTGGGGCGGGGGCGGGGGCGGGGTGGGGCCCCGCTGGGGTCATCCCGCCCCCCGCCCCCGCTATGCCCTCTTTATGCGGGGAGGGGGACCCCGCCCCCGCATGGGCGAAGCGGGTTAGCCCCCCGCCCATGCGGGGGCGGGGCGGAAGCCGGGCGGGGCAGCGGGGGTGGGGCCCCGCTGCCCACCCCTACTTTTTTTAACTATTTATTCCTAATGCAATGCTTATGATCAGGTAATTACCCTTTTATATTACTTAGAACATGACAATATATCAACCATCTGCATAATTACCATTTGAGGTAATATTAAAAGATCATGATGACAAATATACTAATTAAAAGAATAATTATTTAGAACACTGAATTACCCTTATTAGGGCTACACACAACTCCTAATAATAATTAATTTGGAACAAATAGTACTACATGATTCCACGCCCAACATACAATTCAATTAAAATTGGTAATATCAATTAAAAATAACATATAAAGTAATGGAAAAATCTAATTGTAAGCGATTCTGCACACTAATACGCGCACCTATTAAATATGATTGGTCAGAAAGTAAATTTTATTGAAAACAATACTAATTTGAATTTAGAATATGAAGGTAACAACATTAGTACGCAGATTGATACGCAAACTTGTTTGTATATAACAAAACTCTAAAGTAATATCGATAGATAGACATGAGAAAGAACAAACCCCGAATTATCCATAAAATCCTAATCCAAAAGCAATAATAATTTTATTTAATTAATTAGTTGCGAGACAATCTCGCGTAATGGTTTTAAAAAAGAATGAGTCTACTATTAAAAAATTAATTTTTTACGTGGTTCTCATGTTTTATTCATTTTTATCAAAACGATTACGCGACGGTTATACAATTCACAATTATAAATATCTTTTCTCTTTATATTATATCTTAACCCTCACTCTCACGTAGAGTTCGTTATCAGGACCTGATCTACTATATACCATACAACACCATCACTGATTTCAAAAATTGTGTTTTATCTTGGTAACAGAGGAGATCGTATGGTGGCTAATGTATCTGTATCGAAGAGATGCGGGTGGATTACTCTACAATGTCCTAATCAAAAGCCCAGTGGCATGATTAAAGCTGCAACAATGCATGCAATAGAAAAAATATATCAATTCTGCTACCGGTACCGGCGTTGGATACCTGTTGCGGAACGGTGAGACTTTTTATTATTATTTTAATGGATATTAGAGAAGGAGGGGTCCTTTCCTCAATAAAATGAGGGTGGGGATCATGGCATGATCATGTGCTTAATTGCCAGAGTGTATAAACTTGCGCGACAATTCCTCCAATACATGTATAATAAGTCCATACCTAAGCTTGTTTTACTCTCGATATAAAAATCAGTTCCAATAACGACAATTCTAAAGCTATTTTTTATGCAAAATTCATAATTCTAGCATATGTCTAAGATCTCTAAAGTCATCAATAGTATATTCAATCTCATTTCATACATCATTCATGGAAAATTAAAGTATGTCCCACAACTTTAAGCAGCATATATAGCTAGCCAGCTAGCTTCAACGGCTATGGTCAATTAATTGTTGCTTACACAAATTACAGACATAATTCAGACACAAATACTTTTCAATTTTAAAATAAAAATAATATTAAAAATTTATATTCAAATAACTTTTTAACTTTATAATATTTTTATTAAATTTTTTTTTTCTAATTCCTTACAATCTAATAAAATATTTTAACTTAAACTATTTTACTATAATTCACATAACTCTCGTATCATCTCGTTACCTAAACATCCCTCTGAGCAACATAATTGAAGTAACAGCCACGATTGTTTGGATTATTGATGCTAAAAATCATATAATTATTATAATATTTATGCTAAAAATCTTTCTAAACCTGCTAAAAGGATAAAAAGTTCAAAAAAATATGAATGAGTTTTTTTCATCTTTATTTTCTTTTTAATTTCGTATTAGGTTATTGATGCATATCATTTTGGCAAATGTCGCAATAGATTGGGTTCATCTTAATATACGAGAAATATTGAAAGATTTAATTTACAAGAAATCAGTCATTTTCTAACACTCAAAATCATCGCAAATACTCTTAAGAATCACTGCATTTGATCATTTTCGACGATTTATAAATCGCTGCAGGTTCGCCGAAATCCTAAAGACACTTTTGATCAATTTCAGCGATAGGCAAAATTCTTCACAAAAAACTACTATTTTCAACGATTTTAGTCTGTCGCAAATGTCCCAAAAATCGACAGAAATGACCTTCCTGTTTACCTTTAAAATCGCTGAGAAAAACTATTTCTGGCGATATTTATCGTCGAAAAAGGTTAATAAATCGCTGCAAATAACTCATTACTTTTCCCAGCGATTTTAAATGATCGTCAAAATTGTGTTTTTCCAGCAGATAAGTTTCGTCGTAAACAATTATTCGCGGCGATATTTAATTGCCGCAAATGTTTTTCTGCGAAAAAAATTATTTCTGGTAAATTTACTCGCTAGAAAAGGCTTTTCATAAAATAAAAAAAAAATGCACAAAACAAAATACAGAAAAATATTATACACATCCAAGTTTTGCAAACTTCAAAATTTTACCTTACACTATGGATTATACTAATATTCTTTTTACATGCTCAAAAGAGAACCAAAGTATGAGCTACTAATATGACCAAAATTGGCATCAACTGTGTTTTACACACTACTTAGTATTTCTAACCAACCAGAGAAAGCATTATGCTTGATAGTTGTTCTCTCCAATACACACTACTTAGTATTTACCCTAATCCCCTTGTGTGATCTTGCTTTTAGAATTAGTATGCTCTACAATGTAAATGTGTGAATCGAAACAATACATCCACAATGAACTTGCTGCAAAGGAAGACTAATTATTAGAACATTTCTAATAGCTAATATTCTGTGCAAGTTTGTGTGCCTAGAGAGGAAAGCCTACAGCCACAATGACCATAACCAGAGGAAAAACATCTCTTATAAGTTAATATATGTCTTTCTTCTTCATGGTATCCATACTTTAGCTGTTAATTTATATTATATCACCCATTGAAGTTAGGAGAGATGTATAAGACAAAGGGATTGGTGAGGAACAGACTATTAAAGATGTTGCTGGTGAGAAGTCAAATTAAGTTACTCCTCAGAATTACCTTCCTTGTAATTTTTTCTACCTAACTTGCTACTAGCATAGTTAGTTTTGCTGATCCAACATTATATGATCAAGAGGATTTATAATTTTTCATTTCTATTCTTCTTGAGCCCGAATTCTCAACAAGAATCATGATTGCAGCCACCTACAAGCTAGATGAACATTTCTATTCAGAAGCTTGACTATTTACGTACCAAACACACTTTTGATATGTGGAAGCCTGACACAACAACTTATATAAAAAGTAATGGTATTTTTTAATTTTTTTTTTTATAATTATAAAATATAATGGCCCCAGACATCACCAGGTAAGGAAAGCACATTTGAGAAAAAAATAGAACCATATAGCTAGCATCCAGATAACAATACAAGGTCCTAATTACACAAAGAAGTAACTTCAGAACAGAAAAAGAAATTACAGCAAATTACAGAGAACAACTTCATTACTTTTTAAAGAACCGTGTAGATTTAACCAGAACAAGATTATGGAGAATAATAGACTGATATACCGAATATGCTGAGATTGTGTTGGAACTGGAAGAATGTAAGGAAGAAGCCGAAGAATGTTCAAGCGGTGGAAGTTCCTCTCCCTCGGAAAATTCCCTTTTGAAGCATAAAACCAAACACTCCAAAGGGTCCAACCAACATTTTGCCTAATTTTAAAAAGTAATGTTAATAAATTCTGACCATTTAAAAAGAATTAAAAATAATAGCTCTCTCTCTCTCTCCCTCTCTGCGATCTAATTATCCTAATAGCTAATCTTTTATCAAAACAGACAACATATAAACAGATACCCATTCAACCACTGTTATCCACCCCTAAGAAATCACATGCAGACACAAAAGCAGAGCTATAAGTTAATAAGAAACATAAAAGTACATAAAAGTATAAAAGTACATAAAATTAATCTTGATTCTCCATTCAGAAAACTAACAACCATCATCCAAACTGGCTACCTTATATAATAAAACACTTAATCACCCTCACAGTCAATAAGATAGTTTAATACTCATTCACACATCCACAATTATCTCCCCTTCCCTCCCAATACATTTGATGGCTGCCATATCATATGGCCTGAATTTGAAAATGAAGATTTGTGTTAAGACTAAATACCAACTAATTCCTGATCATAATTACGTCAATCAAACTACATTGTTTGCCATATTTAAGTTCTATCATCCATTTGTTCTAGGTAACCATAGCAAGCCATATAAGGTAAATTATATCTTTATGGAACAAACATATAAATACCTATTTATCCAGCTTTTGGGAATTCTTTACCCCGAATTTAGTGAAACTTGGACTCAAGATAAGAGTTACCCATCAACTCTGCATGCCAAAGTAAATATAAAAAATCTCTATAAAGCTGTCACGATCTTCCTTTCATCTCCATTTGCGTTACCTGTATAAAAGTCGTAAAGTTAGGGTGCATGCCAATAGGACTTAGTAATAAGTCCTTGAATTAGTTGTATCGAAAAGACTGACCAGATGTGAACAAACGTAGTTTAATTTAAATTCATTGTCTTGTACATAAATTCCTTTTTTAAGATATATTGTTATTATATAACACAAAAAAAGTGAAGTTCTTAGAAAAAAAAAACTCCTTTTTTACTCTTCAGCTCTCGACAAATGTTGAAATAAGAATACTGAAGCCAATCAAATATGGAAAGCTCACAAATGAGAACCACTTTATAATACAATGATCTGTTTTTTATCATTGTTATAAAAAGATTCGTGTCACAAAACCAAATAAAAAAAATGAAGAGGCCTAGAAATAAAAATAACAAAAAAGACTGAAAATTTTGAGGCAGAAGAAATAAACAAATAAAAAACAAATTAGATACAACCCAAGTGATTATAATAAAAGTTGTGGTATATATAGCATCACTCATAAAAAATTAAAAGAATAAATAAATATGATAACAATATGATAATCAACGAAATAACATTGACAAACCTCTCTCATATCCATTTGTGAGAAATATCCTAATAGTTTCACTTGAGAACCTTGCAAAAGTTTATCAATGCAAGTTATCACAAAGTTGACAGGCCAGATGAAACAAACAATCAACTCGACTGTGTCTCATCGCCACCCACTTACTTATTATGTACAATCATAAAATGGCCATGGTCAACAAGGACTCGACAATTTTTCCCACAATAATTTAAATAGTGGATGTAAACTTAGAAAACAATTTAATCTACTTTTATGCAAATGTAGCAGATCATACATATCGAAGTGTTCACTTTACAATAGATTCTCAGGTAACTCTGTTTCGTGAACTATAATGCCAGGATGTGTTCTACTTAAAGACTATATCACCTACAAGCAATGTACTCATGAGGGGGGAGAGATAGACAAATGAGATGTAAACGGCCGAGGTATTTTTCCTTTCGATAACTATAAAAAATGCATGTACGTTTCCACAGAAAAAAAATGAAGCTAGCAAGCCAAAAAGACCGGTATATGGGAATAAAAATAAATAATATCTGCTGACATGCCCTTATGTTTCATCTTCTTGCTTTTACAAAGAGAATTGAGGGACACGTGGCAGCAATCCTGTGTCCACACAAGCAAAGCCATGCAGCAGGCAACAACTACGAAAACTAGGGAATGCTAAAGTTCCATGAAATCCATGTTTGATAAGAATTTACTTGGAAAAATCAAGTAGTTAAAGAAGGTAAAATCAAGAGCACTTTCACCATTAAAAACCTATATATCCATAAGCGAACATATGAGTTTCCTTATACTTGTTCAAGATACTTCACAATCCTTCATTATAACTTTGCCATAAAAGGAAGCAATTTTAATGAAATTATCATTCTGCCTAAGCAATACCGTTGTCACATATCTACATCAACAATTTGGAATAAATCTAGATGGCAGCCACCAAATAAAGGACTAGAGAACAGAAAATTACTCGTAAAAATAGTAACGTACATTTTCTTTACTTCCAGCACTTCTAACAACATAACAGCCCAGGAATTTGGCAAATTGTGCTTCTCTCTTGGCAATGTCCTTTGGAGTTTATCCCTTATGAATCATTTTGATAGCAATAGTATGGTTTTTGCATCTGAAGAGAACCCAATAACCAATATCTAGACAGTGAGCAGGTACTTGCCGCTTAACCATACACACTTGCAATTTATTGATTTCTGAGTGATTACTAAAGCACAATTCAATGCAAGTGTAACCACTCCCTTCAAAATAAGGAATTCAAAATACCAAAACAGATTGAACTATTAACAGCACCTTCTAAACATTACCAAGATAATAGAAATCTATATTGTGATTACTTAAAATCCACTGATTACCTAAAGGTGCATATGCAGTAAACGGCAGAAAATAAGAGAGAAATGATTCATTTCACAAAATCTATGCAAGCATTTTGCAGATCTAAATTATATGTCTCTAAAAGAACAAAGTTACCAAGCCTGAGGAAAGGCATTACCCAGAGGTCAAATTCTCCAGACCAAATAACTACGAAGAATCCAATTCAAGAAAAGCTTTAAACTTACTTTCCCTCGTACACTTAAGCATGAGCTCCCTCTCCATTTGAGCAATCCCCCCCAGTTGGGTCTGTCTTTAGCCATTATTACTACAACCCAAAAGCATATATGAACAAAACCTTCTATTTCCATATTTCAAAATTCTCTAATTCGTAGCAACAGCGACAAAACTAAATTTACTTACTTAAACCCAAACTTAGTTATATGCAACACTTAATCCAAACCAAATCTGAGTATTTCATCGTCTTATTTTCGTTACCAAACAACACTTGAGGAATCAAAAGTAAAATCTTGCAAGAGTTCCAATTTTTAAAATTTAATTTTCTCAAAAACCAAACAAATACAATACCTTTTTTACGACAGAATCAAACTGCGGAAAGATAGAAGCTTTGGGCACCGCAAGCCTCTGTTTTGGAAATCTCTAGATTCTGAAATACAATGGGTTGCAGTTTCTGCGGTGCTGTGCCGTGAAGGAAGGCGGCGCACGGTGAGCAGATCGACGGTGAGAGAGAGGGAGAGCTTCAGTGGAGGGGTTGGGGACCGTTGGGGGGTAGCTACGCCGGTAACTGGAGGTGGTGCGGCGGCATTGAGAATCTGAGAGAGAAGAGAGAGGGAGATTTGCGGGAGAGAGAGAAGGCGCGAGGGAGGGGCTTGGCTGGGTTGGCCGGCGACGGTGGAGGTGGAGGTGGACGGTGACGGTGGGTTGACGGCGGCGTGAAGTGGCTGCTGCGTGGAGGCATGAAGAGTGGGGATCGGGGGAGAAGAGGGACTGGGGAGAGACGGGAGGTGGGGAGGAGACGACTAGAGGGAATTAAAGGAATGAAGGGAAAACGCGGGGGTTTTAAATTTTATTTGTTTTTCCGATGCTTTTCATTCCCCGCTAATAAGTATAAATTGGGCAAATATGACTTTTACGGTGATAATATTCGCTGCAAAAAGCATATATTGCAGCGATTCTAAAATTTGACAGAAATAAGAAGTCATTACAGTTACAATATTTTATTGTGACGAATTAAATCGCCGCAATAGGTAAAAAGTCGACGCAAAAAAATAAACAGTAATTCTCTCTCAAGATTTCTCACTTTTTGCGACGAAATTCTGCAGCGGTTTAGAAATCGTCGCAAATAATGACCTTTTGCGACGATTTTTTTTGCAACGACCTTAAAATAGCTGAAAATAACCTATTTTCTTGTAATGTAAGAATTTAATAAATTTAATGGTAGTTAGAAAGATATTTAAAATAAATAAAGAAAAAATTTAAATAATATAAAAAAAATAAATAAACATATATATGTTTAGGGTAGGTAAAAATCGTTAACTAAAATAGAAGAGTGTTCCAATTGAAGAGAACCTTGTATCATAGACAGACGGCAGAGCTTGAAGCCTAACCCATCATACCCTAACCTAACCCTGATCCTAACCTATTGACTTAGAAGGTTCTAAAATGTTGCTGACTTTATTTGTTATACCTAATCCTTTTACCGTTATATATATTAAAAGTATTTTAACTTTTTCTAATAGCAAATGTTCATATATGATAAGAAGAGATAAATTTAATTATTTAATTTATGTTTTAATATTATCTTGATGAGTACTTCCTAATTATATGTAGGTACATACTTGAAATATCTAGTTAAATTAGAAGTAAAGTGTAGAGTTTGAATTTGAACACAAGTTCTAAATTCTGATAAAAGTAAATTAAGTATTAAATTGTATTCTAAGATCGAGTAATGCAATGTGATGGAGTATTTTATATAGCAAACTATAGTTATACCAAATAGAAGGCATCAAGACTTCAATTATAATGCTTGCATTGGGACAGAGTCACAGACAACAGTCATGTCTTTTAGGAACGAAATAAACATAAATATAGGAAAATGACATATACATAAATTATTTTAGAAGTTCACATAAACTCAAATCGACTTAGGCATCGAAGGTATCCCCCACTACTCCAAGCCTACATTTCTCTCTTTTTTATAGGATCGGATCAACCCGAAACGGTAGACTTGCTCAGGTTGCAAAACATGACATTAACAAAGATGTCGTCTATGTTAAATCATTTTACTACTATTAACAAAATTCTCGTATCATCTTATTATCTAAACATCCCTCAGATAAAGAGAAGTAGCAGCCCCAACCGTTTGGGTGATAAAGTTAACAAGTGGATCCCCTCCCCACAAAATCCACAATAAATGGACCATTATTGAAAAGTAATATATCTATTTTTAAAGTCTTTTTTATTTCAACATCTGAAACACTAAAATTAAAAAAGAAAAGAAGGGTGTTTTCAATTTTTTTATAATTATAGAAACCCACTTTTAAGTGGTCCATCCGAATGAGTGGGTTTAATAGCCTCCACTAATATTACACCACGTCAGCAATTCTACAGAAATTACAATAGCCTCGTCACACTGTATAGTAAACTCTCAGAACCAGAATAGAAATGAAATGAGAAGCCATCGGCCGAAAGCCCCCTTCAGAATTTCAGACTGTTGATTCGCACCATCTCCATAGCTTTGCACCGCTGCACGACACCAGTTTCGTCGTGCATCAGTTCCACCGCCACCAGTCCTTCTCCCACCATTAATTTCGCACCATCCGTTGCCCACCATCTCCATCGCCCAAAACTTTCGTCGCCCACAAACCCACAATCAAACTTCCGTCGCCCACTAACCCACCATTAAAATTTCGCACAATCCATTGCCCACCATCTCTGTCGCCCAAAACTTATGTCGCCCACAAACCCACAATCAAAACCACAACACACCTAAATCTGATTAAATTTTGGCATAGCGTACTAGTGTCTAATCTTGTCTAGCAGATTCAAGCACTAAAACCACATACTAATTACTTGTAAATAAAACAGGGCACATACAAGAAGTAGAAGAAAGCAGTTGGTTGTTTTTTTGCAAATTTATTCTTTTTCTTCTTTTGTTTTGCGTTGGACTTCTTTATCAACGTGGGTCTCCTTCCCTCACTAACTTTGCTCACCCTTGCCGATCTCCTCATTCCCTCGCTTGATTTTACCCTCAATGCCATTTCACTGCAAATTCTCAAGCAAACCCACTCTTTAGTTGACGTTAATGAAGCTACAAGAAATCAAACCAAAAAACTTCAGGTATATACTATGAAAGCATAATAAAAGTGCTGGTGACGTAAGAACCGGAAAAAGAAAATCCTCTCCTATTTATCATTTTTGTTTTAACGGCGTTTCGACGTAAGGGCCGTCGTCGTGGTGGAGAGGGCCTTCGTCATGGGCGAGAATGGAAAGTCGTAATACCCTGGGTTGAAGGGTTCCATGGGAGAGAATGGGGAGAGAAGGAGAGAATGCATGCGTGATACACTGCAATAGGGGTACATGATACTTAAAGTGAGTTGGTTACATGGAAATCACCCATTGGAGGGCTATTGGTTGGGAAAAAACAGATGGACCGGTTATAAGATTAAGGAGAGGTTTGGATTCAAAATCCACCTCAACTCATTTCAACTCATCTCATCTCATCATTACAACTTTCTCAAATTTCCACACAAAATATAATAAACAATTCAACTTTTTCAAATCTCAAAACAACTTTTTCAAATTCCCACATCAAATATAATAAATAATTCAACTTTTATTCTACTATTCACAAACCATCTCAACTCATCTCAACTCATTTCTGAATCCAAACCTCTCCTAACTCTTATACAATATTGTCTCATGATAAATGTTGTTGCGTTGACATAAATGTATAAGTAACAAAAATCAATAAAAAAAAAGATAATAAGTGTAAGTTCGGGTCGCCCTCTCAGAGACTAAGTCGAAGCTCATGTCTCGAGTTACAGATATTAAGACACGCCTTGCTGGAGTCGAGATAGTGCTACACGATCTGACCCAATAATATATATATTTTATTTGCATTAAATATGCTTTTTTGTATGGACAATCATGACTATTTGTATTTTGTATAATTAATTTAAATATTCAAATAGTCATACATTATATTCCCGCCATACATTATAGTTTTGGGATGCAATTAATGTATGGTTTTTATTTTTTAGTGTTTGCTAGCTTATTTATTGTTAATTATATATTTTTTTTTCATTTTACTTACCGTTCAAGATAATATAAAAAATGATATTATCTTTAAAATAATATTTATTTAACTAAAAATCTTATTTAACATAAAATAAATCACTAAAATATTTTTACATTAATTACATAAAATTAATTTCTGAATTTGTAAATATTTTATGTTCCGTTCGAACAAGTTTAAAAAAATTCCCGCCAATTTTAATTTAATTTCCCACCAAACTATCTGTTTGAATGCATAAATGTTGTGTTCGAACGAAATATGTGTAGTTCGAACAATCTTGCAAACTTCTTGTCAGATTTTCCTACCAAATCTTTCCCGTTCGAACAAACCAATTGTGGTTCGAACGGTTTTGAACTTTCTCCAGCAAAATAAATTACTTCCCCGCCAAGATTATTATTCGAACAGATTATAAACCATTCGAACAGACATTAATTCCTTGTTCGAAAGGATTTTTTGCCATTCGAACGTGTTTGACTTTTTGAGGCAACATAATTTGTCACAGAAGATCTAGTTTGAACAGATATTTAGCCGTTCGAACGTTTTTATAAAATCATCCAATTTTTGAGACAACAATAATTACTTTTAAGGATAAAATCTAGTTCATCCCTAAACAATTTCGTCCCTAAAACTAAAATTTGTTGTAGTGAAGGGAATTTCCCCCACTTCACAAGCTCATTGGACTTCGACTCGACACCTGACCCCTGGGTCCATATTTGCCCCTCAAGTAAATCGCATATAAAGGAAAGTAAACACTGATGGTTGATGGGACGGACAAGCCTGACGTTGCTCGACCACACTCCACTCATGGGGACTTGTACAAGGCTGAACGGGAAAGAATGAGAACCTTTGATCTTCTGACATGGGGACATTGACGGACCACTGAAGGTAAAGCAAATCGGAGAACCATGCCGCATTAATGGCAGTACTACCCGAGCTACCTGCCACATTAATGACACCGTCACACAGGCACGCCGCATTAAAGAACTCTGATAAAAGGAAAGGTACAAAGGACATGAACTCCATGGGGGCAGACACGATTTGTCCCCCCTAGACTCCCAATATAAATAGCAACATCTAGGTACGAGAAACTCTCTCTTCCCTAGACTCTTTCATTATTTACAAACTTCTAAAAGACGATACTAACTTTGGCATCGGAGACTTCCCGGCCCCAAGACCACCATCTATCAGTTGCCTTCTTCTCTATTTTCGCAAGCCCAATTCTAAATACTTGAATTGCTGGAACCTAACCTAAAGACATACAAAAGACGACGTTAACAATAATATTTGGCACTTCCTAGATTGTAGACCTTCTAACGAACAACTTGCTCCATGTCTGCCATGCGCATAACAATATCCTAAGTTGATCTCTGAAACTAAAATATAATATATTCATTCTTAAAAAAATTATATACTTCTTTTATATACATCTTAAAAAAATTAGAATATTCCTGAGCAGCTTCCAATACGCCAAGGAGTTCAATGAAAGCTTTCTTATTTTACAGGAAAAGCCCTTCACCAGTGATGATCTTCACCAATCCGGCCATTGAAAAATTAGTGGCATCAACATATAGAATATATAAAACAATAATATTGTTTTGCTTTGATACAACTAAGTTTAATAAGCTTTATATGTATATTCGGGTTCAGATTTTCTGCAAGCAGAGTTGGGTAGATCGCCTTCCTATACTTGGAGAGGAATTTGGGAGACCAAAAAATGGGTTCTAGAGGGATGTAAATGGAGGATAGGGGATGGGACATTAGTAAATATTTGGTTTGATAGTTGGATCCCAGGATATACTTCTGTAGTGAAGGAAGGGATTGTGGTGAGTGAAAGGAAGCAACATGATTGTGTGAAGTCTCTTATGTGTGAAAACTCTAGAATGTGGGATTTGAGGAAACTTAGAGCTCTCTTTAATCTAAGGGTTGTGGAGGATATCCAGAAAGTTGTTTTGTGTGCTGGGAATGGGGCTGATAGGCGTGTATGGGGCTATGAAAGAAATGGGATGTTCATGGTTAGAAGCTGTTATAAGTTTTTATTGGCTCAGCAGGGTCCACAGGTAGCTGAATCATCCTCTTCGCGTATCCATAACGTGGTCTGGAAAAATATTTGGAAAATGCCTGTGCCTAATAAGATCAAAATATTTGCATGGCATGCTTGTAAGGATAGATTGCCTACAAAGGAGAACTTATTACTAAAACACGTCCCCATTGATGTGAGATGTGAACATGAAGGGCTGTATCATGCTTTGGTTCAATGTGTGCATGTGCAGAGGATCTGGAATGATTATCTCCCTGCCTTTGAGAGAGATAAATTTATGAATGTTTTTGAGGTGGCATTTCATTTTTGTAGTAAAACACTTTAAAAATTTGTCTACTTTTTTTGCTTTGGCGTGGGGAATATGCTATAGGAGGAACAAATACATTCATGAAGAGGTTCTTATTCCCATGCATCAAGTTGCTAAACATGCTATTTCTGTGCTGAAATGTTATAAAGGGGCCCAGTGACTATTAAGGCAACAAGTGCGAGATTTCTACAAATGGAAGCCACCAGATCCTGATGTTTTGAAATTAAATGTTGATGGAGCTGTTTTTGAAGAGATGGGGAGAGCTAGTACATGTGCAATCTTGAGAGACAGTTCAGGCCGAGTGTTGATGGCTGCAAGCTCATTGGAATATGTTGTTGCTGAACCTGAACAGGTGGAGTTGCTGGCCCTTCTCCGTGGCCTTCAGTTCTGTGTAAGCTTGGGAATAGAAAAGATCCAGGTAGAGAGTGATTGCTCCTAGCTATAGAAGCATCACATCAGGGCAACATGGACAGCTGCAAATTTGGTGGTATTTATTTTGAGATTAAAGAGTAGGCTTCTCGTTTTGGAGATTGTATGTTTAGACATGTTTATAGAGAGACTAATGAACCTAGTCATTATCTTGCTAAGTATGCAAGGAATGTTGATAGAATCAACATGTGGTGGGATTGTATTCCGGACTTTTTATCTCAAAACTTATAGTTTGATTTATGTCTGTAATTTTCCCTTTTCATTAATGAAAGTTTCTGGTGTTTCTTATAAAAAAAAAAATTTGAATCTTGATGGTACATTAGGCGTAATTGTGTCAAATAAGCTTTTGGCTCTTTCAAATATTTTAGTCTTAAAAATGTCATATAAAAATAAATTAAGTATAAATTGACCTGATTTAATGTGGTATGTACATTAGAAATGTTATTTTTATTATAAAATAAATATAACATATCATATAAAATCATATTAGGTTATTGATGCTAAAAATCATATAATTATTATAATATTTATGCTAAAAATCTTTCTAAACCTGCTAAAAGGATAAAAAGTTCAAAAAAATATGATTGAGTTTTTTTCATCTTTATTTTCTTTTTAATTTCGTATTAGGTTATTGATGCATGTCATTTTGGCAAATGTCGCAATAGATTGGGTTCATCTTAATATACGAGAAATATTGAAAGATTTAAGAATATAATAAATTGAATGGTAGTTAGAAACATATTTAAAATAAATAAAGAAAAAATTTAAATAATATAAAAAATAAATAAATAAACATATATATGTTTAGGGTAGGTAAAAACCGTTAACTAAAATAGAAGAGTGGTCCAATTGAAGAACCTTGTATCATAGACAGACGGCAGAGCTTGAAACCTAACCCATCATACCCTAACCTAACCCTGACCCTAACCTATTGACTTAGAAGGTTCTAAAATGTTGCTGTCTTTATTTGTTATACCTAATCCTTTTACCTTTATATATATTAAAAGTATTTTAACTTTTTCTAATAGCAAATGTTCATATCAGCTAGAGTAGCCAACACTCCAATTCTTTAGTAATAAAATATATATGGAGCCATTGAGAGAAAATATAATCTGTTGAATCCGAAGGTTTAGTAATGGATCCATCAACAAATCCAAACTTGTTCTTTGCCGAGAGTGCCATAGTCATCGAGCGAGACCAGGCATGGTAGTTCTCACTGAAAAGAGGTTGCATAATCAATAGAACACCAGGATTACCACTAAGATGAAGAAAATAAGGAGAAGTGACATTCTCGGAATCGAATTTGTGAGACGGCGACATAGAAGCAAGAAAAAAATGACGTCTGATAAAGCAGCAGGAGAAAATGAAAGGCCTTTCTTATTAAAAAAAACATGCTACTAGTACAACATGAGGAGGCCTCTTTCATGGTCATGGACTTACATCTCTCTCTCTTTCTCTCTCTATATATAGAGAGAGAGAAGAAAGTTTGCATATAATATAGGCTAAAGCAAAGAGGTCGAGCATATTATATAGCAGAGAAAGAAAAAGTAGGCAGACTATTTGGTTGATTATGCAGATGATGATGGCGAGATCAGCTTCTTGATGTTGGCAAGACAATTGTCTATGGGACTCGAATGAGGCAAATATCTCACTCCACTTCCCGGATTCAGCAGTTCCAGTCTGCATGCACATCAAAGCTAGGGTTTAAACCAAAATCACTCATGATTAGAGAGCTCCACCAATTAACTTGAATTAATGTTGGGATTTTTATGCCATGCAAAGATACATTATTACAAAAATAAATACATGATCGACTCATTTCCATGCATGACAAAAAGTATGCAACTTATGTGCTTTTTTATTAAAAAAAAAAAAAAAAAATCTGCAGGGTTGGTTGCCCAATCATTTTCATTATTATGTTCTTGCATATTAAAAAAAAAAATAATGATATGCATACAACTATTTTGCAACATTTAATAATAAATAAATGTGATAGTGTTACTTCATAAAATAAAATTTTAAATAAGTTTTGTACAAAAGAATTGTAAAAAATTGTTGTATGTGTATGTATAATGATGAGTTGGTTATATAGGTTAACCCAAACTTTGGCCCACTTTATTTAATACATGATATGCATCAGCAAGCTCTGAAGGCTGTGTGTTTGAATTTTTCAGACTTGATCATATTCTCATAAAATCTGATCTTGACCAGAGAAAAATCAAGTAAAATCTTAAACTATTAATTAAACAGCTAATTCCTTATTTATTTTTTCTTCCACTATTTGAAAAGCAAAGAAAAACAAAGAGAGAAGTACTCACTCATAATTAAGGAGAAAATAATGAAGAAAAGTGGAAATTTCAAGCTTAGTCAAATCACTTCCGGGGCAAATCCTACTCCCTGTTCCAAAGGGAATAAAAGTTCCTGCCTTGGATTTATGTCCCTGCGCGCATTAGTGCATTGCAATATTTAAACATAACATCATGTTTAAATAGCTATCTACTCATCAAAGAAATTATAGCAGCATACATATATAAATGAGCAATGATTTGTACAAGCTCTAAATATACAAATCTCGTGTAGACTCTTTGTAAAAATTGTAAAAAAAAAAAAGTCATTTTTTTTCTGATAGGGCCTACTTTTGTACAAAAGACCTGCACGAAACTTGTATATTTAAAACTTGCATTTAGCATTAATACGTACTCTATATAAATAGTCTAATTACTTACATCCCATCTCGAAGGATTAAAGTGTTTGGGGTTTGAATAATATTCTGGATCCAAGTGAACACCCCTGAACCAAACTAACACTTTCCATCCTTGGGGTATTTTATAACCTTCAATATATAAACATAATTGTTCATAAATTTCAATATTAAGAAATAAACCAACAAGGAAAAAAAAAATCAATTAATGGAGTTGAATGAATCACTAACCACCGATGGTAACATCAGTTTTTGCCTCCCGACAAGTAAACAATGAAACATTCATTGCTCTCAGCGTTTCATCAATTACCTTTTGATCCAAGTAAAGTATAACAATTGTTATTTATATCTAAATAATAAGATTATTCCTTGGAGAAATTTAAACGATTTTATAGAATATTGTCTGAATTTAAATACATGGTCTCGGATGTGTCATTAAGGATAACCAAAACGTACCTTGGAAAGATATTCCATTTGCTTTATTTCTTTGAAGCTCAATCCTTCATCTGATGATGATCTTCTTCTAACAATCTCCACTTGCTCTGCCTGAAAAAGTCAAGTTAATTAAAATAGTATTTGAGTTTCAAAAATAGTGTGGGAAAATGGCGGATTGACCCAATCATCAATGGAATTCATTATCTCATCCACAAGAATTGGTGGACGGAAAAAATTCATTATTATTTGTGACGAAAACAGACTTATTTTGACAGAAAATAATTATTTTTGCAAGAAATAACTGGTCACAAATAAGTAGTTTTCTTATATTGTACCAATACTTACTACTATTCTATCATAGGATAACAAGTTATATCAAGCAATTTTAATGTCATGGCATTATGTAATAGGATGAGTACCACGTCATCCATATTCTCCGACTATTAATAGTTTTGAGTGAAGCTCAAAGTTAGTCCCCTTCTCTTAAATGCCGAAAGTTTATAAATAGAAGAAGCTGTGTCCAAGTGCACACTACCAAGATTTTGCACTCACCCTGGCTTTCTGTAGACACTCCGGATGCTGGTGTAAAAGAAGGGTTGCCCACATTGTGGCATGCGCTGAAGATTCATGGCCAGCATTCAAGTACATGAGGATTATGTCAATTATCTCCTCATCATCCAATTTTCTTCCATTCTCATCCTCAACTTCCATTAATAGGTCCATCATACTCTTGTGTGTCTCTGAAATATCACTTCCTTTTCTTGCCCTTCTTTCATCTACAACATCTTGAAGAATATTTACCAAAGTTCTCCGAGCCTGACACAAAATAATTATTTTCCTTGCAAATAGAATAACTATGGTAATCAAAGCACCTCTGTCATGATGATTTAATTAAGTAAACGAGGACATTTAGCACGTTAATTTCTCTGAAAGTAAAGAGAATAAAATAGATATCAGGGATTGGATCCCCTAGAGTTCTTGTCCGAATTCTAGAGTCTTTAGTGAGAGTGAGGTAGACACACAAAGTAGGTCCTATAAATGCCGTGAAATCTACTTTATGTGTTTATCTCTCTTTCACTCTAAGTCCTAGAGTTCTTGCCCACTCTAGGGGATCTAATTCCAACTATCAACATGGAAAAAAAATATGCCAATTGTGAAAGAATTATTTAACTACAAATTCTCTATATATACCTGCTTGTACTAAATCTTCAGCTAGCTAGAAAACTCCTTTTAGCTATTTATTTATTTTGATGCTTCACTCTGACAAAAAAAAAAAAAAAGGGAATATGCTTGTGTATTGAGGATATACCCCCTGCCAACTCAACATGATGAGGCAATTTCGAGCAAAGGCCAGCAGCAAGTGTCCAAAAACTTTTGACAGTTTTAGGCTAAAGATCTTGAAAAAAAAATTGGATGAAAGAAACTTTTGTATAGGATATTACCTTGAGTGCCTCATGGTAAGCAAATCCAGGGAGGTTAATGGCCATAGCTCTTAGTCCATTATTCAAAATAGCATACTCCTTCTCCAAGGTCTTCATCATTGGATCAATCTCACTGCCTAGAAAAATGTACATTATAATTTTGAAAGTGATCTTCTTAATCTCAGTCAAGAACTCAATTGGTCTCTCTTCCTTAGTCCATTTATCTAATGAATTCACTACAATATCCCTGATGTGCTCATGGTACGCAGATAGTGCCTTATGTCCATTGATCGGAGCTGCTGTTAACCGGCGGAGCCGCTTGTGTTCTTCATCACTAATACCCAAAAATGATTTCTTCCCCATTAAATCACAAGTGGATTTAGGCCAGCCTTGTTTAAATCTTTCATCATCCATCAAGACTCGTCTGCATGTTTCCGGCATGGTGACAATGATGGTTGGATTTCCAAACATATAGGCCCTGTAGATTCCTGTGCGGCCAAATCTGCAAGTTCCCAAGCAGAAAGAAGAATTATACAAGGTATTGCAACTGTATGTATTAGTGGGCAAGCAATTGCGTGTCATGAAAAAATTTTGAAGATAATTCAAGACAAGATAAAGGACAGCTCTAGCAGATCAGATGTAGCACAACAGAGTGTCGCGTATTTGAGTGTCAGAGAACATTACCCATATTTGTTCGAGTTGTTTCATGGTACAAATGATATCAGAGAATACTAATTAAGGGGAAAAGGTAGACTCTCTCTAGAAAGTGGGGTGAACTGTAATGTCTGAATTTGAATGAGAATATCTGCTCTACTGTTGGGAGACAGTTTTTGTTATTTATAATATATCTGAAATATGTTTTTTTTTTTTTTTTTTTCCCGTCTCTTTGTGGCCTTATGTGGAACAGTCTATTTGCACCACTTCTGTCCTATTTTCACTGGAATCTCAAAGCTTTTCCCACAAAATAATCAATATTCATACCCACTCCTTGTTTTTCGTATACTCTCATGGCTTCCAGCAACTCTACTTCCACCACCCAAACAGAGGACTCCAACTATGCTTGATGATATTTTGTAAATAGACACAACTCCGCTCGAGGATATTCATTTTGCTCTGCAATATGATATTAATTTGCATTTTGTGGATTCTTTCATGTCGATGATCCCCATGCACCATGGATAAAAAGTACTACAACACGGTCAACTCAGGTCATTCATATATATGATTAATAAGCATGCATGTTAGTATATATGGTAGTACTTGTTTTCACTCTCCTGGGACCAGTTCATCTTTCTCGCAGATTAACAGATTTTCTTCCAACTTACTCAATATATACACACACACACACACACAAACACAGAGAGAGAGAGAGAGAGACCTGGATACGAAGCTGGAGACGAATGAATCAGGGTCTCCCCACTTGAAAGCAAAGAGGAAAGACCACATATTCCCAATCAAAGGCCAGCCCATATCACCTGGAGGGAGAGTATTCCCTTTCCCACCCAGCTTTGAAACATAGTACCACTCGTTTACACTCTTCAGCAACCAACATACTGCAACAAACCCACCAATCAAAGCTGTACTGGAAACAATCCACCAAAACCCCAATTCCATCTTCACCTTTTTGGTTTTCTTTTTCTTGGATCAAAGGCTCCAATGAAAGCTCTCTCAATACGAAAATAATCCAGAGTAGGCTTTTTAAAGACTCTCGTCTCTGCCTAAACCTGTCTGTATTCACGGTGCGTGCAGTCTTGACATGTTTCCAAGAACAGCGTAAATCCATACATGATGACGTTGTTAAGTTTGTCATCTTCCTTCCATCTGATGCTGTTTGATATAATGCAAGACACGACAATAGATGCTCTTCGTTGTTGATCGGTGACACCACTTTGCACGTGGGAATACCTGAATTTGATAAATGGATGATTCTCCAAAATCTAGATAAATTATTCCCTACAAAAAACACCATCAAACTTTGTGATAGCTCACCCTTGAAGATTATGAGATTCAAATGAATGAAGGTGAAAATGTGCCTGCATTTCGCTCAATTTTTGAAAAAGAAAATTATAAAACCATCCTCCACCTTAAACAAACTTACATAAAAAAAAATACAAACTGAGTCATGACCGGCATGGCAGGCCACTAAATTACACACACATGGACATAAATTAAGAATTTTATATATCAGCCAGTATTTACTTTCACACTCCATACTTATAGATTTTTTTTTTATAGGGTGTAGGGGCGTTTTTCATAAGGTGTGGGGTGTGAGATAGTGAATAATAACTGATAAGAAAATTTTTTCATATATAAATATATATTTTCTGTGGAGAGAAATTATGCTATTTTATTATATTCTGAGGACACATGCAAATATCATTGGTTTATACATTATTTAATATTCCTGTCTAACCCTAAAAGAATCCTAAGAGACAATGATACTATGTGAGTGACTCAATTAGTTGTGGCTTGAAGCCATGCATTATCGATAGAAAGATCTGTGATTTTTTATCTTGAGTCCGGCTATACATCAGCCGGCACTCTTCACACACGTAGATTTTTTTATTATTATTATTGTTTGAACTCAACACAAGGTGTGTTGAGGATGTAGGCTGATATAAATCATTTTTGTTTTATCTTAGGGCATTTCGTTGGAGAACTGAACTTCTATTGTTTTCATGTTCTCGTTAACATAGGTAGATAGTTAGAGATGAAAGAATTATACATTTGGCGGTACTCCATGAACACTGGCCACTCTACCGAAGCATTAGGCCTCGTTTGGATACACAGATCAGATGAGATGAGAGAAAATAATTTGTAAAAAAAATGTGTTTAGAAAGTGAGATAAGATGATATAGCTTTTAATTTTTGGAATTTGAAAAAGGTGTGAGTTTCACTATTTTATAGAGTACCCGAATTGTGTACTGTTCATGTACTATTTATGTCAGTTTTCACCGTCTTATGCTGTTTATTTACTGTTCATTTAAGTGGATATTTTCAAAACTTAAAAAACGAAAAATTGTGTTTGAATAGTCAAAATTACTGTAAGGTACAATTCCAGATGAGATGTTTTTATTTATTTTGGATAACCAAACTGGGCCTTAAGGCTCAGGTACTAGCAGAAATAAGGTAGGGTGGTACATATGCTTGGTGCCGCGCGCGCCTATGCTTTGTTGGAGTCGCCGAATTGCGGTGGCGTGTGGAACTCGTCACATGAGGAGAAATACTTTATACACAGAGAAGCTTGGGGTTATAAAAAGAAATCCCAAAACCAGACTATTCTAAAAATTTAAATAATCTCTCAAATTTAAATACAATGCCAAACCCTATGTTTGAAAGGTTCTTTCTAGCTAGCTAGCTAGCTAGGTTCAATGTTGCTAACAACATGGCAAGGAATTAAGCATATTGTAATCAAGCTCTACTGCTCAAAGTCTCCAATCACTTCACTTGCTGACTTTTAACTACTCATTGTTAATGCAATGCTTATCAGGTTACCCTTTTATATTACTCAGAACATGACAACATATCAAGCATATGCATGACTCATCCTAGCTAGATGCCTTTGTATTTATTACTTGCATGCCCTAGAAATAGAAGATGGAGTACTTGGACCTATCTATCTTATCCACTAATATATAGACAACATTGCATTACACCAACCAAAATGCCTATCAACACACTTATTAGCACTTTGTATTGATTCATTACCACAACAAGCCAACTCGACTTTTTGAATTAAGATTTAAAAAGAAAAAATTCCTACCATTTGTTAGACTTTAGTTTAATATCAATCGCAATTGATTCGATATTAAAATTAAATACTTGTATTGATCATAATAGTCACGAAGCACGTATTCACCCTGGCCTCTAGTTATATTTTGGATCTATCCTTACATTGAACTAGACATTTTCGTGACGATCTACTTCAATTGTATTCCATGTGCAGTAGCATGTTAAGTCTCTAATCCAACTACCATGACAAAGCATTATATAATATGTTATAGTCTTAGAATGTCCTAATCTAGAATTTTAATTCATGCCATGAACCAGAACTTCCCAATAAGAAATGTTTTTTTTTTTTTCAAATTTCGATGATGCCAAATTCGATACGGCCAAGAACATAATAAAGGCTTTTTAGTAGACCAATCGTAACAATCAAAACCACGAAATATGGGAACAAATTATGATATCACAGCCATTAGTAGACAGTAAGGATTGTTATTTTCATATCTCAAGACAGATGTGTTTTGACGACATTTTAGAAAGATTTTACGACATAATGTTAATGGGTGTTTTCATATCTCATTTAGTTTAGGTCCCATTTGAAACTTGGACTGAACAATTCAGTTCAATCTATTTTTAAGCTGAATCTAACATCTAAATACTCAACTTTCAAATTATTAAATTCATCCCAACTCAAAACTTATTTACGTATGGAACCTACAACCTTTTTCATTTCACCTCTTTACACGAGAGACCTACAACCTTTTTCAATTTCTCATAAATACATCTAAAATCATCTTAACATTCAAACACATCTAAACTTATCTTAAGTAGATCTCACAAAACTTACTCTATCATTCAACTCATTACTATTTATAAAGAACTCAACCCATCTCAACTACACTCAACATCTAAAAGGTGCCTAAGAGTCTTCGAGCACGAAAAGGGAATGTTCTTGGCATCAAACTTCCAATTCCTGAATCCTGAAACGCTTGTAATTCATCAAAGTCATTGCATTTATTCCTTCTTTCTTCAGTTAAATATTACTTTGTATTAATATTTTTTAGGATAAGAAAAATGGCCAAACCATTGACTGTTCCTATAACAAAATTCAAAATCTGTCACTGCAAAACATTGACTGCTCCAATATACAGGGGCCTTCAGAAACCACATTTCAAAGGAAACAAGAATCTGCTGCTTCACTATTTCTAACTCATTGCGATAATTCCGCTCTGCGGGCCGATGAGAGGCCACGTAAATTAGCTTTCACATGGTAAATGTCCATCTGATAAATCTCAGACTTATTTTTTTTAATCTTTGGAGAAACTTCTTTATACATTGCTCAAGCAACACATTATCTGTTGGAATTTCCTGAAAACATCTACTAACACTATTCATTTTTCCTCACCACATCACCACCATGGTGTCAAGGACAAATGGAAATGGAAACTCGAGTGTATTTGCATCGAGCTTGGAATTTAGCTACGCCAACTGTTCTGCCGCTTTGCTTCGAAGGTTGCCCCATCATTGAGCATGTCCTGAGCATCGGTTTGCATTCCTAGCTTTGAGAGTGCAAGAGCCTGCAAGTAGAATGCAGTTGGCCACTCTGGTATGCACACTTGAGCCTGCATGGCGTCCCTTAAGGCAAGTTCTGCTTGACCATTCATCAAGTAGGAGAAGGCTCTCCTTGCAAAGACAGTGGCCGAAGGAACGGACATCATTGCAATCAGCTGCTTAAGAAAAAAAAAAAAAAAAATAGAAGAAAGTGACATCTCGGTAGTTATTGGACCCACTACACAAAATCTTATTCAGTGATTGACAGATAGATTATGAGAAATTCTACATGGAAGACTTACACCACACACCTCTACCTAATCAACATGTGATTTGTCATTTTTGTCCTTCTATCTTAATGCTTAAATATGTGTATTTAAATAGAATGGAAAAAATAACAATCACATATTGGTTAGGTGAAGATATGTGACATAAGTCTTTCTTGTAGTATTTCTCATAGATTATAAATGCAATATTTTTACTGTTTATACCATTTATAAGAAGCACACTTTATTTTAAATAGGTTGGATATTCCGGTCATTTTAGCAAGGGTGAAACAGGTCTATGTGGTGAAGTGGACTCTGCCCTTGCAGGGTTGGGTGAAACTTAATTCTGATGGTAGTAGTTTGGGTAACCCTGGGTAAGCTGGTGCTTGGGGGGGGGGGGGGGTCGTCCGCGATGACAGTGGTAGGATGTGTGTGGCTTTCTCTGTTTTCTTAGGTCGAGGCTCCAATAATTTTGCTGAACTAAGGGGTTTATTGGAAGGGGTAAAGAGATGTTGTAATCTTGGTTTCTATCAGGTTGTCATTGAGACAGATTCTCAGATTCTAGTTAATTGGATCAGAAAGGTTGAGTGCAATATTTGGTATCTTGAGGATTTTTTGGAAGAGCTTCATATTTATCTTGAAAGTTTGGACTATAGAGTGAATCATTTTTATCGTGAAGGGAATGTTGTTGTTGATTATCTTGCTAAACAGGGAGATGGGGGTTTAAACATGGATTGGTTTGCAGATCAAGTTCCATTGACCAGTACTCTAAGAGGCCTTCTTCGCATGGATCGACTTGGTTTTCCCAATTTGCGGATCTCGCCATGAGGTATTGTTTTTATTTGGTTTGTTTAACTTGCTTATTAATTGTTATGCTTGTGCTGTTTCCTTTTTGCAGGTTTTTTTTATTTGTTTTATTTTTGTATCATCTATTGTAAGTTTGAATATATGTAATTTGGTTTGGCGTCTAGGTTTTTTTATGCCTGGGTTTTGGTTTTTTAGGAATATCTGTAACCCTCAGGTGTCTAATTGTAACCACGACTTTCTTCCGTCATAAGTGAGGGCTATCAATAAAAATAGGGGCACCATCCTCTTCTTTAAAAAAAAAGAAAAAAAAAAGCACACTTTATTTAAGTGGGCAGTGGGTTACAAGGTTATCACACCCTTTCAGATATGCTAGAAACATATTTCTGATCCCTGAGCATATTGAACACTAAACTATGGAGTTAATATCATTATGAAACTTCCTAGATTGCCAGAAAAATATGCACAGAAAAATGCCATTGTAAATACAGAAAAGGAGAGGAAAAGAGTGCATCTACCTTGGAATAATACTCGATTGCACTCTTGAAATCCTTATCCCTAAACGCAATATCCCCAAATTTCTTTGTATTCAACATCTCCTGCACTTGTTGCGTCCATTCTTGGAATGACAGCTACACATGCATATGGTTCAAGAATACCGTGAAATAGAATTCATGATACTATGAGCCCAAAATAAGGAAAACACAAGTAAAATCAGCAGTTTGCCAAACAAGTTGTATGCCCCGTTTGGAACTTGGATTGAACTGAGATCAATCTAATTTTAAGCCGAATTTAACATCCAAACATCCAACTCTCAAATCACTAAACTCATCTCAACTCAAAACCTCTTTACACATGGGACCCACAACCTTTTTCAACTCAACACCTCTTTACACGCGGGACCCACAACCTTTTTCAATTTCCCATAAATACATCTAAACTCATATTAACATCCAAACACATATAAACTCATCTTAGGTGGGTCCCACAAAACTCGCTTCGCCATCTCAACTCCATACTATTTATAAATAACTCAATTCATTTCAACTCAACTCAACATCTAAACAGGGCCTAAGACTTATGCGATTCAAAACAATCATATATCCAGATTGCATGGAAACAACTTGCATGGAGATGACAATAGACACAACACGTATATGCCAAAAAGACAAATTTTTAAAACTAAAATGTACAAGTAAATGACACATCTCCATTCTCCAAGTAATTGCTTAACGGCCCAAGGATAGTTCAAGCCACATATGGAGACTAGTTAAGGTAGCAATTAGAACCCCTTGGAATAATATAAATTGCGAGAACTTTTCCCACCCAAGTAATGTGGGATTTCATTCACCACCTCTTATACTAAATCCAGAATATTACAATCTCTCACTCTTTAAATCTCCGACGTCCTTGCCAAGCAATTGTGTTGTGGTGGCATAGTTGAGTCTCACACTTCTGGTTGAAATTAGCACTAATACCATTTGTAACAATCCAAGGAAAGCTCAATCCACATATGAGTTGATACTCCAAAATAACTAGCCGAGGTTACAGTTGGAGCTTCTTGGAATTATTATAAATCACAAAAACTTTTCCCTCCCAAGCAGTGTGAGATCTCATTCACCACCCTATTATACTAGATCCGTAGTATTACAATTGCTACCAAAACTTCTTTGGCAGCTCGGTATATTTCTCGAATTTGAGGTTATTCATTCATTTGAGTATTTAAAATCCATTAAACAACATTGATATATTTTGAGAGAATAAAAGAGCATCTATTGCATTTAATGTGTTCAAGAAGATTGCTACCTCATTTTCTGCACCCTCATCATCTTTATAGCCTGTTTTTAATAAAATATCATGCACAGCAGTAAGATCTATCCTTGCACAAGCCTTCCCAAGTGGGGAAAGCAACGTTGGCAGCACAACTGTATTTTTAGGCAGGCCCATAAGAACGTGTGATGTTACCTAAATAGAGAATAAAAGCAAGTATAGGCCAAGGAATGCATTGTTAAATCATAAAGTGAGGTGGCATTAAGATTTAAGATTTAAGGATAAAATAAAATTCCACCTCTTTCTTCTTTAGAAGCGGTGCAACATCTGCGAGAAGAAACTTTGTATCAGGTCGGTCCCTAGTCTCAGACTGAAGACACTTTGAAGCAAGTTCAACCAATTTAGTAGCATCATCATTGGCATATTGTCCTTCCAATGAGGAATCCATCAACAACAATATATTTTTCCCACTTATCAAGTCCAATGCCTGGAATTATAACAACAATTGAATGATGATGATGATGACGATGATATATTTAGGAAAGCACATGCGATCATTTGATTCAACCATATGCGACTTGTGTGTGTGTGTGGTGTCACCCAAATGCATACACAAAGAAATACCAATGAGCTTTAGGGCGAGTTTGGATTCAGAGAGTGTTTCATCTCATCTCATCTCATCTCATCTCATCATTATAACTTTTCCAAATTCCCACACAAAATATAATAAACAATTCAACTTTTTCAAATCTCAAAACAATAATAATATTAAAAAATAATATTCTAACAATATTTTATTCAACTTTCATCTAAAACCATCTCATTTCATCTCATTATCCAAACCAGCCCTTAGTAAGTTATGCAATGCAAGTATGAAATGAATATTAAAGATACCACCTACTAAATAAGTGAAGGTAATGAGCATACAACTCTGTGGAGCCATTTTTCTCATTACCCGATGTTCTCAGTAATTTGAGGCAGTGCTGATGTCGTAAATAACTAAAAGTATGTTCATTATACATTTTTTTTTATAAGTAAAAATTTATTGATAGTAAAAGGCATAGCTCAAGTACACGGGGAAGCATCCACAGAACACACCTAATAACCACAAAGCACTAGTGAAATATCACATTATACATATATAATGGAATGAAATGAAAAACAGAATGCATTCAAGTTAGATCAGACAGGTTGATGGAGATAACATAAAAGAAGAAGAAGACAAGAAAAATAAAACCCTTCCAACACAAACAAATAGACAACAATCTAAAGGTTTATGGAATGGAGGCAACATACATGGCTTGGAGGAATATGCTTCCCACTTAAAAGGTCCAACAGAACAGTTCCATAACTGTAGATCACACTCTCTGGGATGACCCTTCCTGCAGAGTACGACAATAATCAAATTCACTGGATGTGGGTCTTCATATCTCCAATAATATCAACTGAATTTTCTAAAATGAACATATCACCACCAGAAGTGAAGGGTTAATACTACATAACAGGAACTTATTAGCAGGCCTCACAACTCACAGCCCATAGAAAAATTAGTCTGTACTTATTAAATGCAACTTTGAAAGAACATACGTAACACCCGGCCCAATTCTTGGCCCAAACCCATGGAGGAGCCCAACCCACCTGTAGGAATGGTGTCATTTTGGTAAGTTGGTTTCTTCTCCTCTTCCCTCTTTTTCTTCCCCTCTCCCAACTGTTTCTTCATTTTTCTTTTCCCTTCAGTTTTTTTTAGAAGTGAAGGGTTAATACTACATAACAGGAACTTATTAGCAGGCCTCACAACTCACAGCCCATAGAAAAATTAGTCTGTACTTATTAAACGCAACTTTGAAAGAACATATGTAACACCAGGCCCAGACCCACGGAGGAGCCCAACCCACCTGTAGGAATGGTGTCAGTTTGGTAAGTTGGTTTCTTCTCCTCTTCCCTCTTTTTCTTCCCCTCTCCCCAACGGTTCTTCATTTTTCTTTTCCCTTCAGTTTTTTTTTCTTAGTCTGTACTTATTAAATGCAACTTTGAAAGAACATATGTAACACCCAGCCCAATTCTTGGCCCAGACCCATGGAGGAGCCCAACCCACCTGTAGGAATGGTGTCATTTTGGTAAGTTGGTTTCTTCTCCTCTTCCCTCTTTTTCTTCCCCTCTCCCCTACTGTTTCTTCATTTTTCTTTTCCCTTCAGTTTTTTTTTCTTCTCCCCACTTCACTCCCCGCGCCCCCAATTCATGCCACTCCACTCAGATTCTCACTCTCCACAACTGCCTCTTCGTCCTGAACGACGGTAAGTTTTAATTTTTGTGTTGAGATTGTTGCTTGTGTGGACTGTTGTAATCGGTGGTTGGGAAAATCTTGTATTGAGGTTGTTGATTTTGTGGACGGTTGTAATCGATGGTTGGGAAAATTCTTGTTGTTAGATGCTGGCCAAGTGTATGGGAGAGCTTAATAGAGTGTTGTACAATTGATTTTGGTGTTTGCTGGAAACGTATTCTACCTTTATTTGTATGATAGAATCGATAAGTTAAGTAAACTCATGGTGGGTTGGCGTGTGAAGGTCCCCTTGATTGTGATGTGGTAGATCAATGAAGGAGTGGACTTGGTAATGTGCCGTTTGATTATTCGGTATGTTGTCTTGTGCGCTACTTGGTTGACATGTTGTTGTGAATAGTAAAGCGGACTTGAGGAGGTTGGGCTAAAGTTTTGGTGTAGGGAGTTTGGAAGTTGTGCTTGTGCCATGGTTAGAAACCAAGGCATTATTAATGATTAAGTGTGCTGAATTATAGTTAATAATTACGGGAATTTTGTTAGTTAGATTGGTTTTGTGCTTGTGTTGTTTATTATTATTTATTTTTTATTAGCACCGGGTGTCCAGGAACAGCGTCCGGGGTGCACAGACCCTCGAAAAGGAGTTTCCCGCAAATGCACCTCGGGTAATTCAAGGAAAAAATCCCCCAATCTGATGGCCCCTAGAGATTGTTTGTACCCAAGGGGATTTGAACCTTAGACCTGGGGGGAGCATACCCCCAAGCCCAAGGCCTTTACCACTTGAGCCAACCCCTAGGGGTTTTGTGTTGATTATTAACATGTTAGTGAATATTTTCTAGTTTAGGTTGTGATACTACTAGAGCTCGGGTTCAAGGCTTAAGTAATTCTCTGAAGAGTCAGATAAGTGGTGCTCCTATACTAGACTTTGTATAAAAATAATGAATTGAGGTTGATTTTATAAAAACATGCATTTTGCTTTGTTATGAAAAACTTGAAAACAACCTCAGTCATTTTATCATTACTCATGATATCTGTATAAAAAAAGAAAAATATTTTCTATCATGACTAGTGTAAACATGAGAAAGCTTTTGCATTCTGTTCTCAATTGTATAAAAATAGTGATTATGAAAATTTGAACGTGATTATATGAAGATTATTTGTTTATGTTCAGTACTCTGTTATGATATGGTGTTGCATCTGAAAACCCTGGCATGATTTTTTGTTTCTGCTTCTGTCCCGACCTTACCACGGGTGTAAAACTATGGCCTCCGTTATAATGTTGGTACCATCTCTGTTTTTGGTGCACCCACTTTGAAAACAAAGTGGTTTTCTGCGTGGTCTTTCATGTGTGCAGACTCGGGGCTCCGAGAATAATAAGGGGAAGATTTCACATTCTGTTTTTTCTCGGTTGGTCGTCGGGGTTTGCACAACCATACCACGGGGGTTAAACATGGAATACGTTCTGTTATGATGATGTTCAGCTATGTTTATGCCAAAGGATTTTGTATATTTTATCATTGTAAATAAATGTTTTCCGAAGTTTGCTCTGATAATTTGATAATCTGTTTTGTTCTGCATACTGTACTGGCTCATGTTTACATACTGGTATATGTACTCACCCCTTATCTCCACAATATTTTTAGATGTTTTGAATGTTTCAGCTGAGAATCGAGAATAGGAAGCATGGGCAAGGCTATGTGTGCATGGTGGATTAAGTAGAAGAGGGTACTTTGATTATTGGAGAGTTTATTCAATAGATTTATTACTTTTTGTTGATTCAGGTATTTCGAGATGTGGATACTTTTATTAAGTCTTTATGGAGATTTTAATTTGTTATGTTGAGATCTTCCTTTGATGTCCTTGTAGAGGAACATATATATTTGATTTGAACAAATGAATTTATGGGTTATGAAGCCTTGGAATATATATTTTTGTTATGGAAAATGATTTTTAGGTGACAGGAAGTAATTCCTTGACCTTCCGAGTACGGGGCGTTACAACATAATATACTCAAACTTGAAGTGCATTACTGTATAAAAAAACCAAGCTTATTGCTTTTAGTACATAACAACAGTGCATGACAAGGCCTATGGTTACGAAAGGATTCTGCTTTAATGACTTGAAACCTATATACCATTCTATTTCAGATTAAAGATAATCTGACCATTCATCGAAGAAATGCAATTCACCTTGCTCAAAATAAGTTGCAAATAGCATTGGAAGGAGGAAATACATCCAACAATCAACTTTCAGTCATTCAGAAGGATACATTTTTTCTATGTAATTACCTGTCCGTAAAAACTCAGGTGGAGTATAAGCTAAATTAGTACTGTAGCTTTTTCCATCTCGACTATTTTTCATAAGGCCAAAACTAGACAAACGAGGGTCACCATCCTGAATGTGAATGAACCAGTCATAATCTAACCAAAAAAAATTAACCGTATTACATAATATTGCCAAAGAAATTCCATATTGATGTGCATAAAAGTTTCTACATGCATGTACAGACATAAATACATGCATACTTACATATGTGTGCATTTGATTGCAAGCATGGGTTGTTATTCAACAACTCTGACTCTAAACTTATGGAATTAGACCAAAAAAAAATGCTGAGGATGTTTATGGCAGCAACAATCAAAAGCAATGTCAGAGGAACTTCATGGAATATGAGCAAAACGGAATTAGTACGCCTGCAGAAAGAATCAGCAAGGCCTAAAAATAATGCAAAGCAAGCATGGAGGTCTGACTTAAAATAGGAATGGGCAAATATAGCTTTTATTGCAGATGCATAAATCCTACTCCTTCCATTCCAATTAGCCCATATCCTTTTTGGATTTTTCATGTTAGTTCTCCACTTTGGAAGATAATATACCTTTTTTTGGAGCAAACTTTTTAACTAATTAGCAAGCTTCTGAAATTGACGTCAGTTACTGGGAACTCATTTTTAATAACCGAGTGTGATTGCAATTGAAGATGTTTCCTTTATGAGAAAATTTTCATAAGATCAACTGTCCATTTCAGACAATGGGAGTATTTCCTTAAGTTTTGGCCCACTCTCAAATCATTTTCTTGCGGGTAATCTAGGATTCTAGGTAACATGTTAACAGCACTTGTTCTGTAGGAATCAGTGGAATACATCCTAGACCCTTGTCATTATAAAGGTGAGGCAGCAGGAATGTTCATGCAACACGAAAAGCATCATGACAAGTCTTGAAAGGACCATGAACATTATAGCAATTTGATTTCATGATAAATTACAAGCCTCACATACTTGCCAGCACTTAAAGAGCCATGGTAATATTGCAGCAACAAAACACAAGCATTAACTGCAGGGTCCTTCTAAGGTGACTTGGGTAAAACTTAACTATTCATCACTAACTAAAGTCCATACATTCAGTAAGCAATTCAACAGTGGAACTTTAGGGCATCATTGAGGAAAAATGCCCCAGTACTGATTATTGAAAGTGGAGAGTTTTCATCAAGTCATTCCATTAGTTTCAGTAACTTAACCTAACAATTAAGTAAATTACAGTTATTTTACCTACTTATTCCCACAAAAGTATATACTTATGGCCAGAATGGTCATGGTAGTCTGCAGAATCCAAATTCAAAAAAGAAAAAAAAAATCTGAAGTTGTATACTGTAAAGTCATAAGCATACCTCATCAAAAAGAACTCGATATGCATTCAAATCATGATAAATTTTACGATTTCCGGCATTACAATGATCAAGTGCCTGTGCAATATTATATGCAACTCTAACACGCATTTCCCATGGCAGTGGCTGCTTATCCCCTGCAGGATATAACTACAAAAATCATTACAAGAAACCCTGAACAGAACATAGCATAGCATCTAGAGCATCTCAATAACCATGAACAGTTACAATTAAATTAGTTTCTTTCAGGATTTTTTCTCTATTGGCAAGGCAATGCATTTAGCTAGAAAAGGATGGTTATTTACAATCTTCACACCATTATTAATATCAGACTTCAGAGGAAATCAGGGAAACGAAAATTTACATCATCCCCTTAAAATGCCAAAGCTTCATATGACTAGTTACAGTTAGTGAGAGAATTTGAAAATATTGTGGCTAAAGTACACCAAAACAGTTCTACACTGAATAAACTCAAGTTAAAGAATCATTAGCACATGAAACTGATATTTGACACCACTGTCCAAGAGGAAAGCTAGACCCCAATCCCCCTTAAATTAACCCAGATACTAAATGACATTATTTTTCAAGTGTTAATACCTGTTCCCCAATCAGAACATATATGGGCACAGAGTATATGCATTTTCAAAACATATATTCTCTCCTGGGAGAGAATGCCAGAATGGAAAAACACAAGCTCAACGCACTTAGCGTTGTTGCTTCTGATGGCATACTCGCAGGTGGAGAGTTCATGTCATTATAGTTCATTATATAGGAAGAAAAGCCAGAGGGTCGAACAAAAAACAGAACTTAGTGCACTGCCATTGTTAGAATAAGAATATTTTTTTATCGGTAAACTGCCAGTGTTAGAATAATAAAAGTAGAACTGCCCATCAGCTGCTACCATATAGATTTTAACTCAACATGTGCTTGAAAAAGGAACTACAAAGGAGGAGAATGAGTAATACAATGGAATAGATGCTTGGACAGAGTATCATGGGGCATGAACTCAGCTACCAAGAGGCGTTCATCTCCTTCAGCACAGCAACCAATCAGATTCACCAATCTCTTGTGCCTCACCTTCCCCAATCCCACCGCCTCTGCCTGATGAACAAGCATTTTCATTAGCATTAAACTCAAAACAAAATTTGCTCAAAGATCCGGAAAGATGTGTTTGTTTAGACTTACAGATATAAAAATTTTAGTCGAAAGTCCAGATAAAGCCCAAACACATCACTCTTTTTGTTCCTCATTTGCTTAGAAGTTTAAGTGGTAAAAAAATAAATACGAGATATCAAAGTAAGGTCAAAACCTTGATATATTAGGTCCGAAAGAAAGAAAAAAAGGAATCAAACCAAGTAGTGTTGAAATTTAAGTAATAAAAACCCCAGACCCTGCTTGGTTTCAGAAGAAAACAAAGGACAAAATAGTAAACCCCTATTTAGAATAAAGTTTCCTATCAATTCTCCCAGTCCCAATCGATGCCTCGTGCAAAAGTCCACATCTCGATTCCTATTTTATTTCACTTTCTAATCAACCAAACAAAGAAGAAACCAAAAAGTTATTTTCTTTTATTTTTCGTGCAATATTTTCTCGTTTCCTTATTTTTCTCATATAGAAAACAGAAAGAAGACTCGTAAATGTCTCACCACGAACTGTTGAGCGTCAGGCCAGGACTGCTTGGAGAACCGTTTGACTGCGACTAAGCGGTTGTTCTCTAGTTTGCCTCTGTAAACCACATTGGGAGCTTTCTCGCCGCTCTCGGACACAATGTAATCGGTGCTGAAGCCATTGGTGGCTTTCCGGAGCTCGCTGAGACCGTACTCTTTGAATGCCGGGACTTGAAGGTCTTGATCAGCTTGATCCCCATTGGCTTTAAAACCAAATAAAGCCAAAACAACAACCCATCAATGCTTCAATGTCATGGAAATGAGAAAACAAGAGAAGCTTCATTCCCTTTAGCTTAAAAGGAGGGAACGCCAACACCCACCAACATTTCAAAGTCGTAGAGTGAGCAAGACAAATCAGCTTGATCCCCAGAATGTTCAAAACCCAAAAGCCAAACAAAAGCCATTCAAATCAATGTCAAAGTCTGAGAAAACAAATAGTAGCTTGTTCTCCCATTTTAGTACTATCAGAAGGTGGAGAAACAAACCCAGCTCGAAGCCCATTAGCTTCAAAACCGGAGAAAAAACATTAAAGAAAAACAACGAAGTAGCTTCAAAATCCAAAAATGAAAACCACAAAAATTTAAAGTGCTCGCGTGAGAGAGAGAGAGAGAGGGAGGGACCTGGGTCGGGTTGGGAGGAAGGGTCGTCCGGGGAGTGAAGTTGGCTGGTTTTGGAGTGCAAGCAACCCATCCCTGATCACCCACTACTCTGCTCTACATAGAAAACCGGGGAACGTCCCAAGCTCTATATACAGCTCAGTCCGGTACGATACAGTAAGACACCACACGATATGAAGTAGACGAGGTTGAGTATCGGGTGATGCTTTTCGGACCGAAATGTCGGGGTTCTGACTTCTTTTCCGATTACCAAAACCGAACGGAAAAATGTTGAGCTATGAATTATCCTGCATTTGCAGCAGTGCCAGGGCAGGCACGGGAAGCAATGCAATATTGTAAAACGCCATTTTTGGAAAAAGAAAAAGAAAACAATAATAAATATGGTAAAGACAGAGAGTTGGTAAGACAGAAGTAAAAGGTAAGGTCTGAGGAAGTCAAGCATGCATGAGTAGGCCTATCATAAGCCATGTGCTGCCCCCCCATTTGGGACGGGGCCTCTCTCCTCTTTGCTGTTTCTCTATGCCTCAATTAATATATTTATTTTTTAATTTATAACTCATTTTAAGAAGAAGCAGTAGTTGGGGAAGGTAGCTCAAAGGGAAACCATTGTACAGACTACAGACTATGGACATTTCAACATACATAAGGAAGAAGTGATATTTCTCAACAAAACATTGCTTTACAATATGGAAAATTTTGAATGCAGCCGGGACCAATCGCGCACCAACCATCCATATGGATTAAACAGTTCATTTTATTTAAATGAAAACCCCACTCGTTTATTTTTAAAGATGAGATAAAATCAGATCAGATGAGATCAGATTTTTGTAAATATGTATAAATAGTATTAAAATATATTAAATATAGATAAGATAAGATAAGATAAAATGAAATTAATTTGATTTTTTTTTAAACATTTATACTGATGGAACTCATAAATAATTATATTAATTTTTTATAATAAGTAATTGCCAAAAAACCGTTGAAGCCCGCACTTGAACAGTAACAACCAATTTCATCTACATTTTCGACGTTTTCCTAAATGTTTATGTGAAACGTTTTGCCTCTTTTATTTTCCCGCTTTTGTTTTTTTGACTAATTATATGTAATTTTTTTTTTTATTAAATATTTTACTGAGTCGTTAAAAATATTTGTTAAAGAAAAAACACATCCTCATATACAAAATATATTCATAAACTTTGAAGGAAAAATAAATAAATATATTCCTATTGTGTGTCGTTGGGCCAGTACTTTGCTACACAACTTCCACCACACTCTATACTCCATATTTTTTAAAACTTTTTAAATTTTTAATATTTTTTTAAAAAATTTTTTTGAGTTATTCTTTTTAAATTATTTCAAATTTTTTATTCATTATTCATATAATAATTATTTAATAAAAGAAAAAAATAATAAAAATTAAAAATAATGTGGAGTATTAGGAGGTTGTGAAGATTTTTTATTTGAAGTAAACTGAAAACCGAGTGAGATGAAAATATTAGAAGGGTTTGTTTTCAAAGAGTATCTTACCGTACGAAAATTTGGAGTAGCTTTTATTTGTGTGAGATGAAAATATTACGAGGGTTTGTTTTCAAAGAGTATCTTACCGTACGAAAATTTAGAGTAGCTTTTAAAGTTTTGTGTTTTACCCTTGGAAGCAAATGAGACCTAAATAAAATGAAAGTGGGATTTGCGTAGAAGGAAGGGATTTTAGTGAAACAAAACGTTTTGAGGGTGGTGAAACAGTACTTTTCATTTGACGGCATCTTCCTTCTCTTCGCGTCTCTTCTCTTTGTTCGTTCTCTCTCTTCAGTCTCCTCCATTCTCTTCTCTTCTCCCCGTCGTCTTGTTCTCTCCTTCATTCTCCTCAATTCTCTTCTCTTCTCCCCATCGATGGAGATCCCGCTCACTATTTTTTGTTTTGAATCCTAACCCTAAGCCGAGGGCCTCTTCTTCTTTCGTTTAACCCCCCATTAAAGCTTCTGAACCTAACCCTAACCTTTTGCAAATCCCTCTTCTTTGTGATTTGTCGTCAAGGCCAACGTTTATTCATTCTCAATCACCGATATATATATATATATATATATCTCTCTCTCTCTATGATTTTTCAATAAATTTAGGTTGATTAAGTTTGTGTTGCGCATATATTTTTATTTTGTTGTTTTCAAAAGTTAGGTTTTGTATATAGGTTTTTGATCTGGTATGTAAAACTTCGGCTTTTAATTTCAAATTTTGAGATGAATACCAGATTACGAAGTTCTACTGTCTTGGTAGGTACGAGGTTTGTGTTTCTTATTTACTGAAAAAAAAGTTAAAGATTGTTTATCAATTTCATTTATTTGTCTGGGTGAGTTCTTGATTTTCAACATTCAATTGAGCATCTTGATATCCTCTTCCCTCACTCTAATTTATTTCTATGTTAGTGATGCGAAAGCTTACATATTTTGTTTCAGTAGAGAAATGTACCAAGAGCTTTTGATATGGTGTGCGAATAACTTTGACAATCACATGTAATAATTTATAGGCTTCCTATAATTTTATAAAACTAGATTGTATGTAGAACTGGATGATCTATTTTTGAATTGGACATAGAACGGAAGGGTCTTTTTTGGTTAAGTAAAATTAATTAGAAAATAATGGATTGCTGCAAACTTTTAGGCTACAATTTTTTGTTGTTTAAAGATTTAAATGATAAAAATTTTCAGGGTAACATGCATCGAGGATCTTTAGTCTTTGTTTGTTTTACATAAGTTTGGTGATAGGAAGGAAAATTTGGAATTTTCTAATAACCAGCCCATTACACATCCTTAAAAGCATTGATTTTTCTTCTGTTTTCCTATCTTGATATTTGAAACGGCTTGTGGTTTTTTTAAGAAATATAACATTATGAGTTTCTTGAACTAACACATCTGACAGATGCTTTCGTATTCTTAGTTTTTTATGTAATATTTTTTTGGTATCTCAGACCCTTCGTTTTGTGTTATTGGGTGGTGTTCAAGTTAATGCTTTGAACGTGACTGGATTGGTTATCAACACTGCTGGTGTTGTGTGGTACTATTCATATGTGTGCATTTGAGTGGATTGGTTTTTCTCATTATAGTTAATAAAGCTTAAACATGTCTGTCTTTTGTTTGTTTATAATAATGGGTTACCACACTGCAACTATTTCAAATGGGCAGATAACAGTGAGGAAAGAGAAAAATAATTTGTAAAAATAGAAATTAAATTGTTAAGGAAGGAAGAAAAGTTTCGAAAAAGAGAAGAAGAAATTGCAAAGAGGGAGTTGGGTGTCCAGACCAAGTCGATATTCAAAGGCAACAAGCAGACATTCAGCGTGAACTGTATCTTTTGGGTCATTTCGATATTAATTTCATTGTACTTGATACGATCACAATAAATACCCCCTAAACATGAACTTTGTAATCTCAACCAACCTATTGCTCACTTTGTTCTAAAGGACGTTGTCATGTGTATTTTGATTTGTTGGATGGGTGAAACACCTTTACAACTGCTATGCATAGCAACTCGGAGATTGGATGAGGATTCTTGTTTTTGTTTTTTAATTTATTGTAGTTATCAAATCTATAAAAAGTAGGTTTATTTAAATACCAACTATTGTTATCAAATTTAATTAAATGAATTTATTAGGTCCACATCCTAATTATTATCAGGTCCACATCTTAATCATTTGTATCTAACACTCTCTTAACAGACTCGCTCACTTCTCTATTGAAGCAAAAGAACCTCGACTTCTATGGACTTAGAACTTGATTGTGAGAATTGTGAACAATCAACACTTTCAACACCCCTTCAATGAATGTAGCATTTATCCTTGCCTTGCAATCTATCTTTAATGTCTTTGGCGTCGAATTAATATGCAAAATACCTGGGCTGCTAGATTGGTTGATGGATTTGTGCTAAGAGGTGTTGACATATATGTATAAAATGGTCTTGGTATCATCTAAGATGTCAACCATGTCATGATAATGAGCAAAAAATTGAATTTAAATAATATTTTGAATACCTTAGTTGATGTGTTTGTTGATGGATTTGTGGTAGAATGTGTTATAGGAGATGTGTGCTCTTTCCCTTTCCCCATCTAGAGAATATTTATCAATATTTTAGAATAATAAAAATCATCTACTGAAGTTCATGACTTCAACTTCTTCACTATGCAAGTTGAAGTTGAGTGATGAATTCAGTTTATTTAACATTGCCATTGTATATATATATATCGGTATTGCTTGCATAAATTGAATTCTAAAAAATGTGAAAGCTTGTTACACAACGTAACCACCCCCATTTTACCACTACCTACTGCTAGGGCTGCAACCCGAACAATCTGAATTGAATTTGGGCTCGACCCGACCCGACTCGCCAACAAGAAACAGCAACCCGACACCGAACATTTCGGGTCGGGTCAACCGAAGTTTTCCCCTAATAGAGGACCTGGTCAACGCTACACTTGTGGATGTAGAAGGCCAAGATGGCCATCACTGACTCGGGTTATCTTATGGAAGAAAGCAACAATTAATTTGAGGCTTATCTCCTTCTTTACCACCACAGCACTAACCTTACATTCATCCCTGCGACTACATTTGTTGTAGTGTCATCCTCCACGGCCACTAACCCCCATTTTACCACTACCTACTGCGCCTTCTTCACTATGACCTTTGCCACTACTACAGCACCACCAGCATCATGTGCATCTTCTAACAGCTTCACTTTTATATTCTTAACACTTCATCTTGCCTGGTGAACTCCAACATTTAATGGATTTCTCTTGTGGGTGAAGAAATAATAAATAAATAAGATCTGTGCTGAGCAAGTCTTTTCTGGTTCTGTGGCATTGAACTGAGCAACAGTTATTAGTGGTGGTGGCTATATTATCAGTTTGGGTGTTTTATGATAAGGATATTTTATCCCACTTTTAACTCATACATGTAAGATTAATGTACTTAATTAGGTAACATGTCTAGAGTCTAGACGTACCAAGATTTTTTAAAATAAAATCCTAGCTTATTATTGAGCAAACTAATCAAATCCAAGAAGCTGTTAAAATACGCGATTACTTTTTGTGAAACTCGTTATAGAAATATAAGAAGCAGTTAAAACGTTAATATTTATAATATTAATTGATATATATATATATATATGTAAAGAGAAAAGATATTTGCAACCGTGAATTGTGCAACCGCCGCGTAATCGCTTTGAAAAAAGTGAATAAAACATGTAACCTACATAAAAAAAATTATTTTTTTAATAATAGACCCCACTCTTTTTCAAAGCGATTACGCGGCGTTTGCGCACTTCACGATTGTATGTAGAATTACTCTCCATCAATATATAATATATGATCTCAACATATATATGGCCAAGGACACATGTTAGAGAGTAATTATATGCATGATGCATGATATTTATCCAAAATATAGTAGTTCTGAAAGAGGAATAAGCTAGTTAAATACTTACCACTAGAAGTAGCCAAGAAAATTATTGGAGCATGCAAGGCGGGAGAGAAAAGTCAGAAATACAGAGGCCATACATACTAGGATCCGCTCCCAACATGAACCCAAATTGGGGTTGATTTTTCCCCATTAATACAATAGAAATACAGAGCTAACTTCCCAGAAAATCACCGCCTCTTTTCCCAGTTGCCCATTTCTGGTTAAAAAGGTTGGGGACTTCCCATTAAAGCTAGATTTGGCAGGATTAAGAACAAACTGATCAGTGGGGGGGAAATGAAAGCACCTACCACAAGCGACGCCGATGAGTTCACTTGAGTGGCGGAGCTACGGAGGAGTGCAGCCAACCTAAATGATCTGACGCTTAGGAGGTGGGTCGCGCGCGCGGAGGAGACTGGCCAATCTGCAGCGGAGGGAGGATCGAGAGAGCACCACCCACAAACGGAAAATCTTAAGGTTCAAAGATGAGATTTGGGGGAGGGGAGACGAACAAATGGGGGATGAAGTGGATCTGAGAAGAGAAGCCAAGGGGCCGGGAGACAAAGATGAGATTCGCATTTTCCTTTTCTTTTTTATTTTTTTAAATAAAAATCACTCTGATGGCAGCAGGCCACCTAGGCTTGGTACGCGGATTCGTCCGCTAACTCATCTGTATCTAGAAGAACTGTTACAATAAATACAGTGTAAAATTAAAAAATAGATAGAGTTTTAGGATTAAAAAATTGGTCCCCACCCATTCTCCGCAAAAAGAGAGTTGTCTTAAATAACAATTTTTTACAGTTCCATGTGCAAACTATGTTGTCATCGTTCGAGGCCGTGGTTGTTGGTAGTGCATTTCAATTTGTTTGCCTGAGAGTCCATGGAAGAGACTAATGTCATCAGCTTCAAAATCTTTGACTAGGGAAAGCAAAAAGATAATGGAATAAAAGGCATCGACTGACCCAAACCGTCCATGGCCGAATTTCTTCGCACCCACCTATGATGGTACGTGAAGTTCATGTGCCAATGATAGTGAGATGGGATGAGTAAGATTTAATAAATTTTAGGATGATGAAACTATTGGTATGGTACATATAGCTGTTGGAGGCATTTCGACACGATGGCGCAAGGTGGCTACATGAGGGCCAAGCCCGTGCGTGAAAGTCACGTGTTGAGATTTTCACCACGATTCCGTACTGTTCCGGTAGATCGGCAGCTAAGGAGTTATGTGGTGAGGCACATGTAGACAGTTAATTTTCAAAAAGCAATAGTTAGGCCTAGACCGAACTAGTTGAAAGAAAAAGATAAAAAAAAAAATTTAATAGAAAAACCTATAAATAAGGCGGTGCCAAAAATGAAACACAGAGCATGGGAGCCACGACTCCATCTTCCTCTCCTGAAGAACTGGAGGGGAGAGAGGATGAGGGACCTTTGCTTTTGGAGAGAAGCGGGACTTTGTTTCGTTCGTTCTCTCTGTTCTTCTATTTTGTTTGGGAAATCCAATGCTGAATATATTTATTTGCGTTTATTCATTATCTTGAATTCTATTATTTTAAATCATTTCTTGTCAGAAAATTTTAATTTATTTTTTTGTATTACTTGTTTGAGATATTTGTTAGGGTCCATTCCCCCACTGTTTATACTATTCATTAGTTTAACCTAATCATTATCAAACCTAGAAAATAAATAAATAAATAAATAAATAAAGTCAAATAGTAGAAAAATGGATCAATTTTTTTTGTAATAGTTCATAAATTGTATTCGAAAACACAAAAACCGTTGAAACTGTATGCCAAATAAATAGAAACTCAAAATAAAAATCATGGAGGATAATTGCTTAAATATTATAACCATATGAATATCAAGATTTCATGCGATTTGCCTTTTAACTGAGATAGCCAATGTTGAAAAGGTAGTCATAGGCTAAGGCTTGCCACAATGTGCCAAGCCCCCCTTCAAATTGCCTCCTTTAGAGCATTGGCAATGGCCTAGCCAAATGCCAATGCAAGTTTATAATTTAGCTAGATGTAAAAAAAAACATCTACATTGGACTAGCTAAAAGTCTAAAGTTAAAGACTTTAGCTACAGTAAAATTAAGTTCCTCTCCAAAGATAGCGAGTTACTGTTCATGGTTTATACTAATATTTTATTATTTCATCTACTTCCCACGTTATTTTCTCTTTCCTCGTCTATTTCCCTCGTTTTCATTTCTTCTTCCCGAAACACATCTCCGTAGCCCTTCGCCTTCTTCACCCGCGAGCACCAAAGAGACCTCCGTCTTCTTCAACCGCGAGACGCCTTCTCTCCGTCGTCCTGCCGTCGTCTTCCAGCCCAAAAGGTAATTTCTCTTCCTCGCTCCTCCCTCCCTCTTCTCTGCTTAGATTTCCTCTCCCTCTTCTCTTTCTATTTTCTCACATTTCATCAATTGATTGAATCTGTGTTTAGGGTTTGCGTGGAACTCTGTCACAAGGTTGCCTTTCCCGTGAATCCTCATCCAAAGATTGCACATTTCCTCTACAAACTGAACTTCAAAATCGCGATTGGGTATTTTCGTGTAACTGACTTGAGATTTCGGTTTTTTGGTTTGTGATTTGGGTATTTGTCTGTGGTCATGCGTAGTGTTTAATGATTATGGTATTTTGCTTTGAGATTTCGGTATTTTGGTTTGTGATTTGGGTATTTTTGTGCTGCAATCTGATTTGAGATTTGGGTATTGTGGTTTGTGATTTGGGTATTTTTGCTCCCACGAAGCTGAAACAAAATAAAGAACAAAGTGAGAAAAAAAAGAGAGAACTGAAACCTTATTGAACTGAAACCTTATTCATAATAGAAATTCATATGAATGGTAGATAATCCAAAAACATAGGGAGAACTCAGAAATTTATATTGTCTGACCTCGTTATAATTCTAGGGCCAACATAACTTGCTGACACAAATTGACAATAGACAACTTAAACAGGAAAATGGAAGTTCATTTTTGTTCTCTGATAAGGAATAGAATGGAACTTAAAAATGCCTTTAATAAATTAGTCAATGATGGAAAAACTTCAGACAGGATCCAATAGAACTACATTAAGGCAGTTGGAAAAAGGAAAGTTAATAAACATAAAGACTATCATAAAAAAATTATTCATAAAGACCACCATTGCTTATTAGCTTTTTCTTCTAGTTTTGTCCTCTTTTTTCCTTTTGATTCTACCTTCTGATGGTTTTGGATTTGTTGAAATGTATGATTCATTTCAGTTGAACATATTCAGTCCTACAGAACGGTGAATAAGTAAAAAATTATGTATACAAATACACACACTACCTCACACATGTTCAAGAGAAAATCCTCTCACCAAAAACTGTGTTCTGAGTCAAAAATAAAATAGTTAAACACATTTAAGGCCTTGAAAACCCTCCCCCTTCCAATAACGAAAATAAAAGAAAAATAAAATAAGAATTTAGTGAGCAGCCTGTGAATCCCTTGCAAGAGTTAAACACATTTAATTGACCCACAAACTTCATACATATAGCCTGACACTTATAGAGAGAGTAGTTCTGTTCGATTATTTATCTTGCCTCCAAACATGCACATGGAAATTTTTGTTCATACATTGCCTCAAAAATTGCAGAGATAAACCTCACCATGGTAATTATTGGACTGTTTTTATGGGTAGAACAAATGTTTGTATGTTTGTATGCTACTTTATGGTATATTTGTCTTTGTTTAAGAAATAGGAGTGTTATAGACTGTTTTGTAATTATTGGACTGTTTTTATGGGTAGAAGAAATGTGGCTCATGTTTGTATGCTACTTTATGGTAATTACAATGAAGTTAGGATTTCACCTTTAGATATATATATATATATATATATATATATATATATATATATATATATATATATGTTGCATTTGTGGAGTTCTATAGTGTTGATATTGGCTGTTTCAGTCATTGTTCCAGACCCAGTCAGTGTATAACTTCACCCAATCTGCCATAAGTCAGTGAATGTTGTGAATATGCTGGAATCTTGTGAATTTGGACTTATATTGGGTCAATTTTCTGACTCCTTGAAAATTTCATCTTTTTCAAAGATGGACACACATTTTGAGGATGACCCCTTCTTCACCACTCTCTTACAAAGTGGGGGAGGAGGTTGTAATAGCACCCCAACGCAACATTCTAATGTTGTGATCCAAGTAACCACAACTGACGGTGAAAAGAGGCATCAATCAAAAAAAGTTCAAAGAGGTGCATCTTTCACTGTAGAGGAGGATAATCTCCTAGTGTCAGCTTGGCTCAACATTAGCATCGATGCGATAAGGGGTACTGATCAAAAGTCAACTCAAATGTGGGAAAGAATTACCACATTTTATCATGAATATAAAAAACCAAACATTGTTGACCGTTCTGAGGGCTCATTGATGAATCGATGGTCCACGATTCAAAAATTGACAAATAAGTTCTGTGCATATATAGCACAGGTAGAGTCATTGCACCCGAGTGGTGCAACCGAGCAAGACAAGGTATGTAATTATTGGATTTTTAATCATGAATTTATGTTGGACTTATTTATGAACTAAAACATATTCCTTCACCTTTATAGATTGAGAAGGCCAAGATGTTGTACAAAGAGATGGTAGGGTCTAATTTTACAATGGAACATTGTTGGTGTCTTTTGAGACACCAACCAAAATGGCAGCAACACATATCTACCTTTGGTAAGAAGAGAAAGCCACAAGAAAAATATGTTGGTGAAGTTGATGTTGATTTAGCCGAGGAGGACCTGGAGGTTCTTATTGAGAGACCTCCAGGCAAAAAAGTTGAAAAAGAAAGGGAGAGGAAGCGGAAGTCGATGGAAGGCAAAGAGGTAGAGATCAAAACAGCGTTAGCTAAAATGACCGAGGATAGAGCGACGACCATGGAAGAGCGGAGAAATGCTATGTTGAAAGCAGACAAAAAAAGTGAGAAAGTATTTGAACTAAAGAAGAAGTTTGAACTAGAGCAGAAGAATTTTGAACTAAAGATAATGATGCTAGATGTACGTGGCATGAATGCCATGCAACAAGAATATTTCAGTAATATTCAATTAATAATTTTTAAGGATTCGAAGGCCCATTCCGGATGTACATCTACATCTCCTTCGACACCTTATGGAGGTGTCTAACTTCTAGTGTTGGTAGTACAGTATTTTTTGAGAATTTAGTGGCTGCCCAGCCACATGTGGGATGTAATTAGTGGACTGTTTTGTAATTATTGGACTGTTTTGATGATTAGTAGACTGTTTTTGTATATTTAGTGGACTGTTTTGTAATTATTGGACTGTTTTGATGGATTAGTGGACTGTTTTTGTAATGGCAATGAACTGTTTTGTAATTATTGGACTTCTTTGATGGATTAGTGGACTGTTTTGTAATTTTAGTGGACTGTTTTGTAATTATTGGACTGCTTTTGGATTAGTGGACTGTTTTGTAATTTTAGTGGACTGTTTTTATGGATTAGTGGACTTTTTTGTAATTTTAGTGGACTATTTTGTAATTAGTGGACTGTTTTGATGGATTAGTGGACTATTTTTGTAATGGCTGTGGATTGTTTTATAATTTTAGTGGACTATTTTTATGGGTAGAAGAAATGTTGGTATGTTTGTATATATGATTGTTGGGTGAATGGTTTACAAAATATATTTATTGAATAATTAGGTTGAGGGAAAAAATAATTGAAAAATAATAATTTTATTTTTTAATAAAGTTATTAATTAAATTTGTAAAATATTAAAATAAAATTATGTTATTAAACTATTTAATATTTTATTATTATTTAGACTTTAAGATAGCTAGTCCAATGTGGACTAGTTTAACTATAAATCCATGTTATAGTTAAAATACAACATTCTAACTAAAATTTAGACTTGGCAATGGCTAGCCAATGCTCTTATAAGAGCATTGGCAATGGACTAGCCATTTGCCAATGCAAGTCTAAATTAGAAGTAAAAATGAGAAAAAATGTTTGCATTGGCCTAGCTAAATTTATGAAGTTTAACATTTATGCTACAGTATATGTTACCTCCTCTCTATACCTAGCGAGCTACTATTCACGGACCAAATTATTATTTTATCATTTCTCTACTTCCCGCTGATTCTTTCGCTCGGTTTTTCTCTGTCTTCATCCCCAAAACCCTCCATTTCATCTTTCTTTCCTTTCTTTCTCCCGAAACTCCCTTATCTTCTTCGTTTTCTTTTTCTCCCGAAGCTTCTTCTCTTCTTCGCCCTTTTCTTCTTTTCTTCGCCCTTTTCTTCTTCAACCCGCAAGCCATAATCTCCATTATCTTCTTCAACCCGCAAGCCATAATCTTCTAGCCCCATTCTTGCCGAGACGTCGCTCTTCCTCAGCCCGCAAGCGTCCCCTTCTCTCCAGCAGTTGCTGTCGTCTTCATTCTCTCCAAACGTAAGTTTCTCTTCCTCGCTCTTCTCTGTGTATTCTCTGTGCCGTCTCCTCTCTCCCTCTCCTCGATTCTCACTTTATCTTCTTCGAGTGATTAAATCACCTCCTCTTTTGCATTGCAAGGAGAAATAATTGTTGAATCGGCTTCATTCCACCAATCGTCCAGAAGGTTCTTCAATTTCCTCCACGAATCGGCTTGGCTCTACCCTATAAAGCATCTGCCACTACAAATTTGCCACTACTGTTGTGCAATTTGGGTAAATACTTTGCTATTTTTTTATCTTTTTGAGGATGAAATGGTATGGTGTATTAAATTTGCCACACACTGCTTGGTATTTTATTGGGCAACTATTGATATTTCATTTAGTTTGATGTTTCTATTTTCTCCTTTTTAGGGACTACCGAATATATAAAGCATGACTTCATTGTGTTGATGGCATGTCATATACTTGTATATGTACGTTAGGCTTATCTAAACTCAATGCTCTTTTTTGTCATGCACGAACCCTTTATAATCTTATAAATGTTGGCCTAACCTCATATGTTGATGCTTTTTGTGCTTGATGCTTTTTGTGCTTAATTTCTGTTGGGAATCCAGATTGAGTTAAAATAATGTTGTTATATACTCAAATTCATCTCTTCCCGTGTCAAATTTGTGGCATTTTCATGATGAGATAAGAGGCACACACACACACACACATATGTATATAGAAAGAATAACGTATATATTTCTTCCAGCTTCTTTGACGCAAGCAATCTAGTAATTAGCCCAGCAAGCATCCCCTGTCTGAACTGCCTTTACTCAATAGCTCAGCAAATGGTGGGAGTTTTCCCTTTAACATGTGCACAATGGCTTGCATCTACCTTTCACTAGTATAGAGAAATGGAATACTATTTTGTTGGGAATTAGTAAACAAATCAGTCATGAGGAATTTAATAATGTGGTTCAACTTGAGATAAGGGAATTGACTTTGTTGGGTTTGTTCTAATTGTGAATGATTGGTGTTTGTTTGGTGTATAATATGCTGCCATTTATATTGGATAGTCTTTAATATTAGCCAACCATTAAACAATACCTCAAATTCAAACTGGAGATGACTGTGAGCTAAGAATGTGAGAACTAGAACTGGAGACAATGAATCAAACGTTGGGGGATGGTAGATCAAAGGCTGCAGGTGGTTGTTTGATGCAGTTATTTTTTCAAAAACTGCATGTTAATTGTTTTAGTAGTAGCTGCTAGTAATGCTCCTTTATGATTTTAATTGATCTTGTTGCCACAAAGTCTTTTATATATTTGTTTATTTTACTAGCTTAAGTGACTGTTTTCTGTTCAGCCATGTTGAGTATTTGTGATCTGTATTGGGGTGAATTGTGGACTGTATTGGGTATTTGTGATATGTTTTGGATCATTTATGGACTGTTTTAGCAATTTGTGAACTGTTTGAGGTATTTAGTGGATTGCTTTGGCAATTTGTGGACTGCTTTAGCTATTTGTGAACTATTTTTGGGATAATTTGTGGACTATTTTAGCTTATTTGTGGACTGTATTAGGATAATTTGTGGACTGTATTGGGTATTTGTGATCTGTTTTGGATAATTTATGGACTGTTTTACCAATTGTTGAACTGTTTTGAGGTATTTAGTGGACTATATTGGATATTTATAGACTGTTTTGGGTATTTGTGATCTGTTTTGGATAATTTATGGACTGTTTTAGCAATTTGTGAACTGTTTTGAGGTAATTAATGGACTATTTTGACAATTTGTGGACTGTTTTGACATTTTCTGGACTGTTTTGGGGTAATTAATGGACTGTTTTGGCAATTTGTAAACTGTTTTGGGATAATTTGTGGACTGTTTTGTCAATTTGTGGACTGTTTTGAGGTAATTAATAGACTGTTTTGAGAATTTGGCATTTATGTTTTGGGTAATTAATGGATTGTTTTTGGCAATTTGTAATCTATTTTGGGACTTCAGGATTGTAATCACAAAAGAATATTTGTAATTTATAACTATGGATGTAAATGAAAAAATTAGGTTGAAAGAAAAAATAATTGAAAAATAATAATTTTATTTATTAATAAAGTTATTAATTAATATATCAACTGTATTTGTAAAATAAAATAAAAAATTATTATTAAAATATATAATATTTTATTATTATTTGAACTTTAAGATAGCTAGTCGAATGTGGACTAATCTAGCTACAAGTCCATATTATAGTCAAAATCTAACATTCTAGCTAAATTTTAGACTTGCCAATGCTCTTAATAGTACTATCTATTGCCAAATCTAAGATTTAGTTAGAATGTTGTATTTTGGCTATAACATGGATTTATAGCTAGATTAGTCCACATTGGATTAGCTATCTTAAAATCTAAATAATAATAAAATATTAAATATTTTAATAATATATTTGTTTTTTAATATTTTACAAATTTAATTAATAGCTTTATTAAAAAATAAAATTATTATTTTTTCCCTCAACCTAATTATTCAATAAATATATTTTGTCAACCATTCACCCAATAATCACATCTACAAACATACCGACATTTCTTCTACCCATAAAAATAATCCACTAAAATTACAAAAAGAGTCCAGTAATCCATCAAAACAATCCAATAATTACAAAACAGTCCACTAAAATTACAAAAACAGTCCACTAAAATTACAAAAATAGTCCTATAATCCATCAAAATAGTCCACTAATTACAAAACAGTCCACTAAAATTATAAAAACAGTCCACTAATCCATCAAAACAGTCCAATAATTACAAAACAGTCCACTAAAATTATAAAACAGTCTACTAATCCATCAAAACAATCCACTAAAATTACAAAAATAGTCCACTAATCAATCAAAACAGTCCAATAATTACAAAAAAGTCTACTAAAATTACAAAAACAGTCCACTAATTCATCAAAACAATCCAATAATTACAAAACAGTCCACTAAAATTACAAAAACAGTCTACTAATCCATCAAAACAGTCCAATAATTACAAAAAAGTCTACTAAAATTACAAAAAGAGTCCAATAATTTAGTTGCTACCCAGCCACATGTTTAAAAATCCCACATGTGGTTGGGCAGCCACTAAATTCTCAAACAAAGACACTCCTATTTCTTAAACAAAGACAAATATAACATTCTGACACCAACTATCTAATTGTATGCAACAAAGTAGTTCTCACATGCATAAAGGATAATGTGTGGTACTGAGTCTCTAACATACATAAAGAGGCAGCTAGATACCATAAAGTAGCATGGCACAACTATAAAATAGTAGCTAAATCATGGAAACTGAAACAACTATAGTATGCATATGAATAATCTAATGGGGCAGCATGCTGAAAGAAACAAAACAGAAGGTATCCATATTTCTTATGCAATGTGCCTAAGACTAACTCAGACTTATAACAATTACCTTGAGTTGGCTGGATGCTAGTTGGTTCAGCATGCTTCCTCCCGATACATGCCACAATATTTCTAAAGATTTTGTAATTAATTACATCTATATCAGTTCTTGTTTGTGTAAGTGATGGTGGGTGACTTCCTCCCGATACATGCAAAAACATTGGGGATATTTGCTATTTCTTATCAAGTATTCTGTTGTGTACAGGGTTGCGGGACTTGCAAGAAAATGTGCTCTACAAATATGGAAATGGAAATATTTGAAATGTTCTAATACCAGATTCAAACAAAAAATACCCAATTCAGAAACCACAATACCCAAATCTCAAATCAGATTCCAGCACAAAAATACCCAAATCACAAACCAAAATACCGAAATCTCAAATCAGTTACACGGAAATACCCAAATCGCGATTTTGAAGTTCAGTTTGTAGAGGAAATGTGCAATCTTTGGACGAGGAATCACGGGCAAGGCAACCTTGTGACAAAGTTCCGCGCAAACCCTAAACACAGATTCAATCACTCGATGAAATGTGAGAAAATAGAAAGAGAAGAGGGAGAGGAAATCTAAGCAGAGAAGAGGGAGAGGAAATCTAAGCAAAGAAGAGGGAGGGAGGAGCGAGGAAGAGAAATTACCTTTTGGGCTGGAAGACGACGGCAGGACAACGGAGAGAAGGCGTCTTGCGGTTGAAGAAGACGGAGGTCTCTTTGGTGCTCGCGGGTGAAGAAGGCGAAGGGCTACGGAGATGTGTGTTTCAGGAAGAAGAAATGAAAACGAGGGAAATAACGTGAGAAGTAGATGAAATAATAAAATACTAGTATAAACCATGAACAGTAACTCACTATGTTTGGAGAGGAGTCTAATTTTACTGTAGCTAAAGTCTTTAACTTTAGACTTTTAGCTAGTCCAATCTAGATGTTTTTTTTTACATCTAGCTAAATTATAGACTTGCATTGGCATTTGGCTAGGCCATTGCCAATGCTCTAAGGTCCTCAAGGCCTACCATAAAATCTCCATGTCGTAGAGGCAGATTGGGCTTTCAATTCAATCATTCTATCGTGATGATTGTGACTAGAAAACCTCCTTCTCAAGCTTGTTTCTCCTGTCGACAATCCAAGTGGCCAACGCATTGACTCCCTAATAGTCCATTAAGGATTAGTGAGAAAAGAGACAATAAGGGGAAAAGAGTGGAGGAAAGAGGAGGGAACACTATTGGAGTTCAAGAACCCCTTTAACTTATTAGCTTCTTGACGCATGGCCTTAGTCCGAGCCCTATCCATACTCAGGCCAGCCCCAAGGGCACTGCGAGCTCCCTCCCGAGAAGCTCACCTCATACCACCAAGCTGCAGAGATGGGGAAGGAAAGGAAGGAGAAGGAGAAGGAGTCGAGTAGGGGGGCCCATTCCCCCATCAAGCGTAGGCACAGTCGAGGCCTCGGCTTCGACCCCAGTGGGTACCAATGCATCCAAGGACCCCACGTTCCCCCCAGCTGGTGTTAATATAACTGGGGCACCCATCTTGCCCTCATCAGTAGCTGATGAAGCTAGAACCTCGGCATCGCCCACACCGTTGCTCACCCGATGATGTCACCTGCAGCTCAAGCGGAGTAGTAAGGGGCGGGAAAGGCATGGACATCCCACCCTCGGTAAGATCGATGACCAAGGGGACATCCTACCTCAGGCCCCCTAATGGGGTGTGGAAACCTCGCCACCACTGGACAAAGCCACCCCCATGACAGTAGGGATGGCTGCCCTAGACAATGAAGAACGCCTCTCAGGCTTGTACATTGGGAGGCCAAACATCTCTGAGACCTGCTCAAACAGCACAGCGGGCACCTAGGAGCCCTTTGGAGTAGGGTCAAGCAAGGTGGAGAAAAATTCTATCTCGATCTCCCTTTCCTCCTGGTCGGTCCCTGGTCGTCTGGCAAAGACGTGACACCAAAGGAGGCGATGATGCGAGACGTATCCTAGACAAAGAATGAGTGTGCACCCTTGCGGCTAGGAAGTCGAGTTCTGCTTGCTCCAAGATGGTGGCTATGCCTCCCAGAGTAGACAAGTCCCACCAAACTGATTCACCAGCCCTCGACTGAGGTTTGACCTGCGAAGACTGGCTAGGGCCCCTAAAAAAAGAAGGCACCCCCCGCTCAAACTCAATGTTGTTGCTGCTCCTTAACGACTCATTGGCCACCTTGCCCGCAATACGAGGCACTTTCATTCCCCCCTACAGTTGGGCTGGGGCGGCCTCTTCTGATCCCGAAAGTCTGATGGTTCCCTCAGAGGACACGATCGATCTGGCACTGCTAGGAACTGTTCAATATTGGGCCCAGTTAGCAGGGCATTGATCCAAACCTCCTCCGGTTGGTCAGCGACCCATGAATAAACGGCCTTCAGACCAGGCCTTTCCAGACCAGACAATTCTAGAAAACACTCATTGTCATCCGGGACAACTCCCCACATTGCTCAGATAGGGAATTCTTGACGGGCGACCTCACCCATAGCGAGTTCCCAACCGTATCCAGATACGAAGAAAACCCTCTTGAACCATTCCTTGACACTAGAAAAGCGAGTTTCCAAACGAGAGACTGTATACTTGTTGCAAGAGTAAAAATTGAATAAGTTTCCATCAAGACGCCGCACCTCGTGCATAAATAATAACTCTCAAGTCGTCAGATCGGGGTACTCCTCCCTCTAAGTTCCCAACGCCATACGCCATACGCCATAAGATATAGTAGGACATTAGAACCCTCCATTCGTTGGGGTGAAGCTGAACTGGGGCCAATGTGAGGAAGGACGACATAAGGGAAGGCGCAAACCGTTTGAAAACTTGGCGGGTTGTAGGGTAACTTTCTTGGCAAACCCCTCTGAGTCAACAATTTCGTGGCTAGGTCTCGGAACCTCCAGGATGATAGAGTCGGGTACCTCGTAGGAGTTCCTCACTGCGCTCAAATCCATTGTGGTGGTGGCGCGACCTAGTGGTACCCCTCGAAGTAGGGTGAGTTGTCATGGGTTTTGGAAAAGTCAAAAGCTCCCAGGTTCTAGGAAGATCCTTCCGAACACAATGACCAAGAATTGTGAGACAAAGAATGGGAAGTATTTTTAGGGACTATTTGCGAAAAGAAGAAAGGGATGGTTAGGGGTTATAAGAGAGGCAAAGGTGTGAGAAGGAGAAAACGAGAACCTTAGGGAAAAAAGGCAAAAGTTGATGAAAGGAAGAGGAGAAAAGTTGGAGCTTCGGTTTAAATTTGGACCAAGGAGGGTCAGACTACTCCGACTAAGGGAGCGACATGCGTCATCAAGATAGAAGCATCTAGAGCGAAATCACATGATCCTTGTGGAAACGGAAGGTCGTGAGTGATAAACCACTGAGCTCATCCTGAAACGTGGGAACGTGCACCACCAAAAATGGGAGTTTTAAAAGGATTGGACGCAGAACATCTAGGGGTAATAAAATTTCCACCACGCATGCCTATTGAGAATTTTCAGGGTAACTTGAGGGAGATGTTCCCCCTAGTTGGGCTAGACCTAGAGTATGGTCTGCAAGGCCCACGATCTGGTTATCGCAAACCCACTATCTGGAGTAGAGACAGACGGAGCCACATTAATTGCACCAACTAGAGGTGTAAGCTGGGGATTCCGATCGATCATGTCCCAATAGGAGCCACTGCATTGAATGCAACTGATCCCCTCTCAGATGCTCCAGAACAGAGGGAAGTATAAAAGCCCCGTTGTAGGTATAATTTGTGACGATCTTCTTCTACTTCTTGTCCCCAACTCGACCTCCTTTTTATCCTGAAGCTCAAGCTAATGTAGGCATCGGAGTTGCTTCTTGGCACTCTAGGCCCTTCAAGCTTCTTTGCCTCAGGTGACCAACGGAGCACAGCAGGGTGCGAAACACGTCATTAACAGTATTAATACAGATTGTTTAATATATATAGTTGTGTAAAAGGTGTGTCATGATGATTATTTTTGTTTTCTTGAATGTGCAAATTAATTAATTATTTTCTATCTGTTTTTGTAACTAAACACAAAACCTAGTTAAACGAATTATGCAACACAAGGTATATTTCTTAACTCTTGAAAACCAAAATGTTCTATTGAAATTAAAAAGAAAAAAGAAAAATGTTGAACACGCACAACATGATCAGAATTGCATTGTTTCCAAACGATACATCTTTTTTTATCCTACAATATTATGAGCAAAATATGATGAAAGAAAGCATCCAATATTTCAATTATTAAAAAGTATCTGTTTGGTCAACTTAGCATATTCATTAAAGGAAAAATATTTGCATCAACCTACTATTTATCACACACTCAACACACTTAGTGTATTGAGTTAAAAAAAAAAAATTGAATGCATAGTGTGTGAAGAGTGTAGGCTGATATATATAATTACTCTTCATTAAATCCAGTACTTAACATAAGATTTCCCCCAAAAAATAATATTTAGGGGGAAATGATGGAATTAACTGCATGCTGGGTAATGTATAATTGGAAGCACTGGTTGTGTAACCCAACTGACATGTGAACTTAGAGCACCATAATCTTAAAAATGCAGAGAAAAAGGACCCCATTTTCCTAGACATATAAATTTAGTATTTCATTGCCAAACTGATTTAAAACTTCTAATTACCTAAAAAAATTTACATTTATATCATCTGAATTGGTGTTGTTACTGCTCAAATAGTCATACTCCTAATTTCTAAGGCTACCAAAAAACAGACAACATAATAAATATAATTCTTTTTTATTTTTTTATTTTGGTTAGGTCAGAGACTACGATGCACGACTGTTACTACAAAGTTACCCAAGTGAAGAATATGGGCCGGTTGGTATATGTTCAAAATGCCCAAGCCATGTTTTAGACATAAATGGGCTATTCAAATGCACTGAATGGGCATAAGAGGCCATTTACTGCAGCAAGGTTTGTTGCTAACTATTGTGGGGAGAAGAGAGAAAAAATAAAATAAAATAAACGAATAAGCATAAAAAAAAAGTTATCTGAATTTATATATGTTTATGTGTAATATGACCCTTTACATAATTGTTACATAGGATGTACTTGCTCTTGCAATCTAAACCAAAATGCTTTCTAAGTTCTTATATGTACATACTAATTATCACCAATAGATTATGAGATAAATATACTTTTCATTTTTAAACTATCGGAAATTTTGCGTTTTGTATGAAAATTATCAAAATTGAGGAATGCAACATTGAAGGGCCAACCTCGCTCAAGAAGCTCGTCTCTCCTTGGCTGAGCTTCTGGAACGCAACAGGGTGCATCATGATAGGCACTGCCACTTCCTCAATCTGGCATACACATGAACAGTTGGAAGCTCGCCTACCACTGGACCAATCCCCGCGGCTCGTAACAAAGAACCCGTGACAACGCCCATTTCCTTTTATTCCTCTCGCCGACCATCATTTCCCTTTCACTTATAGTTTATGAAATTCTCTCTCTCTCTCTCTCTCTCTCTCTCTCTCTCTCTCTCTCTCTCTCTCTCTCTCTCTCTCTCGTTTGTTCTAGGTTCAGACCGGAACGATCTTTCTCCCTTCCAATATTCAAACCCATGCACTTAGGCGCTCGATGTCATCATCGAACAACTTGAAGCCAACCTGCCAACGACCAATTCAGTGAATATCACTGCTTGAAGTAAGTATCTGTAAGGGTTCTCTGGGTTTGTGTATGAATTTCTGGGTAAATGGAAGTGTTTTCGGAATTATATGGAATGGAATTGAGAATTTCAACAGGAAATTATAATGAGCGATGAAGAACACAGGGATGGATAAGAGCAACTGAAATATTCAAGTTGCCACAGGGTTCTTCGAGGGCCCCTTCACCTCCAAATCAGTAACCAAATTCTTCAAGTTTCTTCCAGATGATTCTTCTCTGCCATTTTTGGCGTACATATTGCAGCACTACTAACTAACTGCTCAAATGGCAGTGATACACGTGGAACTTTATAACAGAATGTAAAACAGAAAGTAGTTAAATCCAAGTACGTAAACGACAAGGCTTATTAATAATTGAAAGCAAACAAGTAAACGACATGTTGTCTTCAGGGTCTTCCAACGCTGCGTTCCATGCGTATTAAACAGTGAACTTCAGGCTTCCTTCATACGGTGCGTTTCGAGTTCCACTATAACCCTAGTTCCTTCTCTTCGACAGTTCGTGTTCCTCAACTACTCCACTCAAGTTCCTCCTAACTGCGGCGACCACTGTATTCCTCTTGGCCATCCATAGAACTCGTAACACCCTTAGAGCCCGTAACAATCTCCCTTCCTTAAAGCACCTTGCCCACAAGGTGTGGGTATAGGTTTCACATTTTCCAAAGGGACTCCCATGTATTATTCTCATCAGTAGCCCCAACCCATTTCACCAAAACCTCTGTAATGGCCTTGTAGCCCTGTTGCTTAAGTCTTCGATCCACAATCTTCTAGGGTTCAGGCAGTACTTCCCCTTCCGAGTTGAATGGAGGAAGCTGTGGCAGGGGACTGATTTGATCCCCGAGTTTTCGTTTCAAGCATGAAACGTGGAAAACGGGGTGGATCTTTGATGAGGCCGGTAGATCCAACTTGTACGCTACCTTCCCCAGGCGTTGGATGATGTGAAAGGGACCATAAAACCGCGGCGATAGTTTGAAATTCTGACGAGTAACCATGGATTTCTGGTGGTATGGTTGAAGCCTGAGGTAGACCCAGTCCCCCTCATTAAATTCCCGCTCTGTTCTTCTTTTATCCGCATAAAGCTTCATCCTTGCTTGAGAAGCTTCTAGGTTTTGTTTAAGTACTGCTTTGAGTTGTTCTCTGGTTTGCAGTAGAGTGTCAACTGAGTCGTTTGATGTTGTCCCTGGTATGTATGTGAGTAGTTTAGGAGGGCTGTAACCATAGAGGGCCTCAAATGGTGAAATTTTTGTAGCCGTGTGATAATAAGTATTGTACCAAAATTCGGCCATGGACAACCACTGAGCCCAACTCTTGGGCTTAGTACCTGCATAGCACCGTAGGTATCCTTCCAAGGTCTTGTTAAGAGCCTCTGTTTGACCATCCGTTTCTGGGTGGTAAGCAGAACTGTAATATAAACTGGAACCTTGAAGCTCGAATAAGGACTTCCAAAAGGAACTGAGGAAGATGGGGTCTCGGTCAGACACGATAGTCTTAGGAAGACCGTGGAGTTTGAACACCTCCTGAAAAAAATTTTAAGCTACTCCAGCTGTTGTATAAGGGTGGGACAGTGTAATAAAATGGCCATACTTGGTCATCCTGTCAACAACGACCAAAATGACTGTGGCTCCCTGAGAATTTGGTAGACCTTCCACAAAGTCAAGGGAAATGGCTTCCCAAGCTTGACTCGAGATAGGGAGTGGTTGGAGGAGCCCTGGGTAGAGGGTGTTTTCTGTTTTATTAACTTGGCAAATATCACATTCTCGAATTGTTCTTTTTATATCTTTCTTCATTCCCTTCCAGTAAAACTCCCTCTTGGCCCGCTGATAAGTTTTGAGAAACTCCGAATGACCAGCCTGTTGGTCTTCATGAATGAACTTGAGAACCTTACTTTTGAAAGCTGAGTGTGTATCAATAACAAATCTGCCATTTTTCAACAGCAACCCTTGTCGGAGGGTATAACCTTTAGGTACGGCTTGGTTGGCTTGGAACTTAGCCAGCAAGTCTTGCATCTCCACAGAACCAGAATAGCTGCCTTTTAGCTCATCAATCCAAATGGGAGTGGGAAAAGAAATAACTGCCAATGAACCCCCCATACTGCTGGCAGCTTCATGCCTTCGTGATAAGGCATCTACCACTTTATTTTCTTTTCCTTGCTTATACTCGATACTGAAATCATAGCCTAATAATTTTGTGATCCACTTCTGCTGGGTCACAGTTCCCACCTTTTGTTCCAACAGAAACTTTAATACTTGTTGGTCAGTTTTAACCTTGAAAGCTTGACCCAGCAAATAAGCCCTCCATTTCTGAACTGCCGTGAATAAGGCTAAGAACTCATTCTCATAAGTTGATAGAGTTAGAGCCCTTCCTTTTAAAGCCTTGCTCAAAAATGCAATGGGTTGACCCTGCTGCATAAGAACAGCTCCTAGGCCACCTCCACTAGCATCACACTCCACAGTGAAGGGTTGAGAAAAATCAGGTAGTCTTAAGACAGGTGGTGAGGTCATTGCCATTTTCAATTGTTCAAAGGCCTCAGCAGCCTTGTCAGTCCAGGTGAAAGATTTTTTCTTAAGTAGTGCAGTAAGTGGTGCCGCCATAAGACCATACCCCTTGATAAATTTACGATAGTACCCAGTCAAACACAAAGTCCTTCAAAACCCAAGAATCCCCTCAAGGACTTTGTGTTTTTAGGCACAGGCCAGCTTAACATCGTTGCCACCTTCTTAGGGTCCGCCTTAACTCCCTTATCAGTCACAATATGCCCCAAATATTCAACCTCAGACACTCCAAAGAAGCATTTCGACCTCTTTGAATATAAAAAGTGGGTAACAAGGGTGCTTAATACCTGTTGTAAATGCTTGAGATGTTCCTCTATGCAGCTACTGTATACTAGGATATCGTCAAAAAAAACTAAGACAAATTTCCTAAAAAATGGTCTAAAAACCGTGTTCATCAGCCCTTGAAATGTGGAGGGCGCATTGGTAAGCCCAAAGGGCATTACCAAAAATTCATAGTGGCCTTCATGAGTACGAAAGGCCGTCTTAGGAACATCTTCAGGCATCACCTGTATCTGATGATAGCCAAACCGTAAATCTAACTTAAAAAAAATCCGAGACCCATGTAGTTCATCCAGTAATTCATCGATTACTGGAATAGGAAATCTGTCCTTCACAGTTTCCTTATTGAGACCCCTGTAATCAACACACATGCGCCAGCTGCCATCATGTTTTCTTACTAACAATACGGGTGATGAAAAGGGGCTGGAACTAGGTCTAATTACTCCAGAAGAGAGCAACTCTGTAACAATTTTCTCAATCTCCGTTTTCTGGTAGTGAGGGTATCTATAAGGGCGAATAGAAATTGGATTAGTGTTATCCTTCAACACTATTTTGTGGTCATGAGACCTTTTGGGAGGGAGCCCCATTGGTTCACGGAAAACCTGAGCAAACTGTGTTAACAGTAGGTCAATATGTGGATTACAAGTCCCCTGAGATGCCTCTACTTCAGTGGCCATTAATTGCAACAAAAGCCCTCTACCCCTGTGCATTGCAGTCACGAGGGACTTGTCACTCTTATTAGTAAAAGTGGACTCACCAAGCTGCACACCTTGTAAAACAACCCACTTATCTGCCCACTTAAACCGCATGCTTAAACTTGAGAAGTCCCAAGTTATAGGGCCCAAATTTCTAAGCCAATGTATCCCCAACACAGCATCACAACCAGCCAATGGTAAGACATAAAAGAGGGGCAGAATTTAATACCTTGTATTGTTGTGATCACATGGGTGTAGCACCCTTCACTTTGCAGTTCTTCACCATTTGCCACCTTGACTCGGAGTTGGCCAGATCTATCGAGTGGTAGTTTATTCTTTGTCACCAATGAGAGATCCAAGAAGTTGTGAGTACTTCCTGAATCCACCAAAATGGCCACCATGGAGGTACCAATTTTGCCCATCAATCTCATTGTACTAGGGCATCAGGTTCCAGTTAAGGCATTTAATGAAATTTCTGGATTAATCTCAATGACCGGACCAGGAACATTATCAGTTAAGTCATTGGAATCATAAAACACATCCTCGCCCTTGTCATCCCGAGTGTCATCCGTCGCATGCATAAAATAGATGTTAGGGGACTTACAAACATGTGAGGGATTCCACTTTTCTTCACAGTGGAAACACAACCCCTTCTTCCTTTTTTCATCTATCTGCATTGGATATACTTTTTGTGGTGAATGTGCTAGTCTGTTAGTCCGTATGTCTCCTGAAGACTGATGTTGGTTCCCCGTATTTTGTACTGAACTGCTTTTGTCTCCCCATGGTTTTACTGCTTTCCTGGAACTAAGCAGGTATTCTTCTTGGATTTTTGCAAGGCCAAAAGCTGCATTTAAGTTGATGGGGTTCAACAGTTGAAGAGGAAGCCGAATCTCATCCTTGAGGCCACTGAGAAAACAGCTCAGCTTGTGAGAATCTGGCAATCCTTTGAGTCGATTTGAGAGTGCTTCAATTTGTCCTTTGTAGGCAGCTACTGAGGTTGTTTGCTTGAGACGTGTGATGGCCTCCATGGGGTCATCATAGGCTGTGGGTCCAAACCGAAGTTGCAAAGCTTGTGTGAATGTTTGCCAGCAATTAAATTGCCCTGTATCCACTGCATCCTGGTACCAGATGAGGGCCTCCCCATTCATGTGGTAGGAAGCCATGAGGAGTCTATGGGCAGGGAGTGTTTGGTGAAATTCAAAGTAGTGGGAAGCTTTGAAGATCCAACTTGCTGGATCCTATCCATTGAAGTGTGGAAACTCTAATTTGATACCCCTGGGCAAGGGTCTGGGATTTTCCTGGTGTTCTTGTTCAGCATCAACACGAGGTTCACGGTGTGTTAGCTGAGCTTGGATCTGGTTCTGGGTAACAAGAATAGTTCGCATCATGTCGTTCATTTGCTGCACTGCTCTCTTAATTCCAATATGCTTTGTTCAGGATTAGCTAACATTTCTTGGTGCTGTTTGCTGGATCTTGTGTTGTCTACCATGAGGACCGTAGGCTCTAGATACCAATTGTAAGGGTTCTCTGGGTTTGTGTATGAATTTTTGGGTAAATGGAAGTGTTTCCGGAATTATATGGAATGGAATTGAGAATTTCAACAAGAAATTATAATGAGAGATGAAGAACACAGGGATGGATAAGAGCAACTGAAATATTCAAGTTGCCATAGGGTTCTTCGAGGGCCCCTTAACCTCCAAATCAGTAAACAAATTCTTCAAGTTTCTTCCAGATGATTCTTCTCTGCCATTTCTGGCGTACATATTGCAGCACTACTAACTAACTTCTCAAATGGCAGTGATACACATGGAACTTCATAACAGAATGTAAAACAGAAAGTAATTAAATCCAAGTACGTAAACGACAAGGCTTATTAATAATTGAAAGCAAACAAGTAAACTGCATGTAGTCTTCAGGGTCTTCCAACGCTGCGTTCCATGCGTATTAAACGGTGCACTTCAGGCTTCCTTCATACGGTGCGTTTCGAGTTCCACTATAATCCTAGTTCCTTCTCTTCGACAGTTCGTGTTCCTCAACTACTCCACTCAAGTTCCTCCCAACTGCGGCGACCACTGTATTCCTCTTAGCCATCCATAGAACCCGTAACATCCTTAGAGCCCGTAACAGTATCTTCAATGACAATGCTTACCATGTGTGTTGATTGACTGCGAACTATATTGTATGTGCATTATGTTCAAGTTCGTAGCTTTTATCTTACTATTAGTAAGCGATTGATGATCTTATTCTTTATATATCTCACTATCTCACTGATCGTTGGTCAAGCTTTTCATGCGGTTTTACAAATCTTGTATTAAGGTCCTTTTTCGAAATCCATGGTTTTGCCTCGCACACTAGATTGTTGATTTTTCCGTACATTGATTTGGTAAACATTTTTAACGTTATGTTCACCTCTAGAGATGATATTTTTTAAGAGTAACTTATTGTTTTAACAAGTGGGTGTGCGTGTGTGATTCACCGTAACCCCAACTAACTTACCATGTTGCATTTCGGGTTTCAAAGCTTGTAAAAAGACCTCTTTTTATGATTATGTTGTTTTTATCTTGCACCGTGTTGTGTTCATTTATTTATGAGAAATGATACTTGCAGTCGAGAGTGTACAAGCGCCGTGCAGTCGTTTTGAAAAGAGTGAATAAATATGGGACCCACATGACAAGAAATTAATTTTTTAATAGTGGATCCTACTCTTTTTCAAAACGACTGCATGACGTTTACGCATTCCACGACTGTATGTAGCATTTCTCCTCAGCAGCTCACACAGCAGCTCTAGAAGCTTCAATATTCTCTTTCCTATTTCTTCTTCTTTTTCACATTTAGTTACTCTTAAGCTTATCAATGAAAATTTTTTGCTCTGGAAGGTGCAGATATCGACTTATCTCAGAGGCCAAGACCTCTACTCATATGTCGATGGGACTCAGTCCTCTCCTCCATATATGCTTGCCTCTACAAATGGTTCTACCAAAAAGATCAATCCTGCCTATCTCTCATGGCAGCGCATGGATCAATTTCTTTTAAGCATTCTTTTTCATCTTTATCAGAGTCTATTATTAGTCATGTTCTTACTGCAAAAACATCACGAGACCTCTGGGTCTCTCTTGAAAAAATGTTTAGTTCCCACTCTCAAGCAAAGGATTTTCAAATCTGTTTTCAGCTTACCAACATGAGTCGTGGTGAGCAAACTATTTCAGATTACTTTAGTAGAGTAAAAATGTTAGTGGACACCCTTGCTGCCACAGGAAATCCTGTCTCCAGTAAAGACTTTGTCACATATCTGTTAAATGGTCTTGGGTCCAACTATGAAAGTTTTGTCACCTCCATCACTACCAGAACAGACCCACTAACCCCCCATGAGCTCTATCACTTATTACTCATTCATGAAAGTCGTTTAAGCCACATTGCTCGAAGCACAAGTTCTCAAAATCCTTTTGAACCATAAGCTAATTTTAGTTCCCATGACCAACGAGGGAGAGGTTCCTATCGTGGCAGTCGTAATGGCCGTGGACGAGGCAGGTTCCCTTCAAATAGAGGAAGGTTTTCTCCCAACTACAATCCTAATTCTCAAAACCAAAATTCCCAAGCCACTCGACCAACCTGTCAGGTGTGCAACAAAGTG